>CAWUFW010000812.1:505000-1705000 GCA_963921515.1 Calotriton arnoldi | reverse complement strand
GAAAACATATATATAAATATTAAAAATTACAAAAGATAGAAACATATTATAATGTAAAAAAAATCTAAAGATTACCTACAAAGATTATTGTAAAAATATTTACAAATAATTTACACACATATAACTATTTTTAATAGAAATTAATTAAAATCAAAAACATTAATTGTTACATAAATGTAATCTTTTTTATTTCTTACCCTATAACACCACACAATTTACAACACACATCTAATTTTTTTTAAATTGTACCTCCATAATTAACATAATTAATTATCAATTAAACAAATATTATTAATTAAAAAACAAATTAAAACAGATAAAAATTAATTTACTCACCAAACGTTACCCTTATAAAACCAAAATCCACACACAAAATAAAAATAAACAATTACTATAAATATTGATCAATTAATGAATTAATATTAATGATCAACTAATTATTAATTAATTAAACATAAATTACTTTCCACCCTCTACCCCAGTAAACACCACAATACACACCTAAAAATCATTACACAATTTCCATAACTAATTTTACATTAACAAGTTAATATCAATTAACAACTTATTAATTTAAAAGAATTTACTTCCCACTCTTTACCACTATAAACCTCACATCTAAAAGTAATTACACTATTGCCATATTTCAATTTTAATTAAATAATTAGCATTAATTAACAAATAAATATTATTTAATTATAAATAAATTAATTCCCACCCTATTCCACATTGAACCCCACCACCCCCTCCTAAAAAAATGACTCAATTAACATAATTATGTACCTATTAATTAATTAATTAATAAAAATTAACAAGCAATTGATAAATAATTAATAATAAATTAATTCCCACAATTAACACTATAAAACATAAATTAAATAAATATTAATGTATGAAAAATATTAATATATTTATTATAATTAAATTACTTCCCACCCTATTCCCCGATAAAACCACAACCCGCTCCTAAAAAAATGACACAATTAACATAATTACCAATTAATTAATAATGATTAACAACCAATTAATAAATAATTAATAACAAAATAATTCCCACAATTAACACTATAAAATATAAATTAAATAAATAATAATAAATAAAAAATATTATAATATTCGCATCGTACTCGCTCGCCCGGACGCACGTCCGACTCGGTCGGAAACAGGGCGTCCGAATCGGATCCGGTAAAGCCAAATCCGATTCGGAGCCCTACCGGCCGAGATCGGAATCGACCCCTAAGTCTCTGCACCGTCTGCAAAGGAGGTGAAGAGTTGAGTGCAAGTATCTGGCAAAACTGCTTTTAGAAGAGGGAGGGGAACCCATCTGAGCTGGGGATTTCAGCAATTTCTGGCATGCTATGGCCATCACCACCTTCTCTATACATATGGGCTGGTTGAGAGTGGCGGCCTGTTGTGGCACAAGGCAGGGTGTCTGTGCGCCCCGGAGGTAATCTTGCAGAGCCTTCCAGTGTGAAGTCTTGTGTCTTGTGGAGCGACATGTAGTAGTCCCAGAAGCATCTGGTAGGGGTATGTCCCCATGTATTTCAGTGCCATTTGGAAGGAATAGTGTGTCCACCCTCTCCATTTGTCACTTGGCCTGCAGTTTATTAGCCAACATTCTGCTGTATTTATCTCCCCCTATGTAGAAAGAGTGTTGAAGGAGAAGCATGACGTACTCTGTCTTATCAAAGTCTAATCTGCTAAGCTGCATACGAGCTGACGCCAGTTACCCCCATATCCAGGGGGCCCTGTTCATCTGTAAATAATCTCTAGTTCCCTTACCTTTCCTTCAAGCTCCTGTCTTTTCTCTATATGATCCTTGTTATCGGCAGCAGAGAGGGGATGAATTTCCCCCGCACAACCGCCTTTAAGGTTTTCCATAGGGTAGTCTATCTCAACTTCTAAGACCTGCACCTGTATGTCCCTTGTGCCTAGAAAGTGGTCATGGTGGGCGTATGTCTTTGGTGCAAGCGAGTAGAAAGAATAATCTTTCCTGTGTGCGTGCATGCTTCGCCATAAGTCACTAAGCCCTATTTCTTGTAGCCAGCACAACTCATCTCGAGAGAGCTGCCCGGTTTAGACATAGCACTGTCTGGATCTGTCCATGCCATTCCTCATCACCAGGTTCAAATCCCCTCTGATCAATTCCCATTGATCTGGTGAGCTCAGTATTTCCAAAGTGGCCCGCTTAAGGAATTGTTCAGGGTTCTTTTGGGCGCGTAAATAGAGGCTAATATGAGGGTTAAGTCACCTTGGTATGCTAGCAGTTGCCCCCTCAATTGTGCAATTTTACGTCCACAATACATTTGAAGGAACGCACTATAAGTAAGGCAACCCCCCCTGTTTTGGTGGAGTTAGAGGAGAAGTATTGTCACGAGAAGTGAGAAGACTTCAGTCTACGCCAGCCTCCTGCTAGTAAGTGTGTCTCCTGAAGGAGAAAAATATCCCCCCCAGTTCTTTCTAGGTACGATGAGATTGCCTTGCGTTCAACTGGGCTGTTAACTGTTAAGCAATTTCACCTATAAGGTGACTACCATCAGGTGAGCGTGGAGGAAAAGGGGAGTCTGACAGTGTGCGTTGTGAAGGGCCTGGGCACATCGGGACACATTTAGCTGTCCGAGGCACCCCCATCTCAGGTATGGGGAGGAGTTGGCTGGCTCAGATTCACGCGTCAGGAAGTGTGTGAGTACCCCACCCGAAGAACCCCTACAAAACTCAACCTGAAAACAAAACAAAAACAATATTATAACAGTGTGTGCCAGGGGTAACCGGCTAACTCCCGTGGGGGCACCTAGGGAAATATCAGTCTAAACCGTCTCCAACACCATGAAAGAAGGTCACCCCACTACCGTGCCCAGGAGCAAACCAGTAGTCAATGGCGATGTAGCACTATCAAGCTGGCCCTGGCCCGAAGAGTTGCAGGCCGCATTATGCTGCAAAGCCGAGCAGGCCTGTGAATGGCTTTGTGAACTGCGTATCAGGAGGGAAGACGCCAGGAATGCGTGAATGAACAGGGAGGTCACAGACACACAGGGACCCGGCAGAACAGCGTTGCAGAAGTACAGAGGGTACCCCAGGATGATCAAATGGGGTCTCGTAGTTCGCTGCGGTGTGGAGAACCCCCGTCTCTAGTTCTCTTACCCCTGCTCAACCCGCTTGCCTGACTTACCTCTTTAGGGGAGGGGGGGTCACAGCAGATCTTGACGAGGATGCTCTGTGGGCGGCAGCATGGGCTTGAAGATTGGCTTGTTAGTCCTGCAGATGGATGATCTCCTGTTGCAACTGCTCAGTCTCTTCATCGTGGCCAGCTTAGTGGTCCTCGAGGGTGGACATCCTGTCGCCCATGTCTGCCAGATACCCCTTGACCTCCTTGATGTCCTGATTCAGTTTTTCTTTACTGTGTGAATGTCCTCATGGAGACACGCAAAGAGAGTCTCCATAAAGGATCTCGTTAATGGGGCCTCTTCGTTGCCCCCCTCATCCCCTGCTGAATTGCACAGTGTCTGCGCTCTCTCCTGCATCGTGGTCCCAGACGAGCGTGTGAGCATCTCCTTGAGAGAGAGTTCCCTCTTGCCCCTGGTTGTGGGCATTTTGTTAATTGGCAAGGGGCCCCGCTGGGAGGACACTGTCTCTAGCTGCTGCTAGTCGGGCCCCGAGCATTGAGTCCTCTTGATGGACCTCCCTGGAAGAGCCCGCAGTGCTTGTATGCTTCAAGAGCCACAGGTGGAGAGTCTGACTCAGAAAGCTAGCTGCGCGAGGTGGGGTCGCTGCTTGAGGGCAAGTCTGTGTCCCTGAGTGGGCCTCTCAATGGCTGTGTTAACTGTGTATCAGGGGGCACAAATGAACAGGGAGGTCATAGACACGCAGGACCAGGGAGAACAGTGTTGCAGAAGTGCAGAGGCACACCAGGAGGATCAGAAGGGGGTCTTGTAGTTTGCGGCAGTGTGGAGCACTCCCATCTCTGGTTTTCTTACCCCTCTCAACCCACTTGTCTGACTTACCTCTTCGGGGGGTAGGTGCAGCAGATCCTGGTGACTCCTTCTGCACCGTGGGCAGTGCGCCTCAGTTCAACACAGCCTCGTGACCAGCAGCGTGCCTCAGTTAAATGCAGCCTCATGGTGCTCCAAGGGTCACTTGGTGGTGCGGGCCTTGGCACTCATGGCTCATATCTGTCAGGCTCGCAGACCTGCCAGTTAGCTCTGCAAAGTCAGACCCCTAGTCCCAGCGTCTTAAATCACTCCACCGAAACAGTGGATCAGGCTCACTCAGGTGCTAGGCAGGCACCCTCCTTGTGTGCCCGCTTGGGATCTTGAAGGGCCGCGGAGGGCCCTGCTCTCCCACAGCTATGCCCACCCCATCATGACCAACTGGAAGATGGTTGACATCGGTGGGGGAGACCTTTTGGTCACCTTCTACTTGGTTATGCTTACGGCAGGTACTAGACAGCATGAAAATCCTGAGTGATGTTTTAAAGATCATATTCCACCTACATAAGGAAAATTATGCACAGATATGGTGGGACCCAAATGGTGAACTCACTGATAAAATCAATTTAAAAAAAAAAAGTTAGCCAAGGCTTCGTTCTGACCCTGACTCTTTTCCTTCTATTCATTAAGGATTGTGTTGCATTTTAGGTGAACTGTGTAAATGAATCTCCTATTTTACCCGTCCAGAAGGTACTACTGTTACTTTTCCACTGTAATACCATGCTTATTTCATAATCCCGGCTAGCCTTCAAATCCTTCTAAACAGGTTTTCCTTATTTTGTGAGAATCGTAGGTTGGAATTAATGCACAGAAGACGACATTTGTGGCTTTCAATAAATGGAAGAATTATCAAGGGAATATCAGTGTGAGTGTGATCACCCTTGAGAAGGTTAAATAATTTGATTACCTTGGAATCAGACTCTGTGATTCCAGCTTATGGGAGTCACAAATTGCTAGGAGCTCCTCCTTGATTAAGCACCGAGCCTCCACTATAGTTAGGTTCACCAAAAGGGCATCTTTTTATCCAATTTCGCCAGGTATCAAATTTACAACGTTCAAGTTAGGAGTGCTGCCCTTTATAGTGCAGATCTTTGGGGCAGAGGTGACACAGCTAATTTGGGGGTAGATAAAAATAATTTTATAAGTCTCTTTAATCTAGTGCAGGGTACCCTTATATTGCCTCTTAGACTGGATCTTGCCCTGAAGCCCATGCTAGAGCTCGCTAAGGGGCCCATTACGATACCTGGCGTAAATAAATCCGCCAGGCATGGAAGCGGCAAAAATCCGCCCGCACACACCGCCTGAACACCGACCACGCCATTATGAGTACACAAACCGAAAACCGCCATCGGCGAAAAATCCACACAAAATACCGCCCGCCATCGTCCGAGTCGGAGTCAAACCGCCCGCCACGGACGGAAACACGCACGACAACACAAAACCGCCCGCCCACACGGCCGACACACCGCACGTGAAATTACGATCGCACCGCCATGAGCGCGGAAAAACAACAAATATACCGCCCGCCAGCGCAAACAACGCCGATGAGAATCGACACGGCAGAAGCCATGGCGCCAACGTACCTGCACAGAAACCATCCGCACACAAAACCAATAGCACACAACATGGCCAATAAGTCCACACAGCAAGGCACACACAAATACACAAGCACAGTACACATCCCGAAAACACCCCCCGGACAAACAAAAAATACAAAGGCCAGAACCCCAGACACAACACACCTGAAAACAACAGACCATGAGGACACACCCACATAGGTGAGTACAAAAGCAGCACTCCCACAGACCACAACCCCTTGCTACATTGCAAACCAGAGAGGAGAGGAGAGGACACAGTGACACAGCAAGGACAGCAGCACACCACAGAAACGCACACATCACAACCACCACCACCACCACCACCACCAAACACCGGCACCACAAACCCCCTGCACATTACACAACACACACCGCACCAGCACCACAAACACCATGGCACCACAAAGGATGCCCAAGTTCACGCCCATGGAGCTGACGGTCATGGTCGACGAGATCATCAAGGTGTACCCACAAATCTATGGGAACATGGTCCAGCACACACCACTAGCCACCAGAAACAGAATGTGGAACCGGATCGTAGACCAGGTCAATGCAGTCGGGACCCTGCCCAGGAACAGAGTCGAGATTAACAAACGTTGGAATGACGTCAAGAGCCTGGTCAAGAAGAAGGAGGGCAAAAACAGAGAGCTGGCTGCCGTCACTGGCGGAGGGAATCCCGCGCTCTTTAAGACCTTCAAAGCGTGGGAGGAGAAGGTGCGAGTCGTAATCCATCCGGAGATCCTCGCCGGATTAGCAGGGGAGTGGAGGCTGGTAAGTACAAACTAATGTATACCAGCACACCGCTATGTACTCACATGCGCAACTACCATGCCACAGCTCCCAGGGACAAACACCCCCATGTCCAGCACACAATACACAACACATCACACACACATGCAACAGACACTACCACACACAGCCCAAACCGAACAACTGTAAGATGCGTGGGGACATGTGTACACTAAGCCAGCCACGTAACCACCAACAGGTCCCCAAATATGCCAGAAGCGCCACAACGAGCACCCACCACACCCATGTGTCCGCCACAGCTGCACTAACCGACAAGTAACAGGTAAGTGGCAGGAACACAAAGTGCAGTGGGTGGGACGGTGGACAGCCCAAGTACAACACACACCAGGCCCCAGTCCCACAGCACAGCAAGGAGGAGCATCCCCCACACCCCACAGCCACGTGTCAGCCACCGCAGTGCCACAACGACAGCCGAAAGGCAGACATCACGGTCCACAGCAATCGGTGTCAGTGGGTGTACAGCCACCCCACGACCCACTACACCCCCCACCCCCACAGACCTGCAACATGGAGCACCCCCGCTTAGAGCCATGTGGCATCCAGTACAGTGCACGCACGAACAACTTGCAGGTGGGAAACTGGACAGGGCTGGATTACTGGAGGCATGAGGACCATAACACCGACCAACACATGGGACATGTCACGTAGCAGACGAACACGCAGCACCGCCCACCGTCACGAACAAGTGAACAATGTGCACACGGACATGAACAACAGACTCACACCCCACATGACCCATCACAGACATAGCAACACCCAAGGAGCCACGTCTGCATGCACAAGCCACACTGAATATAGTCCCACACGGCAGCCACTGTGCAACTCATCACACACAACCGAAACACCATTGAAGTCCTGTCCATGTAGCCCCCACTGCCTGTCAACCCCACACCCCACAACTACGCCTATGTAAGACAAACAACACTAGACGCAACAGAGCGGAACAACAGAAATGCACACGAACACCACTGAACCCATCAAACACACAGACACACCATGCACATACAACATACCATCCATCCCATCCGTCAGCCCCAGTCTCATGAAAGGCATGTCATCCGCACAGCTGCCACACATACAGCAGTCACGCTAAGATACATGCCCATGACCAACCATGTGCCAGAAGTCAATGAAGCGCACGACACACTGTGAGCAACAACACACAACATGGGCCACACCCCCCGAGCACTGCAGTGATGCACATGGCACAGGGCAGCACGCACACCAAGGAGATGGGACAACTGCAATACGTTGGCTGGCACACAACTATCACTCACTCATAACGATGCGTCCAATGCCATGTCCAGTAACCACAACAGACAGCAAATATGCAGGGCATGTCAGGCATGCACACACCTCAGACCATGCACTGTCATGCTGCCACAACACATGTCACGTTCGGCACCCATGGCTCACAGCATGTACCCCAAAAGCATATCCCCTCCCAAATGCGAATCTGGGGCATGGCCCCCATGTTGCCATATGCGTTCCTAAGCGTTCCATTTGAACCCCAAAAGCATATCCCCTCCCAAATGCGAATCTGGGGCATGGCCCCCATGTTGCCATATGCGTTCCTAAGCGTTCCATTTGAACCCCAAAAGCATATCCCCTCCCAAATGCGAATCTGGGGCATGGCCCCCATGTTGCCATATGCGTTCCTAAGCGTTCCATATGAACTCCAAAAGCAAAGTACAAACCAGACCCAGGATGGGCCAGGAGCCCGCATACACCAGAGTCACAATGAGTAGGGGCACAGCAACACACCCATCGGCATGGCCAATCCGTCCCATGCCACATGTGCACAGCACACAGTCCCATTGCCTAGCACACACAACTACAGATGCCACAGCCACACACTCGCCTCCGGGAAACCCATGTACGAGATTGCACGAACTGCCAATGTCAGACGACTAATACATACTTCGCCAGGTGCAACACAATAACAAATCTCATTCTCTCCACAGGTGACGAACTGCTGGATGCTGGGGATGGAGACAGCAGCCAGCACAGCCAGCCTACAAGCCCCCAACGAGGACACACGGATCTGGAGGATCTGTCCTCCTCTTCGGACACGGACCACCAAGCTGGCCCATCTGGCGTGGCAGGGCCCAGCCGCTCCCCAGGACCCCTCCTACCCACCAACCCATCATCCAGGGATGCTGAACAGTCCCAGTCCCCTGCTGCCACTGTCGTTGCGGCCACACCCACGGTCATTGCGGCCACTACCACTGCCGCAACCGCCACCATCGCCGCACCGACCACCACCGCCTCCACCACCACCACGTCTTCGCTGGCACCAGCCCCAGCGCAGGTGGTGGCCCGGCCGACTGGATCCACCCTGGGAGCCACAGCGAGGACCGTGGTGTGCAATGTGGCTAGTGGGCAGGCCGGTGGCAGCAGGACTGGTAGGAGGAGCAGGGTCAGGGAAACGCCAGCCTCCCCTGGGAGCCATGCCCTGCCTCAAATGGCCAGAGTCCTTGGGGCCTATGAAGAGGCCCAAGGACAATGGGCCAGGTCTGCTACTGACACGCGGGAGGTGCTGGGGGTGCTGAGGTCCATGGACGCCCATATGGGCCAATTCGTGTCCCGTATGGACCAACTCGTGGACCTCATGGGCCAGCTGGTGGTGGCGGTGGGGTCACAGGCAAGGCCAGCAACACCACCTCCGCCACCACCTGCTAGGGCGCAGGCTCGGGCAGCAGTGTCCACTTCCCCTGCGTCCACAGCCAGTGAGCACACCTCACCCACCACCAGCAGGTCGCCACCACACACCCCCTCCCAAACGTGGAAGGGGCCGTCCGAAGAGGAAACAGATCTCCCGGGAGGACTTCGCATGCTCCAGTCGCAAGTGAGGCAGCCAGCCAGCCTTCCGCCAGCCTTCCTTGACCAGCCACTGCATTGACTTGCTCTACGATCCCACTCCACACAGCCATCTGGATGGCATGTGTGTGTTGGACTATGGACATAGAACCAGTGGGTACACCCTGATCATCACGCAGCCATGACCGACAGCTCATTGTCACTGCACGCACCACTTTTGTTATCACCTTACACACAATCACATGTCACAGTTTGTAATAAATGCACCTTATTCACTAACTGCTGTTTGTGCCCTGTGTTTTATTTGTACGGAATACAACGGCCACCTTGGGCGGAAAGGCACCTGATGCGTGGCATGGCAATGGAATCCGGAGGGCCTGTAGGGACCTAGGGGTGGGAGACAGAACAGGAGCACATTCAATGAGTGTGTCACACACCCATCACACAGTACATGTCAACAACTACAAGCAATGTACACACATCGCACAGAGCAATAGGGCACAATGCCACAGTCACCAACAGTGGCATACTACCCTGGCCATGGAGCGTTGACACACTGCACGCAGTGAACATACGGCCACCCTGACACAGCACACACACACCTGCACAGATACAGACACATCATCCGTCGTACATGGACACTCACCGTCAAGTGAAGTAGCGGGCGATGAGCTGCTGGCGCACATTCCCAGCTTCCTCCTCTCCGCTGTCCACCTCACTCGAGCTGTCCTGGTCTGCGGGCTGGGGCCCTGGTTGATCTCCGTCATCCACAATGAGGGGGATCTGCTTCCGAATGGCCAGATTGTGCAGCATGCAGCACGCCACCACTATCTGGCACACCTTCTGTGGGGAGTACGCCAGTGCACTCCCGGTGCGGTCCAGGCACCTGAACCTGGACTTGAGGAGGCCAAAGGTACGCTCGACCACACGTCTGGTCCTCCCATGTGCCTCATTGTATCGATCGTCTGCTGGGGTGCGAGGATTCCTCAATGGACTGAGCAGCCATGCCCCATTCGGATACGCAGAGTCACCTGGGTGTGAGGGACACAGAGAACCGTTGCAATTCCAACTGGACAGGGGACAGCATCGCACAACCAGCACGCTACACCACTCCACATACTCACCGACAATACAGGCACGATCCTGTTGCAGATTGGCCATCAGTCGTGGCAAGATGCTGTTGCGCATTATGTGTGCGTCATGGGCCGAGCCTGGAAACTTGGCACACACGTGGGTGATCACCATGTCCGCAAGGCACACCACTTGCACATTCAGGGAGTGCGTGTGCTTCCTGTTGCGGTACAGGTGCTCAGTGGCCTGTGGTGGAACAAGGCCAACATGAGTGCAGTCAATGGCTCCCACGACATGTGGGATTCTGCCAAGGGCATAGAATGCACCCTTCACTGCCGCCAATTCACGAGCCCTGGGGAATCTGATGTACCTGTTCCGGTACAGCATCATGGCTGCCAGTACATCCCTCAGCACCTTGCTGAACATGGGCTGGGACATCCCTCCTCCACTGCCCACTGTGTGCTGGAATGACCCAGTGGCGAAGAAATGCATGGCGGCCATCACCTTAGCCGTGGGGGTGACAGCAGTCGGATACACCCTGCGGGGACGGAGATGGGGCTCTAACATGGCACACAGTCGATGCAGAGTTGGCCTGTCCAGCCGAAACTTCCTGATTACCTCTGTATCGTCCATGTCCGCCAGCAATTGGTATGGGCGGTCAATGTTCGGTCTCCGCCTGGGTTAAATGGCAGAGGACACATGTCAAAGCAACACGGCACATAGCAATTTCGCATACACATCACTGACATGACTGAGCAAGCACATGAGCCACAGCCCAGCTGTCAAGCTGGGACGGCACGGCCACAATACACTTACACAGGTCTCCCAACAATGGCAATGGCAAGTGAGACATACCACTGCCATGTGCATGCACATGGGGATCTAGGCCCCAATGACTTGCGGGGCGTGCTGATGGGGACTGACTGCATATTCGTCAAGCGGCAACGCCACGGCAACATGAGTGTCTGCTGAGCATGGAACTGCTTCCGAGGCTGGATGAGTATGGCACACGGCGACGACGATGTGGGCACGGGCTGAGCGGCCAATACAAGTGGGACCTGTGGCACGAGGGGATATGAGACAGTAGTAGGTGTCAGCACTGCACCCTATGTACAGCACTGTACGGATCACAGCTCCCGAAACATTGACTGGTGTCCACATTGACAGCCCCATGCCAAGACGGCTGTGTGCTTGCAGTCACACGTCACAGGTGAGAGGTTACATTGCACGTGCCAGGTGGCAGACGTACATAGTGGGAGCTGGCATGTGTGTGCATGTGTCTCCTGTTCAGGATCCACCAGATGGGCGCTGACTCTGTACTGACCATTGGACACAGCATGTTCCGTGGAAGGCTTGTGTGTGTGGGATGGTGGCACTGGATGTGCCTCCGTTGGGTGGGGGGCCATGCACAGGGCGGGTACGTCGATGATTGCGCATTGTTGGTCACGGTGGGTGCACCAACTAAGATGTGTTGCCCTGTGTTCAATTCCTATGTCCGCATGATGATGGACTGTGGATGTGGGCAGACTACACATTGGTCGATGTGCTGTCTATATGCATGTGCCTTCACACCAGGCACAGCTGCCCCTGCACATGTGACCCCTGCTGGACTCGCTGCTGGGTCTGTGGAGCTGATGCACCTTCTGCGCGTGGGGCGGACAGCTCTCCTCACTTCCCTCATTGCGCATGTCATGTCTTTGCCGCAGGTGACATGGATCATGGAGGGCCCACATGTACGCGTGGGTAGGCTACACATGATTGTTCACTGGTCGCCACCCCAGTCAGTGTTTCGAATGGGAAGGTTGTCGTGCTGGTGGTATGTTCGATGTGGCGGATGGGCGGGCCTAGGTGCGGGCTTACATTCCGGACATGGGGGGTAGTTGGATTGGCGACTAGTTGCAGTACACACGGGACACGTCTCTTCCTTTCCACATCTGGGTCATCCCTTGTACTAACTGACAGTGATACAGTCATCTTCGCCCCAGCCCTCATGTCCTCCCCTCGCCCCCCAATATGCATGCTCACCTGCGAGGCTAGCGCTTGCACAGGCAGCCCCAAGCTCGCACCAGAGAGGGCAAGGAGTGTATGTGTGGGTCCAGTTGCACGAGTGGGCTGTCTCAGGGTATGATGTGTGGCGGGACACCGTCCACCTGCGTGGTGCCCCAAATGGAGACCCGGCCTGCATGGACTATGCATCACAGTCTTCGCCTTCCGGATCCGCCACCTGCGACACCCAGTGGCTGTGGCTGCCCTTGCGGCCAGGCCGCGTCCGTCTGTGGCTGATGGCCCACACATTCACTCTTTGGCCTCTCTGGGGAGGGCTCGGGGGTGGTGGCGCACGCGCTTGCACTTAGTCGCAATGGCATGTGGCGTGGTTGGTATGATGGGCAATGGATGGGATGGTGCGAGCCACCTCCCGTGACGTCAGTGCTGCTCGTGCTGTGGTGCGTCCCCCTACACTTCCATTTGACTTTTTGCCATGCTAGACGTTGAGGTTCTATTGCCTGCGTGATATGACCAGGAGGAGCGCGAGGAGACCTCTCACACACCATGCTCCACTGCCATCCCGTGCCCTGTATCGCCTGTGCGGATTGACTATGTTGGGGTTACACCTGGTCGACTGGGGCTGTGTGTGCCTTGTCAAGGGGCATGGCGGGCGCACAACAGGATCCAGCTTGTCCACAGAGGGTGGGCTGAGGTGCGCCTGGTACCGCTTTGTACGTGTGCCCGGCTGCTGTGCACACACGTGTTCACTCCCCCCGACAGGTGTCCTCTCACAATGCCCAGGGAAGCGGTGGTGTACTGTTCATGACCCCTCCCAACACGGCGTGCTCCAACTTGGCTTGTGCGCATCTACCCGTCGCACCCACCCACCTGAGCACTGCGTCCATACGACTTCACACGACACATGTGTGTCTTCCACAGTAGTGCTACTCATTTGCGTTGACATCCAATACCAGTGGACTACATGGTCATGTCACGACTGCCGTGTACTTCACATACTCTCATCCTCTCTCATTCGTACTTGTGAAATGAGTCAGCGGAGACAGTTTTGGTTTCAAACATTATATTGAGTCTTCTGTCCTCTGTGATGCAGTATAGTGGACACTACTGGCAGCGGAATACATGTTGAGGATATACTGAGCATGATTACAAATGGGATAGGGTGTGGGGTTACATCTGCTTGGCCAAGGCTGTGCTAATGTACATTTACGTATAGCTGCGGAGCTGCGGACTTTGACACAGACGGTATACATGTAGCCTACCAGACCGCTCGGCATCATGGGCACAGTCCATCTCAGTTCCATGTGACAGGTTTGCTGCGGTTGTTCCTCATGCACGCGTGCATGTGAGATGACATCAGGGCATGTGCTTGCGTGCATGCAGCGGCGTGCCACTTGTTGTTGCACTGTGGTGGTTACTGGACATGTCACAGTCACTGGGGTCGTGTTGTTGTTGTATGCACTTGTCGTCCATGCAAAGGTCCTGGTATGGGATTCCCGGGGCGGGGGTGGGAGGGTGCAGCACCCACAGACTCCAGGCGACCTATTCATGTCCACTGAGCGGTGTGTGTGTCCATGTGCGCTGGATCCATGTCGTGTCCTGGTTGTTCGTGCAGTTCCGTCCATGTGGGTGCGATGCACAGAGCCCATGCCACTGCCTCCCACGATGCATGCGGTGTTCCTGGATGTGATGGGGAACAGTGTGCATGTCCCGGTCATATCCGATGTCATGGCGATGTCGTTGATGGTGTGGTTACAGTTGCCGGTCGTTTGGTATGGCTGTTGTGGTGGTGACTGGCCAGTCCGTGCGGAAGCTGAGCATGGGTGCGGGGTTGGACTTCATAGGTCACTCGGGGAACCTGCGTTGTGGTCCGACGTATTTACAGGTTGTCAGGTATGCGATGCCGTCCAGCAGGGCTTCCATGTCATTGGTGGTGTACATGTTTGCCAGCCAATGAAGCGGATGGTGGCTGTCAAGGTGTTGTTCGTAGGTTGTCCCTTGGAGGACCATGATGGGGCATGCTGGGTGACATTCGATGTAGCTGTTCTCGATGATCCGTCGTGTGGATGCACAGTGGTCCCATTTCAGTGCGCGTGCGATGTTGGCCACATACGCCATGCCCCCATAGGCAGAGCAGGCCCTGTCGTGTGCGTCCAGAGGAGGAGTAGTGGTAGCAGGTCCGCCTTCAGACATGCCGGGTTGGAGAGGCATATCTCGACGGGATGCTGGTAGGGACACCTCCGACAGTAGAAGACGGGCATGACGCAGCTGAACAATGTGATGCGGTAAGTCAGTCGGTAACTTACATTCAGCAGGGACAGGAGATCGCATCCCAATGTATGTATCGTGTTGGTTTGGTACAGCTTGAGCTGTTCGGCGTAGTTGGGTAGGTGTGTTGCGGTTGCCATTTCGCAGCGGTTCGTAGAGGTGGCGTGCTCCGGCTGTGTGTGCAGTCTGCAATGTGCACGCTCCGGGGTTGCTGTGAGCTCTGTGTAGTCGTGGGGAGACAGGACTTGTGTTCTGTTGGCTTGTTTGGAGGACACGGGCCCTCTTCCCACATGCTTCTCAGACAGTTCAAGGTCAGTGCTGTGTGACTCCTTCCAATTAACTTGCATGTGGCCGACATGGGGAGTGTTTTCTTCTTTCTTCCCCGTCCGTTGTGTGCTTCTGTGATATGCGCTATCTGCCCTGTGGTCGGTCTCCTCGGCATGCCTGTGTTGGTCTATTCTTGGACAATGGCTGTATTCACCGGCTTCTGTCGTAGGGCTGTGGTTTCGGTGTTGGAATGGAAGGTCATTCAGTGCTGTCTGCTCTCCCTTGTGTGGGCGGCAGGCTGCCTTTCCGCTCTGCGTTGGGCCTTGTGTGTGGATGTAATTCTTGGGCCACCTGTTGTCGGTCCCCGGGCTCTTTGGTGTTCCGTTTCATGTGTCTTGTTCATATGTGCAGGGTGGTATGGGTTTTTCAGTGTGGTACTGGCGTTCCTCTTCCTGAAGGGGCCCTGCTTCTCCTAGTTGGTGTTGCCGCCGCTGTGTGCTACGCCATGTTTGTTACACTGGGGTGTGTCCTGCAGTTGCGTGTCTTCACTGACATGTGTGCGTCGTTTGTGTGGCGTTGGGTGTTGTCCGTGAATTGGGCGTTGGGGACATGTCTGTGGCCGGCCTGTCACGTGTCATGTGCGTTCGGGGTGGGGCTGATGTGTGTGCTGCTTGGTTGTGTCCCTGTGTCTGTGTGCGACGCATGCATGGCGCTGCGGTTGGCCTCTGCGTTGTGCGCATGTGTGGCGGCGTCATCGGCGCTTTGGGGCCGTGACGGGGTGGTTGGTTCCTAGTCCCAGGTGGTGTGTACACATGTGTTCTGCGATGTTACGATTTGGCCTGTGTGTCATATGTGGATGCGATGGTGGATGTGTTGTGTACACGCGCTGGTGGGGGGTTGTCCGCTTTTCCGCCCTTGCACTGTGTGCGCTGTTTGCGTGCACTTGTTGTGTGTGTGCCTACCTGCGTCTCCGCGGTACGTTGCGTCCTTGGTGGTGCATCAGCAGAAGCATGGGAAGGGCCTGCAGTGCTGGATTCATGCCCGGGGTGCCGCTTCTTCGTTGTCCGTGCTCTGCGTCCGTGTTTCCGCCTCTCTTTCACGTGCGGTGTCTCTTTGCCGTGGGAGCCGTTTGTTTGCGGCATCGTAATTTATGCGCCGGGCGGGGCGTGTTTCGTCGGACGGTGTGTGTCAGTTGTGCTGCGCCGCTACGTGTGCGGGCGCACTTTGATGGCGGACGGTGTTGCTGGCTTGCCGGCGGTGTTTGGCCTGCTTTTCGCATCGTAATTGGGCGGGCGTGTGGACTGCTGCGTGCCGGCGGTAACTGGTGGTTTCTGCATCCGCCAGCACGGCGGTTGTGCTTCCGCCCGCCATCGTAATGGGCCCCTAAGTTACAGCCCGCTCTATATTGGCTTTGCATTTGCAGTACTAACGAACTGAAGATGGAAAAAGATGCTCTAGGCGATATTATTAGTTATCCTAACATACAGAGGGTTTCTTTGCTGAATCATGTCAAGCAGTCTTTAATAGACCGAAGCATGAGAAATTGCTGGTACAATCACTCATCCATCTGGCAACCCTGATCGATGTTGCCAAACAAAGGAACTGTGCCTTATTTATTTAGCTAAAAGAATACCTTGATGCTCTTGGTAAACTGCTCTAAATGCTTCTTGGTTACCAAACATGTATTTAAGTCTGAGGAATTTTCAGATTACATTAATCTTCCATTTGCAAGATCACTTTATTTGAGGTTTAAAAATGGCATTTTGTCTCTCACCAATCGGCCTGGCAAGCCTCTGTTGATAATTCTGAATTGTGCCCAGCATGCTGCAATCTTGAGGAGTCAAAGGAACATCTGTTATTCTTCTGCCTTACATACTCTAAACCTAGATCCAGATAGATGGTGCCCATGTGTCGGTTAATGGGTTAACAAATCATGCAAATGAACTGAGAGTCTGCAAAACCGACACCAAAATGTTGGCGGTTGTTGGCGGTTGTTGCTGTCTTTAAGATCCTGCATGCTGCTTGGCTGATATGACTTCAGACTTCAGACTTTGACCAATGACAGCATGTTGTTCGTCTAGTAAATATACAAGTTGCATAGTTATGTTTACTGATTTTTAATTCTTATTTTCATGCTCAGAAATTTTAATGTGTATGGTATTGTGTTGATTTTTTTACTGGTGCAGCGCAAAGTTTGTCCACCTTTTATACACCACAGACACTTAAGAAATACACAGTATGAAAGTGCACTTAGCACATGATTCATGTATGGTTTAACAAATTAATGTAAGTGCTGCACTTGACATTATTAAAGAGTGCCTTCACTGTAGGATTAGAGAACTTACATAAATGTTTTGCCATAATTAAGAGTGATCAATAAATAATCATCCTCATTTAGTAGAAAATGTACTCACCATACCGTACTACCGCTGACACTTCTTACCTGTTTTTGCCTGATTTAGCCGTGAGGGGAACGGCCCAAGAGATTGCACACCGCGCATAGCCGTGAGGGGAACGGCTTCACCCTGCTATTCCTGGCCGTGAGGGGAACGGCATACAACCCCCAGCAGCCCCTGCCCGGCGCAGGGCACCGACGTCATCAATCAGCGTCCCCACTAGCATAAAAGTGCTGCAGCACTCCCGCAGCGCGGGACGCGCGCGGGAGTGCCTGGGCCAAGGGCGGGCCCATCCGCGCCCGTCAAAGACCGGAGGAGACTGGACTGGGCCACCCCCCTGAAGCTTAGCGGAAAAAAGGTACTGTGGTTCATCCTTAGATTAGGTGTTGCATGATCGGGTTCTCTGTTGGGAGTTACTGACAAAGCACTTTTTATTAAGATAAGTAGACGCGATGGGAAGGGGAAAGGTGCTCAGCTAGCCGGAGCCACAGGGACTGGGACCATTGCTGGAACTCTGGATCAATTTCTAATAAGAGCCACCTCTGTCCTTGAACATGAAATTGTGATGGCGGAGCGGCGCCTATCCTTGGAACCTATAAGTAATAAAGGACCCTCAATGGGGGTCATGGACGCAGATGTTATAACATCTTCAGATTGTGGTCTTGCTTTGATAATTGGGCCGATAACTAGTAGTCCATGTAACCCATGTAGCGCTGTACCGGAGGTAGACATGACTCGTAATACTAAAAGATCTTTTAACAGGGTATTAAAGCCAACCTATACCACAAGCCCCAGTCTCTGACCCAATCCCCATCCCCGTGGTGAAGAGAAAGAGGGGGAGGGCCCACAGAGACCAAACCCTGCCAAAATCGCAAAACAGTCTAAAAAGGGGAGGGAAGGTATAAATAAAGGAGTAGTAGACCAGGTCGAAACTCTAAACGTTGACACCCCCCACTCTGCAAGCCTATTTCACGATGAAGCCTCATGGCAGAGGCTAGAAACCTTGATGTTAACCATATTAAATCCGCTTACCACGAGACTGGCTTACATTGAGGATAGGCTTAACGGCCTTGAGTCACAATCGAAAACCAATTTTCGAATTTTAGAAGCGCTAATAATTAAAAATAAGCCCCTATACCCCCCAAATGACAATACAGAGAGTTCTGAAAGGGCATTTGTTGCCAAATCTACACCACCTAAAAAGATAGATGACCCAGGGTGATGCAGGGGCACCTGCTGCCAATCCCATACCACCTAAAAAGATGACCCAGGGCGATGGTCTCCGCTGCCCTCGGCCTGTCGCTATAAGTTTGGTATCAGCGCAAAATAGTAACCCAGCCAAGAGTAGGGAATTTACCTCCCTAGTTGACACCTCAGGAGAATTTGCTCAAGACATTATGAGCTCAACTGGGCCTAATAAAACCAACAACAGGGTAGATGCAAATAACCCAATACCAACCATTGCTAATATTGGTAATGACCCGAAAGGGCCAGGCACATCATCACCTAGTCAAGGAACTAAAGGTGCTAACAGGAAGATGGAAGGGTTTTCTAGAGGTGGAAAAGGCATAGGGAAACTGAGCAGGCCCCTGCAACTGCCTCCGGCAGCCGCTCCCCTGGAGGTGGTGCTGGGAAATGTGCATTACTAAGGGAGGGGCAAGTGGAATCAACTGCCCAATTGATGCACAAAGCTATGTATTGGTTGGATCAGAATCTGAGGGAGGCGGGAGCTTGGGATAGGATAGCCAAAAACCAACTTATTATGGCGAGGAGAGTTACCTGGTTAGGGGCAACAGGGAAAAAATTGGACGGTGACTGTGTGGTCTTAAACTTTAACAATGAATATACTGTAAAATATCTATTGGAACCTTGGGCAGTATTTACAATACTAACACAAATAAGATCATAGCTTTACCCTTGGGCTTCTTCTACAGGCCACCACTTCTCAAAATGTTAGGGCCAACACAGTTATGTATGAGGCCAAGGAGACAGCCATGGGGGGACCCAAGATGTACACCCATGGCCTATAATCTAAGTTGTGTAAATAGATTTGCCCGTCTTTCCGACATGGAAGCGTGCGATTGACTACCACAGGCCGAACAGGATTATATCGACAAGGTCCACCTCTCAATATACCCCCCAAGGGAAGGTAGAATACAGGCAGTACCTCCAAATTTAGTGGAGAATAATGGGCTTTCATCACTACCAGTATACATAACGAACGATGATTCACATGTCTTGGCTAGGGTACCTAAAGCACATGATACGAACACGATAGGTAAAGACCAAGCAACGTGTGGCAAACTTCAGCATGAAGATTCGAAGGGATCACTATTGTCCTGGAATATCGCAGGACTAGGATCCAAACTGGGCTCCCCAGACTGGCACAGCTTTATCGAAGGTTTTGAGATCTGTCTCTTTCAGGAGACTTGGGCAGAAGGCCCACTTTTTTGTCCAGGTTACCTAAACTTTTTCATCCCAGCAATTAAAGGGCCAAAGGGAGACCGTCAGGGGGCCTGACAATATGGGTAAAGCAGAACCTAGGGCTAGACGTCGAAGTCATACCCACACTTAACAAGGACATTCAGGTGGTGCAATTGTCTAGAGGGAAAAAGGTAATTCTGACTTTATTTAATATCTATATACGTGGTACCAGGGGGAAAAGGTCAGGTGCTCTTGCCACCCTGGATACCCTCCTTGAGGACAGTAGGATGACGTCTAATATTGTGATAGGGGGGGACCTGAATGTGACGTATGAGCCCCTCTTGCGGGAGGAAGGCAACTTTGTGGATGAGGAAGACATCAAGTGGGGCATACCGAGGTTAGAGTTAGACCCAATAAAAAGATGGACCGAAGTAGTGATTCAAATCAACACTATTTGTATAGAGAAGGGTCTACGGGCTGTAAACGGTCGTACGCTATCAGATAAAATGGGGACTAATACCTATGACAATGGGTATTGTAGCAGTAGGATAGATTATGTGCTGGTAAGCGTGACACTATGGCGCAAGATAAAGGATATGCGGGTCCAGGCCAGAATTGAAAGTGACCATAACCCGCTATGTATGGATTGGGACCTAATAGGGTCCAAGGATGGGCACAAACTACATCTGATTTATGCTACAGCCGAGGTCATTCAGTCGAATGACTTGAGGCGCCTTAAGTGGGCTAACATATCAAAGTCACCAGAAGCATTAGCTAGCATCGGTAAAGATTTAGCTAGTGCCCTCAATAAGCTGAGGGCGAGTGCTGAGAACCCGGGGGAGCTTGATCAATCCACCCATACACACACCAACTTTTTTAACCAGTTACGCACATATTTTATCAAGGGAGGCAATGTTAATAAGGCATCTAACCACAAACCCCATAAATGGTATAACAAGGACTGCAAAGAGGCAGCCGTAGCACTAGGGTGGGCTATAAAAGCAGGTGCTTTATCGACAGTTCGAGAGGCAAGGGCCAGTTATCGAATAGCAACAGCTAAGGCTAAAAAGGAATGGGACAACAGACGATGGGAGGAACTAAGGGCCGCTTGCGTAGGAAGACATGCTAAACAGTTTTGGGATGTCTATAAATGGGGCAGCAGGGGGCAGGCCACCCAACCCTTGAATTATGTTGCCCAGCAAGACTGGGTTAACTATTTTAAGCAACAGTATGCTGCTGAAGTGAGTGAATTAGAGTGCTGCTTCACCAAATATTTCTTTCAGGAGACAATTTTTAGCATACAAGATGTTGAGAAAGCGCTCAAATCTATCCAAACCGGAAAGGCACCGAGCCCGGATTGTATACCGGGAGATGTATTCCTCTATGATATGGAGAGCTGGGGTACGTACATTCACCTGCTGTCAAACTCCATAGCCCGGGGCGCTGCTGTTCCAGATTCCTGGGCAGGAGCAGAAATTATACCAGTCTTTAAGAAAGGGGATAGAGCGTGCCCAGGTAATTGTAGGCCAATCAGTTTGATTGACTCTTCTCAAAAGATAATGGGTAGGTTGGTCCTTAACAAAATACAGTATTGGATCGATGAATTCAGTATTCTATCCCCCTTCCAAGCTGGGTTTCGATCATTCACCAGCACAATAGACCAAGTATTCAGATTTACCCTGCTTTTCTGGAAGACGGTTACACTGGGCAAAGGAAGTCTGTATGCAGTCTTTGTTGACCTTAGGTCGGCATTTGACCTTGTACCACGTGGCAAACTTTGGGAGGTGCTGCAGGAGATGGGCCTACCCTTAGACCTATTGACACTAGTTGCCAGGTTACATGAGGATAATACCGCCAAGATCCAATGGGTAAAACAGGGAGAGCTTACTGAACCTTTCCCAGTTGAGAAGGGTGTTCGGCAAGGATGTGTGATGGCCCCGATGCTATTTAGTCTATATATTAATGGCATAGTGGACTTTATGATGTCGACCCCAACTGATGCCCCTACTCTAGCAGGAGTAAAAGTGCCGATACTAATGTTTGCGGATGACACATTGATCATTTCCAAGACACCAAGCGGACTCCAAAGAGCACTAACCATCTTCGAAGAGTTCTGCCTAAGGCGTGGCTTGGAGGTCAATGTGTCAAAAACAAAGCTGATGGTCTTTAATCCGCATAGGGTCTTCAAGGGTGGTATACATATGAACAATCTCCCAATAGAACAAGTTAAGGAGTTTACTTACCTGGGGGTGAACATACAGGAAGGGCTAAAATGGGTGCACCAACTTGACATTTCAACCTTAAAACATCGGCAATTAACAGGGGCACTCCAAAGAGAACTTAATTCCTCATTCCAGAAGACATTAAGCCCAGCTTTAGAGATATACAACATGAAGGTGATTGGCTCCGCACTGTACGGCGCAGAGATTTGGGGGTATGAGGATTTAACAAAACTCTCAATCTCGGAAAACAAGTTTTTTAGGCACATTACTCGCCTACCACAAAGTACACCAACATATCCACTGTTGTATGACCTGGGGAGGAAGCCAATAGCAGCTTCAGCCAAAATTCGCCCTCTCTTGTACTGGCGTAGGCTGTGGTCTACCCCAGAACTAGCAGAATATGCTGCTGGCTTTCTAGATATAATCCGGGCAGACACGCAGCACCAGATAAAATGGCTGAGGGAGCTAAAGGCAACACTGTTGGAACTTGGCATGAGCAAACTATGGGAGGACCGAAAAACAATGCTTTCCCACCTAAAAATATTTTGAAGGCTAAATATTGGGAAAAGGTCCTAAACTGTATGGAAACTAGGTATGACCCCTCATCACTAACAGGGCTTTTTCTAGAGCACAAACCCACGCCCATGCTGGAACACTATTGGGATGTCATTTCTAAACCATACAAGCGGAAATTGTATTTCCAGTTCAGGATAGGCACACTGCCAACAAGAGTTTTTATAAGTAAATGGTCTAATACACATATTGAGCTGTGCCCAGTATGTCTGATCAAAAAGGAATCAGTGGGTCATTTACTGTTCGAATGCACAGGCTACCATGCCCCACGTCGGGTCTGGTTAAGCCCCATATGTAAGCTTCTGGGAACAAGATGTGCGAACGAAGCTCTAAGAATTCTAAGAAGTGATACCAAGGAAGTATTTGCCATAGCGATGGCCAAATTTCTGGGGTGGGCATGGACAACTAGGGCACGCTCACAGAAATAGATTAACGAGTGAAAGCAGGAGATCTAGTAAAAGACCTTGAACTGGTAGACACATAGGGTGTATTGCATAGTCTTCTCAAGTTGCGCTGGTCAAACAGTATTATGAATCTTATAGTCGGTTGACCTCAAAGCTAAGATTGCAGGTAACCAATTCGTTAACTGTAGCCCTTACAATAGAAAAAGCTTTGTGCCTCGAAATGCACTGCATGTGCCCCTGGGTGCTTCCCTTTTAAAAATGAAGAAATGTTTATGAATTTTAACTGTAAATAGCATTTTACGGTATTTTTATGTATCCCCTAGTGGGTATTTTATCTGTGTTGTTTTAAATGTTTCATGTATAATTATCCTAAAACGTCGAATAAAGCTTTTTTGTATTGTATTGTTATTGTAAATGTGACTTTCCTAATGTGTGTGCTACTTCATGTGAATAACATTTAATGAATTGACACTTTGATAAAAAAAAACTCCCCCTTATGTAGAAAATAATCCTACTGGAAACAACATGAGATTTATGTAATGTGTGCATTAATATTCCATATATTTGATTTAAATGTAGTTCTCAGTCATACTTATAACTGAATGTTATAAGGACTTTTCTGAATATTACATAAAGTGTGAAACCTAATGCATTAGAAACATATATTGATTCATGTTTAAAAGTGTGCACACATATTAAATGCGTGCCATTGAAGTTAATGTTTAAACTTCTCCAAAGTAGGCCTGTATTTCACCATGCTGCAGAAAGCTGATTTCCTTTTTCTGCTAACTTGACATTTCTTGCAGGTAATAACATGCATTGTTAGTTTAGAACAGATACATCACTGTAACAGAGATAGGGTGAACGGGAGCCTGAGAAAAGGACCATGACAAAGGTACACAGAGAAACAGAACTCTAACTGAATTAACTGTTGCCCAAAAGTTGAAATCCACATGTGTCTGAGGGAAAGTTGTCACTTCCATGTCCAGTGTGGGATGAACCAGTAAGGTTGCAATCTGCAACTGGATGATTCGAGGAGTACCCCCTAATGGTGTGATCAAGGGGGTGTCCCCCAATGGACTTTGCACGTTATAATATACTATTCCCCTTGGACTTCAGTTCAGATTCCTTGCAGATCCCTTTCAGAGGCTGATCAGATCCATTCCCGATTCTGCTCAGATACTCTCCTGATTTCTCACTGACCCTTTAAAAATGCTTTGCGGATCTCTTTCTGTCAATTGATTAATAAATCAATCAATCAATCAAATAACTTTATTCGATCTTAAAACAAAGATCATAAAAGTACAGTACTCGATTGATTGATTGATTGATTGATCTCTTTCTGTCTTTTGACCTAGCAGACACCTTCCTTGAGTCATTGCTAGCTGAGTGGACTTTGAGAGGTTTTATACCCCAATGCTTCTTCCGATTTTTGCTAAAGTGTGGTTTAGGCTGACACTTACTCTTGACCCATAGAAGAGATGCTAACGCTTCCCTACTTAATTTCATTTTGTCCTGACCTGACTTCCTTTATGGAGTTTCCCTGATTTGCTAGAGCCCCTTTCCTAAACCATCCTCTGAACATTGAAATTCTAGATTACTAATGTATAGGAGAGAGAACCTTAGATGATTCTATGATCACCAGATTCTGATGCTGTAATAGAATTGCTTGTTTATCATACTAATTTGCCTTAACTTCTTTAGGTGCCTAGGAATCCCAGTTGCCATTCTGTATCTTTACAGCATGGTTTTATAAGTTGTTTACTTGAATATTATTATTAACTTGTAATGAGCTTGGTTGAACTTGGCTACCAATGTCTGGTCCTCATTGTGTAGCCAAATGGGTTGCACTGTTAATTGAATTTTGATTGATGTTGATGTTAACTCCCATCACCTCTCACCAATAGTAAGTAAGTGGGCCCAGAAAACTCTGGATCTAATCTGGTAGCACGTCAGATGGTTTTCCACTGACGTGAGGGAGTTAAGGTGTCCTATCTAGAAATTGCCTAAGCCCAGTCCAACCTGATGGAATTGTTATGGTTCGAAATGGCCTGTAGCAGCGGAGAAGTGTGAGTATCAATAGGGTTGCGATTTGCTATTGCTTATACTTAGATTGCAGTATTTTGAAATGGCTGTGAGGTGTTATGTGGAGATGATTTAAGCTGATGTGTGAATGTGGCGCTTGATGCAAAGAAGTTGAAGTGGTTATCGAGTCCGTCGTTGCCTAAGATCCTGGGATAAAGATAAAGATAAGAGACATAAAGTCAAGTTGCGGTGTAAAAGACACTGGGAGTAGTTCTCTGCTGTGTTGTGGTGCTTGTCGTGAGACGTCGTCAACAACATTGTTGATAAGGACTTCATCTTTGTATGATTGTGACATGAGATTGGTATAGTTGATCTTAGTGCACAAGTAATAACTGTATCAATCCGAGTGAGATCCCGCTGGGCGAGGTTTCGCTTAAAGAAATGAAAATGAAATGAAAATACGTTTAATAAAGCGCTCGATTGCCCTAGGGTGTCTTGGCGCTGATAGCACAACAGAAGGGAGAATAGGACACCTAGTAACTGAACTATGAATTGAAAAGCCAGGTTTTGAGATTCTTTCTAAAAACTGACAGGAATGTACTGGTCTTTAAGTGGAGGGGTAAGGCATTCCACTGTTTGGCTGCACCGTACATGAAGATTCCCCCCCCAACACGTTCTTCTAAACTTGGGCACTTTAAGGTTGGCTGCTGAGGAGGATCGAAGTGACCTAGCAGGAATGTATCTGACCAGATAATTTTTTAAGTATTCTGGGCCTTCGCCATGTAAGGTCTTAAAGGCAATACAAAGTGCCTTGAAGTCTATCCTCTTCTCAACTGGCAGCCAATGAAGCTCCACTAATGCATTAGCCACTGAGCTTCATCTAGGTATTTCTAGTAAGTTAATATATAGACCATTACAGTAGTCTATTTTGGACAAGGTGAGGGCAGTAACTACTACTTTCCGTAGCTCCAAAGGTATTAAAGGTAAGATCTTTCCCAGAACTTTTAGCGTAAAAAATGCGGTCAAGGTAATGGCGTTCACCTGTTTGTCAAATGACAGATGATTATCAAAGGTCACCCCCACATTTTTCACCTTTGTGACTGGGGTTGGAATGGAACCAAGCTCCTTCGGCCACCCGTCTGGGGACCAGAAAAAGTTATTGTTTCCCAGAGGTGAACCTCAGTTTTATCGGAGTTCAGTATCAGACAGTTGCAAGTCATCCAGTAATTAACTTGTTGCATGCAATTGCTGAATTCGACCGCTGACTCTTTGTTGTTGCCAGTGACTGAGGTGACAATTTGATGGTCTTCAGCATAGCTGACAACCAAAAAGACCACATTTCTGATCAATATGGCTGGCGGAGTGACGTAAAGATTAAACAGGGTCGGGCTCAAAGATGATCCCTGCAAAACCCCAAAAGGGAATGAGAAAGAATCTGAGCAGTAGCCATCCATAGACACTGATTGCAATCTTTCTGCGAGAAAGGAAGCTAATAATGATAGGGCTAGACCACCAATGCCCAGAGATTCAACACGGTCAATCAAAATATTATTATTGACCGCGTCGAATGCCGCTGAAAGATTAAGAAGGATGAGTGCTGCAGAGTTTCCCCTATCGAGCGATGCTCTTAGTTCATCTGTGGCAGTAATTAAAGCAAATTCATTACTATGTTGGCTGCGAAACCCGAACTTTGAATGATCCAATAGATCATTTCCTTCAAGGTAAAGGGTAAGTTCCTTATTGATTGCCTTTTTTGAAATTTTGGTGGGAAACGGAAGCCTAGAAATAGGGTGATAGTTATTTGTGACTGAAGGATCCAACTTTGGTTTCTTTAGCAGTGGGAGAACCGAAATGACTTTCAGGTCTCATGGAAAAGAGTCCTGGCTAAACATTTAATTAATAATTGAGAATGTTAGACTAGTTCTGAATTTTTCTTTTTTTTTAATTTCGTTGAAAATACAAAGATATGACATTTTCGACTCCCACCCCCCACCCCCGCCCCCTACAACTACAAAATTACTACGTTTCAAGGACACCAAAAATATATACCATTCAAAAAATTAGGTTCTTAATCACAAAATAAAGGAACTAACGGTAAAAGAGAAAAAAATTACAAGGAAAGATAAAGATAAAAAACGGAGGAAAAAAAATAAACATAGGGAGAAAAAGAGGAGAGAGCGCCATCAGGCCTTTGGCTGACCATGAACTGCCCCTTTTCAGGCAGGGTGCCCCTCGAATGACAGAGGACAGATTAGCCGTTTGAACCAGGCTGTTCCAGCCAGGTAGTGAGAGGTCCCCAGATTTCTAGCCCCTTTTTTCGCCCTTTACGACCTTTTTTGGCATATACAGCCTTTTCCAGATGATAGGTCGCGACCAACCTAGCCAACCATTGGGAGAAAGGGGGGGGGGTCGGTCTCTATCCATGCTGAAGCAACACAGATCCTCCACACTGTCATAGCGACAAAGATAAGCGCTCCACCTTTTTTCCTATTAGCCTCCTCTTGTGTCCCCAGCAGGATGGTTATGGGAGTCAGCACTATAGCCTGAGAAATAACCCTCCCCAGAAAGTCCTGTACTTTAAGAAGGACTGGAGTAAGATTTGGGCAGGTGGCAAACATGTGTACTGCATCAGCGCCAAACTCCGAGCACCAAGGGCACATCGTTCCTTTGCCTGCTCCCCATTTGGCAATTTTACTAGGGGTAATATATAAAAAGAAGATGGTTTTAAAGTGTTGCGCCTGTAATTTAGCTGATAACAAGTCGCTTTGGGAAAGTTCCAGTGAGTTATAGAACGTGCTGTGTGGGACCTCCAGTTTTGTGAGCCACTTGTCTGATATTCTAGGTAGATCATCTGGGGTTTGGCTATTTAATGCAGAGTATATAAGACCTATCCGAGGGGTCACTGGGGCCGTAACATATTGATGAATTCAATTTCTGAAAACCCTGCGGGTCCCCCAGCCTTTCGAGAAAGAAAGTCACGTATAGTAAAGTATTTAAAGGCGTCTTGGTTTTTCAATCCATATTTACTTTGTAAATCTGCAAAGGATTTAACTCCTTCGCTGGAAATTAGGTCTCCTAGCTTTGTAATACCAGCTTTGTACCAGTCTAGTAAATAGGACCTGCCAAAGATAGCAGGCAGGTTGCAGTTTGCACTGATAGGGGAATAATAGTTAAGTCTTCCCAGCCCATATGTTCTGCGAATATTGCGAAAAACCTTAAAGGAATTCATCAGTGTCTTGAATCTGACATGTTTGTAGTATCCGAAGGATACCTGTCTGAAAAGGCAACCGCGGGTCTTCTCTCCCAGTAAGAGCTGAAATGGTGAAGGAAGCCCAGTTGAGGGAGAGAAGGAGTGTTCCTTCACCAGTTCTGTGCTGTATTGCAAAACTGAAGCCCAGTAATAAAGCACTATGTTAGGAAAAGCCCAGCCACCCCGCTCCCTGGGGTGAGACAGTTGCTTTAGAGCCCGCCTAGGTTGTGAGTAAGCCCAGATAAATTGCGTAAAGAGTAACTGAAATTTCTGTAGCTTAGTTTTGCTGAACTCCAGTGGAATGGCACGGAAAAAGTAGAGCAATTTCGGGAAGTGGGTCATTTTGATTACATTACATCTACCCACAAGAGTCAGGTGTAAGTTGTCAATTTGTTTGAGGGCTCTCTTTGTTTCAGTGGCCAAAGGGGATAGGTTCTCAGTTACAATTTCGTCAATATTAGCGGTTATAGTTACCCCCAAATATTTGGCCTTTGAGACAATCCGGCTATCAATCCAATTAATTTCTTTGTTGATTATTATTTGGGTTTTCTTTTTATTCAATGCGTACCCCGAGATTTTTCCACATTTTTGCGCCTCCAGTTCCAATGCCAGAATAGCACTCTCGGGTTCAGGGGTGGTTATGGCCAGGTCGTCAGCGTAGGCCATAATTTTGGTATCACTTCCCTGCCTACTTACTGCCAAGATTGCTGAATTCTTTTCAATTTTCTTAATTAGGGGATCTATGTAAAGGGCAAAAAGCAAAGGGGAGCAAGGGCAGCCCTGCCTGGTGCCCCGAGAGATGTTAAATTGCTCAGTTAGCCTCCCATTAATCGACACACAGGCCGTCGGGCTCTGGTACAGAGCTTGTACAGCTTGCGTTAGTTTTGACCCGAAGCCCATCCTCCTCATGACACACCACAGGAACCGCCAGGAGACCCGATCAAATGCTTTTTCAGCGTCTAATAAAATCAGTGACATAGGGTCTCCTGCTACCTGTGCGGCGTCGAACAAAGTGATGGCCCGCCTAATGTGTTCGGTGGTACTTTTCTTTGGGATGAATCCATGTTGACACCAGGGACTCAACTACTGAGGACATTCTTATTGCGAGGATTTTAGAAAAAACTTTGGAGTCGCAGTTTATGAGTGTGATTGGCCTGTATGAGCCCATCTCTAAGGGTGATTTGTCTTTTTTGGGAAATATAGAAATTTTGGCATTGGACCAGGAGGCAGGAGGGGAGGCCCCATTAAATATGGCGGTTACTACAGCAAGAAAAATGGATTTTATTTGGGGAGCGAAGATTTTATAAAATTCCACAGGAATGCCATCTATTCCTTCGGCTTTCCCATCTGGCAGGCTGGCTAAGGCTTCTATGATGTCATCCCAGGTCGGGGTAACATCCAACTGCTCGCAATTATCCTGGCTGAGCTGCCTTAGATCTACCTCTTTTATATAATTAATGATCTCGGTTTCTCCTGAGTCGGCTGACCTACTATTCTCTTCTGCATATAACTCAGCGTAGAATTCTCGAAAACCCTCTTGTATTTTAATAGGATCACTGGTCTCTATCCCTGTTGACAATTGGATTGCAAGTATTTCGCTGCTTTTGGCCTGCTGCCTGGTTTTAATAGCAAGATGATGACCAATGCAGTCGCTACACTCATAGTTTTTTTCCCGCATTGCCGCCCACTTGGCTGCGGTTTTTTCCGCGAATACTGCCCCTATTTCCGCCTTTGTGAGTATTACTTCATTTTGAATGTTCTCAGTGTCCATTCCAGTTTGAACCATTTGGACTAATTTAATTTCTGCTTTTTTTAGTTTTTCCTGGAGATCACACATTAACAATTTTTCCTTCTTATTTTTTCTAATTGAGAACCTTAGAGTCTCTCCCCGAATTCCCGCTTTTAATGTGTCCCAAACTATCATGGTCGGGGCCGTTCCTGTGTTTATTTCCAGAAACTCCTGGATCCAAACTTGAATGTGAGACCGATAGCCCGCATCTTGCAAAAGCGCTTTCTCGAAACTCCATCTCGGTGCTTCCTTCCAGTTCCCAAGTCCCCCAATGTTTAAAATAAGTGGATTGTGGTCCGACATGAAGCGCGGAGCAGTGTCTATGGTGCATTTGCCTAGTAAAGAGGATGAAATTAAAAATAGTCTAGTCTAGCAAATGTCCGGTGTGGGGCAGAAAAGTAGGTGTAGCCAGGTTGAGTGGAGTTTAGGTTAGACCAAACATCGCTCAGCCCGTGAGTTTGAGCTAGATTAATTAGTGCTTGATACACTAGGGGTTTTCTACCTTTATACCTCCACTTGCTGTCCATTTTCCAGTTACAGGGCAAATTGATGTTGAGATCGCCACAAATGATTATTGGAGTAGGCCAGTGAGCTAGCTCCCCAGAAATCAAGTTAATGATCCCTGGGTCGTCTGCATTACTTCCATAGATTGAGCACAAGGTAAAAGGGGATTAGGGAAAGGTGGCATTCGGAGATTACCCATCTACCCAGTGAGTCGGATTTAATGCGGGGATTTTTAGAGGAAGTCTCCTTTCAGCCAAAATTCCTACCCCTTTTATTTTGGCGCCCTGTGTAGTAACCCCCACAACCTTAAGCCCCAATAAGTTTAATAAATGCTTTTGTGATCCCTCTATGTGAGTCTCCTGAAGGCAAATGATATCACCCCCCAGAGAGCGCAAGCCTTGCGCTACTTTTTGCCTTTTTAAAGCATCGTTCAGCCCACAGATGTTAGCAGAAATAAACCTGAGTGAATTTATCTTAGCCATTTGGGTATTTTAAAAAGATTTAAGCCAGAAATTTCTTGATCCTTTGAGTACACTTCATTCGGTGAATTCTTTAACCTTACCCAGTGTCTAAGTGCGTGATTATGTGTAAAAAGGTGTTCTTGGTTCCTCTGTGCCATTCTAGATAACCCCCCTCCCCCCTCAACCCCCCCCCTTTCTTTAAGCAATCAGGAATGACCTGAATGATGGTAGTCAGTAGTGAGTTTCAGCCGCTGACCACGCCTAAAACATGTTAAGTATGCATTCGGCTAGATCCCCCTTGAGAGTTAAAATAGAAAATTACTAACTCGACAAACCTTAAGCTTTACATAAAACTAACCTGATGTGAAAAGCCCCAGGGAATTAGGATTGAGAAGAAGCGGAAAAAAACCAAAGAAGAGAAGAAGAAAAAAAAAAAGAAGAAAAAGATATCCCTCCTTAACCCTCCCCTACCCTGCCCGTGCCCGTGTGGTAGTCTCTTTATCTTGGGCCCTTCTTAAATTTAATCTCATCCAGGTATTCCCCAGCCTTAATTTCAGACAAAAAGATTTTGGTACCCCCATTAAAGATTACTTTAAGTCTGGCAGGGTTCATTAGGTACACTTGTGCTCCCAGCTGCTGGAATAGGGAAATTAGTTGTCTTAGACGCCATCTTCGCTCCACTGTCTGGTGGCAAAAGTCGGGCTTTGCGAAAAATGTTATACCATTAGCCCCCTTCTTGGAGTTTGGTCGAGCCTGGTCGTATATTAGTTGCCTCACAAGGAAGTTCCCAAAGTACACCAAGAATACCCTTGGTTGTCCACCCGCAGCACTACTGCCGTCGTGCTGTCGCCTCAAGTTGAAAGGGAAGCGGTGTGCCCTCTGCACCTCGCGATCCCAATCCCAACCTGGGTGTTCGGGGAAGGATTCTTGCAAGAGATTTACAATGAAGCGCCTGGGGTCTTCGCCTTCCTTCCCCTCCGGGATTCCAAGCAAGCGAAGGTTGTTTCTGCGTTGGCGATTTTCCTGTTCCTCCATTTTAGACATTATATCCACTAGGCAGGCGGTGTTGGTCTCGCTCTGCTTTTTGACAGCCGTAGTCTCTGTTTCCAGACATTCGGTGCGCCCCTCGATCACAGAGACACGATCACTTATGTCAGTGCACGTTTTGTTCAGTCGTCGTAAGCCTCCTTGCAGCTTTTTAGCAGCCCCTTTGGCTGCGCGGTTGTCTGCCCGAACCTCTTCCTGAAATTCTTTAATTGAGGCTAGGATTGAAGCTAGTGAGGGCTCAGCTGTGTCAGCTGGCAAGCTCTTTGCCTTTTCCCATTTACTCATGTGAGAGTCATCTTCATCCAGGGGGTAGGCCATCTGTGAATCTGAATAGTCCCACTTAAGTTGACTACGCCTTTTGCCCTTACTTCTTGCTTTCTTTGGCCGCTGCACCGTTTCGGTGTCTTTGATCGGTTCCTCTCTGTCGTCTTCGCTTGTGTCAAAACCCCCCTCGTCGGAAGAGGTCCCTGTGCCATCAGATACCGAGTAAAAGTTCTCAGGCCCAGTTTCTGGAGTCCACGGTGCTTGCGCGCTGGTGGTAGCTTCCAAGCCCTGGATATAATTAACAATACCAGCCTCAGGAGTTATGGAAGGATTACCAGGACCACTCGTATAGGAGCAACCTTCCGCGCTCTGAGCTATAACAGCTAAAGTTAACTGGCTTTTCTGCTCGGTTGCCCCCTTACCAATGTCAACAGCAAGAAGACAAGGGGGATTACTCAAGTTCTCAGCCGAGCCTTGTAGGTCCACAATGGTTCCTACGTCAGCTTGCAGCACTTCCACTAGGGTTGCTTCTGCTGAACTAGTCTCTTGCTGCTGACTAGGCGCGGGTAGTTGAGTGATTAGCAGATCCAGGGGGGCGCTCTCGGGGGGAGGGGTATGTGTAGAGGTCTTAATGTTTATAGCAGAAGGCTGTCCTTTAACACCAAAAAACATTTTTGCTATCGGTGGCTGAGCGCCTGCTGAGTCTTTAGGCAACCCACCTCCCCCAGGCCTCCCCAGCAGCTTTTTGCTCCCACTAACCTCGTGTCTAGATCTAGTGGCGCTTTCCATAGGAGCGGCATCTCTGGACTCAGAGCTGGCGGTGGCCGTTTTCAGCTTGCTGCCCTTCTTGGCCCCCCTGCTGCTCATGATCCAAGGGCTGCCCTGATGCTGCCGCCGCCGATTCCTCTCGTGTCCTGGTAGGGCTGAGGCGGTAAGTGCGGCCGAGTCCGGGGCCAGAAATGCAATAATCAATAGAGTCAAAATCAGAGACGGGATCCTCCAGCGCCAAGCGGGCAGCACACGGGGATTATAAAGTAAATTGCCGCCGAGTCCGCGGTAGCTACTGCATACTGCTGAAAACGCAAGCCGGACGTCTGCGATCCTCCCGCCGACAGTCCCCGCATCTGACTGAACATCGCAGGGCGCCTAGCCGAACAATTACGCGGCTGGCGTGAGCGGCCGATCAGCGCGAGTGCTCACGCTGACTCCATCTTGCTTCACGGTGGGAGCATTTATTAGAGACAACCGTAACAAGATTTGAAGAGACACTTGAACTTTGCTTTGCTATTTGTGCCGGTGGAAACTAAATGAAAGAACTATGCTGCAATCTTCTAGTTAACGGTCTGTCCGTAGAGAACTGATGGAGCCTAACACAATCTCTCTTAGATGCCAATGCATATGTGCAGGAGTATTTGCTGATGCAACAATAGTTTTAGTTGTTTTGCTTATCGTTTTGAATTTGCCCCTTCATTTACAAGTAGAACAGCCTAAGTACACATGCCCCACAAGTGCCATTTCCTACTGACAATAGTTTACCTTCAATAGATGAGAAAGAATAACATGTAGCTGCTTCTAGAAGGGATTACTCACTGAATGTTTATTCTAAACTGCTTTATAAATATGTTGACACTATGGATGCTAGGGATTGCTACGTATGTATGCAAATATATCCATCAGTTCCTGAAGGGATAATGTACCATCACCTCCCTTTGACATATGGATTTGCCTGAAGTTTATTGATGAGTTTATTTTACGGGAAACGTAAATTTCAATACTATTTCTCGAATTATGACTTGGTTCTTTTAAAAATGCCTGTGCTGAAGCACTTAAATAGACAGCCTGATGCTAAAAATGCTAAGAAAATGTGGCATTTCTTTAGACCCACTATGACATTGGAAACAGCTTGTGCACATAGACACAACTTAACTTGCATACTAAAAGATGTGGAAAAGAAATTCATAGATTCAGTAGAAGATAGAAGAATAGGCCTCTTGGATAAAGCTAATTATTCAAAAGTACCACCCTGGGATAAAGAAGAAACTGAACACAGAATAGTGGGAAAAATGGCAACATTAGCTTTAGATTGGCAACATAAAAGGCAATTCTGCATTCGCATTAGAAAATCCACAACTGACACACATTTTGTAGGGACTAGTGAATGTGACCATACATTTGAAGTTTGAGGAAATTGGGGTTTATATTTAGATGGAGGAGATCCTGTTTTCCTGGTGTTTATTACATTTGTGGGAAAATTGACTTTTACAGGTTACCCAACAGATGGTAAGGAACATATTATATGGGGATAGTCTTTCCAGAAATGTATCATGTGGGACAAATTGATGATCCAACAAGAGAACAACTTGGGAGAACAAAAAAAGGTGCTAATGAGATTGTAGGAGACATCTGTGGTGCTTTGATCCGATCTGTAGGAGTGATAGTAAACGCATACAAGATTAGAAAGCTTTAAACTGTAGTTGATAAACTATCTACTAGTACAGCTGGAGGATTCTTAGTTATAGATACAGAAATTGTTACCATTAGATTGATGATTTTGCAGAATCAACTTGCTTTACATGTCCTTCTCACAAAAGAGGGAAGAGACTGTCAGATGTTAAAAGTTCAACAGAGTAAAGACCTGAAGAAATACACTAATAATAGGTGCTTGGGAAGCAAAAGGGAATGGATTTTCTTCTATAGGCAGATGGTTTGGAAACTTAGGGAGTGGAGTTGTTGGAAGCATCCTCTTAGTGATAATTGCTCTTTGTGGATTATTCCTGATTGTGATCTATAAGGTATACAAACATGTACAAGCAAAGAAGGAACTGAAGAGAAAGAGAGCAGATATGGAACTAGAGGATAGATAGAGTAAATATTATGATAACATGACATTTCTGGAGGATTCCTGATGAAAGATGATAAAAACAACCAGATTGTGATTTGTCTAATAATAAGAGATTGATGTGATGGCTTGATTCGCCAACAGAGGGGGGATTGGTGCAGTGTAAAGATTGCCTACCCTTTACACGCCACAATAACTTAAGAAACACAAGGTATCAAAGTGCACTTAGCACATGATTCATGTGTGGTTTAACTAATTAATATAAGTGTTTCACTTCACATTATTAAAGAGTGCCTTCACTGTAGGATTAGAGAATTTACTCACATAAATGATTTGCCATAATTATGACTGATCAATAAAGAATCATCCTCATTTAGTAAAAAATGTACTCACCATAGAGACGAAATGTGGCTTTCCCAGTGTGTGTGCTATTTCACATGAATTACATTTAATGAATTGACATTGTGATGAAAACATTCCCCATATATGTAGAAAATAATCCTACTAGAAATGACTTGGGATTTATGTAATGTGTGCATTAATATTCCATAATCCATTGATTTAAATGTAGCTCTCAGTCATACTTATGACTTCATAATATAATGTCTTATTGATTATTACATGCAGTGTGAAACCTAATGTATTAGAAACGTATATTGATTTATCTTTAAATGTGCACATGCATATTAAATGTGCATCATTGAAGTTAATGTTTAAACTTGTCCAAAGTAGGCCTGTATTTCACTATGATGCATGAAGCTGATTTCATTTTTCTGCTACCTCGACATTCCTTGCTGTTATTCACATGTATTGTTTGTTTAGAATGGATACAATACTGTAACAGAGATAGGGGGAACAGGAGAAAAGGACCTTGACTAAGGTATCCGGAGAAACAGAGCTCTAACTGAATGAATGTTTGTCCAAAAGTTGCCATCTATGTGTGTCTGAGGGAAAGATGTTGTTCCCATTTCTAGTGTGGGGTAAAACAGCAATGTCTGCAACTGGATGATTCGATGAGTACAATGGGCCCCTGATGGTGTGATCAAGGGGGTGTCGCCCAATGGATTTTGCACCTTATAGTATACCGTTCCCGTTGGACTTCAGTTCAGGTTCCTTGCAGATCCCATTCAGATGCTGATCAGATCTCTTCCCTATTCTACTCAGATGCTTTCCTGATTTCTCACTGACCCTTTGCAGATGATTTGTGTTTCCCTTTCTGTCCTTTTGCCCCAGAAGACACCTTTCTTGAGTCATTGCTAACTGAATGGACTTTGCGAGTCTTTAAACTACCAATGCTTCTTCTGATTCTTGCTTAAGTGTGGCTTAGGCTGACACTGATTCTTGACCCATGGAAGACTTGACCAAGTTTCTGAGATTTTAATGCTTCCCTACTTGAATTCTTTTGTCCTGACCTGACTTTCTTTATGGTTTTTGCCTGATTTGCTAGAGCCCCTTTTCCTAAACCATCCTCTAAACTTTGAAATTCTTGATCACTAATGTATAGGAGAGAGAACCTTAGATTATTCTCTGAGCACCAGATTCTGATGCTGTTGTTCTGCATCGCTGTAACAGAATTGCTTGTTTGTTTGATACTAATTCACCTTAATTTCTTTAGGCGCCTGGGAAACCCAGTTGTCATTCTGTATCATTACAGCGTGGTTTTATGAGTTTTTACTTGAATCTGATTATGAAATTGTAATAAACTTGGTTGAACTTGGCTACCGATTCCTGGTCCTCATTGTGTAGCCAAATTGGCTACACTGTGAGTTGAATTTTAATTGATGTTTATTGCTAACTCCCATCACCTCTAACCAATGGTAAGCAAGAAGGCCCAGAAAACACTGGATCGATTTTATGAAGTGTATTATGTTGATGGATTTTATCATTGACTTCAATGTGTTGTCCACGGCTATATGACATTACCACTCCTTCCTTGACCACGCAGATTTTACAACATATTCCACTACCACACATTTACATTCACTCACATTTGAAAAACCTTCACCATGCATTCCACTGCAACGCATACTTTTACCTTCCTTACTGTTACTGAAAAATCCTTTCAATCCTTTCACAGTCTAACACTGCTACCTACTGTTCAGAAAGTATACATAAATTCTGAAAATGTAATTACCTATATATATATATATATATATATATATATATATATGCAGCAAAGTCGCTTCCATCATGAAAACAACAGGGAACACAGCAGCTCTTTGCACAGATAGGTTTATTTTGTATTTGGCATGACGAGTTTCTGCTTACTGCCTTCCTCAGATGCCAAACAAAGTATTCCCGGCGCTCTATGGCAGTTCCCAATTTAAATGCTGAGTGCATCTCTCCCATTGGAGGAAACCGGATGGTCTTAAGGAGCTACCAGTCCCAGCATGCCATTCAGTGGATGCTTCAGGTCGCTGCCAGTCCAGAGTCTATTCCCTTGCGACTCAATAAACCCTTCTGTGCATAGCCAACGTCCTCTGCAGGCGCCGATATCAGGCAAGTTCGGGAGGCGCCGTGTCAGTACACAACGACTCACCATGAAGTCATGGCCCTATTTCCGGCCAAACATCTGCCTTGTCGGGCCCGCAGCGGTCCAGATTCCATCGATCCCTCAATATTTCTCACACCATGTGCCACACGATTCTGGACTCCTAGGGACGGGTTAACTTTAGCGGGCTGTGACCACACGCAGAATATGCAGCAAAGTCGCTTCCGTCATGAAAACAACAGGGAACACAGCAGCTCTTTGCACAGATAGGTTTATTTTGTATTTGGCATGACGCGTTTCTGCTTACTGCCTTCCTCAGATGCCAAACAAAGTATACCGGCGCTCTATGGCAGTTCCCAATTTAAATGCTGAGTGCATCTCTCCCATTGGAGGAAACCGGATGGTCTTAAGGAACCACCAGTCCCAGCATCCCATTCAGTGGATGCTTCAGGTCGCTGCCAGTCCAGAGTCTATTCCCTTGCGACTCAATAAACCCTTCTGTGCATAGCCAACGTCCTCTGCAGGCGCCGATATCAGGCAAGTTCGGGAGGCGCCGTGTCAGTACACAATGACTCACCATGAAGTCATGGCCCTATTTCCGGCCAAACATCTGCCTTGTCGGGCCCGCAGCGGTCCAGATTCCATCGATCCCTTGATATTTCTCACACCATGTGCCACACGATTCGGGACTCCTAGGGATGGGTTAACCTTAGCGTGCTGTGACCACACGCAGAATATGCAGCAAAGTCGCTTCCGTCATGAAAACAACAGGGAACACAGCAGCTCTTTGCACAGATAGGTTTATTTTGTATTTGGCATGACGCGTTTCTGCTTACTGCCTTCCTCAGATGCCAAACAAAGTATACCGGCGCTCTATGGCAGTTCCCAATTTAAATGCAGAGTGCATCTCTCCCATTGGAGGAAACCGGATGGTCTTAAGGAACTACCAGTCCCAGCATTCCATTCAGTGGATGCTTCAGGTCGCTGCCAGTCCAGAGTCTATTCCCTTGCGACTCATTAAACCCTTCTGTGCATAGCCAACGTCCTCTGCAGGCACCGATATCAGGCAAGTTCGGGAGGCGCTGTGTCAGTACACAACGACTCACCATGAAGTCATGGCCCTATTTCCGGCCAAACAGCTGCCTTGTCGGGCCCGCAGCGGTCCAGATTCCATTGATCCCTCGATATTCCTCACACCATGTGCCACACGATTCTGGACTCCTAGGGATAGGTTACACTTAGCGTGCTGTGACCACACGCAGAATATGCAGCAAAGTCGCTTCCGTCATGAAAACAACAGGGAACACAGCAGCTCTTTGCACAGATAGGTGTATTTTGTATTTGGCATGACGCGTTTCTGCTTACTGCCTTCCTCAGAAGCCAAACAAAGTATACCGGCGCTCTATGGCAGTTCCCAATTTAAATGCTGAGTGCATCTATATATATTCACTGAAAAAACCATAGGTTTCAGGGACGTTATAGTTAGAAATTAGCATTTAAAAAACCTTAGAAATTCACTGAAAAAACCATAGGTTTCAGGGATGTTATAGTTAGTTGGACATTTCACTCGTACAAAACCAGAGAGAATTCGGCTGTTATAGTTAGTAGAGCTAACTATAACTCGCGCCCCGCAATGCACTGCTGATGATGTCACATATTACATCACTCATGACATGCTCATTGACATCACTGATGACATCACTGATGACATATCAAATAACATCACTGATGACATCACTGATGACATCACCCACGTGACTGAGTGTTTCTAAAAATGTCAAGAATGTGATATCTATATATCTGATAATGAATTGTTGCTACTTGGGTAGTGAAGAATTTTGTTTGATTAACAATTTTTAGGATTTTATGAATCTTAATCATGGGTTTTACATATGCTGCTAACTCGAAAATGAATTGTTGTATTAAGTGTAGTGGAACTTTGATGAAATCTGGTGTTTTATATATTTGTACTGTTATGCACTTTTTGGATCTCTGAGATCGTAATAAAGTAAAATAATAATAATATATCAATATATGCCAAGGTATATTGAAGAATGATTGGTTGTCTGAGAACCTGTATGGGTGCCTGAGTGTATGTGTAGGTGGGGGTGTGTGTGACTCCGTGCATGGATGTGTGAGTGGGTGATTCACTGGGTGTATGCGTTTATGAGTGCATGTGTTAGGGAGTGTATGGGTGAGTGAGTGTACGTATAGCTGTGTTGGTGAGTGAATGGATGTGTTAGTGGTATATGTGTAAGTAACTACATATGTGAAAGGCAGTATTTGTGAGTGTTGGAGTATATAAGTGAGTATATGTGACAGTGAGTGATTGTGACAGTGGCTGCATGGATAAGTGTGTGCTTATGTCAGTAATTGTTGAAGACAGTACGTATCTGTATGAATAAGTGATGTGGTGTGTGTATAACTGTATAGGTGAGTAAATGGCAGTGCAATTAATTCTTTGGGTGACTGACTAGGTTTTTGAGTAACTCTTTGGGTGAGTGGCAGTGTGTGAGTGTCTATATGGGTGTATGAGTGGATATATTAGTGGCTGTATTGATGAATGACTGCATGTATGAGTGACTGTATGGGTTAGTGGGTGGATGTGTGTGTAGGCGTATGAATCTAACTGCTATTGGTGTGTCTATGGTTTCGATATTGGTAGTCTGTATTTTAGAGTGGGTGTATGAAAGGTTTTATTAGGGTGTGAGGAGGTGCATCAGATGATCACGTGGATGATGTAATCAGTGATGTCATCAGTGATGTCATTTGAGATGTCATCAGTGATGTCATCAGTGATGTCACTGAGCATGTCATGAGTGATGTAATATGTGACGTCATCAGCAGTGCATTGCGGGGGCGAGAGTTATAGTTAGCTCTACTAACTATAACAGCCGAATTTCACTGGTTTTGTATGCAGTGAAATGTCCAACTAACTATAACGTCCCTGAAACCTATGGTTTTTCAGTGAATTTCTAAGGTTTTTTAAATGCTAATTTCTAACTATAACATCCCTGAAACCTATGGTTTTTTCAGTGAATTTCTAAGGTTTTTAAATGCTAATTTCTAACTATAACATAGCAGTCGCGTTTGCAGAGTGGTGGAGAAAGGTGAGCGTGGCCTCCGAACACCTTTTAGCAATCCCACTGTGCGGGATTTACTGGAGGTAACAGGAGGGGTAGTTAGCCCCCAACGTCAACCTTGGGGGCCAACTACCCCTCCTATTACCTCCAGTAAGTCCCACACAGCAGGATTGCTAACTTCTCATACCATGCCACGCCCCCTTTCTCCACCACTCTGCAGACGCACCTCCTGGCGCGTTCTGGGTTGGGGGATTAAGTCCCCTTGAATACTGAGGGTCCCTGGCGGCCAACTAGCCCATCAGGTACCTCCAGTAAGCGCCACAGAGCTGTATTGCAGAGAGGTGGTCAGAGGCCTCGCCCCTTTTTACACTGTTGACATTTTCGGCCAGGTCGCGCTAGGTGCGCGAACCCCGTCGAAAATGGAAAACAAATTGAAGCGCGGACTCCCGCGCTTCGTTTTTTATAGCCCCCGGGTGGGCAAGGTCCCGGGGGCATTCCTTAATTGTGTAGCGGGGGCCCCCGCAGCCCCGGGGACCACCACCTCCCCAGGGCTTTATAATATATGCGTGGGGGCACGATGCCCCCTCCAAGCCCCGGGGACCACCACCTCCCCGGTTCTTTAGTATTGTAGGGTGGGGGGCCCTGGGGACCGCCACCTCCCCGGGGCTTAATTAAAAGAATTAAAGTATGGGGGGGCTCCTTCCCCCCCCACTCTGCCCTGGGGACCATCACCTCCCCGGGGCACTAATCAATTGAATGCGGGGGTCCGTTGCGGCCCCTCGGCCCCGGGGACCACCACCTCCCCGGGGCTTTGCAAACATTGGGAGGGGGACCTCGCGGCCCTCCTCCTGGAGCCCTTGATGGCCCTGGGGACCACCACCCACCAGGGCCGGCTCCTACAATGTCCCGGGGTGCCCACCCCCGGGACATTGCTGTTTGCTATGAAAGCGTGCTTTCTGGACCAAGAGCTATCTCTGTGCCAAATTTGGTGTAATTCCATTCAGCAGTTCAGGCTGTAGCCGTGTCTAAAGTTTCCTATGGAAATTAACATGGAGAAAACAGGTTTTGGGACCCCCCTTTTTTCTCGGCCCCCCTTGGCGAATCACCCCGAAACTTTCAATACAGGAGCTGACCTGAGTGAACAATTAGTTTTGAAACTTTTGTGATGATTCGCCAAAGGGCGCCAAAGTTATTGGCAAATCAAAAAACGCTTTTCCTATTTTCCAATGGAAACTAGGTTCTAACTATAACTACCTACTGGCGACCACCAGTAGGATATATATATATATATATATATATATATATATATATATATATATATATATATATATATATATATATATATATATATATATATATATATATATATATATATATATATAGATATATATTATCTACTGGCGGTCGCCAGTAGATAGTTATAGTTAGGACCTATTTTCCATAGGAAATTCGCAACATTCTATTTCCAATACCTTTGGCGCCGGTTGACGAATCTTCGCGAAATTCTCAAAACTTATGGCCCGCTCCGGTCCGCTCCTATCCTGAAAGTTTCAGGGTGATTCGTCAAGTGGGGGCCGAGAAAAAAGGGGGGTCCCAAAACATGATTTCCCCATGCAATTTTCCATAGGAACCTTTAGTCGCAGCTACAGCCCGAACTGCTGAACGGAATTACACCAAATTTGGCAAAAAGGTAGCCCTTGGTTCAGAGTCGTGCCTTTTGGTTAAATGGTGTAAATCCGTTCAGTAGTTCCTGAGAAAATCAAAAGTAAAACCACATATATATCTATGGCCGCGGAGGGTCCGCGCACCCTGAGCGCACCTTCCCGATCACGAGCTGTATGCTAATTGGCTGTCAACACTCCAAACCAGGAAGTGTTGGCAGCCATCTTGTTCCTCGGTAGAACCGAGGCACAAGAAACAAGTGCGCAAAACGCAAAAGGGGGCTGGGTAGAAACACCCTGACCCCTAGGCCTGCTTAGGGGTCCCACAAGGACCCCCAGGGCCAAAAAGCATTTTTTTAAAAAAAAATCGGCGGGATGCGCTTAGGGTGCGCGGATCCCGCCGTGAAAAAAACAAAATGAGGGTATTTTGCCCCCGGGTGGGCCAAGTCCCGGGGGCATGCGTGGGTGGGTTTAAATGTTAGTTGGGGGGGCCTCTAAGGCCCCCCAAGCCCCGGGGACCGCCACCCCCCGGGGCTTCTTTTTTTAATTAAAAAATTACCTGTGTGAGGGGGCTCCAGCCCCCCCCACGCCCCGGGCACCGCCACCTCCCCGGGGCACTAATTAAAGAAATGTGGGGGTCCGTTTCGAACCCCCGAAGCCCCAGGGACCACCACCTCCCCGGGGCTTTGTAGATGTTGGGAGGGGGTCCACGCGGCCCCCCTCCTGGAGCCTGTGGTGGCCCTGGGGACCGCCACCCCCAGGGCCGGCTCCTGCAGTGTCCCGGGGTGCCTACCCCAGGACACTGCTGTTTGCAATGACAAGACGGGAGCCGCGCGGCTCCCGTCCTGTCATTGCAAACTTGCTTTGCTTCATTGAAGCGAAAGCAGGGAAACCTGCTCTCGCTTCAATGAAGCAAAGCAGATTGCTTTTCCATAAGGAGAGCTGCATGTCAGCAGCTCCCCTTATGGAAAAGCAATGCTGGCTCCCGCAGGATGCGGGGAGCCGGCGGGATCGTGGGGGGATTGGGGACCCCCCCACGGTCTCCAACGAGTGGCCAGGCCCCAGGGGATGGGGTCCCCGGGGCCATTAGTGGCCCGGGAGGGGGGCCACGCAGTCCCCCTCCCCAACAATTATAAAAACAAAATTTAAAAAAATGCGCAAAGGCCGGCCCAGGGGTATGGGGTCCCTGGGGCCAATAGAGGCCTTAGGAGGGGGGCCACGCAGCCCCCCTCCTCAAAAATTTTAAATAAAAGTGACCATGCCCTGGGGGATGGGGTCCCCGGGGCCGGAATCGGCCACGGGAGGGGGGCCACGTGGCCCCCTTCCCGTACTGTTTTAAAAAAAAAAATAGGATCAGGCCCTGGGGGATGGGGTCCCCAGGGCACCAAAAAGTGAAAAAGAAGGGGGGCCACACAGCCCCCTTCAAAAAGAAAAAAAGCACAAAAAAGCGAATGAGCATCAGGCCCCGCCCCTCCCTTAAACACTCTGCAAACGCGCCCTGTGGTGCGTTTTAAATTGGGGAAAGAATTCCCCTTCAATACTGGGGGTCCCTGGGGCCAACTAGCCCACCAGGTACCTCCAGTAAGCGCCACAGGGCTGGGTTGCAGAGAGATGGTCCAGGCCACGCCCTTTTACACCTCTCTGCAACGCAGCTCTGTGGCGCTTACTGGAGGTACCTGGTGGGTTAGTTGGACCCCAGGGACCCTCAGGATTCAAGGGGACTTAATTCCCCAACTTAAAACGTGCCACGGGGCACGTTTGCACAGTGGTGAAGGGAGGGGGCGGGGCCTGAGGTGACATGTGTGCAAACAGGCCCCGTGGCGCGTTTTAAGATGGGGAATTAATTCCCCTTCAATACTGGGGGTCCCTGGGGGCAAACTAGCCCACCAGGTACCTCCAGTATGCGCCAGGGAGCTGCATTGCAGAGAGGTGTTCAGAGGCCACGCCCCTTTTTACACCTCTCTGCAACTCAGCTCTGTGGCGCTTACTGGAGGTACCTGGTGGGCTATTTGGACCCCAGGGACCCTCAGGATTCAAGGGGACTTAATCCCCCAACTTAAAACGCGCCATGGGGCGCGTTTGCACAGTGGTGAAGGGAGGGGGCGGGGCTAAAGGTGACATGTGTGCAAACTGGCCCCGTGGCGCGTTTTAAGTTGGGGAATTAATTCTCCTTCAAACCTGAGGGCCTCTGGGGGCCAACTAGCCCACCAGGTACCTCCAGTATGCGCCAGGGAGCTGCGTTGCAGAGAGGTGTTCAGAGGCCACGCCCCTTTTTACACCTCTCTGCAACGCAGCTCTGTGGCGCTTACTGGAAGTACCAGGTGGGCTAGTTGGACCCCAGGGACCCTCAGGATTCAAGGGGACTTAATCTCCCACCTTAAAACGCGCCACCGGGCATGTTCGCACAGAGGTGAAGAGAGGGGGAAGGGCCTGATGTGACAAGTTAGTTTCTTAGTTTTAATCCCCCTGCCCTATTATGTACTAGGGACTTACAGAGGAAGTCATGCTAATCACAGGGGTACCCCAACGCATAGTGTTCCCTAGCGTATGTAGGTGTTTTCACTGTATTCTAAGTGTCTTTTAGCATAGCACTGGCTCTAGGCCTGGTTAGTCAGAGTCAGTTACCACCAGTACCCGTCTGAAAAAGTTGTGGGCACAGGATGATTTTGGAACAAGGCCTCTTTCTGCTCCTCTGTTGGTTCTTTCTGCACATGTCTTGCTTCTTCCTCCACTTTTCTTCGTCTTTGTGGACTTCTGTTGCTTCTTTCTGCATTTCTTTTGCTTCTTTCTGTGCGTTTTTTCTTCTTTCTTCACATGTCCTACCTCTGTAGGCATAGTTAGAAATGAGCATTTGAAAAACCTTTGAAATTCACTGAAAAAACGATAGGTTTCAGGCACGTTATAGTTAGAAATTAGCATTTAAAAAACCTTTGAAATTCACTGAAAAAACCATAGGTTTCAGGCACGTTATAGTTAGAAATTAGCATTTCAAAACCTTAGAAATTCACTGAAAAAACCATAGGTTTTAGGGAAAGTTATAGTTAGTTGGACATTGCACTCGTACAAAACCCGTGAAATTCCCCCGTTATAGTTAGTTCAGCTAACTATAACTCGCGCCCCCGCAATGGACTGCTGATGACGTCACATATTACATCACTCATGACATGGTCAGTGACATCACTGATGACATCATCCATGTGATAATTTGATGCATCTTCTCACACCCTAATATAACCTTTGATACACCCACTCTAAATTACAGACTGCCATTCTCAAAACCATAGACACTCCAACACCAATAACTACATACCCACTCACTGATTCTTAGGTCTACACACACATCCACTCACTCACCCGTACAGTCACTCATACTTATGGTCACTCAGTACAGGACTATCATATGCACTCATACACCTACATAGACACTCACACACCGCCACTCATCCATAGAGGTACTCACACACCTAGTCAGTCATGCAAATAATTAATCACACTGCCATTTACTCACCTGTACAGTGATACACACACCAGCTCACTTACTCATACAAATACTAGCACATTCTTACGCTCTTATACAATCACTGATACAAGTACACACTCATCCATACAGCCACTCTCACAATCACACACTCTCACTTATAGCCATTTATATACTCCAACACACATATATACTGCCTTTCACATATGTAGTTACTCACACATGACCCACTGAGATATACATTCACTCACTAACACACCCATACACACACTCACCCACCCATACAGTCCATCACAGATGCACTCTTGAAACCATGCACCCAGTGAATCACCCACTCACACATCTATGCACAGAGTCACACACACCCCACCCACACAAACACTCAGGCACCCATACCTGATACTCAGACAACCAATCAATAACTCATATAGACACTCATGTAGCTATTCACAAACCCATGCAGCCGCTTACACAGCAACAGACAGACGGATACAGACATTCACACAGTTTAGTCACTAACCCATGCATTCAGTAAGCTACGTTTAATCACTCACTTATAGAGTCAGTCACGCACCTACTAAATCATCCATTCAGGCACTTATACACCCACTCATTCTTCAATACGCCTTTCCCTATATATATTAAACATATTTAAACTTTACAGAAACACACAGTCACTGGATGATGTCATCAGTGATGTCATTTGAGATGTCATCAGTGATGTCATCAGTGATGTCACTGACCATGGCATGAGTGATGTAATATGTGACGTCATCAGCAGTGCATTGCAGGGGCGCGAGTTATAGTTAGCTGAACTAACTATAACGGGGGAATTTCACGGGTTTTGTACGAGTGCAATGTCCAACTAACTATAACTTTCCCTAAAACCTAAGGTTTTTTCAGTGAATTTCTAAGGTTTTTTAAATGCTAATTTCTAACTATAACGTGCCTGAAACCTATGGTTTTTTCAGTGAATATAGATATAGATATATATGGTTTTTTTTCTAACATATTACATTTGTTGTTTACAGGTTTGGTACGCCCAAGTCCCCTTTATTAATTACCCATAAAAATGTATAAAGCATGTCACATTGAGAAACATTGCCACCTACTGTTCAAATGCGTGGTTAAGTCTTGTGTTGTAAAGACTTGCGTGCCAACAGTCTTTACGATGTAAAAAATATGAGGTGAATGTTATACGAAGTAAAAACTTTGGAGTAAAGTCACTAGTCATACTACACTGGTATTTCTGATGCTGTGCCTGCCAGGATGAGCATTTCCCAGATTGGGGATTCAAAGGATGACATCAGAGCATGGATGCTGACAGAGGAAGGATTTAAAATTTGAAGCTCCTCTCGTACCAGAATGACATAATATCTCTGAAGAAGTAGGCATGGCTACCCTTGTATATAATTTGATATATATACTTTATACGCTTATGATTCTTCCCAAGATTGTGGTTTTTCCTGTGATTGGTACCTGAATTTTCCATTCCTAAATAGAGCTAATCTGTATGCCGTAATGTAATATATTTTTTAGACCATGTATAAGAAGGCAGTGATAAGAGATGTATTTGTCGCAAACCATTCATTCCTTTGCATTTGAATACTTGTATTAATTCAGCATCGTCATTCAAGAACTACCAAGGTTGCCTAGGAGTTTTTTTCTGCCCTTTATTGCTTTCTACCTGCTATCTGAGGCCGTCTTCAGGATACATTTGACATATTTTCCATGTATATTAAGTGCAGGGTGGCACAAATCGGGCAATCAAGAAGGAAACTTCATAGACCTTCCCAGCATCCTTGTTTTTGACAGATGGTGACTCCAACAAATTTTCAGGCTTTTTCATGCCATTGATTCTTTACAGGACCTGGCACAAGAGTTACAACTACTTCTTTTTTTTAAATTTGGCACTAACACTGACCTTAGCATTGAGGTCTACAGATAAACCAAGTGCAAGAAAGTGATGAGCGAGAACACCCTGTCATCTTTTTGCCTCATACTGGTCAGAGCGTTAAGGGAGCTAGTAGCAATGAAGATGGCTTTTTTTTATTGAGTGGACAGTCATCTTTTATCTATGGCCAACCTATGATTCCCTAGCTTCATGTTGTGAAATTGTTTAGTCCTCGTAGAATGGTTTAAGGGGGTGCAAGTGGAACTTCATCTTGAGATATCACTAGTGAAACAAAATGAGTTTTATTTCAGTGAACAAGCTTTTTTTTAATTACTAAAGAATGACATCTTGTGGTGATGTGTATGTATCAGAATGTTACTATCTCTGGCCATATTGAGATGAAGACTAAGTTAGATCTAGCCTTACAATCATTCTGGTAGCGTACTGTTCATTTTGATGTTCAAGGATATTTTCTTTTTGTCCCATTTTTGCTCAAAATAAATCATCACGTTTCATAGCTCTCGGACATTAGCAGCTATTATTAGTGGCTCCCGAGCCACAGCATAGGCTCAACTATAACTTTATAATAGATCTTCTGTCATCTGCAGGATTTTGAGTAATGATCTTATTCAGCTGCAACACATTTTTCTCTTTACATAATTTAGTTAGAGCAGAAGAAATGGTTCAATGTTTCTTAGAGACATTTTTAATTTTCTTGGTTTAGCTTCTACCATTATATGTGATGGAGATTCTCCAAATAAACAAAGTAATCAGATTTTGGATCAGTATCTTTGATGCTTCTGTAATTCTACTTAAGATAGCTGGCTGTCTTATCATCCACTTGAATTGTCTTATAAAACGTGACTTATAGTGCTAACAAGCTTTCACCATATTTCTGCAATTCCATGCAAGAGTTTTCCCTTCTTCGCCTCTTACTGATCCTTTGGTTCCAGATGCTAGTAACATTATGGCAGAAATATAGACAACTAGTTTAAGACAGTTTATGTCGTTCTAAAATTAATATGACAAGAGTATATTTTGCTCCTTTTTTCCTGGTTTTAAAGTTTGGTTTATTTTCTTATTTTCTTTAAGTTTGATCACGCCAACCTTTACTCCTACTTTTCCCCACTAGATTTAATGCAGATGGTCTTTTATTTGCCTGCTAAAAGTGACAGAAGGGAGGAAAACAATTCAAGATTATACTTTCGATTTAGTCATGCTGTAATAGACCACAGACTCCGACTTTAAGTTTTGTGGTTTTATTATAAGGCCAAAAATAATTGAATATAAACACACCTCAATATCAAAGTATATAGGTACAGGAAAATCAATACAGAGCCGATTATACGAATATAAGTCATTCGGCATAGAAGACATAATATGATGAACTCCAAAATCAAAATACAGCAAAGAATAGAAGCGGAGTCCAATTCTCTTTTCATTTAAGAAGGAGCAAAATCTTTCCCTACTCTACTCTCAATGAGGATCCTACCTATCTCCCTTGTATCATATCCCAAAGGTGTCAGCACGTGTTGACTTCCTAAGAAGTACTCACGTCAAATGGGTCTGATAGCTTAAAGCTATGGAGCTTGCTCTAAGATGCTCCTTCTCCTCCGAAAGCTGGTAGAAGTCCCCCGAATCTGTCCCTGCGCATCATACAAAAAGACAATATTCAGCCCACAATACGTCATGTGTAAAAGGTTTCCACTTGCAACATTTTTCAGTAACTTTCCACAGAAGCTTTAATTAGTTGACTCTTCTTCCAGTGGCCTTGGTTCCCAGATAGGCTAAGCACGAAGGTGTCCTCCCTTCTCGCCTTTCAGTCTTCTTCAAAGACATTCCGGGTATCTCCTTAAATCTAAGAATAACGAGGCTGTAAGCACTCTATCAGTTCCCCCCTCTTATGACTAGGGTCATAACACCAACCTTTTTAACTTCTTATAAGTTTCTCCTTGTAGAAGAGACCAACCTAAACAGAGGTTGTAGCCTGCCATCCCTGTCTAAATCTTTCCAACACTTTCAGATGCAGATAATGACTGACTCGCAGTCGTTCTAATTGCTGCTCTCGCTTTTGCAAAGAATTCTCAGCATGTCGTGCCCTTTGCCATTTGTAAGCCTTAATGACTCCCAACAGTACAATTATACAAATGACAGCTATTATAATAGGTTTCAAGATGTATCCCATTATTCCTTGTCCCAAACTTCCAAACCAGCTTCCTATCTTGTCAAATCCCTTGCCAATTTGCTCCCAGAGTCCATCAGCAGCCAGATCACGTAAATCTTGATGTATCTCTGAAATATTGCTAATGTACTTCCTTATATCCCGACTATTGTCAGGAATATAAGTACAGCACTGTTGAACTTTCAATAATTTACAGACTCCTCCAGCTTTTGCTAATAATACATCTAAAGCAAGATGATTTTGAAGAACCATAGCCCTTATCGAACCCATCTCCCCATCAACCAGTAATAGGATTTGGGCCGTATTCACAGAAAGCTTATCTACTAGAGTTGCCAGCTTTCTAATCTTCACATCATTCAAAATCACACCCAAACAAGGTATCATAGCTCCAAATACATCCCCAATAATTTCTCCAGCACTTGCACCACGTTTTCCTCTATGAGATCTCTTCCCTTCCAAAGGCCATAAATCATCCACATGGAAGATCTTGGGGAATACCACAGCCAAATAACATGTCCCATACCAATTTTTGGGCAATTTCACATAAGCATTTTTACCGCACAAAAAGTACACATTTGGCACTATGGTCAATTTATCCAACAGCGCCTTTCTAATGGATTCTTCAATCAAGAAAATGTGTTCACAATCACTCTCACCCACAAATATTTTGTCATAATATGTGGACAGGTGTCTAATGCACAGTCTTCGTTTCTGCTGGAAATCTAAAGCTATTGGACCAGAACTCCCCTTTGCCTTATGATCTAATTCTTCCTGTGTCCATGGGATCACCTTGTGCTTTGGATCTGGTCTAAATAAGGTCTGCCTATGTCGATCTTCTATCTGATCCACAAACTTCTTTTCAATGTCAGTTAACATGCAGGTCAAATTGTGTCTATGGGCATAAGATGTATCTAAGGGAATAGTAGGCATAACATATGCAGACATCCTTTCTACCTGCTTATAGTAATCATATTTATTCATGTATTTAAGAACTGGAACCTCTGAGAGTACCACATCATAATTGGAGAAGTAGTACTCACAATGTGCCTTGCTGTAAAACATACTCAATAACACGCTGCATGCAATGCCATAGGTCACAGGTAAGTGATGTTATCGAATGCCTTCTTCTACGGATGCTGGCAGTTGCATACACACATAGCAATCTTTTGCTTCCATTGTATCAACATACTCATACAACAAATGAGCATATGCCTTCAACGTGAAATCACCTTTTGACAGATCTACATGTAACATTCAACTAGTTTCCCTAATCATCTCTCTATCTTTTGCGGATGCACCCTCTTCGAACTCTGAAGTAGGTGGGGTAAGTGTCGTCTGTTCCCCATTCCTTTCGGCATCGTGTGACTCAACCAAAGATGTAATAATCACCAAAGTTATGACAATAAGCACCACAACGATAAGGGTACCAATTATGCACTTCTGCTTGCGTCTTGGATTTCCATATTCCATTTTGAACCACCTTTGGTTTCGAAGCGCAAACAAATCAAAGTCTCTTTTCTTTTTGCCTTATTTTGGTATTTACAATGTCTTTTATTTTCCTTTTCCCATTCGATTATTGCAATGTTCAGTTCAGTATCTATGGCCTATTGTGGAGGTATAGTCAGCCCTAGCCCTCAGTTCTTCTTCTATTGAAAATCCCTAGTTTAAATCTTCTTCCACTCGGGCCTAGGTTATCTTCTTTCTAAAGCCTAATGAGTTCTTCTTTCAAAGTTCAAGCTTCATCATTAATGATATTTGATCCCAGTATGGTAAGAACAAGCTGTAGAATTTCTGCACGAATCTCTCCCAGTTCCTGTGCAGTGGGCTGTCGACCAAATGTGGGGAAAGCAACCTGGTTAAGAATCAAAAAACGCAAACCACTTAGCCTTAGTGGGTCGGGGACTGTCAAAGTTAGGATTCCGAGGCTTCAACTCCAGGGACCAACAGCTGAATTTCAATCGATAGGGTGTCCCCTCCGTAACTCACTGTACCAGTCCCCAACCTTCCGGAATTCTTCGGTTTCTGCATTTGCAGCCAGGAACGTCCACTCAGGAGAGGCGTACTTTTGAGACGGTACCCTCTCTTTTCTGGATCGTCTTAGACCATCCGATCTTTCCTCAGTTTCACTTTGATCTGATTCAGATGTTTCAGGAATTGGAGCGAGATTTTTCTCAGATGCAAGCCTTATGTTCAGCCTTTCTTTTCTTGTTGGCCACTTTTCTGCTTCCGCACCTGTTCTCTCTTCCTCTCGATCTGATCCTTCTGCACCAGGCTGTTCACTTCGATCTGGTTCAAAGTTCACTTCTGAAATTTCGTCTATCTCCGGATCTGAACTCAACTCTGGAGCAGCTGATCTCTTTCTTCTTGCTCAGTTGGTTGTTCAGCCCCGTTAAGAATTCTTACGACCTGAACTGTTTCTTCATTTTCTGTAACATTTTCAGCAAGAGGAATCGTTTCCTCCTCAGGTTCTGGAATGCGGCGAGTATGCGAAGCGTGGATCCAGTTTGGTAATCCTCCGCACTTCACAGCTGTACTTGTAACCAAGATCACCTGGCATGGTCCTCGCCAGTGAGCATCAAGGCAGCTCTTCCTCACGTGCTTTCGAACAAGCACCCAGTCACCAGGATTAAGATCATGCAGCAGGTCTCTCAAGGTGGATGCAATCGCAGCCTCGCCCTGGTGGAACACAGAATTAACCACATCAGCCAGTCCCCTACAATAATCCAAAACCAAATCATCTGTGATGTTTATCAATGCTGTAGCTGGTACCATAGGCAATCGCATAGCTCTTCCCATCAATATCTCATGAGGGGAGAGTCCTGTCCTCCTATCAGGAGTACTACACAGACTCTACAATACCAATGGTAGCGCATCTGGCCACTTCAATGAAGTTGACGAACAAACCTTCGACACCCTCATCTTGATTGTGCCATTTATCTGCTCCACAAGGCCAGATGCCTCAGGCCTGTAACTACAGTGCAATCTCTGATCAATGTTTAGAGCTGTCCATAACAATTTCATGATTTCACTATGGAAGTGTGTTCCTCTATCTGTCTCAACTGAGGTCGGAAATCCAAAGCGTGGTATCAGTTCCCTTAACAACAGTTTTGCCACTGTGAGACTGTCACATCGTCTAGTTGGATAGGCTTCAACCCAACGTGAAAAGATTCACACTACCACCAAAACATACCTCAGCCTATTGCACCTAGGCATCTCAATAAAGTCCAACTGTATCCTATTAAAAGGCCCTCCTGATCTTCCAATATGACTCATTGCAACCACAGTTCTCTTTCCAACATTCATTTGTTGACATATAACACACCTGTGACACACCGCTTCAGCATGCACACGAAATCGTGGGTTAAACCAAGTTTGCCTGAACACTCGCACCATGGCATCTCTCCCAAGATGAACCACTCCGTGAATCTGCCTTGCCATTGGGCTCAATAGACAGTTAGGTAATACTGTTCTCTCATCTGTTGACACCCAAATGCCATCTTCTCTCTTTTTGCAGCCCGCTCTGACCCATGATGCAACTTCCTCCTCTGAGGCTTCATCCTGCAGTCGCTTTACCTCATCCCAGGTATCGGCTAAAGCTAACATCATGCTCAGCTCAGTCTCTTCTGTGCTCTCTCCTACATATGTTCCATTGAAAACACAAGCATGTATAGCACAAAAACGCGCTACTTCATCGGCATAGTTATTTCCTTTTGTAACAAAGTCCTCTCCCCTCCCATGGGCTGCACATTTTACTACAGCTATCTCTTTGGGTTTTTGCAAAGCTTCCAACAATTGGCGCACAAATTCTCCATTACGGAATGGGGATCCTGAAGATGTCAAAAATCCCCTCTGTGACCATAACTGGCCAAAGTCGTGAACCCCTCCAAACCCGTATTGGCTGTCCTTATAGATAGTTACTCGGACTCCATTTGAAATGATACAGGCACGTGTCAAAGCAATAATTTCGGCTACCTGAGCAGAGTATACTCCTTTCAAACAGGCAGCTTCCACCACCCCCAAGATGGTGCACACAGCAAACGCTGCTCTCAAACACCCTTCATTGTCTCTTAAGCATGAACCATCAACAAAAAGAATCAAATCAGTTTCAGGCAGAGGTTCATCAACAATGTCAGGTCTGGGTTTGGTAGATAGCTCAGTAACATCCCGGCAGACATGCTCTTCACAATCTTCTTCCTCTTCTTGCGGAAGAGGTAACAATGTAGCAGGATTCAAGGTGGTACAACGTCTCAGAGTGACATTTTCAGAAGCCAATATAACCTGCTCATACTTTGTAAGTCTGTTATTCGTTAAATACTGTGTCTTAGTTCTTGTCATTAGCAACTCTACTGAATGAGGCACATAAACAATAAGCGGATGACCCATCACTATGCCTTCACATCTCTCAATGCTGACACCTGTTGCAGCAACGGATTTGAGACATCCGGGCAACGCAGAAGCTACTGGATCTAATGTAGCTGAAAGTAAGCCACTGGTCTGCGAGCATCTCCATGTGTCTGTACAAGGACCGCTAACACACATCCTTCCCTTTCACAGCAGAAGAGCGAAAACACTTTATTATAATCCGGCATTCCCAGAGCTGGAGCTCTCTTTCAGCTCGAGGAAGGCTCTCAGGCAGTCATCATCCCATGGTACCGGATCGCTAATGTCCTTTCGAGTCAATTTCAACAGTGGCTTTGCTTGCAAGGAAAAATTTGGGATCCACTGTCGACAATAGCCGACCATTCCCAAAAACATGCAAACTTCTTTTTGTGTTTTCGGAGTTTCCCATTTGCAGAATCGCCTCTATACGATCTGGTGACACCCTCCGTTTCCCTTTCTCAATCCGATGACCTAAATACTGTACCTCATTCAGACAATACTGGAGTTTGTTCGGAGACACTTTGGGGCATATTCACAAGGAGCTATCACCGAATTAACGGCACTTTATCGCAGCCAAAGTCGTGATAAATTTACCCCCCCATTCACAAGCCAGTGTTAACAGCCCACAGCACCAGTTTACCCGCGATAGCAGCCGCAAAAACATCGCCACAGATGACCCGCGCAACTATCGCTAATGAGATGCAGAGTGGGCGTTCCCGTGCTAAAGGCGCGACAACATCACACCTCAACATTCACAATGACCAGCCACATCGGCGATAAAAACACAAAACAGGCGATAAGGCGCGTTAGCACCAGGAAATCTACACCTGCTCTGACCTGGTGTAAAGTCGGATGGCAGCCAGCACCACAAAGGGAGCACAGCCCAGGGCCACAACCCAAGGGCAACAGATGCCATGGAGCCACCCATCATGCGGCCCGGACACCCAAGAGGGCCACAACACCCACCGCCACCACCCCCAGGACCACCCCTCCCTGGCACCCCCCGACCAAAGACATGCCACATCAGCCACACCTAAACATGTACAAAATATTCTGCTTGATGCCGCACAATCACAACTGGTGACATGCATGTGTCGTCACAGAAATGAGCAGCACACATTCACTTTCGAAGCAACAAATGAAACTTTATTTAAATGAACAACGAAATGAAATGAAGACACATGGCCACTCCCCTCCGGACAATACGTAGGTCACAGCCTGTAAGACAAAAAACATGATGAGAAGGTGTGTCCTGCGCACATCAGAGGACAAAGAGAGAGCGAAGGAGAGAGAGGGGAAGAGAGGGAGGGAGAGAGAGAGAGAGAGATAGAAGAGAGGGCGAGAGAGAAGAGGAGAGAGGAAGAGAGGGAGAGAGAGAGAGAGAGAGAGGAAGAGAGGGAGAGAGAGAGAGAACGTGCCGCCCCTGTGCACCCAGGCCAAACTGCTCACCTGCTGCCACCGGTGTGTCCCCAACCACGTGCCGGTATGCATAGCAGGACCCCAGGTCACACATCAGAGTCAGAGCCGTCAGCTGAAACAGAGCCCAGATACATGACTGGCACAATACACACACTTGCACAAGACAACATCGCCTGACCTAAATACTGTACTTCATTCAGACAATACTGGAGTTTGTTCGGAGACACTTTGGGGCATATTCACAAGGAGCTATCACCGAATTAACGGCACTTTATCGCAGCCAAAGTCGTGATAAATTTACCCCCCCATTCACAAGCCAGTGTTAACAGCCCACAGCACCAGTTTACCCGCGATAGCAGCCGCAAAAAACATCGCCACAGATGACCCGCGCAACTATCGCTAATGAGATGCAGAGTGGGCGTTCCCGTGCCAAAAGGCGCGACAACATCACACCTCAACATTCACAACGACCAGCCACATCGGCGATAAAAGCACAAAACAGGCGATACGGCGCGTTAGCACCAGGAAATCTACACCTGCTCTGACCTGGTGTAAAGTCGGATGGCAGCCAGCACCACAAAAGGGAGCACAGCCCAGGGCCACAACCCAAGGGCAACAGATGCCATGGAGCCACCCATCATGCGGCCCGGACACCCAAGAGGGCCACAACACCCACCACCACCACCCCCAGGACCACCCCTCCCTGGCACCCCCGACCAAAGACATGCCACATCAGCCACACCTAAACATGTACAAAATATTCTGCTTGATGCCGCACAATCACAACTGGTGACATGCATGTGTCGTCACAGAAATGAGCAGCACACATTCACTTTCGAAGCAACAAATGAAACTTTATTTAAATGAACAACGAAATGAAATGAAGACACATGGCCACTCCCCTCCGGACAATACGTAGGTCACAGCCTGTAAGACAAAAAACACGATGAGAAGGTGTGTCCTGCGCACATCAGAGGACAAAGAGAGAGCGAAGGAGAGAGAGAGGAAGAGAGGGAGGGAGAGAGAGAGAGAGAGATAGAAGAGAGGGCGAGAGAGAAGAGGAGAGAGGAAGAGAGGGAGAGAGAGAGAGAGAGAGTAAGAGAGGGAGAGAGAGAGAAGAGGAGAGAGAGAGGAAGAGAGGAAGAGAGGGAGAAGAGGAGAGAGAGAGGAAGAGAGAGAGAGAACGTGCCGCCCCTGCGCACCCAGGCCAAACTGCTCACCTGCTGCCACCGGTGTGTCCCCAACCACGTGCCGGTATGCATAGCAGGACCCCAGGTCACACATCAGAGTCAGAGCCGTCAGCTGAAACAGAGCCCAGATACATGACTGGCACAATACACACACTTGCACAAGACAACATCGCCTGCCCGCCCATGCACATCCAGGCAGAGGCACCCTAACCCCTCCCGCCGCCCATCGGAGCATGCCCGCCCATGCACACCCAGGCCTCAATGCTCACCTTCCACCACCGGCGCGTAGGCAGGAGGTCCCACCACGAGCCGCTGCAAGCCACAAGCCCGGGGCCCGCGGACATGGCACCCTCCACATCATGCAGCCCCGCTACGCAGGCCACCAGGTCTCACGTTTGGTGCTGGGTCTTTATTACTCCATGGCAGAGGACATACCAGTGCACCCGGCACCATCGCAGGCTGCACACCCGCTCAGCCCAATGGGTGCCACCAACTCTGGGATCCCGGAAGCGACGCCACGGGGCGGTAGGCCCGCGCTGTCCGTTGGCTCTGGCCTACACTGCGGTCCAGCAGGGCACACAAAACCTGAGCTGTCCGGACCGCCGGGACGGGGCATCATCGCAGGCTGCACACCTGCTCAGCAGCTCAAGGTGCCACTGACTCAGTGCACCCAAAGTCGCCATCCCCTGGCGTTGTGCCTGTGCCGTCCGCAAGGCCTCGGATGCCACTAACCCTGTGCAACCCCAGTCTGCGACATGTGGTGGTAGGCCCATGCTGTACTCAAGGCCTCGGATGCCACTAACCCTGTGCAACTCCAGTCTGCGCCACGTGGTGGTAGGCCCGTGCCATGCTCAAGGCCTCGGATGCCACTAACCCTGTGCGCAACAACTCATGGGCCCTATATGAGTGCGAACCGTGGAGCGTCCGTCATCCAGTCACCACCGGAAGAGGGGAATGTGACGTCGTCGGCCCCTTATATTGGCGGAGTCACATGGCCTGTGACGCCTGTGCCGGATGGGTGTGGTGTGTGTGAAAACCTGCCTTCAGGGAGTGGCTGTGACATGCTGACAACTAGACCAGTGACCTGCACACCACCAGCGAGTACGGCTGCGATGGCTAGCAATGAGGGCCCCCCTCGGGGCATAAGCGGAGTGGTCTGGCCTGCCGTATGCCGGACCAGCGCAGGGCTTGCAACAATGACTCGTGGGATCTGGGCGTGGTCCAGTCCATGTCCGGACAAGGAAGTGACTGATGCGTGTGTCCCTGTTGTAGTGTTCACGGGACCCGGTACACAAAATGCAATGTCGCACCCTCTGACTGGCATCCCACAGGATGAACATCATTGACGCAAGGGAAGGCACTGTCCCCACATTCATCCACACATCCATACATGAATGACGTAAGACATTACACAGCAGTGCGTCACTGGATGTTTATTTGCACATCCAGTGCAGTCATGCAGCTGGAGCGGTACAGGGCAATGCCGAGCACACTACACAATATGGTCCCGTGGAGGGCCAGCCAGTGTACATCCGGGGATGACCTGTACTGCGGAAGGGGAAGGGTACAGTCCGCAGTCTGTCCGCCGTGTCAATGGTCGTCAAACAGGATGTGGCAGTCCATGTCGCTGTCCAAAGTGAGTGCATCGGAGTGTATCGGGGGTCAGTGGTAGGTCTTGAGGCCATGTGCGGCACCAAGCAGAAACAGGCAAGGTGGCGGACATGAATGCTAGTACCTCCTTCTGATCTCAATCCCATCCACGTCCTCGTCCCCGGATGTGTGCTCTGCCCCACCTGTGGGTTTTGCAGTACCTGCTGCGGCACTGTGTGCCACTGACACATCAGGGGCCGGAGGAGGATTGTCGGCCGCACTGTGTGGCAGTGACACATCAGGTGCCTGAGTGGATACGCCTGCCGCACTGGGAGGCACTGACACACCAGGAGGTGGAGATGTGGATGGTGTGGGGGCAGCAGCATTCATCATCGCCACGCCATGTGGCAGCAATGCCATGATGAAGACATGCAGGGCCTGGTAGATCCCAGCTACATTTCGCTGATGTGCAGCGATGGCTGCCATCCTTTCCGCCTCCATCCGCACCATGTCCTCCATGAGCCTCCGCATGTGTGCCAGATCACGGCTGGCATCGCTGGGGCCACTCTGAGCGGACAGGTATTCCTCCCTCCGCGTCATGACTCCAGCGATGTCAGTCAGGGCTCATTGGAGACCATGGGGCGGACATAGACACCCAAGGATGGCGTCCAGTTTGGTAGCCATGAGGTCGAACCCCACCCGCACCTGCTCGGCCGTCTCCCTCTGGCCCTCCAGCACACAGCGTTGGAAGGCCATGTGTTGTTCCTGGGGGTCTTGGGAGAGTGCAGGGGCTGTGGGTGCCTCCTGCTGGGTGGTTTGGGTGGTGGGTGGGGTCTCATCGATGTAGCTGGGCTGCCCTGATCCTGGAGGTTGCTGGCGGATGAGGTCAATGATGTCTTGGATGTTTTGGGTGTCGATGCTGGTGTCCTCCTCCTCCTCGTCATCAATGAAGAGTGGCTGTGACTGCTCTGCAGGAAGTGTTGACGGTGCCCCTGCGATGTGAAGGGGAGATGGTGTATTACAATGTGGCCACATGTATGTAGCCGCATGGTACAGGTTGACATTCAGACAGCATGGCATTGTACATTGTGACAGTCTGTGGATCTGGGCGAGGACCAAGGGGCATTGTGGGTGTGCACTGTGCCCTGCTTGCTTGTGCATGTGTGCCATTGTGGCCATCTCCCCCCATCCCCCCAGTACCTGGTGGTCACTCGCCCTGTTGTGGTTGTGTTGTGTCCTGTCGAGCAGTGTCCGGTCCCCCAACTCCGGCCACAGTATCCATACTGATGACTGTCGACACCAGCTCCTCCATGTCATCCAGCTCCAGCTGTGGCGCTGGGCCCCCACCTCCGGTCTGCGTTGCTGCCTTCTGGTTGGTGCTGAGTTTCTCCTTGGTCTTCCGCTTGATGTCATTCCATCGCCTCTTGACCTCGTCCATTGTCCGCTTGTGCTCTCTGACGGCATTCACCTTGTCGACGATGTCCCGCCATATTCCATTTTTGGTGCCCAATGACACGTTGGAGGTGACGAAGAGTTGTTGATGGTGTTCCATCACTTCCGTGACTATGATCCTGTTCACCTGCGGACTGAACTTGGTCTTCCTGTTCTTCTTGTCCTTGCCCTTCCCTGTCCCCGAGGTCCCAGGCTGGTCGTCCAGGGTGGGTGTGGGGTTGCGCTCGTCCTCTGCGCCTGCTCCGGATGCCTCCATGGTGCTTCGGTGTTGGTCAGTTTGTGTGTGGGTATATTTTCTACTTTTATGGTGATTTTTTACGCCTGCCAGGTGTGTGTTGCAGGCCTGGCGCTGCTTGTCGCTGATTTCCTCATCGCGCTTTGGCCCATCGCGTGTTTTTTGGTGTTGTGGTTTGTGTTTTTATCTCCATCGTGGTGGTTGTATCGCGGACATTGTCCGCGGTTTCGGCAGACTATCCCATGCTACCGCCTTGTTGTGAATTCCACGTTGACACAGGGTCATTTTCCCGCGCTAGGCTGCGATATTGAAAGTTGCGTTACGCTACTCTTGCGGTAGTTATCACACGTTCTTGTGAATATACCCCTTTGTGTCCATTGTCTGCCAAATTATTCAGCAAAGCCACAGTATCAATTCTGCAGGCATCCTCAGTCTCTGAAGCGACCAAAAGGTCGTCAATATACTGCACTAGGACTGAGTTCTGGGGCATCATCAGCCCTTCAAGATTCTTCTTCAGACTCTGACTAAAAATAGAGGGGCTTTCTGTATACCCTTGAGGGATTCTACACCATGTTAACACACGATCGTCCATCGTAAATGCAAATAGAAATTGGCTGTCTTCATGCAATGGTATGGAGAAAAATGCCTGACATAAATCTATGACCGTAAACCATTCTGCTTCACATGGTATTTGGAACAGAATAACAGCTGTATTCGGTACCACAGGACAACATGAAATCACGATTTCATTAACTCTGCGCAAATCCTGTACTATTCTGTACTTGCCGCTAGGCTTCTGCAGTCCCATAATAGGTGAGTTGCAGGGACTTCCTCGTATCTCCTTGAGAATGCCTTGTGCAATCATAGACCCAATTACAGGTCTTATTCCAGCCACAGTTTCTGGAGTTAATTTATACTGCGGAGTTCGTGGAAATTCTGCATTTGGTTTGACCTGTATCTTAACAGGTTCAACCCCTCGAATCAATCCTATCTCCTCACCTGTGAAATCCCACACTTTTGGAGAAACCGAATCTCTCAAATCATGTGGCAACTCCTCTATTGTAAGAACCACGAACATTTCTGTACACAAGCTCATATTAGCCATTTTAAAATCAGCATCATCATCACAGGTTTGCAACTCCACACCCCTCGGAGTACAAGATATGGTACAATTTAGTTTACACAACAGGTCTCGTCCCAAAAGACAGACTGGGCTTGAATTGCAAACTACAAATTGATGTTTGTCTCGGAACGGTCCTATCCTCACAGGTAACTCATTTGTCAATGGGTTAGTCATTTTCTGATTGGTAACTCCCACCACTTGGATCGTTTGTCCTGACAGGGACAAATTTGGAACCTCTTCAGTTCTTACTGTGGAGCGCGCAGCTCCAGAATCTAATAAGAAGGTAACAGAGTGTCCGTTCACCTCTGCATCTACAAATGGTCCATTTTGATCTACTTCAAGGATCGCATCCAAAGATCATTCTTCCTGCACTCCCCTGTGACACTCATGAAGATCTTGTGGTTGGTCAGATCTGTCTCGTATTTCAAAATAGGGCATCTGATGATACACCTGATTATGAGTAGGTATTCTTGGAGGCTGAGGAATCTGCATTTGCGGCTCATATCCTGCCCCATACATAGACCTAGGTCTAGTTACAATATTCAAAGTCTCTGACATCTGTCCCTCTCCCTCATTCTGCAATTGATTGGCTGGATTCAATCGACACTCGTGCTTCCAATGCCCGATTTTGTGACAATAATGACAAGCAGTGACCTTCTTTTGGTTCGCCACCCAATCGCCTCCTGTCCCTACATCCATTCCCCTGCCTCTTCCTTGTCCAGGTTGGGTTACCATCTATTGACCCATTCCTCTACCACTTCCTCTACCTCGACCCATCGCTCCTCCAACCCCTTGCATCTGATCAGGCCTTTCGGCATTCATCAACTGCACCAACATCAACTTGTCTTTCAATTTCTTTTGTGCCGATTCTACTTGATCACTACAGTATTTTGCATAACGTAGGATTTAATCCACCATCTTATTCTGCCAGCATATCAAATGTGTTTGTATCATCAAGCTAATATCAGATCTTAGTCCTAGCACAAACTTTGAGACAAACTGTCCCATATCTTTCTGCTCAATTGTATCCAATCCACTATGCTGTTTAAAAGCCACTAAAAGTCTCTCATAATAATCATGTACCGACTCCTTAGAATCTTGAGTAGTACGATCGATTTTAAGCCAATCAACCGTTTGCGGAGCTACCTTGGATTGTAACCATGTAATCACTTGCTCATATTTCTTCATTACTTCGGGAGAAGGACCATGATTTTTCGGGTCTCTGGCTGGTTCTACAGCGGGCCAATCAATGGCAACTTTACATGCCGTCCATAAATCTCCTGGGACCACTATATCAAACAAGGTATTCAAATCAATCCAAAGCACCTTCAAGATCTTGACAAGCCGGTTTATTTGGTTATACCAATCAGCAGGTTTTTCCCTCTGCCGAGGAAAATCATTGGTGAATGCTGCCAAATCACCCCTGCTCCAAGGCACATTGACGTACCCCCCATTTTGCACTTCTCTCAAAGGGTAATGTCCTGCTGGTCCCATCCCTCCACCCGGAGGCGGAGTGTCTCCTATTCCTTTCTTGACACTTTTCTTTTTGGCCCACCTCTCTTCCCATTTGTCTAATGCTCTCCACGGTTGCATCCCTATCACCAATTCCCTAATTTGTGCCCTTAATCCTACCGTTCGCTTCTCTTCCAATTCCTTATCCGTATAATGCAATCTGCAAGTTCCCTGCATCATTTTAGTCTTTGTTAGATCTACCTCATACTTTCGCGCCAACTGGGACAATGCATCGTGAGCTCGCTTTGCCTTTCTGGTAACATCTTTAGCTACAAATAGCAATTCGCTGGAGTCATATGTGTCAATTCTCTCCCATGGTAGATTCCCTTCTATCACTTCATCTATTTCTGTTTTTAATCTTACCACATCTAACAATGGTGCCTTTATTGCAACCTGTAAAACTTTCTGACCTCTTTCACTTCCCAATTCCTCCCTGTCACAACTTTGTGTTCTCCTTGGACCCCCACTCTCCTTCATCCTCACAACTGGGCGACTTTCTCTTTCACTGCTTCGACTTCTCCAATGGTTACCCTCCAACACATACTGTGGGCCGAAAGGTACCCTAGGTGCTTCTTGTTTCACCCCCAATTCATCATTCAATATCTGTGACTCCCTCACCGGTGGAACCCACATTCTGATGGCTGACTCAGAATTTGCTAAAGCCCCTGTTCGTCTTCGTTCTGAACCACTGTCCATCCTTGAAGGATCAGTCGTAGCTGGCAGTGGAGTACTGGCTTCCACTGGTACCTGAGCCATGCCCGTCTCACTCATGGTAAGAGTCCCTCCAGATATAGTCTCTTCACCTTGTTCTGTCTGTTGTTGACTTTCCCTTGTTCTCTCTCTGGGGTTATATATTGAAACCACCGGTCCAATAGTGACTGGTACCGAAAGAGCTTCTGGTAATCGCCTGTTACAGGCAGTCTCTCCTGACTCCGAAGTTGCGTACCCTATCCCTCCAGACCTGCCTGGAATTCTTCTCATTTCCACTGAAATCCTCCCCCTGACTCCTGTGGTCTGATCTTCTGAACCTGTTTGTCTCACCCGTAGAATTTCCTCTGATTGCTGTGTTCTCTCCGTCTCCAGTCTAGAGTCATCAGGTGGAGGACGTTCTGCTAGCAGTCTATCTAGGAAACTGTCATCTGTATCACTTTCCTCTTCTGTCTTACTTTGCCTTTTAGACGCTTCTTCTAATAACCGAAATGGATACAATCGTTCTCCTTCTATGGTGTCTACTCTCCGTCTCTTCAGCTGTGCATCCTACCTGGCATCCTGATATGCCTTCATTGCTTTTTTCATTCTTCGCTGAGAAGCTTCCCTTCTCTTTGCCATTGCTGATCTCATCCAAGCATCCAATGCCTCAAATTGAGTTGGTCTAGACGGAGGTTTCAGAGCAGACATCACTCCTCTTAGCTGATACAGCACCTCCATACGAAATGACCCATAACGAGGAAAAGCCAATTTCCCTTCTTTTTCTGTAATTTTATGCCAATTTTGAAGCCAAACTATAGTATGGAGTCCTACATTTGTTGCCATACAATGCGCCGGTGTATCCTCAGGTGGAGCTTCTTCTCCTATCCGTGTCACCACTCCTGTATCACCCTCTACACAAATCCCGCAGCACCCTAAAATATCTCATCCTGAAAATCGATTGTTTGCCCTCCAAATTCAATACTCAGCTTCGAACGAACTTCCACCAATCCCAGCGCGGCGTTACACCAACCGACCAATCCCAGCGCGGTGCACACTGACGTCACTACTCGCTCTTTGCAGCGGCTCACCCTCCTTTACAATTTCATTCGCTCACACATTCACACTACAAGTAACTGTGTATCCAAAAGCTATTAAACCAAGTAACTGCTCCTAACACAGTCACAATAACTTACAGTTACATAAACAAGTAATTGTCCGTCCTCTAAAAGATCGATAGAACACTCTTACAAGAACATTCATCCGCTGTGACCCCCGACCTGCGTTGGTCACTCAATCGCCATAGTCCACCCCCGGTACCTGAGGCTTTCTATCGCAACGTACTCCTTTCACACAAAGTTCCCAATCACAAGTGGATCATCGATAGCGCTTCACGACACCCACAATTTTGATCAGACAATTACAAATACAAAACTATCCCTGGATCTTGGACTTCTCTTGAGTCCACTAACCAAACTTCCTGATTCGCACTTGTCTGAACCAGTAACCCAATAACCTCACAATCACTCGACATGCATCTCAACTCCACAAGACATCACACAAATATTTCATCACTGCAATCTAACACACCACACAATTTCATACTCACGCCACCACTGTTTCCGCCGCACCGTTAACGTCTGCCGACTTCCATCAATATCCGCTGTCGTCTACTCCGTGTCCAGAGCCTTAATGTTCTTCCGACCCTACTCCTACTCTCTTTCTCCCCTTGCTCTTAGAGGCAAACCATCCTCTGCTACCATTTGATTACGCCAACCTTTACTCCTACTTTTCCCCACTAGATTTAATGCAGATGGTCTTTTATTTGCCTGCTAAAAGTGGTAGAAGGGAGGAAAACAATTCAAGATTATACTTTCGATTTAGTCATGCTGTAATAGACCACAGACTCCGACTTTAATTTGTGTGGTTTTATTATAAGGCCAAAAATAATTGAATATAAACACACCTCAATATCAAAGTATATAGGTACAGGAAAATCAATTCAGAGACGATTTTACGAATATAAGTCATTCGGCACAGAAGACATAATATGATGAACTCCAAAATCAAAATACAGCAAAAAATAGAAGCGGAGTCCAATTCTCTTTTCATTTAAGAAGGAGCAAAATCTTTCCCTACTCTACTCTCAATGAGGATCCTACCTATCTCCCTTGTATCATATCCCAAAGGTGTCAGCACGTGTTGACTTCCTAAGACGTATTCACGTCAAATGGGTCTGATAGCTTAAAGCTATGGAGCTCGCTCTAAGATGCTCCTTCTCCTCCGAAAGCTGGTAGAAGTCCCCCGAATCTGTCCCTGCGCATCAGACAAAAAGACAATATTCAGCCCACAATACGTCATGTGTTAAAGGTTTCCACTTGCAACATTTTTCAGTAAGTTTCCACAGAAGCTTTAATTAGTTGACTCTTTTTCCAGTGGCCTTGGTTCCCAGATAGGCTAAGCACGAAGGTGTCCTCCCTTCTCGCCTTTCAGTCTTCTTCAAAGACATTCCGGGTATCTCCTTAAATCTAAGAATAACGAGATCGAATTCCTGCACCTGCAGTAGGATGAGAACACACTGTCTTCGAGCACACCAGAATTTATTAATTCTTGAGCAACCAAGGAGAAACGAAACTCAAAACAACCTACAATTTGGGCCTACAAATCGGGTAACTTAAACTCAACATGGTTACATTATATGACAACAATGTCGTCCTGCACATTACACATACAGAAATTATGTTTTGTAATACACGCAAGATCCTACTTAAATGTGCTCACTTCATTTTAATACTAATATGACGTGAATAAATGCATCTTAATAATCATAAAACACTGCACACGACAAAAATACATATGAGTGCGTTTGTATCAGGAGTATAGTGCACCCCTATAATTTAGAGTGCTGTAAGTGCTCTATCAAGTTCATACATTGCCACTTATGCTTCAACCATGATATTTTGCTTCTATGACAAAATATCGACCTAAAAAATATTGTGATGCAAAAATGTTGCAGAAACACGCCCAGAAAACACACAAACATTAAAACAAATCATTTTTTCATAAAATAGCTTTTATAAAAAAGAGTTTAAATTGATAAAATAAAAAATATGCAAAACATCACACAGCCCATTAAAATATTTTTGTACATTAATTATCAATTAGAAGTGTATAAAAACCAATTACTTATAATGTAATAATTAAAATAATTAATCAATTAATATCAAAAACTTCCCACTCAATCCACCTACAGATCCAACAACCCAAAGTTAAAACCTAAAATTGCATACATTAAAGTTGAAAACAATAGCATTAGTAAATGTTTATTTTGGAAATTGCATTCCATAAAACATACACTCAATAAAACATTTCCTTTTATAAAATAATCCATCACTTTAGATAAAACTTTTAAAATCTAGGACCAAGCAGAGAACGTACAATGTGCAAAATAGCATTTAGTCGCATTCATCACCAAGCTGTGCCCTTCCTCCAGGGACTTGTCTACTAAATAAAATGCTAGTGCAGTTACTGTTGTTTGAAGATACTCAATAATTTTTTGTATTACTTAAGATCAAATTAAATGTAAAATAGTGCACATTGCAGACTATCTGCATGACTGTGCATGTAAAACAGCCTTTCGTGTGGCAATTACATCGGCCAGGAGGGTGAGCAGTGGCGGCTCCCCCATTGGGGCGTGGGGGCGTCGCCCCACTGCTTTCTCGCCATGCGAGAAGGCAGAAACATAAATGGTAATAACTACCATTTTATGTTTCGGCCTTCTCGCACGGCGAGAAAGCAGAAGTGCCTGGTTGGGGGTGGGCGGTCCTGCTCGCGGGCAGGGGGGGAGTGGCTTGCCCACTGTAATGGGTATTGACTGTTTGGGTCGGCCCTGGGGCCGACCAGACAGTCAATACCCATAACAGTGGGCAAGCCACTCCCCTGCCTCGAGCAGGACCGCCACTCTGCATGCAGCAGCCTACAGAGAAAATGGCCCGGCTGGGCGCTCTCCGAAGCGCCTCAGCGTTGTGATTGGCGGAGGGGAGGGGGCTGCCTTTCCTAGATGACGAGGTCTGCAGATGACGAGGGCTGCAGGTCGGAATTGGAAAATGGTGGACGGCGGGAGTCGGACTCGGGACCCAGAAGCGGGACGGTAAGTTTTAGTTAATATTTTCCTTTAATTAAACCCCTCCCCCTTCCCCCCACGACGACCCCATTTCCACCCACCCGCCCGTCATGCCGGCCGTGACTGGGATGGAGGGAGCGAAAGAGTAGGCTAATGTGGGCGGAATGAGCGCACAAACTACTGTTGGGAACGCTGCCCATTTATTTAAAAACAGATGGAAAAAATGATACGTCACATTGATGGACCGCGTTTCAGACTGAGTTTACTTCTTGGGAAGCGTTTCATGCCCACATGTCGGAGTCCGAAAAAGGTACAAATTCGTGCAACACTGTAGATTCGGATCCTCCTGAAAATAGGATCTGGGGGGAAGAAGGTGAGGGCATATGGAGCATAGCGAAGGGGCTGACGGATTCAGTTTTCGGGACGGGTAGCCCTATTCTCGAGAAATTCCCCAAAAACTGATCAAAATTGTGCAAACTACAATCATCCATAACGGCAGTTTGGAAAGCCTCGTGAACTACAGGTTATGTTCACTATTCTGCAAGTAACACGATAAGTCGTGGTACACGAAAGGACACCTTCAGTTCTGTGACGCATAACATAAAAGAACAGGGCTGAATGTCTAATAAAGTCGAGCAAGAGAAACGCAGGATGAGATGTAGGTTGATATAACATAGAAGTGACGGAAGAAAGTAGAAATAATGTGTAAGTCGTGTTATATTTGATCTGGCTGTCTCACCATAGATTGGACTCTCTGACTTGTTAGCACAGTGTTTACGTAACAAAGGTTTACCTATGATTTTCTACCTTTGCTGAAAAAGAGATATCAGAAAAAGTGTGATCAGATTACGTCTTTTTCTTTGGCCCTGATTAGATCGTTTGCAAATGGGAAACATTTTCTTTGATGTCCTTTTCACTGCTGTTTCTCAGTTTTTTTTGTAGCGTCCCATTTTCTGCCTCAGAGCAGACATTGCTACAGTGAAAAGCGGAACCAGTCTTTCTCCCGGTGCAATTCCCTGGCTGGCTGAAGACCCTGGAGCCCAAATTTTAAGGCAGGGGGTGCTCCTGGTGCAGCTGTCACTTTCCCCACCTCCCCGAGGGTAATTGGAGCAGGCACGGGAGGCTTCAGGAGAGAGAAAGAGAGAGAGGGAAGGAAGGGCAAGGTGGAGAGAAAGCGATCAGAGATGGAGAAGAGAGATAAGAGAGAAGAAGAGCCAGAGAAGGAATGGGAAGAGAGAAACTGTGCAAGGAGGTGAGTGGACTGGTTTGAACATTTTTGCGAGGGCTGCTTTTGGTTCTGCAGTCCAGCCCTGGCCTTAGGTTGCAGTTTGTGGGCACCAGCATTTATGTTTCCTTGTCATACTTTGATCCAGAGGTAGAGAGAGAAAGGCTGTAAAGAAGGAAGGAGGGAGAGAAAAGTAAGGTAGGAAAGAAGTGACAAAGGGAGAAAACATGGATGAAAAAGCATTTGCAAATGGTAAAGAGACAAATTGTGGGGTACTGGAAGATGAGCATGAGTTATAATCATGACTGGGCAGTCTTGGTATTCGGAAGCCCTGGTATTTAATGTATGTAATGCAATGTATAGGGTGGAAACCTTGCTGAAATACAATGGAGTGCTGTGCACTAAAGCAAGAGAGGATGCAGGATCTTGTACAAATGCCTTGACAGAGGAGAGATGAAGTCATGTGAACGTGACCTAGATAGTCGAGGAGCACCTGTTGCCGACACATTCTATGCTCTTTGACAATATATATATATATATATAAATATAGTTCTCTGCTGAATTGTTGGAGTGAAGGTGTAAACTTGTTAAGTCTTAAGATGTTGTGCTATATTCTTGGCATGTAGCTAAAGATGGCTTACCTCTGTATTGGTCTTGTTAAAAAGAACAATGGTCCCTTCAACTAATCATCCGCAGAGTACTTGATATACAATGAATGTAAATAAAACGTTTTCTTTTAAGATCATAAGGCTGCAATATTCTCATCGAAAATAAGTGAAAGGAAAGTGCTCAATGCTTGCACATCACACACTGTGATATAAAAACACATTACAGTGCAAAAACATGTGGTCCTTATCCATACGTCCAAAGCAAAGAAATAAAAATAGTTCATTTGTAGGCTCTTAGGATATGTTTTGATGCCGGAGGAGAGATCACAGAGGAAGATTTGTTCAGGAACCACTCATCCAAAACTTTTACGCCCCCCCACTTTCAAATGTCACCAGCCGCCACTGAGGGTGAGTGAGCTGCAAACTTTATCTTCCAGGCTCCATTCTTATCGGTTTATCCTGACAATCTGGTGCTTTGCACAGGGCCTCTTTCCTGCTGAAAATGGTGACGCCATTTCGAGTGGGACAATCTGTCACCTTGCCCACCTTCTACGCTCCTCCACATCCCTCTAATGAAGAGGAGCGACTCCACTGTCTGAACTCAAAAAGAGCATTGTCATTCTACCTTGACTGCACATGAGAGTTCTGGGTGGACGACCACTTATTCGTGGGTTATGTTGATGTGAAGAAAGGTCTGGCGGTGTAGAAACAGACCATCTCTCAAGGGGTCGTTCTCTGCATCAAGATCTGCTATGCACTGGCAAGGAAGCAGCCTCCTGAAGACTTATGGGCTCATTCCACTGGAGTTAAAGCTGTGACCACTGCGTAGACACTTGAAGTCGCAGTCCTGGACATCTGCCAGGCAGCAACACAGGCTTCCCTGCACACGTTTACCAAGCAATATTGCCTGGACAGTCAGGTCCACAGGGACGGGCATTTCGCCCGGTTGGTCCTGCAGGACTTCCTAGTTTAAACTTGTTCACAGAGCCACAATCGGTGTTGGTATTGCTTGGGTATATATTCAAAGGTATGGCGACAGGCCATCTAAATCGCTAGTCTTTATTTTATTATTGCTATATAATCTCCCCCACCCACTGGCATTCCTGTTAGTAACAAGACCAGACGCCACTACAGCCGAAGGGAGGGGGGGGGGACAGGACTGGGACAAGGAGGACCTTAATCAGGGTAATGAAGATTACCGGTAAGTAACAACACATTACCCCCTCATAGGACCTCCTCGTCCCAGTCCTTACCAAAGTGAGGATCTCACAAGCCAAAACACCAAGAAAAAGCAGGACACCAAGGATCCATGCTGAATACAATGTTTAATCAAAACAAAGTTTAATACAAAGCTGCGAACAGAACATCAACAGCAAAATTGTCCACAATGGCATGTCATACATCGAGGTGATAATGTTTGATAAAATTATGATGCAACTGCCAGGTAGGCATCCTGCAAATTTCATGGATAGAGACACCAGCCGCCTCAGCCCAGGAAGCGGACACAGGCCTAGTGGAGTGCCCCTGGACCTGAGTCGGAGGAGCCAAACCTACCTGCCAAGTGCACCCACCAACTGATGGTGGATGTATACACCTTCTTACCCTGAGCCACACCCCCACAGGACACAAACAGAGTATGGGAAAGATGAAAGCCCTGGGTACACTGTTGGTAAATCTGAAGGGCCCTCCTAACATCCAATACAGAAGGAACCAGAGCACCCTCCTCCCCTGGAATATCAGGAAGAACAATCTCCTGCTGCAAATGGAACTTTGAGGAGACTTTAGGGAGAAATACGGGTCCAGCCTCAACACCTCCCTGTCAGGCAGGAACTGCAAATAGGGAAAAGAAATAAGCAAGACCCCTAATTCACCCAACCTCTGAGTAAAGGTAATGGCCAACAGGAAGGCCAATATAGCAGACAACCACAGCAAATTGGCCTTCAACAAAGGCTCAAATGGGGACATTTGGAGATCCTGCAAAACATTCGGCAAATCCCAAGAGGGCACAATCACTGGACTGACTAGACGATGAAGCCTAAAAGCTCATAGGGGCAGATCCTCCAAAGGAGCAACACCATCCAATGCAGCACCCGTTCCCCTACATCGCTAGTCTTTATTTTATTATTACTATATAATCTCCTCCCACCCACTGGCATGCCTGTTAGTAACAAGACCTGACACCACTATAGCCGGAGGGAGGGGGGGGACAGGACTGGGACAAGGAGGACCTTAATCGGGGTAATGAAGATTACCGGTAAGTAACAACACATTACCTCCTCATAGGACCTCCTCGTCCCAGTCCTTACCAAAGTGAGGATCTCACAAGCCAAAACACCAAGAAAAATCAGGACACCAAGGGTCCATGCTGAATACAATGTTTAATCAAAACAAAGTTTAATACAAAGCTGCGAACAGAGCATCAACAGCAAAATTGTCCACAATGGCATGTCCTACATTGAGGCGATAATGTTTGATAAAATTATGATGCAACTGCCAGGTAGGCACGCTGCAAATTTCCTGGATAGAGACAGCAGCCGCCTCAGCCCAGGAAGCGGACACAGGCCTAGTGGAGTGCCCCTGGACCTGAGTCGAAGGAGCCAAACCTACCTGCCAAGTGCACCCACCAACTGATGGTGGATGTATACACCTTCTTACCCTGAGCCACACCCCCACAGGACACAAACAGAGTAGGGGAAAGACGAAAGCCCTGGGTACGCTGGAGGTAAATCTGAAGGGCCCTCCTAACATCCAATACAGAAGGAACCAGAGAACCCTCCTCCACTGGAATATCAGGGAGAACAATCTCCTGCTGTAAATGGAACTTTGAGGAGACTTTAGGGAGAAAGACGGGTCCAGCCTCAACACCTCCCTGTCAGGCAGGAACTGCAAATAGGGAAAAGAAATAAGCAAGACCCCTAATTCACCCAAGCTCTGAGTAGAGGTAATGGCCAACAGGAAGGCCAATATAGCTGACAACTACAGCAAATTGGCCTTCAACAAAGGCTCAAATGGGGACATTTGAAGACCCTGCAAAACATTTGGCAAATCCCAAGAGGGCACAATCACTGGAGTGACTAGACGACGAAGCCTAAAAGCTCATAGGGGCAGATCCTCCAAAGGAGCAACACCATCCAATGCAGCACCCGAACCCCTACATGCCTAGATAGCATCCCACTGTGCAGCCAAAGTAGAGGGGAAAAGATTATTTAAAAAACAATCCCTGAGAAACTCAAACATTTTCACCGCCTCACCAACAACAGGATACACCTCATAAGAGGCCCACCACGCGACAAAAGAGCCCCAATGCTTATTGTAACTATTAAGGGTAGTAGGCTTACAAGAATGCTGCATATACATCGCCACCAAAGAAGAACAACCCAAAGACTTCAACGTCAAAAGTTCGAGAGCCAGACCGTCAGTTTCAATTGACGGAGACTAGTTAATGACAGGAAAGGAAACCGAAGCGGGATGAGATCCCAAGGAAGAAGGGCATTGTGAGGATATGCAAAGAGGTCGACCCAAGAGTCCCAGAACCAAAGACAAATGTCACTGAACAGGGGCACTGACAGATAGTACATAACTGAAGAAGAAAGGTTGCGGCTCAGGCTGTCCGCATGAAAGTTCATGTGAACCTGAATGTAAACAGCCCTCAAAGCCATGAGGTGAGATTCTGCCCAGGAAGAAATCAGGGAAGTCAAATGATTCAAAGACTCACACCTCATCCCTCCTTGGCGTTTTAAGTAACAGCGAGCCACCTGATTGTTGGTATGAACAAACAGATTCGCCCCCTGCAGGTGAACTGTATCACCTGCCAAATGGCTGCCAACTCCCGCCAATTCAAGGAATGGGTGCTGTCCGCCTAAATCCACTGGCCCTTGGCCTACAAAGACCCCTACATGGCTCTCCAACCCCAAAGTCTGGTGTCGGTTGTCAGCAACAGGGGAGCAGGAAGCTGGGAGCTGACCCCCATCCCTAGATTGAGAGTGCAGAGCCATCAGCCCAGTTCCTGTACCAGAACAGGGGTGAGAGGAACCAGAGGATTATAATTCACACGAGAGGTTCCCAGTAAAACAACAGATGATTCACCAGAGGCTTACGGTGCAGACAAGCCCAGGGAACCACAGCCATGGTGGCACCCATTCATACCTGGACCCGCAACCAAGTCCGAGCCGGAGCAGGCTGCTGAGTCAGGAGATCCAACAGAAGGCGCTGCAGGGCAGTAATGCGAGCAGGTGGGAGGAACACTGTCCCCAGCTGTGTGTCGAAAAGACCTCCAATAAACTGCAGTCTCTGAACAGGGACCAGGTGAGACTTCACCAGATTCAACTTGAAGGCCATGTATTGGAACATGTCCATGGTTGCATCCACTGCCAGAAGAGCCTTGGGAGGAGAGGAAGCAGAAATCAAACAAAATCATCAACGTAGGGGAAGACAGAGAAACTGCGAAGCTGCAAAACCCCCACCGCTGGAACCAATATCTTGGTTAAAATTCCGGGGAGCGGTAGAAAGTCCGAAGGGCAACACCTGAAACTAATAATGATCCCTGTCCACCGCAAATCTCAGGAACTGTTGGCTTTCGGAATGGACAGGCACATGAAAAAAGGCATCTCCCAAGTCCAGGGGAGCCAGAGAAGCACCCTGTTGGATGAGGGGAAAGATGGACTGCAATGTGATTATCCGAAAGTGATCCGGCTCCAGAGCCTTGAGATTCAGAATCAAGCGGTAAAAACCATCTGGTTTTGGGACCAAGAAGATTGTCAAATAGAAGCCCAGGCCCCTTTCTGCCTCTGGTACTTTTAGAATAGTGCCTTTCGTGAGGAACTTTTCCACTCCAGAGAACATTGCAGTCCTCTTCACTGGGTCATTTGACAATGAGGTAACCAGAAAGCGGAGGCGGAGGGCCCCGGAATGGAATCCGATACCCCTGACTGATAACTGATAGGACTCACTGGTCAGAAATCAGGCGGAACCAATGATCCTGGAACAAACGGAGCCGGGCCCCCACCCCAGCATAGTCACTTCAATCAATCAATCAGAGTTTATAAAGCGCGCTACTCACCTGTGAGGGTCTCAAGGCACTGGGGGGGAGTGGGGGGGGGAGTGCAGCTCCGTATCAGTCGAAGAGCCAGGTCTTGAGGCTCTTCGTGAAAGTGTGCAGAGTGGGGGAGCGTCTGATGTTGACTGGGAGCTCGTTCCAGGTTTTTGCTACGACGTAGGAGAAGGCTCTTCCGCCTGCTCTGGTTCTGCAGATGCGGAGTGGTCTCTGCCAAGGCGAGGTCGGCGGAGCGGAGGTTCCTTTTGGGTACGTGGAAGGAGACTCTTTTGTTGAGGTATTTGGGTCCGATGTTGTGGAGGGATTTGTAGGCGTGGGTGAGTAGCTTGAAGGTTACTCTCTTCTCGATGGGGAGCCAGTGGAGGTCTCGTAGGTGCTGGGTCATGTGCTCATGTCCTGGGGTTCCGAGGGCGAGTCTGGCTGCGGTGTTCTGGATGGTTTGGAGCTTGTGTAGCAGGGTTTTGTTGATTCCGGTGTAGAGGGCGTTACCGTAGTCCAGTCTGCTGGTTATGAGTGCGTGGGTGACGGTCTTTCTGCATTCGAGGGGGATCCACTTGAAGGTCTTGCGGAGGATGCAGATGGAGATGAAGCAGGTGGAGGCGACGGCGTTGATCTGGCGGGTCATGGGGAGGGAGGAGTCTAGAATGATGCTGAGGTTCCGGGTGTGGTCTGATGGAGTGGGTTGGTTTCCGAGGGCGGAAAGCCACCAGGTGTTGTCCCAGGCGGTGGAGGAAGGTCCAAGGACGAGGACCTCTGTCTTCTCCGAGTTGAGCTTAAGGCAGCTGTAGTTCATCGAGGCTGCAACGTCTTTCATTCCTTCCTGGAAGCTGAGTCTAGTGTCTTCGGGGTTCTTCGTGAGGGAGAGGATGAGCTGGGTGTTTTCGGCGTAGGATACTATGCTGAGCCCATGCTGTCTAACGATGGCGGCGAGGGGGGCCATGTAGATGTGGAAGAGCATGGGGCTGAGCGAGGATCCTTGGGGTACTCCGCAGTTGATCTCTGTGGGTTCGGAGAGGAAGGGTGGGAGTCTGATCCTTTGGGTTCTGCCGGTGAGGAAGGAGCGTATCCAGTCGAGGGCAGTACCCCGTATGCCGGCATCGTGGAGTCTGGCGGCGAGAGTGAGGTGGGAGACGGTGTTGAAGGCTGCAGAGATGTCTAGTAGGACGAGGGCCGCACTTCTGGCCAGCTCCCAGTGGCTTCTGCTGCTGAGGTTGGGACTTGTTGGAAAATGGAGCCCCCAACCACGGGCCCGACCACAAAAGGGCTGCAAAGAGGAGAGTCCGCCCTGAAAGTTCTGCTTATGTAAAAGAGACTTCTTCCTCTGCATTCACTGGAATGGCTTAAGCAACTTCTTCTGCTCTGCAGAACTCTGCACCTTCATGTTTAATTTGTTCCCAAATAGTCTGGGACCCTAAAAAGGCAGCTTATGAATTAAAGCCTTCTGTGCAGCCTCCAGACGCCAAAGTTTTGTCCACAGTGACCGCCTACCAGCCACCACTGCCCCGGCCGATGAGGAGCAGGCCCACAGGATATCAAATGTGACATCGGACAGAAATTGCACCAATACCTCCAACTGCGCCAAGATAGTAGCGGGATCCCCTTGATCCTGAAGACAAACAAATAACGTCTCAAAATCCTTAATAAGGACCTGGGAGGCATATGCAGAGTACATGCTTGCCCTGTTCCCAAAATGAGAAGCGGCATTTGTCTGTTTCAAGGCTGCGCCTACCTTCCTTTCAACAGGACCAGAAAGGGAAGCCTCCTCCAAAGACAAGGAAGAGGAAGAAGCCATCAAGGACAAAATGGAATCTACCTTAGGAACTCGAGGAAACCGGTCATCAAACTGTGCCAAGTGATACCTCTTGCCCAGAAAGCGAGGAACCCCTTGCTTGTCAACATCATGCCATTCTTTAGTCAGAAGCTCCTTAATGATATCATGCAAGAGCAAATCAACCACCACCCAGGTACTATACTAGGAATAGAAGCCATCATCCACCAAAGAGTTAGGATCAAATCCCAGGACCTCACGTATATGGAACAACATGTCCGAAAAAACTTTACCCTGGACATATTTGCCTTTTGAGGAATTGCTGCAGCCTGAACTGCAGAACTAATTAAATTCTGCAAGTCTAGCCTGGAGATCTGCAACAGGCCATCCTCCTGCAGCTCCTGCACGTTTCCACTTGGAAACCGACTTGCCAGACACAGGCATGACTCCTCATCCCCCATGTCAGCAAACAGGAGCAGAATGCCAAAGAGGAAGTGCCCAGGGACTAGTTCCTATATATATATATGCCTGTCTCTTAGCAACCAAGTCTCAAAGCTCACAAGACTTGGAAAGCCAAAAGACAGCCTTGCTGCTTCGCCAACAGCCACATACCTGAAGGACATGGCCGCGGGAGCCAAGTGCTGCTGGGACCACCTCAGCACCCGAACAGACTGCCCCCAACCACATAGAAAGCTCCGCAGCCCAAATACATACGCCGGGGAGTGCAGTGGGAGCAGAGAAAGGACGTCTACTGCCAGTACGGGAAGGTCGGCGCGTGTTACATAAACACAATCTAGCACAGATACACAAATACCGCATATGGTATAGAAAAAAAGGCACTTAATGAAATGAGAACGTAACACACATCGTGTTCCGACAGACCGTCAGTCCGACAGAAAAGAAAACAGGCATGGCGTTGGGTGGGAGGGGTTTATATAGTAATAATAAAAGAAAGACTAGTGTTTTCGATGGCCTTCCTGGGAGGCGGTATCACCTCACTTTTGTAAGAGCTGGGACGAGGAGGTAATATGAGGGGGTAATATTAATTACACCAACCACAGACTAATGGATAAAGTCTGGCTGAAACCCTTTTAAGTAACTATGTTATACACATCGTTTTAGTAAAATCAAAAAACCTTGGCTAACTTAGACCGAAAAAAGCCAATCAATCTGGCATTGGCTGCAAACTCCTTGCTTTTGAGAAGGAAAGAAAGAAAGAAAGAAAGAAAGAAAGAAAGAAAGAAAGAAAGAAAGAAAAAAAGAAAAAAAGAGAAAGAAGGCAGGAAAAGTGACAAGAAAAAAGGCAAGGAAGAAAGAACAGAAAGAAAGAAGAAAAAGGAAATGAAAAAAGTAGGCAAGAAAGAAATTAAAAAAGAAAGGAAGAAGGAGAAATAGAAAAAAGTAAGAAGAGGATAACTTAACACAGACCAGATTCAAATGGACACAGTTTTCTATGCTATGAAATAGAAACAGTCAGAAAAGCAAAACACTCCAAAAGGAATTTACAACATCATTGGCAAGATGGAGTGTTCATCAGAAGCACCCTGCTATAACATCAGGCTTTAAACACAAAGGCAACACTCAAGGAATTAGGAAGCAAAAACAAAAACACTGGCACTGAAGGTAACTAGCTGTGTGCAGTTGTACTCCTTGTCAGAGGAAAAATGCAGTGACTCAAAGTGAAGTTAACTGGTGACTTAAGTAGGCTGACCCACTGCCCCATACAATACGCTTTGGTGGGTGGACTCAAATGTGAATGACACAACAAGAGACCAATAGATGAAGAGAGGTGGCTGAAAGCCTCGATTTGGAAGTATATTATACATATTTTATTAAAGTCAAAAGATCTCGGCTAACACCAGACCTAAAATGGTCGTGGTCTATTGAAAATGTGCCAATCTGGGGGGCGTGGCCTGGCCACATGGCCGTGAGGACGTGAGCTCCAGAGCTCTCTCCTAACCGGGCCTCCGGGGATCCCGTAATCCTGGTATAATCCGCAAAAAATACGCGATCCTGGGAGCATTAAACTAAAAACACCCCGAAAACGAAAATAGGGACCCAGCAGATCCTGGCATGGGAAACCGGCGGGACCGCAAAGGAATCGGGGCCTGCGGCCTGCCCGAGAGTTGGCAGAGGCCTAACTGCCCACGGCCCCGAGGGCACAGGACCACAAGCGGCCAGCAAAGAAAAGCAAGCAGCAAGCCGGACACCCACCTGGCAGAAGCCCCTGCGGGAGGACAGCGTCGACCGCAAAAGTTGGTGCGGTGAGTGAAGCGACCTGACCGAGCAGGGCGGGGCCGACACCGGTCTTGTTGAGGTCGGGGTCGGCACCTATAGCGGGCCGCGGTCCCCAGCAGGCGGGAGAGGGAGTGACCTGGGATCTCTCTTCCCGGAGTAAATCCAGTGGCTGGGAAGCAAGCGGCCCGAGGTGGGGCCGCGGTAACCTGTGGGAAAGCAAGAAGACTGCTTCGCGACTGCAGCCAGGCGAAGCCGGCGAGCCCGGGACCGCGGGGGTCCTCCGAGAGCGGCCGGGTGAAACTCCCGCTGCAGAGTGGGACTGGAGAGAGGCAGAGTGGGCCACACAGAGAGGACATGTGATTAAACCACCTGTCACCGGAGATCAAAGGGAAGGGCGTAGTTGAGTGAATGCCCTTAAGCTCATCAAAGGAGGCTCTTTGGACAACAGGGAAGACAAAGCAGAGGGAATAACAGGAAATCTGCCCTCGCCCCACAACAGAGAAACAGCAGAACTGTGAGGACACAGTGTGTGCCCCCAAGAGCGGCCGGTGACACTCGCGCTGCAGAGTGGGACCGCAGAGAGGCAGAGTGGGCCACGCTGGGAGGCCAAGTGATTATGCCGCTGGTCACCTGAGATCACAGGGAAGGGAGCAGATGAGTGAATGCCCTTAAGCCCATCAGGGGAGGCTCCTTGGACAACAGGGAAGACAAAGTAGAGGGAATAGCAGGAAAGCTGCCCTCGCCCCACAACAGGGAAACAGCAGAACTGTGGGGACACAGTGTGTACCCCCACGAAAATTAGAAGGGCGACCTTTAAAGAACAACACAGAGTAAAAGCATAAGAAACAAAAACGGCGGAAAGACAGGGAGGGGGATCAACGAGGGATCCTTGGCGGTCAGGGATCCTGAGTAAGGTGGACCATAGCGCGCAGACAACACAGCAGCAGGTCAGTCAAGGCACCTTACTGCATATATTAGAGACTCACGCCGGAGAAGAGGCACAAAACAAAGGGAAAAAACAAAACAAACAAAAAAAAAACGGCCTGGTTCAGTAGCGATACACTCGGAGAGAGGCAGCAACAGGTGTCAAAACATCTGGGAGGTTGACCAGTCCACTGGAAGTGGTCCTACCATGGGGAAGGACAAATCAGTGCCGTCCCAAGTGACCAATACTATCACCCAATATACCACCCGCAAGCAACCCTCGCAAAGACTAACGAGGCAGATGGGCCCGGCGGAGTAGAGGGAAATAGAGGGAGCCCCGACTTCGGAGCCCTCCAGGGCGGAGCTCCTGGTGGCCATACAGGGATCCCACTCAGCATTGGAACGTCAGATAGAAATGGTCTCTATTGATGTGAACCTTCTGAGAGCTGATCTACGAAAAGTCTCAGACAAGGTTGGGACGGCGGAATCGAATATAGAGACACTTCAAGGAGAGGTCACCACACTAAAACGACAGGTAGCCACCATGTACACCACCATGGTGGAGCTGAACAGGCGGGCGGAGGACACAGAAGGGCGCTCTCGCCGCAGTAATATCAGAGTGCTGGGTTTTCCGGAAAAGGCAGAGGAAAGGTCCACTGAGCAGTTTCTCGAAGAATGGATCCGGAAGGCCCTGCAACCGAAAGACCTTTCAGAGAAGTTTATCATCGAAAGGGCACACAGAGCCCTGGCACCCACGCCTCCACCAGGGGCCCCCCGAGAGCAATAATTACAAAGATCCTCAATTATAGGGACAGGGACTGTATTCTGAGAGCGGCACATGAACAGGAAACACCACAGTTTGAGAACTGCAGCATCAGCATCTATCCGGATTACACAAAGGAGGTCCAGGACCAATGCAAGTCCTTTCTAGCTATCAAGCAAAAACTCAGGGGAATAGGGCTAAGATACATGTTACTGTACCCAGCTAAACTAAAGGTACTTTTTAAGGACAAAGCCTGCTTCTTTGAGAAACCAGAAGAGGAGTGGGAATGGCTTGAGGTCAGAGACCCTGGGGGCACCCAGACTGGGGGACCGCCTGGCCATGGAGCATGGGGTGGACGCTTTCGACGACCTCCCGCGAAGAAGGCCGTTGGCCCTGGCCCTGGGAACCAATCCCTTGAAACACCGGAGAGAATCCATATTGCAGAGGATGGAACAATGCAAGTATCCAGGCCAGGATCTCCTTGGATGAATGCAGCGGTGGAGTTCAGCGGAGATCCGGAGTCGGGGGCATCAAGCCCCACAGCTGAAATAATTCCAGATACAATTATGCAGGAGGGGGGTGTGCGAAGAAGGGTGAAAAAGAGGGCCTTGAAGATGCAGGAATAGACCGAGCAAATTGGGGAAGCAGGGTAATTGGAAAATTGAGACATTTACTGACCAGCATGCATCATGCAACATTTATGTTTATATTGAAGAGCCACTACAGGGAAGGACACGGGGAACCTTGCAAGTGTAACGAAGAGCAAGGGGGGTGTCGTTCAGACGAAGATCCAGGAAAAAAGGAGTAAATATGCAAGGGGGATATGCGGGGGACCCGGGGGGTGGGGAGAGAGCACAGTTCAAGGGGGAATTTTTTTCTTGGTTTTCTTTTTTTTCTTCTCCTTTACTTGGTTGTTTCCGGTCCAGATTGGACTAGCGGAGTAGTTGTGCAAGTCCTCACACAACAGTGGGTGGGCGACCGTAGGCTGATGTTGTCCTATGGCTGTCTGTGGGAGGGAGGGGAGAAGGGAGTTGTAAGTTCATAGGTTGTTTTGTCAGGGTTGACGAGTTGTTCTTAAAGGGAATAGCCATAGTTCTGCCCGAAGTTGTGCAGGGTTTGGAAAAAACAAAAACACACACCACAATTAATAATGGAGGTCTCTAACAAATACAAATTGATCACTTGGAATGTACGGTGACTCAGCACAGCCAGGAAGAGATACAGGGTCTTGTCACTCCTCAAAAGGCACAAAACCAGTATAGCTTGTCTCCAGGAGACACATCTGACAGACGCAGACGCAGTAAAATTGACGAGGAAATGGAGGGGTCAGTCATACCATGCCACTTACTCATCCTTTGCTAGAGGGGTCTTGATCTGGGTGGCTCCGGGGATCCCATTTGCCCTGAAATTTATGGAAGCTGACATAGAGGGCAGGTACCTACTTATCCAGGGCACACTGGACGGGCGGGAGTTGGTAATACTGAACTCCTATGGCCCGAACATAGATGACACAAACTTTTACACCACACTGAGAGACACACTGTCCCCTACAGTGGGAATAGACACCTTTTGGGTGGGGGACTTTAACTGCGAGACAGATGGGAGACTGGACCGCCACCCACTCCGTCAGAACACCAAGCCAAGAATGACAGCGACCCTGTCAAAAGTGATGTCGCAAATGGGGCTCGGAGATATCTGGCGTGATACACACCCCGGGCGGCAAAAGTATATGTGCTACTCGGCTACACATGGAACCTGTAGCAGACAAGATAGGATACTGGCTCCTTCATATGCCAAGATACTTGTCTGATCATGCACCGGTGCTAGGTGACTTTAAGTGGGGGAAGGGGAGCAGGGGCCTCTACTCATGGAGGTTCCCCTCGGAAGTGTTGCAGGACCCGGTGGGGAAAGACGATATAGCTAAAGCACTGGGGGACTACCTTGAATTAAACTGGAACACGGCGGGAAGCCGTGCTGCAGAGTGGGAAGCACTTAAGACCATTCTTAGGGGTCAATGCGTGACTCTTACATGCGGGGTGCGACACATTCTGCAGGAGATACTTATAGAAAAGGAAAGAGACTTAGCAGCCCTACAGGGTGCAACGGAGGGCGAGGACTGACGGGAAAGCGACACTGAACTATTGAGACTGGTTACGGAAGCACGTGACCGATTGGAAAAATACACATTAAGACCATACCGACAACTATTACATAGGCAAGGGGATAAATCAGGAAGGCTCCTAGCCTGGATTCTAAAGAGAGAGAGACCGCGCACAGAGTTGCTTCACCTGGTGAATCCAAGAGGAGGCGATGCGCGCACTCAGAGTGATATAGTGGAAGTGTTTAGGGGCCATCTAGAGAGGGCATACGCATCCCTGGGGGATCCCATCCCGGAACAACTAGACGAGTATTTCAGAGACCTCTTGATTCCGCAACTGGGGGAGGAAGGGAGGCAAACTTTAGATGAACCCCTGCTAGTAGAAGAAGTACAGATGGCTATCATGTCGCTTCCATCTGGGAAAGCACCAGGTAGTGACGGATTCACTGTGGACTTTTACCGGACATTTTCGGCGGTGGTGGCATCTCACCTTCGGGAGGTCTATGCAGAGACCCTGGCAGGGAGGAGCCTTCCTCCCACATTCAGAGAGGGCATTATAGTTATGATTCCGAAGTCAGGAGGAGATCCCTCGGACCCGGCCTCCTACCGCCCAATTACAATGATGAACCTAGACATGAAGATGCTGTGTAAGATATTGGCTCAAAGGCTTAGTCTGGAGATAGGAAGAATGGTTAACACAGACCAATGCGGATTCATACCCGGTAGAAATACCAGAATGAATATCAGGAGACTTATGCATGTCATGCATGAAGTGGAGGATAGTGATCAGGATATTGCCTTGGCATCCATAGACATAGCCAAGGCATTTGACACAGTAAACTAGTGTTACCTCCAGACAGTTCTGACTAAAATGGGGTTTGGACCCAGATTCCGGACATGGGTCAAATTACTTTATACAGAACCTACTGCCAGGATTATGCTGGGGAAATTATTCTTGGCACCCTTTGGGGTGCAAAGGGGTACCAGACAGGGGTGCCCACTGTCACCCCTCCTATTCGCGCTGGCTCTGGAACCGCTGGCAATCAGAGTTAGAAAGGAAATGGGTTGCTATGGGATACGAGTTGGTAGAAAAGTGCATTTGATATCGCTATATGCAGACGACACGTTGTTTTACCTGACGGTGCCGGCGGTCTCATTGCCACTCTTGTTGGAACACTTTATCAATTTTGGAGATATCTCTGGGTTGCGCATAAACATGGCTAAGTCCTTAGTCTTTCCCCTTGGTGCCCGGGGTCGTGGGGATCCCCTGGTGCTGCCCCTGATGCCGTTAAGGTGGGAAATGGACCAGTTCAGATATCTGGGCATCATGGTCACTCATACCGCACAGAAATGGAAGCAATGCAATATGGATAGAGTGACAGAAGATTTGGCCTGCTCGGTCAACTTCTGGAACGCTCTTCCTTTGTCCATTATTGGCCGGTTGGCAGTAGCTAAAATGGTGTTTTTGCCTTGATGCCTTTATGCCCTTCAGCATTCACTGGACACACTCCCACGGTCAGTATTTAAACGACTCCATTCCTTACTAATAAAACTGGTATGTGCAGATGGCAGAAACAGAGTAGAGAGGTATTACAGATGCCGCAGGAAGAGGGAGGGTTGGCGCTTCCCAATTTAGAATTTTATTACCTAGCATCCCAGCTCCAACATGCAGCACATTGGCTGACCGGGGAGAACAACTTGGAAAAATAACTCCTGACGGACAACGCGAGGGGAAAAACATTGCCCCAACTACTACATGGAGGGCAGAGGGGACAGGTAGAGGGCTCCTACTTGATTAAACATACAGCGACACTTTGGTAAAGAGCGGTAAAGGTGGTGCTGAGGCGGGCCTCCTTTGCAAGGGATTTCACTTTTTGGGATCTCCCGGCGTTTATGCACTTGGCGTCGGAGGTGGATGTAACGGGCTGGAAAGACGGGGATGCCTGATGTTGGCAGACCTTTTCCCCAGTGACACACTGATTTCTTTTGAAGCAGCGCAAGACAGATTTTGAGTGGGACAGGGGCAATTCCTTCTCTACGCCAGCATCACTAATATAACACAGGACATCTGCCTACATGCCCGGTCGCCCCGGAGTCCTCAGTCTTGTTTAGAATGCTGCTGGAGTTTGGGGGGGGAGACACTTGATATCCCACTTATTCAACGCGATGATAACGGACACGCCCAGACCAGGACCAAGGGTGAGATTGGCATGGTAGGAGGACTTGGGGGCTCCATTCACGGACTCAGAGTGGAAGGAGGCCTGTAAATTAGTAAAAACGGGCTCATGCAACGCGCGATTTAAACTAGCTCATTTCAATTTTCTACACCGCACATATATCACCCCAGTGCTACTACACTGCATAGACCCCACGAACCCGAACACGTGCCCACGATGCCACACGGCTCCAGCGACATTTTTACACTTGGCCTGGGAGTGTACCTCAGTACATGCTTATTGGGGCCAAGTAGTTGAGACACTACAGAGTGTAGGGGGAGTGACACTAAAGCCAGAACCTACAGCTTGTTTATTGGGCATGCTCAAACAACATAAGGGAGGAAAAATGCAATGGCGATTTGCACAATTGGCGCTATTGCTTGCGAAATGGCGAGTAGCCATGACATGGATGGGCATGGGGGGACCCACTTTGGGAAAGTGGGGTAAAGATGTGAAAGAGTGGGCAGTAGCGGAGGAACTCAGGCTACGCGGATGTAGGGTAGATGAGCATGCGGAAGAGGAACTAGCATTATGGAGAGCGGCCGTTGAGTACTTTGAAGCAACAATAGCAACGGGGCAGGATACAGTGAATTCAGGCTCTGTGCCGGGGGGAGGGGATTCGCCTACGAAAAGTTTTGAACCCAATGATGAAGAAACCTCCCCTACGGACCGCAAGTAGCACAAGTATTGTATTATTGTAGGCCTTTAAGGGGAAAAAAAGACAAAGAAATAAAAAAAAACTGGGGAATGTACCATTGGACACTGCATGGGGAAAGGGTGGAATGGCTATAAAGTTTATTTCATGTTTGTAACGGTTGTACGATTTAGCACTGTTCATGTCAACAATTGTGAAATCAAAATAAACAAAACATTTTTTTTTTTAAAACGTGCCAATCTATGTATCATAGACATCTGCATCCTAAAGGCTTTGATTCATGAGTTGTCATTGATTTACAGGACCCCAAGAGCATCCAGTTAAAACCACGGGTTTAGGCTTATTCTACAGGGGCGTGCAGAGTGTTTTTGTTTTTTACCACCTTCGTGACAGTCTATGGAAAATGACATGCCTTCGTCTAGTTTGAATTTGTTTTTGCTTTTGGTACATCCATGTGAGAATCATGAATTTAACAACACTTTATATTGTATATAGTCTTGTTTAATCATTAAATTGGTTGTTGTGTAGGACATGTACGTAATAACAAACAGATAGACTGTTTATTATTATGTACATGTTCTGCCACTGTGCAATGGAATTGCCCAAAGAAACGTCCTGCTCTGCAAAATGTAAAGTTGGAGACAAAAAAATCGACATTTATTTTCCAGCAAGGTATTATAACGCAAATAGGAAAGTATCGTGACTTGCAATGTCCTGGTCGTGTTTGACTTGACTCACTATTGGTATAAAAATATGTGCATAGTAGAAGAAAATCTGGCAAAATTTAGCAACTTACGCACAAGGTGAAAATATGTAACTTGGCAAGGGGTAAAACTTTGTGAAATGGACTCATAAGTGCAATCACAAAAGAAATGAGAGCTAGCCCTCAATGTTCTTATAAGAAAATCAAAATAAAGTTAAATTCATTAGCTAACGTACATGAGGGGAGATGGAAGTCACTCATTACAACAGTATGAGACACAGAGCAAAGAAAACGTACACATTAAGCACTGATTGATGTTAAACTTAGTAACCCATGAGTAAATCTTTTGACGGGAGTGTAGTGAGCCACCCAGCTCATCCCATACAATGTATCACATGCGACTTCCTGGGCCGGGCGCGGACCAAGGAGTATAGAATAAACGTGACGTCAGCGCTCGTGGCAGCGAAGAGCGCAACAAAGGCTAGAACAATGTCGGTGCAGGCAGACGGTGGTGCACAAGGGGCTGGGGAACAGAGCTCTCGGACAGCGCTGAACGCACTACCACCATTCAGTCAATTTGCCGACCCAGCTACAGCAGCGCCGAGGTGGCGCAAATGGATTGGACAATTAGAAAACTATTTCATGGCAGTGCGTGAAACAGATGGCACAGTCAAACGGTACACCATGTTGCACATGGGTGGTGATGAGTTGTATGAGCTGTTTCAAGATCTACTGGACACTGGTGACAGAAATGACTACGACAAGGCGGCAAGGGCTCTGGACCGCTACTTTGACCCTCAGGTAAATCCTGATTTTGAACACTTCAAACTGCGGCAAGCAAAACAAAAGGAAGAGGAATCCATGGACAAGTTTTTTGCGCGACTGAGGAAGCTTTCTAGCTCCCGTACGGGAATCGGCAAGCAGCTCGAAATTAGGGTGCAACTGATCCAGGGATGCAAGTCGTCGGATTTACGGAAATTGATTCTACGACAGCCAGGGATATCGCTGGATGATATATTGGTCTTGGGGAGATCTCATGAATTAGCAGATGCACGGGCAGGAGAAATGGAGTCTGCACTGGTGCGAAGATCAACGGGACACCCGCAAACGCATACAGGCGTGATCAAGGAGGAGGGGGTCGAGGCTATTCAGAAGGGGTCTGGCCGAGGAAGAGGAGGTGCCAGTGGTCGCGCAGGAGGCCGAGGATGTGGCAACTGCGGACTGGACAGTCATCCTCTAAGGGGATGCCCTGCACAAGCAAAGTGTTTGAGGTGTGGCAGGATCGGACATTTCGCGAAAGTATGCATGACTGCGCAAAGACCGTCTGCCCACGGAAGCAGACAGAAGAAATTTGGGCCCAACAAACAAGTGGTACAAATGGCAGAGGCGACAGACGAGGCGGAAAGTAGGTGCCAGAGGATGAATATTACGGAAGACGATGAAGACGACGAAGTGTTTGTTATATATTGTACACAGGAAGAACAAATCCAAAGAAAAGACCACCGCCAATTTGTCAAATATGCATAGGGGACAACAAAGTCACTGCACTTATCGACACAGGTGCGTCGGTAAATATCCTAGATGCTGAACAATACGAACTACTCATACCAAAGCTGCCTCTCCTCAGCACAAGAGCAAGACTTTTCACGTACGGGGGAGAAACACCAATACCGTTACAGGGCTTGATTGAAGTGAAGGTCACCCATGGTGAGATGTCGGCAACAACAAAATTTCATGTAACTAAGGACAGTGCAGGGACACTGTTGGGTTGCCACTCGGCGGAGGACCTGGGGTTAGTGCTGTTCGCACGACAGATACACCAATCACATGCTGATGACATCATGGCGGAGTATCCAAGTCTGTTCAATGGGCTCGGATGCCTAAAAGGGGTAAAGGTCAAACTCCACATAGACAAAACAATAAAACCAGTAGCTCTGCGACACAGAAGGGTGCCATTCCATCTGCGGCCGCTGGTCGAAGCTGAATTGGAGAAGCTGGAGAAGGCAGGGGTGATTGAGAAGGTGTCGGGCCCTACCCCCTGGGTGTCACCACTTGTAATCGCTCCGAAGCCCAAACAACCTGGTGCTATTCATCTATGAGTGGATATGCGCTTGCCAAATAAAGCAATCAAGAGAGAGAGACAAATAAGAATAACCCCCACAATAGATGAAATAGTGGCGGACATCAACGGAGCCAAATGGTTTTCAAAAGTCGATCTGAACTCAGGTTATCACCAGCTGTTACTGGATGAAGCCAGTCGCTACATTACCACGTTCTCCACACACGTTGGTTTGAGAAGGTTCAAGCGACTCAGTTACGGGGTGTCGTCGGCGGCCGAAGTATTTCAGGACGCTATTCGGGGAGCCCTGTCTGGCTTGGTGGGAGTAATAAATGTCAGCGATGACGTGCTGATATTCTCTAAATCACTTGAGGAACACCATGAATGGCTGAGAGCAACACTGCAAAGGCTGGTAGATCAAGGACTAACATTGCACAGGGAGAAATGTGCATTCTACACCAATGAGGTTGAGTTCTTTGGATACCGATTTTCGACACATGGGCTACAAGTGGATCCGACGAAGGTAGAAGCTATTCGAGCTGCAACAATACCTCAAAACCAGAGATGAGAAGCTTCTTAGGGATGGCGAACTACTACAGCCGGTTCATTCCACACCTGGCAACTATATCGGATCCGCTGAGAGCGCTCACCAAGAAAGATGTAAAATGGCAATGGACCAGTGAATCTGCGAAATCATTTCTGGAAGTCAAAGGAGCACTTTTAAAGGGAGCGACGGTAGCGTATTTCAAACCAGGAAACCTGACAGAGCTTGTAGTGGATGCCAGCCCAGTAGGATTGGGTGCAGTCCTCCTTCAACAGGATGTAGGGGAAGAGTGGGTGCCCATTGCATATGCCAGTCGAGCACTAACAGCGGTGGAAACCAGGTACGCACAGATTGAAAAAGAGGCGTTGGCCATTCGATGGGCATGTCAGCACTTCATAAACCACACTAACCCCAGCGGTTAACCGGAGGAGTGAACTAGAGGCACAGGGCGCCAGGAGCAAGCCAGCCTCCAACACACAATGTTAAACACAAGTGGGGCTGCTCCCAGAATAGTGACCAAACGGTGCTCAAAATTAAATTGTGAGTGTTGACATCTCACAAAAAGTGAAGGGCTGGCCTCACACACCACCTGGTGTCATGCTTCATCATCGGCAGTCCTCGCCCTCTAAAAACTTGGTTTGATAGAGGGCGGGCATACACCTGACGACAGGGATGCACTTCTAAACTAAGTGGGGGCCCGTGAGTAGTGAATGTGATTTAAAAACCATTACTGTTGTTGAATTCATTTTAATAAGGTAAACAACTGTATGGTATTAAAAAGGTGAGCGGTGACTTGGGGAAATTATTGTCCCCTCACCGTGGTGAAAAGGGTCAACATGTTTCTGCCTTGTGCCCCCAAAAGGGTACGTGTCAGAATTCCTTACAAACGATAACCCCAGGACACCGAAGTTTTACATCCTACCAAAAATACATAAAAATAAGATGCCTCCTCCAGGAAGACCGAAAGTCTCAGGCATCGGATCCATCTTGGAACCTCTCTCGCAATTCTGCGATTGGTTTCTGAGACCAATTGTACAAAAATCGCCATCGTACTTGAGAGACACGAAAGATGTCCTTTGTCATCTACGAGACATGGAAATCAACACCACCAATGATCTTTTTATAACAATGGATATAGAGGTGCTCTACACGAGTATCCCTCATAGATGCACCTTTGCTGTTGTTGAACAGATCCTATTGAACCTGGATTGGGAATTCTTGACCCCAAGGCATTTCATTATGGAATGCGCAGAGATGGCATTAACCGCAAATTACTTCGAGTTCGAGGATGTCCTATACCACCAGATTAAAGGCACGTCCACGGGCAGCACCTTTGCCCCGAGCATGGCATGCCTTTACGTACACCAATTTGAGGAGGACCATATCTTCAATCAAAACAACCCCTACGCGGCACAACTAAAAACCTGGAAGCGCTACATAGATGACATTTTCATCATATGGCATGGGACCCCAGAAGACGCTACAGCATTTGTCCAATGGGTTAATACGAAGGACGAACACCTCAGATTCACCCATTCCATCAGCAAAAATCACGCTATCTTCCTAGACCTTGACATCACAATGACAACAGAAGGCATCTGTACCAAAGTACATAACAAACCAACTGATAAGAACAGTTTGCTCCTGTACGAGAGTTACCACCGGAGGGCCTTACGGTAGAACCTCCCAGTAGGACAATTCCTCAGAGTACGGAGGAACTGCTCTAGCATAGAAACATTTCATGAACAAGCAGAACAACTCGAAGAGAAACTTCTGGAACGACACTACCCGAAAAGAATGGTCAGAAGGGCTAAGAAAAGGGCTAGAAACAATAATCGAGAAGCCCTTTTGGAAATCTCACCTAAAGAGGAAACAGAAAGGGTGGTTTGTGTAACTACCTACTCCCCAGTATCAAATAAGGTCCAAAGTATCATAAGGAAGAATTGGCATATTTTAAATAGTGCAAAAAAACAGTGGAAACCACCACTCTTCGCGTTTAAAAGGAGTAGGAGCCTACGTGATGATCTGGTTCACTCAAAAACGCAGATTCGAGAAGGGGTGGATCAAATAACACTTTGGAACCATCAGAGACCGACGGGACATTTCCCATGTGGAAGCTGTGTGGCCTGTGCACTCACATACACTACTAAGGAAGTAGACATAGGTACAAGTAACCCACGGAGACTGAAGGATTTCAGCAATTGCAACACAGAGAATGTGGTTCATCTCCTAAAATGCCCTTGAAACCTCATGTACGTGGGAATGACCACAAGGAAAGTGAAGACCCGGATCAACGAGCACCGGAGTACTATTCGCTGCAAAAAATCGAATACCAAACTAATGAAACATTTTTTGGAGCAAAACCATCAAGACTCTGATCTAAAATGGGTGGTTTTGGAGGTGCTGAAGAAGCAAAAGACGGATATCACAAAAAATTTACATATCAGGGAACAACGATGGGTATACCGCCTTCGGTCATGGGATTCTGGTCTAAATGATGAAATCCCATGGCTGCAGATGGGACGATAAGAACTTACCAGATACCTACAACCCCCCATCTGTTCACTATCTCCCAACCACCAATGTTACAACACGGCGTGAGAACTACCCACTGACATCAATGACCTTTTGGCAATTACCACATACCACCTAGCTATGATTTGAACATTCACTAGGCACTAGGCATTCTTTTATGAGAGAGCCTTTTTTAAATTATTTAACATATTGATACCAAACCATCATATGCAATTTCAATGCAGATGGACATTGCCCGACTAACACCTCCTGGGCACTACATTATTAAAAAACAGCGTGTGCTAAGGAACTTAGATGCTGGGGACGCCCTTGTCTGGTATATAAGAGTGCCCGATGACATCTGACACAAGTTCAATTCTCATATACATTCATCTCGCGAATTTACTGATTATGTTTTTCCACCTCGGATTAACCGCAGTGTACGATTTCGGCCGAATTAAGAATAGCGGCAGCCAGAACAGGCAATGCCTGACCTCCGTGGGCGGAGATACGTCTGCGGTGCTAGCGTGCGTCCCTAGGCCCCGCCCCCAACCACGCCTCGAAGCAGGTGGTTGCCTGCTCCCTGGGCAGCATTTCTATCGGACTCCGGATATTGACGGGGTCTAAAGGTAACACTCTACTCCTCTTTCGCCTATTAAAGGGCGAGCCAGGCGATCAGGCACACTGAAACACTGGCGCACATTGGGACACCGGATCCCCCTATCATGCAGGCAATTTCCGAGTAATCACGGCCACTGACTAGCCACTTAACCAATCGGGAACACTATATGAACCCACCAAACTCCCAGCTCAGTTGTCGACGGGGAAGAGAGACGGACACAGTTAGGTTCCACGGCGGAAGGCACACCTAGATGCAATAAGAGAATGAAAGGAATGAATGGTATGAATGGAGATGCAATTACAGACCTGGCATTTTCTATGTGTTCATCATGACATCTTGTGTTTGTTTTTTAATCCCTTAGAGTGTGACTAAAGGGGCCTTCCCCCATTCCTCCTTCCATGGAGCACGTAGGTTAAGGCTCTTGGGTAGGGTATAAAGAGAGGGGGCCTGATTCACAGAACTAACTTACGTCAAAAACGTAAAGTTAGTACTTTTTGGTTTTCACAGAATACACTTACTCATTTTGGTATTCACAGAAGTTAGTAGTCCTAACTTTAGGACTCCTAAATGCCTTCTGTGAATACCGAAAGTCTTAAAGTTAGGATTTTTCTCAGTTTAGGAGTAGTAAAGTTAGGACTCCTAACTTTAGGACTCCTAAATGCCTTCTGTGAATACCGAAAGTCTTAAAGTTAGGATTTTATTCAGTTTAGGAGTAGTAAAGTTAGGACTCCTAACTTTAGGACTCCTAAATGCCTTCTGTGAATACCGAAAGTCTTAAAGTTAGGATTTTTCTCAGTTTAGGAGTAGTAAAGTTAGGATTCCTAACTTTACTACTCCTAAATGCCTTCTGTGAATACCAAAAGTCTTAAAGTTAGGATTTTTCTCAGTTTAGGAGTAGTAAAGTTAGGACTCCTAACTTTACTACTCCTAAACTGAGAAAAATCCTAACTTTAAGACTTTCGGTATTCACAGAAGGCATTTAGGAGTCCTAAAGTTAGGACTCCTAACTTCTGTGAATACCGAAATGAGTAAGTGTAATCTGTGAATACCAAAAAGTACTAACTTTACGTTTTTGACGTAAGTTAGTTCTGTGAATCAGGCCCAGGATTTCTCTCAATTTTAACCCTGTGTGCACAGATGACTGACATGTGTCACGCACATATAGCCACGCACGCTAATTACAGTGGTTTCGAATGAATCTATTGTAAGTGACCAAGAAAATCTCTTATGGTCCTTTTGTCCTCTTTCTCCCTTTTTCTTACATGCTAACATTGGAGCCCTTTTGAAGTGGAGAGTGACAAAGGTCACCCCACGGAGTGGTTTTCTCTTATCACAAGGTTGGTAAGGACTGAGCCTGCTTTAGAATAGGTCCTGAAGAATGCCAAGTACCCTTTTGGGGACACAATGCAGAAACATGTTGACCCTTTTCACCACGGTGAAGGGACAATCATTTCCCCAAGTCACCGCTCACCTTTTTAATACCATACTGTTGTTTACCTTATTAAAATTAATTCAACAGTAATGGTTTTTAAATCACATTCACTACTCACGGGCCCCCACTTAGTTTAGAAGTGCATCCCTGTCGTCAGGTGTATGCCCGCCCTCTATCAAACCAAGTTTTTAGAGAGTGAGGACTGCCGATGATGAAGCATGACACAAGGTGGTGTGTGAGGCTAGTCCTTCACTTTTTGTGAGATGTCAACACTCACAATTTAATTTTGAGCACCGTTTGGTCACTATTCTGGGAGCAGCCCCACTTGTGTTTAACATTGTGTGTTGGAGGCTGGCTTGCTCCTGGCGCCCTGTGCCTCTAGTTCCCTCCTCCGGTTAACCGCTGGGGTTAGTGTGGTTTATATATTGTACAGCTTATGGCTGTGGGAACAAATTAACGGCGATAATAACCAAATGTGGTAATAGGACCGACTAACTAAATACCGGTCCCCGAAAGTGGTGTCCTAAAAATAAGGTCACCTGAACACTCTAGTTCTTTAAGAAAAATACTTACCTTACCTTATCCCTGAACCAAACATGGATTCCGAACTCACGTTCGATGAGGAAACATATGCTGAAATCCATAGGGCTCCATCACTGCTAGCTGAAACAGTTGTAGCACAAACTATAAAGAACTCAGACGAATGGGAAGCACTCTCAGCTAAAAAGAAAGAGCAGATCCGTACGGCCCTACATGGAGCCTTCATGACGGAATACCTGAGGAAAAATACAGCACCCAGGGGTCTCATTGTTACCAACGAACCGAGGCTCGCTCTTAACAATAAAGAGTTTCATATTAACTGGTCAAGCATCGCTTGGAAATGTACAAAAGACTGGTTAGTATTGATCATTAACACAGCTAGACAACTAGCAGATGCAGTTCTGGTAGAGATACAACAAAGAGAGAGCCGACTCAAAACCACCGTACACGTCACTGTACTAAAGAAAAAATTGGAAGAAATAAATAATGATCAGTCAGAATACAGAGAATATCTTACCCAGTCGAAATCACAAAACTACAGAAAGATGTACAGAAGTTTAACCGCGAGACAGTTTACCCTTACACTACGGATGAGTACTATGAGAAACCACAACAACCTCAGATGGCTAGGAAACAGCAGCGATTTAGGCCCACCCCACAAAATTGGACCTTTAGCTCGGGGGAGGAGAGAAGTGACAGCTGTAGTGATGAAAGCACGGTAGGCCAATATACAAGACGACATCAGAACCCCCAACAACCAATGTTTGCACCACCGATGCACCCTTTCGGTTTTTGGCAACAACCATACTACTCGCCGGGATTTGGATTCCAACAAGGCCCGCGGCCTTTTTTATTCAAAGGCCAGGGCAGAGGCAGAGGCAGACAAAAACAAAGACGCAATACCAGAGTGCAATGGGAGGATCAAACCCCCAACACAGTGGGTGCAGTAACACGGAGCAAATGGAGGGGCAATGGCCCAACAACGAGCAGAGAGTGACAAATATTGTGAATCTTAGTGACTACCCAATCTCTAAGGACGAGGAGTCTGTCCTCTCTAAAGGACTTGGGTTTGTCCCTACACTGACAAATGTTCCCTTCACTCTAAATGTAGAATTAGCTCAGTTCTTTCGGAAAATCAAACTCAGGGATTTCTTTGGTGATGCCCAAAAAGAACGAGAAGAAAACACTAACACTGGCCTCAGAAAAAAATCCACCTTTTCGCCACCGACCCAGAACATTCCATGCCATATACTAGCCTTCGAACAGGCAGTCCTTAAAGAAATTGAGGAGATTGACTCTAACAACACCAAGGGGTTTCAAAACCTGACGAGAGGAGAAAGAACAGCACTACAGAAACTTAAAACCAATATGGATTTACTCATCAAGCCGGCGGATAAAGGGGGAGCCATTGTCTTAATGAACCAGACAATGTACCAGGAAGAATGCAATCGACTACTATCTGACACAACAAGCTATGAGGTACACTGGAGAGACCCCACTGCCAGACTCCTAAACAAAATAAGAAGCATGATTGATGAGGGATTGACCAACGACTGGATTACCAGACATGAAGCAGAATTCCTTACAAACGATAACCCCAGGACACTGAGGTTTTACATCCTACCAAAAATACATAAAAATAAGATGCCTCCTCCAGGAAGACCGATAGTCTCAGGCATCGGATCCATCTTGGAACCTCTCTCGCTATTCTGCGATTGGTTTCTGAGACCAATTGTACAAAAATCGCCATCGTACTTGAGAGACACGAAAGATGTCCTTTGTCGTCTACGAGACATGGAAATCAACACCACCGATGATCTTTTTATAACAATGGATATAGAGGCGCTCTACACGAGTATCCCTCAAAGACGCACCCTTGCTGTTGTTGAACAGATCCTATTGAACCTGGATTGGGAATTCTTTACCCCAAGGCATTTCATTATGGAATGCGCAGAGATGGCATTAACCGAAAATTACTTCGAGTTCGAGGATGTCCTATACCACCAGATTAAAGGCCGTCCATGGGCAGCACCTTTCCCCGAGCATGGCATGCCTTTACGTACACCAATTTGAGGAGGACCATATCTTCAATCAAAACAACCCCTATGCGGCACAACTCAAAACCTGGAAGCGCTACATAGATGACATTTTCATCATATGGCATGGGACCCCAGAAGACGCTACAGCATTTGTCCAATGGGTTAATACGAAGGACGAACACCTCAGATTCACCCATTCCATCAGCAAAATTCACGCTATCTTCCTAGACCTTGACATCACAATGACAACAGATTCATCTGTACCAAAGTACATAACAAACCAACTGATAACAACAGTTTGCTCCTGTACGAGAGTTACCACCCGAGGGCCTTACGGCAGAACCTCCAAGTAGGACAATTCCTCAGAGTACGGAGGAACTGCTCTAGCGTAGAAACATTTAATGAACAAGCAGAACAACTCGAAGAGAAACTTCTGGAACGACACTACCCAAAAAGAATGGTCAGAAGGGCTAAGAAAAGGGCTAGAAACAATAATCGAGAAGCCCATTTGGAAACCTCACCTAAAGAGGAAACAGAAAGGGTGGTTTGTGTAACTACCTACACCCCAGTATCAAATAAGGTCCAAAGTATCATAAGGAAGATATTTTAATTAGTGCAAAAAAACAGTGGGAACTACCACTCTTCGCGTTTAAAAGGAGTAGGAGCCTACGTGATGATCTGGTTCCCTCAAAAACGCAGATTCGAGAAGGGGTGGATCAAATAACACTTTAGAACCATCAGAGACCGACGGGACATTTCCCATGTGGAAGCTGTGTGGCCTGTGCACTCACATACACTACTAAGGAAGTAGACATAGGTACAAGTAACCCATGGAGACTGAAGGATTTCAGCAATTGCAACACAGAGAATGTGGTTTATCTCCTAAAATGCCCTTGCAACCTCATGTACGTGGGAATGACCACAAGGAAAGTGAAGACCCGGATCAACGAGCACCGGAGTACTATCCGCTGCAAAAAATCGAATACCAAACTAACCAAACATTTTTTGGAGCAAAACCATCAAGATTCTGATCTAAAATGGGTGGTTTTGGAGGTGCTGAAGAAGCAAAAGACGGATATCACAAAAAATTTACATATCAGGGAACAACGATGGGTATACCGCCTTCGGTCATGGGACACTGGTCTAAATGATGAAATCCCATGGCTGCAGATGGGACGATAAGAACTTACCAGATACCTACAACCCCCCATCTGTTCACCAGCTCCCAACCACCAATTTTACAGCACGGCGTGAGAACTACCCACTGACATCAATGATCTTTTGGCAATTACCACATACCACCTAGCTATGATTTGAACATTCACTAGGCACTAGGCATTCTTTTATGAGAGAGCCTTTTTAAATTATTTAACATATTGATACCAAACCATCATATGCAATTCCAATGCAGATGGACATTGCCCGACTAACACCTCCTGGGCACTACATTATTAAAAAACAGCATGTGCTAAGGAACTTAGATGCTGGGGACGCCCCCGTCTGGTATATAAGAGTGCCCGATGAGATCTGACACAAGTACAATTCTCATATACATTCATCTCGCGAATTTACTGATTATGTTTTTCCACCTCGAATTAACCGCAGTGTACGATTTCGGACAAATTAAGAATAGCGGCAGCCAGAACAGGCAATGCCTGACCTCCGTGGGCGGAGATACGTCTGCGGTGCTAGCGTGCGTCCCTAGGCCCCGCCCCCAACCACGCATCGAAGCAGGCGGTTGCCTGCTTCCCGGGCAGCATTTCTATCAGACTCCGGATATTGACGGGGTCTAAAGGCGACACTCTACTCCTCTTTCGCCTATTAAAGGGCGAGCCAGGCGATCAGGCACACTGAAACACTGGCGCACATTGGGACACCGGATCCCACTAGCATGCAGGCAATTTCCGAGTAATCGCGGCCGCTGACTAGCCACTTAACCAATTGGGAACACTATATAAACCCACCAAACTCCCAGCTGAGTTATCGACGGGGAGGAGAGACGGACACAGTTAGGTTCCACAGCGGAAGGCGCACCTAGATGCAGTAAGAGAATGAAAGGAATGAGTGGTATGAATGGAGATGCAATTACAGACCTGGCATTTTCTGTGTTCATCATGACATCTTGTGTTTGTTTTTTAACCCCTTAGAGTGTGACTAAAGGGGCCTTCCCCCATTCCTCCTTCCATGGAGCACGTAGGTTAAGGCTCTTGGGTAAGGTATAAAGAGAGTATTTCTCTCAATTTTAACCGTGTGTGCACAGATGACTGACACGTGTCACGCACATATAGCCACGCACGCTAATTACTGTGGTTTCGAATGAATCTATTGTATGTGACCAAGGAAATCTCTTATGGTCCTTTTGTGCTCTTTCTCCTTTTTTCTTACAGGCTAACATTGGAGCCCTTTTGAAGTGGAGAGTGACAAAGGTCACCCCACGGAGTGGTTTTCTCTTATCACAAGGTTGGTAAGGACGGAGCCCGTTTTAGAATAGGTCCTGAAGAATGCCACGTACCCTTTTGGGGACACAAGGCAGAAACATGTTGACCCTTTTCACCACAGTGAGGGGACAATAATTTCCCCAAGTCACCGCTCACCTTTTTAATACCATACAGTTGTTTACCTTATTAAAATTAATTCAACAACAGTAATGATTTTTAAATCACATTCACTACTCACAGGCCCCCACTTAGTTTAGAAGTGCATCCCTGCCCGCCCTCTATAAAACCAAGTTTTTAGAGGGCGAGGACTGCCGATGATGAAGCATGACACCAGGTGGTGTGTGAGGCCAGTCCTTCACTTTTTGTGAGATGTCAACACTCACAATTTAATTTTGAGCACCGTTTGGTCACTATTCTGGGAGCAGCCCCACTTGTGTTTAACATGTCAGCACTTCAACATATATCTGTGTGGACACAAATTCAAGGTGATTACGGACCACAAGCCTCTGGTTCCGTTGTTTGGAGGGACGGCAAGGAGTGGACCGCCGCGCATTGAGAGATGGGCCGTCCAGATTCAACATTGCAACTTTGAGGTGGTGTACAGGCCGGGAGTGAACAATCCAGCGGACTACATGCTGCGACATCCCCTGGCGATAAATCCCAACTTCCACAAAGAGGTAGATGAGGGGGTTGAATCATTCATCAAACAGATAACCGACGCTGCCTGCCCGCAAGCGCTCTCACTGGAGGAAATAGTGGTGGCAACTGGAGAAGATGCATGCCTGGTGGCAGTCAAAGAGACTCTGCGGAAGTCATCAATGGAAGAATTTCTTGGAAGGAGCTGGCGGGATGACGAAGGAAGAAAGAGAGCACAAATGGGATTGTGGAGGTGTTGAGAAGAACTCAGTGAAAGTAGCGAAGGATTGATTCTCTGAGGCACGAAGATAGTGATGCCTGCCAAACTGTGGAAGAGGACGGTAGACCAAGCACACCAAGGCCACCAAGGAATCGAGGAAACCAAAGCTTGCATACGATCAAAGGTGTGGTTTCCTGGGGTGGATCAACTGGTCGAGGAAAAAGTGAGAAGTTGCCATGCATGTCTAATAACAGGAGAAGAGGCCCCGGTTCCCCCAGTAATAACTGAACCTCCAAGCACTAAGCCATGGGCCGCTATCAGCATGGACTTCGGGAGTTTTCCGGATGGGAGATCCATGGTAGTCTTGGTGGACAGCTATTCTAAATTTCCCGTGGTTGAAGTGGTGAGGTCTACATCATTTGAAACCATCAAGCCCGAGATTGAAAAAATATTTGCCCTACTGGTAGGCCCGAGGAAATACGTACTGACAATGGACCTCCTTTTCAGGGCCAGGAGTTCAAAGAGTATCTGGAGCAATATAACATCCACCATCGGAAGGTGACTCCTCAATGGCCTCAAGCCAAAGGCGAAGTAGAGAGGTTCATGAGAACAATCAATAAGGCGCTGAGAATTGGTGTTGATCAACGAGATGACCTTGGGGGGTCTGCATAGATTACTGCGGGCTTACAGGCAGACGCCACATAGCACAACAGGATGCTCACCTAGCGATCTAATAATGAAAAGAGCAGTCAGAGACATTGTGCCAGTGAGTGAACGATGGGTGCCCGGAGTAATGGACAGTGCGGTGGCACAGTCGAAAAGGCAAAACAGCAATGAACAAGCCAGCAAAAGAAGAAGAGCCAGAGAACTAGCAATCTGCGGAGGAGACAGAGTGGTGGTGAAAGATAGACACCCAGGATGGAAATTCAGAACACCGTTTGAAAAGGAAGCATGGGAAGTAATGGATGTGCAAGGAACTATGGTAACAGCAAGAAGAGGAGAGAGGAGAATTGCGAGAAACGTGTCCTGGTTCAAAATGCTATTGGCTCCAACACAAGAGGTCCATGAGGAGGTGGAACAGAGGAGTACCCAGAGCACCCCCGATGAGGCAGCAGAGAGTGGATCAACATCGGGAGACAAACACACAGTAGAAGGATAAGGAGAGGGTGCGCAAGAAAGACAGAGAGTGGAGACTCCTAAAAGACCAGATGTGAAGATACCCCAGCGAGGACACCCGTACCAGCTGAGAGACAATCCAAGGCCGAGTCGGAAGCTGAAAGATTTCCTGTGTTAATGGACAGAGGACCATCCTGAAAATGCAGAGACTCTATAGCACTACCGTTGGTTACATTATCTTATTTTGGTTGCATTTGTTATTTTAGTTTATGGTTTGAACAAATGTTGGAGGGAAGGGATGTAGTGAGCCACCCAGCTCATCCCATACAATGTATCACATGCGACTTCCTGGGCCGGGCGCAGACCAGGGAATATATAATAAACGTGACGTCAGCGCTCGTGGCTGACGGCACAGACCAAGTAATCAGTGTGGCTGTGTGATTATTCTCTCCCTATATCCTAGGCCCTAGACCTGCCCAGACACCCGGAGCACCCCCGCTACAGGGAGGATGCATAGCAACAAGGGTTTGCTTGAAGAATAAATGCATTCACTCTTACGCTGAGGACAGAATTATATACAGCATCACTTATACTGAGAGTGAAGGAGATAAGCAAGAAGCGAATAATATAAAGATGTACATTTTAATACATCCTTAAAAGTGTTATTATATGGATAATCAACATTTAGTTCACCTTTGATGTGTAAGTTTTTAACCTGGGTTAATTGTTGAAATATTATATTGTTTTCAGAGTTACATAACAAGTATAACAAAGGTCTCTGTTTAGGATTTGGTGGACAGGGTCCAACAGTGGATTATGTGCAGTCCAACATATTTAGAGTACCGTTGACTATAATACACTTGTAAGAGGGTGAATGGGATATCTGGCACTTTTTGATGGAGTACCCTGACTGCCAAAATTTAAATAAGGCCCCAAGTCTGGCTTTAAGGCACTTTCAGACTTGGAGAATATAATGATATGGCCATATCAGCTACCATTTAATGGTAGGAGTAGTACTCCTTGCACACAGATTCCAGGATGGTGCAGAGAGCTAGGTGTTCATCTCTGAAAAGTGTCGTCAGGTGCTAGTCACAAGTTTCAATCCCAGCAAGAACAATTCAGACTTCCATCCTCTGAGGAGGGTGCATTTAGTACCAATAAATTGAGTTCTAGAAACATCTGTTATGTACAGTGCTTAGAAAGTGCAGAATAAAGCGCTGCATAATAACATTTTTATTCTGAATATTTTTTAGACAGAGGAAAGTTTATAATGCAGGTGCTCTGATTGTAACTGCTCTCTGTTTCCGAGAGAAGGATATACAGCAACATTCTACTCTGAGGGCAGCTTTCCCTGACATTTCTTTAACTGTGTGTGGATATGCTCACCTGTGCATGCTTGTGTATATATTGTAAATGTTAAAGATGCATGGGCAGTGTGTGTGTGCGTGTGTGTGTGTGTTGCACAAATACTTTACGCATTGCCTCTTTTGATAAGACTGACTGCTCTGTGACAAGCTACCAGAGGGTGTCCACAGGTTATTTTTTTAATGTGTATCTAGCTTACCCTGACTAGAGTGGTAGTTCCAGCTTGGACAGGTCGCATACTTCTGCCAACCAGAAACCCCATTTCTAACATTGGTGATCGGCGGTGAGAATAGAACTTGTGTTCGTTCAATTCCGTATAGTAACTCATTGTTCACTACAACTCTATGCTCAGACCAATTCAAACCTTTTTCAATTCTCCCTAAATTGGCATCTTTGATTTTCCCAAAAGTCTTTTGTCCAATGCTTTTTTTTCTGCAATGTCTGTGGCCTTATCTGGCAATATGGAATTCGAGCTGGCCAATCTGGAGACCTACAAAGTGGCCCAGCTCAAGGGATTCGGCTGAGAAAGAAGTGTGTTTACTAAGGGAAATGCCAAGAAGGCAGAGCTTCAAAAAGCCTTAAAAGCATGGGCAGCAGTCCACTAGACCAACACAGAGGATGAGGGATCAGAGTCTGAAGTGGAACTGGAGCAGGACCAGTCTGGAGGTCTGGTCATGGAGCCTACTGATGTGGGGGGGTAACAGAACAGGCAGCAGTGTGTCCCTAAGCAAGGAACCTGTCCTCAGAGGAGCTGCAGGAGAGGAGGGAGGTGAGAAAGCTGAAGCTAGAGCTAGCAAAATTTAAATTGGTGAAGGAGCAGGCCCTCGCCAATCCAGTGACCCAGTAAGCCGTCGCTAAAATGGAGAAAGAGCAACTTCTAGAGGAGAAATAGCTGGCCATGGAAGAAAGAAAAATAGCCCATGAGCTCAGCATGAGAGAGCTGGACATAAGAGCCCTACAAGTGGGGTCCAGCGACAGCAAAGGTGGCAGCATACTTGCATTGCCCACTGGTGAGTCCAGAGTCTGGGTACCCAAGGATTTAGTTCCCAGCTATGTGGTGGGGAACGACAGAGACAAATGGCTTACAGCCTATGAAGTGGCTTTAAAAGGGCACAAGGAATTCTGGGGTGGTAATATATGGAGGTATATGCCCATAGTGGGAAGGGACACACTCCTTACACTAGATGGAGAGGATCAGACATGCTACACTGCTATGAAGGCCATCATAGTCAGTAGGTTTGGAATGACCGCTGAGAGGTATAGGCTCAGATTCAGGGCAGCCACAAGATCTAATCACAAACATGGGTGGATTTCTTGGATTATGCCAGCAAGGCATTGAAGGGCTGGAATGGCAGCAAGGTTGTTTATTATTCAGGGCTGTACAACTTAATTTCAAAGGAGCACATGCTTGACATTTGTTTTCCAGAGCTGTGCCAACATATGGTTTATAGCAAGTTAACTGACATTTGGGGGGGGGGCTGCCAAAAGGGTGGTCAGGGTTCCCACCAGGAGAAGGGGGAGGGAAATAAAAAGACAGAGTTATCTAAAGGCCCCCAAAACAATTATAAAGAGAAGGGGTCTGGTTCTCATTCCCAATCTGGCCACCAGAAGTAAATCTCTGTTGATAAAATTCAGCAGCCCAGGGCTCCCAAGTGCTATGAGTGCTTTGATTATGGACACTATAAAAAAGATCGCAAGTGCCCAAAAAGAGCACCACCTCCCACTGGAGGAATGATGCCAGGGGTGGCTAGTGTAGTGCTTGGGGAGGAGTTTGTCCCAGTTAATGGGGAGGGTTTAGTGGGATTACCCTAGTGTCCCTGGGTGACAGTGAGATGGTTCCTAAGATCCATGTGCCCTCCAATACTGCATAGTATAAGCAGTGGGTCACCATCAATGGGCATGGTATTGAGGGTCTGAGGGATACAGGTACCAGCATGACTATGTTAAGAAGTCAGCTGGTGTCCCCGGAGCAGGTGATTCCCGATGCATTCCACCAAGTTGTGATCGCTGACAACAGTGGTCCTTGCTCCATTTGAATTGGGGGGTGGAGAGATTCAGGTCTTCTGAAGGCTATTGTGAGCCCCGTAATGCCTGTGGACTGTTTGCTATGTAATGACCTTCAGCAAACTACCTGGAAGGAAGTGGAGCTCAAGACTCTGTGGAGATGTTGGGGTTACCTGACTGGATTTGTACTACCACACGATCCATGGCTGTACAGGATGGGAGTCAAAAAGGGCTGCATACCTGTGCCAACCAGAAACCCCATTTCTAACAAGGCTATATTAAGGCTATATTAAGATCCAGCGCCAAGACACCTCGGGTATTCGTGCGCTTTAGAAATCCCGTTAACAAAACATAACACGCAGAAAAACTGAAGTTCTGGTTGTGGGAAACCAGACGCATCTCTGGGGCCTGCAATGGGGGCCAGATGAGCTAGAGCCACTTCCTATTCTGGAACAGGCCGTCCACGTTCTCAGAATCTGGCTGGACAGCAAGTTCTCAATGGACTATCAAATTAATAATGTCTCTGATAGCTGTGTCAGCCTTCTGTGGTGCCTGAGGAAGATTCTTTGGCTTCTCCCCACTTCCACTCAGAGGGCAGGTGTACATGCACTTATCAACTCTCGCCTACACTATGACAATGTGCTCTACTTGGAGGCCTCTAAGTCTCTAAAATGCTTCAGATTATTCAGAATGTAGCAGCTCATCTCCTCTATCATGCTCCAAGGCATGTTTCAGTCTCCATCCAGCTTTTGAACCGTTATTGGCTTACTATTGACATGCGCATCAAGTTTAAAGCGCTTAGCTTTATGAACAAAGCCATTACTATGGTGGGACCCGAACATCTAAGGAATTTAGTACATCCATATTTCCCCAAATGTCTTCTATGCTTGTATAATCAGAACTTAGCTTTGATCCCATGAGTAAATTTGATAAGGCAAAGAGGTTGCTCCTTCAAATACCTTGGGCCTAAACTGATGAATGTGCAGCCTCCCTGTTAAGGCCTTGTACTTTTATTGAGAGTTTCCACAGGCAATTGAATAACTGGTTATTTTAACTCACCTGTTTCTGTTTTGTTCTGTTGTGCTAGTGGTGGGAAGCCCTGTGAGGAAGCCATGCTCTTTATAGATCGCTTTAACATAACTAGGCTTTCCTGTTTTCAGTTTCTATTTTTGGTAAATTCTGATGGGGTTTTTTCAGTTTTTTCAATACCTTAAAAAACAGTGGTTATCAGTGGATACACATTTTCACGCCATTAAAAACAACAGAAACAGTGTTTTTCCGGTGTTTATGGAATTTTAATTTAATTTTAATTATTGCTTGCTTTCTGCACTGATAGTACATGTGTATAGATAACGTGTGCACAGGGTATATGAGGTCCAAATACATTTTTACTGCACCAGAATGGACTACAAAGTCAATAGCATTCTTCATTAACTCTGAAGATTGTAAAGATGCTTTCAGCATACCATCTAGCAAGTGACAAGGATCTCTTTCAGGGAAGCACTTCAGCTCAGGTATCGATTTTGACAGACCATCATACAACTGTTTCACATACGTAGCTGAATTACTGCAAATACAAACAATATCACTCCAATCTTTATTGAACTTGGTAGGAACTTTTTCAGCAGCATCTCAAGTGAAACTGCGTTCCATTTTTACCAAATGTCTGGTGTCATGTTTTCACCACTATCTCAGATGCTTGGTGAGAACATTCTTTTCACCTATACCTGTCACTACATCTTGCATTGAATGTTTAAAGTTTGGGGAGTTTGGCAATTCACTTGCAATCAATACTGACTCACTAGAAAAGGGGGCTGATGTATCAGAGGATTTCACCCATTCTCTGTCTGTGGGTAAATGTGATGGTACATATTAGGAAAGATTCTTATGAAACCAGCCATTTTACCCATCAGTGAAATCAAATGTAGCCAAAATATCAAATATGATTTTGATATTTCCGATTCTTTACAGTTTATAAAATAACTAAATAAGACCTAAAACATGCTTCTAAACACTGCATCTTTAGACCAAAGACCACAAAACTGAAAAAAGCAGAAGGAAGAAGAGACAATGTTTTAGTGACATCCCTAAACAACAAAACTTAAGCAGAATAATGTTAGCCCAGTCTTTCTTGATGCTACCTTGTATAACAAAGTTACATTGTATTGGCCCCTTCAGGAAGAAATAAAAATGTCTCTTTCCCTCATCTTTTCCTTTCTTTGAATGGCACTTAGGGGCTCATTACGATGGTGGGCGGATATAATTCCGCCCGCCATCGCTGCGGAGCTGGGACCGCCCGCCAGTAAGGCGGCGATCCCGCTGAGTGCATTAAGATGTGCCCGCCACTATGGCAGGTGCATCCAGGCCCATGATCATTGCGGACGGTGCTGCTGGCTGCACCACCGTTTGCAATACACAAATGGTACGTAGTGCATTTCCGTGCACAACGTGGCAGGCTCCACGCGGTGCCTGCCACCCTGTGCATGGAAATGTAGGGGGTACCACGGGTACCCCCCCAGTGCACATAGACCCTCCCCCCATGCAGAGGGGGCCCGCTATGGGCCCCAGAACCCAGCCTCCGCCAGCCTTTCCATGGCGGTGGAACCGCCATGGAAAGGCTGGCTGACGCCAGCACTGCAATCTGGCAGGCGGTGCCTGCTAGGCACCGCCGCCATTTCACACATGCTGACTGCTCCGCCAGGCAATCATGACGATTGCCGTGGCGGAAGCATGGAGGGCGGTCATTGTGACCGCTGCGGTCAGTAAGCGATTCCCCCCGCCATCCTAATGTGGCAGGGGGAAATGGGAGCCAGATGGCGGAGAGAGAGCCACCGCCAGCCCGGCGGTGCCGCTCCCTCCGTCATCGTAATGAGCCCCTTAGTTTGTGGTTGCAAAGGTATTTTTTCAGTGTTTATATGTTTTCACCAGTGATTGCTATTTTCCTTTCAGTGGGGTTTTATCAGTTATTATAGGTTTAAACCTAAAACCAGATAGCCTAAACATAACATATCAGAACTTCACACATAAAAAGCTAGGACAGGCATATCTTTTTATGTGTAGAGTTCTCTGCCCCTGTACGTGGAGATAGGACAGGTCTATCTTTTTTATGTACAGAGTTTTCTGCCCTTCCTGCTTTGGCGGTCTGAATTTTATCTACTGGATGATTGAAAGAATAAAGGTTTTTGGATACAATAAAATCATGTGTGGTGAATCTCTTATGAGTTTGGCCCGTTGTACTTTGGAAAATAAGATTACAAATTGGACTCCTATCTGGATAACAAGTGAATACTGGACATTAGAGTGCTTCTCCCGGTGATGTGATAACATTAGATGTATTTGCTTGCAAAAATAAAAGGATTGTAGACAGATAATGCCTAGGGATGTAGCACCTAAATTCTATGGCAATTGATCACCAATAGGGTAGAGCAGTGAGATTTGTGCTACAGCTGTCTTTTGTAGATCATTTTCCGAAGCAGCAGCCATTCTTGGTGTGGTGAAAATAGTTTTTGGGTCTTTTTCACCCTGAGGAAATGTGTTACACTAAACTTTTATATGTCTTCCTTTAATTACCATGCACCATGACAATTTGACAAACACAGCAAAATGAGAAAAGAGAATTATATAGCAACACAATCCATACATTATCAAACTACCTCAACATCTCCAAAGTTAAAAAATATATTTTCAAAAAGATTTCTGAAGAAGTTGAAGCAAATGGCACTTTCGCAAAACAGGGAAATTTTATTTAGTGAAAAAAAATCTATACTACAACAATTAAGGTTAATTAATAAGTATATCTTGTAACAAGCGAATCATCTTCTTTGAAGGACACTTTCTTCATCTTCTTTCTTTGACCCTCCCTCTAGTGATTTCATGCAGCTGGAGTGAGTCTCTGGTTTGGAAACCTGCAGAATTTGAAACATATAAACCATTTCTGTTTTATGTAATTACATTTATTTCTTCATGTCCACCTAACTGTAACTAGATTGGAAGTGAAGAAAGTACAGATAAATCTGGTTAATCCACATCTCAGTTTCATTACTATATCTGTTTTAAAATATTACACCAGATATGTGCTCTTAGAATACCATTTCATAAACGTACTTTATATTTTGGATTGAATCAGTAGAAATGTGATGCTTGCCATAACAGATCCAGAACAGATTAAAATAGGAAGCTTGCAAAACACCCTAAAAGGAAGTCATGCAACCGAGATTTTTCCAAATGTTTGCCAGTGGGATGTGCTATCGTTTCGGAAGGCAATACTATATCTCTCCTCATGAAAAGAGGAAAAATAACCTCACCTTTTTGCTAAACGGTTTATTCTATGGGCCTATTCGGTCAGCTGCAATAGTAGCAAAAAAGTTGGCTTTAAATAATGTAATCCCTTAAGTGTGCATCTTTATTTAAGGTTCATTTATACCCATGTGGTATATTTTGCTCTGGCTACCAGTGCCAGTTGTATAAGAACAGCATCATCTCCATTACCAAATTTATGTGGCTGCTTCTGCAGAAACAATAGTGATGCTAGGATGAGAATATTGACTCTATTTATTTGTCTCAGAAGACCACCTGAAGCCGTTGACTCCTCCAACTCGTGGTACTCATTTATGCTGCAGTATATGTATATGGCCAGTGCATGAATTCTGGGTTTAAGAAGTTATGAATGTGCTTTGAGTCATCATAAGCATTGCACTCCTGTCTCAAGATAATGTACTGGTGACATTACTTATTGGGCTTCTGCTACGATCGACAACTGAAGTTTCTCAAATCCTTTTAAACAAGTTTTAAGAGGACACAAGTTCACCATGTTAATAACTAAGGGCCTGATTTAGATCTTGGGCTATGGTTAATCCGTCATAACAGTGACGTATAGCCCATCCACTGAAATATAAATCCCATTACATCCTATGGGATTAATATTTTGGTGGACAGAATATCCGTCACAGCTGTGACGGAGTAACCTGTCTGCCAAAACCTAAATCAGGCCTTAAATCTATGATCCCCTGGTCTACAATCCCAAAAATCCCAAGGATAAATTGCTGGGGCAATTATCACCACATTCGCAAATGCTTTTATTGCCCATACTGAAAGATAAACGTTTTGTGCAGGTAAGGTCTTCATTAGTATACTCACAGATGCTGAACAACCCTTGGGAATGCTATTAAATTGCTAGTTTTTTAGTGGTGGTGGTTAGGGAAAGAAAAAAAGGCTTCTCTGATGGGGTTCATATTTTTTTTTATATCGTTATGTTTTAAGTGTCTTTAGCGTGATGTTTTTGGTGCATAAGACAAAGTTTTTTATGAAATTTGTAGCTCATTGATCTCTTCACACTGTAACAAGAATATTAAAAAACAAAAGATGGTTTATCTAATGTAGTACATATCTGTTTATTAATACAGTTATGAAGTGATAGTTTTTAGCGTGATGTTTTTGTGACTCAAGATTAAGTCATAAATAAAAATGTACCTATTTGACCTTTTATAGTGTTTTGGTGGAAAATATTCTATCCTGATGTTTATGTCACGGAAGATCATGTCATAAAAGTATTGTGTATAGGTTTTTAATGTTTTTATCAGATTTTTTGTAGTGTACTTTTATGGTTTTAATTAACCGAATAAAGTGATTTTGACTGACTGACAAACAGCTGGGGAGAGTTAGAATGTATTCCAATAGACTTCCACATTAGTGATTCACTCTATTGACTCAATAATCTATACTGTTGATAAGCTTTTCTTCCATTGTACTCTTTATTTCAATGTATTCCATTTTGAATGATAGATCCACACACTTTCCAGCAGCCCCTGGGAATATGCCTTAAACATGACCCATTTGAAGCAAGGATGAGACATTGATACTGATGTAGCTCACATTTCATCTGGATTCAGGCATTGCTTTATTTTTGTGTTTCAGACAGACTGCATTTTAAAATGGCACTTTTGGTGCATGCAAAGTGAAAAACATGAAATGAGGCCTAGTCAAATGCTTTTTAAAAGTGGCACTTTTGGTGCATGCAAAGTGAAAGACATGAAATGAGGCCTGGTCAAAATGCTTTCAGTCTGAAATGCTTGTGCTAAATTAACATGTGTTTTTGCAGTGTAGAGAAATTCGTGATTTCTGTTTCCTCTTAGCTTTGAAGATAAGCATGGAATGTGTTTTCTCCTCTCAGCTCCTTTTCCTTGTAATCAACACTCCCTCTTCCCGTCTCAAGAGACTTTGGCTTTGTTGCATATTTAGACAATGCATATTCAGTTCATAACACATCTTTCTCATAATGTGTATTAATTAATCAACCATGCACCAACACTACACGTGGGGCAAACGCATTTTGCATGAAAAGCTATCTAAAACAGTAGAGCATGTTGCTATGAGTATGTATTAACTGTTTGCGCTTTGAAAATTTGCACTGGTACATGTTTATGGTATGTTGTACATTACACATTTTGCATGTGGTGCACAAATGATAGAAAAGCTGCTTTAAACTAAAAGCTTTTGCTAGGTAATAACTAATACAGGGTACTAGTATGGGGGGATGTAAACATAATGGGTTTTATTTCATAAATTAATATTCTTTTGTGTTTGTTTTTGTTTTGGGCCCACTATAAAATGGCTGTCTAGGAATCCAGCATGGCTGAGAATTATTAGCAGTGTGCTGAATGAGAGACGCATGCGCAGAGCCAGCTGCATGAACTGCCAAGTGCCTCAAGTTAAGACACATGGGTCAAGGCCACAATGAACTGTACACTCTTGTCACCGTGTCAATGTAACAGTGTTTGTGGGAGAGCGTCATCCCTGCGTGCGATGTGAAAGCGAGACGGAAATGGACTGATACACTTTTCCGCATAAATGTTGCAATATTGTATAATTATTGATGGTGATACATATGACTGTATTAAGCCTTAACGCTTCCATTGTCAGAGCCGGTATGGGTTGGATTTGCAATGAGAACAGGATGATGAGACCCCTATGTCACCTGTGCTAACCAATCATAGTGCGAGTTTCTACTGAAACTGCAACATTATTAGTATAGTCAGCCAAGAATTAGAGTATAAATAATGACCCCTTAGGGGGCGTGTCAGCCTAAGACGCCTTAGAAGTCTTAGAGGGAGGAGAGGAGAAGAAGTAGATCTGACACAGACATCATATGGGTTAGGTACGTGAACGTCGTGGGTGCAGCTTGGGAGGAGATTGCGTCCGAGTAGAGACAGAGGGAGAAGGGGTTCTTGCTCATATTTTTTTCAGAGAGTCCTTGCACGTCATATTTTTGGCACGGCAGATCACATTCCTCTGTAGTCTTGTGAAGGGAGGGCAGCCTCTCTGTGTGAGACACAGAGAGACAGATTGAACAGACCAGGGCAGAGAAGCAGCTGATGGAACAGGTTTAGATTTAGATGCTAAAACTCTAAGTTTATGCTTTGACTAACTAACTAGTTCTGAAAAGATGTATTTGTCTTATGCATTTATTTCTCTTTATGGGAGAATTTTGCCAATTATTAATTATTGATTAGCCTTGCAAAACTCACTCTTGAATTATATTTTTCCTGAAACTCTTTAAAGAGTTCTGACTGACATAGAATTAGGGGTTTTTCCTCCTTTATGGAGTGCTTTGTATGCAACCTATAATATGTTTTGTATTAATTCTATTTTTCCTGTTTTTCAATTCTGTAACCTGATTGGTATTTGACTAATGAATAAAGGGTCAGAGAAACTTAACTTTTGACTAGAAAATAAAACCCTTTAAAATATTCACAACTCTCTTTATTGGCTTAAATATTAATTGTATTTTTGATTTTTCATGTTTTTGTAAAGTCTCCTGAAGGTGATACACGGTGGCAAAGGTCCATCACCTTTAAAGCGGTAAACTAGAGGTAAATTATGTTTTGCATTGAGAAATTACCGTGAAATTACCGCTGGATCAATACTCTGAGGAGCTCTTTTTCTCTGTGAGGTTATCCTGAAAGTCTTTAGCAGGAGATTAGTCATACCACTTTAAAAAGTCTTTTGGCACTCTCCCCCACTCGGCCTGCCAAGAACATGTTACCACATTTCAGTAGACAGGCTTTATGCAGCCTAACCAGACAAGGAGTCAGCAGCATAGACAGTGCTTGTTCCTTTATTTACTGCCAATTGGACCTTTACAACACCAGTCAACATATTAGAGAACAACAAGTATTCACATTTGAAATTTGTCTTTGAAACAGCAAGCAACTGGTAAAATGTTGATTTTTTTAATTGTATCATTCTGTTCTATATTCTAAGTTCTCTGGTTGTGGGGCAGATATTCTCTGTGCTCAACAAGTGTGGTAGAAGCATGAGAAGTAAAGGTGAGCTACATAGTGATACTCCCTGCCTAGTTCCATGCACCTCAAGTGAACAGCAGTTGGCATCTATAGAAAAGCCTTTGGTCACCTCAAACCATCACTAATTTGCTGGACCCAAGGCTTTTTGTGTAGATATGACAGGAGCAAAAGAGTTAGTTTGGTTTTTTTTATGTTTGTTATAGACAGCATGTTGAATCTTACTATGGAGTAGACTTTCGATAGTTAGTGGCAAAATAAATGCTTGCAAGTACACTGTAGTTTGACACTCAACTGAAAAAATATAATTCCTGATTCCATCATATAACTTATGAAAATGTGTGTTCAAACAAGGTTAGAAAAAGTTACAGGTTGATGCATTACCCACCAATGTATAGGCTGTAGCATCCACATCAATCATAAAACTCACGCATAGCAATTAATGCTCCTGTCAGTGTCCAACATAAGCATATGCCCATCAGGAATCTACCATGAGGTATTACGTCTGGGTTCCCCATCTTGCTGTCTAGATAATAGGGTCTCTATAGAGAACTGAGCATGAAGGAACAAATATAAGCCAATCATCAGTGGAGGCAGGCCTTCAACTGATATGAAGTTTGTGTGGCTCCCAGGCAATGAGATTGCCAACCTGAGATTAATACAAGGAAGACACTCATCTTACCAAGGTACTTTTTAGCATACATTCACCATAGTGATGTGAACGTTAATTTTTACATTCTCTTTAAGAGGAACATTATTTAAACATGTTGCAGATATTTCACCTGTATGGCAGCATACGTTCATAGGTACTACAGGGTAGGTACTAAGGGGCCGATCACGCAAAGACCCCCCGCCATATCATGATGGCTGGGGGGTCCGCGGCGGACGGAAAGACCGTCCGCCGCTTTTCCGCCGGTCGACTGGTTGACCGACGGAAAACGTGCTGAATATGGTGGCGGTGTCTGGAAGACACCGCCATCCATATTACGATGCAGGCTGCGAGCAGCCTTTCCATGGCTGCATTGCCGCCATGGAAAGGCTGGCGGTTCCTGCTGTTGGGGGCCTGTTGCGGGCCCTCAGGGTGTTGGGGGGGTGGGGGGTGCACATGGGGGGGTACCTATGGTACCCCCCTGCATTTGCATGTACAATGTGGCAGGCACCGCGCGGTGCCTGTCACGTTGTGCATGTAAATGCACAACATGTATTTTTACATTGCGGTGGGTGCTGCTTGCAGCACCGCCCGCCGCAATGTAAAAATACGGGATGCGCCCGCCAGTGTGGCGGGCGCATCCTAATGTGTATTGCGGGACCGCCGCACCTATGGCGGGTGGTCCCTTTTGCAAATGCGATGGCGGGCGGACTTTGTCCACCCGCCATCGTAATCGACCCCTAAGTTATTTGATGGAAAATCATATTTTCTATTCCATCCCATTTCCCCCTGAGCATAAGGCTCATACTTAGGGGTCGATTCCGATCTCGGCCGGAAGCGCACCTAACAGTATTCGTCCGGGAAAAAACCAAGCCAAACGCGTGTTTCCCGACTGATTCGAACAGTCGTCCGAACGAGCAAGTACGATGCGCATAACAGCACAGATTCCGAGCAAGCCGTACTTACCCATTTCAGCTCCTGTTCCCCGCCCGAGCCGTATCCGTAAACGCCGAATCGAGTCGCACGGAAGCAAATACACAGCACCTTCTGGCCGGACTAGTACGATGTGCCTTCCGTACGCGCCGAACCCGTCAATACGTCCGGCACGTCAGAGCATCCAGGAGAGCTGTACATAAGCTCCGATTCGCGCCACAAGACGATCCACGGCGACGAGACGAACAAGCCAGCGACGAGTACGAGTCGAAGCCACGAGAAACCCAAACGAGACGAACCAACCATGAATCCCATCACGCAGGTCCTACCAATACTCTACATCTATTACCGGAAACGGTACGGACTCGTACGGCGCAGATGGTAAGTCAAACACCCACAACACAAACAAACGACACGTACCCGAAATATGTCACACACACATAGGGATGCAGGAATGACGCACACTAGCAACAGCAGAACCATAGGGGCGGGATGGCTATCACCAATGCCATACACACCCATAGGGGCCTGGATGCCTACCACTACCACCACCCCTACTCAGGGGGGGCTGGATGCCTACCACCACCACCACCCCTACTCAGGGGAGGCCTGGATGCCTACCACTACTACCATCCCCACTCATACGGGGATGGATGCCTACCACTACCACCACCCCTACTCATGGGGGCCTGGATGCCTACCACTACCACCACCCTACTCATGGGTGCCTGGATGCCTACCACTACCACCACCCTACTCATGGGAGGCTGGATGCCTGCCACTACTACCATCCCCACTCATAGGGGGATGGATGCCTACCACTACCACCACCCCTACTCAGGGTGGCCTGGATGCCTGTCACTACTACCATCCCCACTCATAAGGGGATGAATGCCTACCACTACCACCACCCCTACTCAGGGGGGCCTGGATGCCTGTCACTACTACCATCCCCACTCATAGGGGGATGGATGCCTACCACTACCACCACCCCTACTCATGGGGGCCTGGATGCCTGTCACTACTACCATCCCCACTCATAGGGGGATGGATGCCTACCACTACCACCACCCCTTCTCAGGGGGGCCTGGATGCCTGTCATTACTACCAACCCCACTCATAGGGGGATGGATGCTTACCACTACCACCACCCCTACTCATGGGGGCCTGGATACCTACCACTACCACCACCCTACTCATGGGTGCCTGGATGCCTACCACTACCACCACCCCTACTCATGGGGGCCTGGATGCCTGTCACTACTACCATCCCCACTCATAGGGGGATGGATGCCTACCACTAACACCACCCCTACTCATGGGGGCCTGGATACCTACCACTACCACCACCCTACTCATGGGTGCCTGGATGCCTACCACTACCACCACCCTACTCATGGGGGCCTGGATGCCTACCACTACCACCACCCCTACTCATGGGGGCCTGGATGCCTGTCACTACTACCATCCCCACCCATAGGGGGATGGATGCCTACCACTACCACCACCCCTACTCAGGGTGGCCTGGATGCCTGTCACTACTACCATCCCCACTCATAGGGGGATGAATGCCTACCACTACCACCACCCCTACTCAGGGGGGCCTGGATGCCTGTCACTACTACCATCCCCACTCATAGGGGGATGGATGCCTACCACTACCACCACCCCTACTCATGGGGGCCTGGATGCCTGTCACTACTACCATCCCCACTCATAGGGGGATGGATGCCTACCACTACCACCACCCCTACTCATGGGGGCCTGGATGCCTGTCACTACTACCATCCCCACTCATAGGGGGATGGATGCCTACCACTACCACCACCCCTACTCATGTGGGCCTGGATGCCTGTCACTACTACCATCCCCACTCATAGGGGGATGGATGCCTACCACTACCACCACCCCTACTCAGGGGGGCCTGTATGCCTACCACTACCACCACCCCTACTCAGGGGGCCTGGATGCCTGTCACTACTACCATCCCCACTCATAGGGGGATGGATGCCTACCACTACCACCACCCCTACTCATGGGGGCCTGGATGCCTACCACTACCACCACCCCTACTCATGGGGGCCTGGATGCCTACCACTACCACCACCCCTACTCATGGAGGCCTGAATGCCTACCACTACCACCACCCCTACTCATGGGGGCCTGGATGCCTGTCACTACTACCATCCCCACTCATAGGGGGATGGATGCCTACCACTACCACCACCCCTACTCAGGGGGGCTTGGATGCCTACCACTACCACCACCCTACTCATGGGGGCCTGGATGCCTACCACTACCACCACCCCTACTCAGGGGGGCCTGGATGCCTGTCACTACTACCATCCCCACTCATAGGGGGATGGATGCCTACCACTAGCACCACCCCTACTCAGGGGGGCCTGGATGCCTACCACTACCACCACTCTACTCATGGGGGCCTGGATGCCTACCACTACCACCACCCCTACTCAGGGGGGCCTGGATGCCTGTCACTACTACCATCCCCACTCATAGGGGGATGGATCCCTACCACTACCACCACCCTACTCATGGGTGCCTGGATGCCTACCACCCACACCACCCCTACACATAGGCCGGGAAATGCATGACACAACCAGCATACTCCAACATAAGCAATGTCTGAAAATACATCCCACCAACACCATGACAAGCGTGTGTAGTCTGTGTCAAATGCCTACAACACTGAACATGACATTGAGCATACAATGTGACCCCCTATCACTTGTGTCACACATAAATGTGTGTGGCCTCCACAATGCAAGCCGACCATGACCACTGTGGCAATGGGGTATAACACCCCATCATCACAGTGACCAAAAGGTAAGTGTGGGGTCCATAGCTGAGGCACATTTTGAACATTGTGGCAATGGGGTCTAAACCCCCATCACCACAGTGACCAAAAGGTAAGTGTGGGGTCCATAGCTGAAGCACATTTTGAACATTGTGGCAATGGCGTATAACACCCCATCATCACAGTGACCAAAAGGTAAGTGTGGGGTCCATAGCTCAAGCCCAATTGAACATTGTGGCAATGTGGTCTAAACCCCCATCACCACAGTGACCAAAATGTAAGTGTGGGGTCCATAGCTGAAGCACATTTTGAACATTGTGGCAATGGGGTATAACACCCCATCATCACAGTGACCAAAAGGTAAGTGTGGGGTCCATAGCTCAAGCCCAATTTAACATTGTGGCAATGGGGTCTAAACACCCATCACCACAGTGACCAAAAGGTAAGTGTGGGGCCCATAGCTGAAGCACATTTTGAACATTGTGGCAATGGGGTATAACACTCCATCATCACAGTGACCAAAAGGTAAGTGTTGTCATGGGAAAAGCTGCAAATGCCAAACAGCATGGATGATTCCTGTTCACAGAACAACAAACACATCTGTGGCATAGTAGTGCTAGTGTCCCATAGCAACATACATTGGGTGAGGCAACAGTGCAGTGCAAATAAGATATACCTTTGGCCATGTGCAGACAAACATCACCCATGGGGGCTGACATTGTCAACATTCGTCAATAACACAATGACAGAAGTGACCATCATAATGCAGCCCCACATATCTGCACCAATGGACACACAAATGTAGATATCCTGTGGAGACTGTAGATGTGAGCTGAACAAATACCATACCATGGCAGCAATGGGACATACAAACCATGATCATTGTGCTGACTGATGACCTAGGAGTCCCAGGGACAGCAGGGGAAACCCACCAAACAACATACAGCCAATGGCACACTAAAGATATGCCAATGCAGTGGTGCAGATGCACAAACACAAACGGGCAGCCTCACACTGCATATCAAACACGACAGGTGATGGGGTGTGCCAGTGTCCCCAGGCAACCACACAACACATGAGGAGGCCTGAATCACAATTACACAGATGTGTATACAGTGCCACACAAAAGTAACTCATGGATCGGATTCCCTATGTGGGCAATCAGGCATTGTTAGATGAGAGGGAGCCTAAATTACACATGTCACACAAGCTTGTAGGAACAGCAAATAACACAGCAAGAGAGAGACCCACCACAGCACTACCCCCAGGGACCCCACATTGTGGTGACTCTGGCCTGCATGATAATCCCACTGTGATGACAAAGCTAGATGTCGTTCACACTGTGAACCACAGTCATGTGTCCTGAGCAACAAACTACCATCACACCTACACAAGCACAAATCAATCAGCACGGCCTGTCAGCCAAGGCCAACATGGAGGTAGGGGTCTAGCCGTGCAACAACTCTCATTTGCACACACTCAACACCACACACCTTGATCTCCACCAATGTGCAGCAGTGAAGCTCACATGGACTGGTGACATTGCACATGCACCCATGACAATCCCAGGGGTGGTGGGGGAACTAAGGTGCAGAAACCCATCACACATGGCCAGTCAACAAGACTCGTGAATGTCTGACACACTGCACAGTACGCCGTACATGGGCATGACGTGAAATCCAACACAATCAATGGGATCCCGGACACAGTCACACACCAATGAAGAAGTCAAGGTCACCCACAAAGAACACACATAGACAACTTCCAACATTGCAGCTCTGACCCTGAGGAGTGGCAGCAGTCACACACACAACGTGTCACAATCACTGAAAGCTAACACAAACTGTAAATTACATGCCTTGTGTGACCAACAAGTGCCAAGGGGAATCCTGACTGTGTCTCATCTGCGTTTGCCCACAAACTCAGCCCTGACAGTAAACACACCTATAGATGACACCCTGATGACCAGTAATGTGCCATGCACCCACATCCCAGAGAACCCAGTGCGAAGATTTGGGGGGAACATAGGTCAACTCAGCAAGCATCACAAACAGGAACATCACTAGGGATCCCTGCATGCGTTGCAAAATGGAAGTGAACACACACAGACATGCTCACACAACACACACCTTGGGCTCAGGCAATGTCACGGAATTACACACTGCCATGAGGGGACTCCACTCCTGTGTAAGGAAAGCTGTGCCATACGTTGTCTCTGCAGGGCTCTATCATGTCAGCAGTACACTTGGTCACTCAGTCAACAATTAGCACAAAATGAAGGCTCTCGTCACATCAGCCTGGTCATGGGAGTGTCACCGAAATCATCTGCACAGATCCAACACACATGTATAGCAAGTTGCACTGATAACACAGATGAGTCCTTCCCCATTGATGCCCAAACTTGCATGTCCAGTGGAGATGCTCACACGGTCAGGGAAATAGACAAATTGAACAATGGCAAGCACAACTGATGTGCAGGGGTGTAAGCCACAGATGTGATATTGCAAATAAATGTAGGAAATCCCATTGGCAAATATTGAAAACATGACACCCTCATATTGCTGCAAAGGATGACATGGCTACACACCAGGATAGGACACATTCCCCCTGGACCACATGGGGTCCTGCACAGTAACACTTCAATTTCATGATCTCAAAAATCACCATCACTGCAGCAAGGGCATGGTTAGCATCATCAACATCAAGTACATCTGAAGCAAAACCACCAGAGAACAGAAAGGAGCTTTATTCAGCATATGTGTGTGAAATAGAAAAGTCAAGAAAAAAGACAAAGGCCAATGGCCAGTCCAACAGTTAAGTCCGAACAGGGTGACAGTGGCAGATGTCACCCTTTGCTTGCCTGCACTGATACGGACCAGGGACATTCCCCTCGGAGGGGCATACGGGGGGCAGGCCAGGCACCGCAGGGACAGGATCAGGGCTCACCAGAAGGAGGCAGCGAAGGGGTGGCTGGTGCTGGAGAGTCACTGACAACTGCAGTGGAGGTGTCTGACATGGTGTGTGCCGGCACAACTGGGGGGCATGAGTCAGATGGTGTGAGTGCCGGCACGACTGCAGTGGTCTGGCCAGATGGAGTGGACAGGTTCCCCACTGCAGTGCCCAAGTCAGACAGGGTGGTAGTGGACTCCACTGCAGTGCCTACCTCCAGGGGAGTAGAATGGGGTTCAGGTAAGGTGGGCAGGACAGAGGGGGAGGACACGGTCTCCACACCAGTGGCACAAACATGTGCAGCGGGGGGGGTGAGGCTGGAAGAGCAAGTGGTAGGGGGAGAAGGCCGGATCATTTTGGGGATGGTGTATCTGTGGGTGGGGGAACCAGTGTTGTGGGGGCCTGAGGGATGGAGGAAGGAGACTGTGTGGTTGAGCTGCAGGGCGGTGGCGGGGTCTTGCTCTTCCGGGACCGGGGGACTTGCGTGTGGGGGCCTTAGTTTCTCTGTGCCTGGGGGAGGGTGTCCGGGGGTGAGGGGCACTCCCCTCTGTGTGGGTGGACTTCCTCTTCCCCCTGTATGCTGGATCAGCTGGATCGGAGGGGAAGAGGCCGAGGTCACAGAGGAAGAGCTGCTGTTTAGGCGGGGTTGCAGGTGAGGCAAGGGAAGGGGTCTTGGAGGGAGAGGATTTGAGGACTGCGGAGTGACTGTGGATGCCTGTGTGTGTGTCTGTTCCCCATCCCCTGTGGGTGTGGTATCAGTCCCCTGAGGATGCTTGTGTGCACGTTTTGCCTTTGTCTTGGGTGTTCCTGTGCTGCTTGTGTCTGTGTGTTTGGGTGATTGTGCAGGTGTGCATGTGCTTGGGACAGGTAGGGTGCCAGGAAGTGTGGATGGGGCAGAGGTAGGAGGGGTGAGGGACAGTTGGAGGAGGGACACTGCTGCCGTCAGGGAGGAGTCCATGGACTTATTGCTCCTCTGTAGGGCAGACATGCCAGATGAGATGCCCTCCATGAACGACACCAGCTGTGTCAACAGAGTGGTGTGTGCATGGAGGACACTCAGCATTGCTGTCTGCCCTACATGGAGCTGGGGAAGTAAGTACACAGACTCCTCACTCAGGGCAGCAGGGGACGCAGGGGGTGCGGTGCCTGGCACGAAGGAGACACGCTCCTGAACACAGGAGCCTCCAAGGACCTCTGGAATGGGAGCCGATGGGAGGGCGGTGGTGGTGGTGGTGGTGGTGGCGGGGCCAGCCATACTAGCTGGGGTGTGGTGGCTGCTGACACCCGCCTCCACAAGGGAGTCATCCACCGAGCTGCTGTGGTCCTCAGCTGAGGTGGATGGTGCTGAGGACTCCTCGGTGTGGCTCCCCTCGCCCTCCGTGCCACTGGGTCCCTCCGACCACTCATCGGCTACCGACCCAGTCTGGCTCTGCAGCTCCTCCTGGTCCATGGAGCTGTCCCCTCCTGTGGCTGTGGATGTATCTGCAAACAATTAGGGAAACAGACAAACATCAGTCACCTGCACTGACCGCACACACCACAGTAAGTACAGCACATTACAGAGCAAGCCCTGGCATCCTTAGTTGAACATTGCCAAAAGTGCTCACACAGATTAGGAGATGCCAATTGCCAGTCTGATGGTCAACCATGGCACTCACACCCCTCCTGGCCTTTGTAGTAGGCTTCTGTTCTACCATATAACACAGACCTATGTACCTTTCGGCTCTGCCCATGAAACATGGCACTCCCATATAGGCCCCACCAGTCAGGCCCTGATAGATGACCTAAGCTGTCCATTTTTCTTTTAGCCTTTTAGTACCTGTCACAGTGGTCCACACCCCCTTAGATACATACACTTAGGCCCAAACCCACCTCCTTAGATGCACACACACATGTAGGCCCAAGAGGCCACTGCCTCTTGCTATCATTTTTTAATACAACAAATCTTGTAGGCCTTTCTGACCTGACAGCAGGGACCTGTGCCATCCACCGCGGCACCAGCCCCCCTTGTAAATATCCACAGTCACAAGAATAAGGTTAGCCCACACGTATGTGACACTCTGCTGGTACATCTTGCTCTTTCACAAGCAATGTTTGCAAAGTTTTAACTTATGAAACTTTCCACGCTTGCTCCACTGAAACTGAAAAGGCGGCTACGTGACAGAGAAAGAATATATAAAATCTCAATTTCTGAGCATCTTACGGTAAAAGTTATCTTTTTCTTATGTTTGCAGTCAAGAGCTCCGACCACCTGCTAAAAGCCCCTGTTTTCACCATGATACCACTTCTCTGTTCTTCAAAAAACTTCCCACAGTTACTGTAAGCGTGTGGTCAAGGACCCACGTCAGGGCCCACGTCAACTGTGGGTAGGAGTTCTGCATTAAGCCATATAAAAGGTTTGCACCCATGTCCACGCCCTGAACTCTTCATACCAGTGCATTGCATGGGGAGGGTTCTCGGTCAGCCGCTCTCCTGATCTTGGGCCTAGAACTTCTACTCTCAAGGTGGTAATGGTCTTTTCTGATTGCTAGCCTTTTGGCTATGTCAGCCTCTCTAATTTAGCTCATCCACACCCAATTCATTGCATTTATCCTAGCTTAAACTGTGTAGCCTTGGATGGTTCTTGCTCTCTTATTTAAGATTTGCTTTCTAGGCGCTTGCCTAATCATGATCCCTCTTTTAAGACTTGCCCCATAGGCTGTAGCTCACTGATAGATAGTTACATAGATCTTTGTGCTTCACTTAAAATTTGATTAGTAATATTGTTGATGCTTTCATTTTCATCCTGCTCATGTGTTGACCAGCAGCATTAAATGAACAGTTCTCGGTGTTACTGAATTGCTTAACAAAATGCCACTGTATTTCACACAGTTGTTCCTTCTCTTCAAGTGAACGAGCAGAGTGCGGGTCGTGCTCTCATGAGCTGGTAAGCAGAAGGGTGTGACCACCCATTTACCCTCATACAGCTTGCACCCATCTGTCTGGTGCCTGCCGGATGGTAATACCCCAGTGTGGACACATGCACCACCTACCCAGTTTTTGGACATTGCAGGGAACACGGTGAAGTATGTGAACATGCACACATCACATCTCTTGCCACTGAGTCAGTACAGGTGTCCGGATAAAGGGATGGCCAGAGTCTAATTTGAAATGCATGTGATGCATACCAGCACCACACACCATGATGCACCCATGTCCTCATAGTCAATGCCACAATGGGGTGCATGTTGCACATGTCACTCCCCTGCAGGATCACTCTTAGGAAGTTTAATGCCATGGCACATGCATGCCTGCAAAGTCATACATCACTGTCTCCAGTCACATGGGCAGGGCAGCCAGCCAACAACAGTCTGCACTGTGTCACAATCCTAGGTCATGGGGAATGCAAGTTCTGTAGCTGACAAGTGCACATGTCCATCCCCCCACACCACATCATCTGAACTCTTATTTGTCCACGTCATACCAATTGGACATATGGGAGACATGTAACACAACTCTCTGAACCTGAGCACCTCACATCCGCTGTGAATGAAAAACAGCTGCCTGAACTTCTCACTCGCATGCACCAGTCTGCACAGTCAAGTGATCAAACACCTATATGTCACCAAAGTATCGTCTCTCATGGTCACATCTCAGATGGCATGCTGAGCCATAACCGATAAACATCCCAGTAGTCCTGACAACGAAGCCACAGCACAAAGACACAGAGGCAGACACCTGAGGGAACATTTCACTGAGCACAACGTGTCAGCTGATACACGGGAGTGGGAGTACAGAGTGTATTGTATGCCCTGGAGTAGGCATGACTGTCCTGCTCCACGTGAAAAAGGGATGAGCCCTGGACAGTAGGCATGTGGCTAAGCATGTGTGACACACTTGATATACATACTCATGAGGCCCAAACATTGTTCCCACCCGCAGCATGGGGGTGTGCCAAATACCCCAGGCACATGTGATGAGTCAGATCAGCAATTGGAACACATATCAAAGTTACACGCAAATTACATGTCAGAACTCAGGCATTGTGTAAGCAATTGACCCACCCAATAAGCCCACCACAAAGGTACGGTAACAAATGCTGTCCCCCACCCTGAGCTAAGCAAAATGCAAGGACACAGTACCCAAGTGACACAATTTCCATACTGTAAGGGCCACACCTGGGTATCAGATGAGGAGTGGGCATGTCACAATTGAGGGACATGGGTCCTGGACCACAAGACTGATGTACTGTGGAGGTTTAACCAGGCCAGAGGAGGGCACATGGCATGTCAGACAAAGTTCACAGTGCAGTCATGGACTCACCCCTCCTTGCTGCTGTCTGGCCTTCAGCTGCCCATCCAGGTCAGGGAAGACCACCGCCAGGATCCGGAGCATGTGGGGGTCAGGGTCCGGTGTCCGCCCCTCCTGCAAGGAGGCGACAGCTTCAGCTGGACCCTTGCGATCCTCCGGGTCCAGCCCCGAAGGTCCTGCCACCTCTTCTGGCAGTTGCGGATCCGGCGCTTGTAGTCCCCCATGGATCGTACTGCCCGGACGATGGTCAGCCAGATCTCCTGCTTCTGGTGGGCATCAACCTGTGAGGATAACAAAGTGAAAAAGGCCATTACTACACATGCAACATATCCGTGCATCACACAGTTGGATATACATGTCTCAATCACAGGGGCATAAGATGTACACAGGCAGTGCAACTATGGCTATGAACAATTTACCAGCAGTTACTAAATGGTATCATTGCGTGGGAAGTAAAACCTTGTTGGAATGCACTGTTACTGCACTATACCTGTTCAGTGCATGTAACTACACACTTTGGGGGCTGAGAACTACTCAGTGAGCATGCTAGCCAGTGGTGTGCACACTATAAGTCTTGCTAGTCAGACAACATGCACATTTAGTAAGGCAGTGGACAGCACACTCACCTGCTCCCCTGGTTTCCCATACAGCTTGCTGTACTGTGGAAGGAGGTTGTCCAGCAGGGCCTGGTTCTCTTCAGCGCTGAAGGCTGGGGCTCTCTCCACAGTACGTGCCATTGCAGTAGCCAGAGGATGCAGAGACAGCAGCAGTGTTGGTGGCAGATGTCGTCCTGGAGCATGTATTGCAGGCAAGTGAGCTCTCAGGGGAACAGTCAGCATTATATGTGTGCTGCAGAGGCAGATACTGTCCCATGTGTCCAAAGTGATAGGTCCAAGTCGTTTGCATCTTCTGAATCTGGCCAATCCATGGAATTGCACCACTTATACACGCCCACAGCATCCTTCAAAAGTTCAACTTCATGACACCCATGAATTTGCAACATTGTTGTGGCTGGCCAACTGAATTCACTGCATCAGACTCGTTACAGCTTCGAAAACGCGTCCGTTGCAATGCCAGGCCCTAGCCAATGCGTGCGCACCGATCGGACCATTGCTGTCAACGCGTATTTCAAGAAACAACGCGTACCCGTTCACATCATATGCAATGTCCAATGCGTGAGCACCGATCGGACCATTGCTGTACAACGCGTACCCGCTCACATCATATGCAATGTCCAATGCGTGCGCACCGATCGGACCATTGCTGTACAACGCGTACCCGCTCACATCATATGCAATGGCCAATGCGTGCGCACCGATCGGACCATTGCTGTACAACGCGTACTCGCCACATCATATGGAATGGCCAATGCGTGCGCACCGATCGGTCCATTGCTGTACAACGCGTACCCGCTCACATCATATGCAATGGCCAATGCGTGCGCACCGATCGGACCATTGCTGTACAATGCGTACCCGCTCACATCATATGCAATGGCCAAAGCGCGCGCACCGATCGGTCCATTGCTGTACAACGCGTACCCGCTCACATCATATGCAATGGCCAATGCGTGCGCACCGATCGGTCCATTGCTGTACAACGCTGTACTCGCCACATCATATGCAATGTCCAATGCGTGCGCACCGATCGGACCATTGCTGTACAACGCGCACCGACTCATCATATGCAATGGCCAATGCGCGCGCACCGATTGGACCATTGCTGCACAACGCTGCACCGGCCACATCATATGCAATGTCCAATGCGTGCGCACCGATCGGACCATTGCTGTACAACGCGTACCGCTCACATCATATGCAATGGCCGATGGGTGCGCACCGATCGGTCCATTGCTGTACAACGCGTATTTCAAGAAACAACGCTGCACTCGCTCACATCAAATGCAATGTCCAATGCGTGAGCACTGATCGGACCATTGCTGTACAACGCGTACCCGCTCACATCATATGCAATGGCCAATGCGTGCGCACCGATCGGACCAATGCTGTACAACGCGTACCCGCCACATCATATGCAATGTCCAATGCGTGCGCACCGATCGGACCATTGCTGTACAACGCCGTACCGGCTCACATCATATGCAATGGCTGATGGGTGCGCACCGATCGGTCCATTGCTGTACAATGCGTATTTTAAGAAACAACGCGTACCCGTTCACATCAAATGCAATGTCCAATGCGTGAGCACCGATCGGACCATTGCTGTACAACGCGTACCCGCTCACATCATATGCAATGGCCGATGGGTGCGCACCGATCGGTCCGTTGCTGTACAACGCGTATTTCAAGAAACAACGCGTACCCGTTCACATCAAATGCAATGTCCAATGCATGAGCACCGATCGGACCATTGCTGTACAACGCGTACCGCTCACATCATATGCAATGTCCAATGCGTGCGCACCGATCGGACCATTGCTGTACAACGCTGCACCCGCCACATCATATGCAATGGCCAATGCGTGCGCACCGATCGGACCATTGCTGTACAACGCGTACCCGCTCACATCATATGCAATGTCCAATGCGTGCGCACTGATCGGACCATTGCTGTACAACGCGTACCCGCTCACATCATATGCAATGGCCGATGGGTGCGCACCGATCGGTCCATTGCTGTACAACGCGTATTTCAAGAAACAACGCGTACCAGTTCACATCAAATGCAATGTCCAATGCGTGAGCACCGATCGGACCATTGCTGAACCACGCGTACCCGCTCACATCATATGCAATGGCCAATGCGTGCGCACCGATCGGACCATTGCTGTACAACGCGTACCCGATCACATCATATGCAATGTCCAATGCGTGCGCACCGATCGGACCATTGCTGTACAACGCGTACCCGCTCACATCATATGCAATGGCTGATGGGTGCGCACCGATCGGTCCATTGCTGTACAATGCGTATTTTAAGAAACAACGCGTACCCGTTCACATCAAATGCAATGTCCAATGCGTGAGCACCGATCGGACCATTGCTGTACAACGCGTACCCGCTCACATCATATGCAATGGCCGATGGGTGCGCACCTATCGGTCCGTTGCTGTACAACGCGTATTTCAAGAAACAACGCATACCCGTTCACATCAAATGCAATGTTCAATGCGTGAGCACCGATCGGACCATTGCTGTACAACGCGTACCCGCTCACATCATATGCAATGGCCAATGGGTGCGCACCGATCGGTCCATTGCTGTACAACGCGTACCCGCTCACATCATATGCAATGGCCGATGGATGCGCACCGATCGGTCCATTGCTGTACTACGCGTCCCTGTACAAGTCACTCGCATATGTCACCATGCTTGTCGCTGGTGAACGTATGCCAGCCACATATACTTGCCAGGGACTCAGGGGCACACCTACAACACCACAGCCTGTCCACACTGTATCCTAAGGCATGTAAGGCTGCATTACCTTTTCTGTGTATGGGGGTCAACATGTGGTTTTTTTGGGTGTCACTTGGGGGCAGCCACTCCCAGGCTGTGCACGTGTTCATGGGGACAGAATCCTTTGTGTGTTGTGCACATGACCACTGTGATGTGCAACTGTTCATTTCATAGCATGTGGCATGGTCACATTTCCAGGTTGTGTATGTGTATGTCATGTCACATACCCCCTGAGTCCCATGTGGGAAGGTATGTACGTCACAGGGTGACCCATTGCCACAATAGTGATGGCCCTCCACAGTCTGTGTGCATGTTGTGTTTCCGATGTCTCTGATTCCATGTGCACAATGGGAGACAGTCTCCACATCCACGTTGTTTGTGCATGGACTTTGTGTTGTGCGTGTGTGTGTCACAGACGTCCATGTCTGTCCTGCAGAGGCAACAGGGGCCACTACCTGTGGGAATCATGGTTGTTTTGCTGACGTGTACATGATACGCCATGTCATGCCAGTGTCCATGTGGCAATACAGGGTCCCTGGGAATCTACCTGTCAATGAGCTGTGATGCCTGTGGCACATCTGTCCTGACATGTAACTGTGGTGTGTGTTTGGAATGTGACAGCAGTAAATGGGTACTGTGACACAGCCTAATGATTTCCCATAGCACAACCTGGAACTTGTTGTCAACACATGTTGAACTGTGATGTTAGATGTTGGCCATGTAGGTGCCATATATGTCCATTCAGAACGGCACACACATCATGTACTTGTGTCTCGTAATGGTGTATCATGTGATATTGAGTATGGTCAATGGCACATATGTGGGGTGACTGACAATCTTTCTTTCTTCACCTATGCACTGCAGGGCACCAGCTGTCCATAGACCATTCCCTGACCTTGCAACAATGGTAGAACGTGACTGCATCCGACGGTACTGCTTCAACAGGGTGCAGATTGAGGAATTGGCGGTGCAGTTGGCCCCACATTTGCAACCTGGCCGGCCATACCCTACAGCGCTGACCCCCAAGGTGAAGGTGATGGCAGCCCTACACTTCTTTGCCACCTTCCAATACACTGTGGCGTCTGCTGGTGGGATGTCACAGACTATGTTCAGCCGTGTGCTAAGCGATGTTTTGGAGGCAATGTTGAGAAACCTGAACCAGTACATCTATTTCCCCAAACGTCGACAACTCAATGACGTCAAGAGTGACTTCTATGCCCTGGGGAGGATGCCACATGTAATTGGCTCCCTTGATGGGACACATGTGGCTTTGGTACCACCACAGGCACATGAGCAGGCATACAGGAACAGGAAACATTATCATTCGATTAATGCTCTGGTGGTATGTCTTGCAGATATGAGCATCACACATGTGTGTGCCCGTTTCCCCGGTTCGGCACACGATGCCTACGTGATGAGGAGTAGTCGCATCCCGAGGATGATGTCACAGACGCAGAACCAACGTGCCTGGCTTGTCGGTGTGTACTGACTTTGTACCATTGTGTGTGTTCTGCTATGTTGTATTCCGCCCTCTTTTCCAACTCAGCTAATGTGCAATTGTCTGTCTGTAGGTGACTCCGGATACCCCAACATGCCGTGGTTGCTGACACCCCTCAGGAACCCTGTGACACCAGCCCAGATGCGCTACACTGAGGCACATGGTCGGACCAGGAGAGTGATCGAGCGGACATTTGGTCTCCTGAAGAGCCGCTTCCGCTGCCTGGACAAGACAGGAGGGGCCCTCCCATATGCCCCAGCAAAGGTGTGCAAGATTGTCATCGTCTGCTTCATGCTACACAACCTGGCAGTGTGGAAGGAGTTGCCTCTCATCCTGGATGACGATGACCAACATCCGCCACCTGTGGAGGATCCTGGCCTGGGCCACGATGCCAGTGATGATGATGATGATGATGAGGGTGATGTCCGCACACAGCTCATCACCAACTTCTTCAGCTGAATGTGAGTATCCAGAGAGTTGTCATGTCAATGATGTGAGTTTGCATGATATGTGTGGGTGGTGCTCTGGTGCTGTTTGAGTGTGGCCATGTGCTACTTGACTGGATGCGTGCAGCGATGTGTCCTTACAGGTAGTCTGTACTCCGCAACAGTGTTGACATGCTAACTTGGTTTTGTGTAGGTATCTTGTGACATGTATTGGGCATGAGTATTGCAGTTCTGTCCTGTTCTTCAGTGCTTTTGACTGTGTGTCATGTCTGTCCTTCACAGGGTGCTTACAGAGTTGTTTGATCAACTTGGATCCCCCGACACCATGATTCAGCTTTCAGGGTGGCAGCAGTCGTTTCCCTACAGGTGATGTGCCACACACCCTTGGACTTTATTTCTTCTACACTTTTTGACTGTGTGGCCACTGCCACGTGGGATTACCTTGCATTTGTAGTGGAAACAACATGTTGCAAATGTGTAATAAACCTGTGCTTCACTTTGGGATGTGCGTTGTCTGTGGTCACACATCTGACTGACATTTGCTTACTGCACCTGTGGGCTAGTTAACACAGACTCTGAATAGGTGTGTTGTCTGTGCATTCCACTGTATTTCCTGGCAACATCAGTGTAGGCGAAGAGTCCGATGGCCCTGGTGTCTATGTGTAGTGTAGCCCTAGTGGTGTGTCTCCCTCATATGTATCACGTCGCCATGACTCACATGACGGTGTTGAACTTGCTGTGGCAGTTAGTATGCACAGTGTCATTTAGCAGATCATAATCTCCATGACAAAAACAACGTTGGAATCACAACAGAGGCAAGTATGGTGTATTAGTGAGGTTATTACATACATGTGTGAGGATAGTGCACAGGATGGTGGGTGCTGTACATTGGTATTGTAATTCAAAGTTCCCAGATGAGTTGGAAGTGTTGGTAGCAGACATGTCCTGAGTAAAGTCCACAGTCATCTGATACATTAGTCCAACTTAAACTCCCCATGTCATGTGGGAGAGTTGTGTTGCATTCGACAGGGTGAACAGTTTGCACACAAAGGAGAATTTCCAGAAAAGGTGTTGGGTTCCTTGGGGATGTACATGGCCATCGGCCTCTCAGTTGTCCTTCCTCGGACGACCCCTCTTCTTTCTGGGGGGACCCTCACGTGCAGGCCGCTGCGGTGCAGAGGACTCTCCACCAGAGTCATCCTCCCTCCCTGTGGCAGTTGCAGTTGTTGCGGCACCAGATGTTGTGGGCACACAGGGAGGTGTGGACATGTTGGTGCTAATCTGGCGGAGGCATGTCAATATGTCCCTCTGCACCACTGTCAGTTCTTCCAATGTGTCCCACTTGGACTCCATGCCAGACATGTGTGTTTCCACACGGGACATGTGTGTCTCCATACAGGACATGTGGGAGTCCAAGTGGGCATGATGGGCAGCCTGCTGCTGTTGAATGTCCTTGAGGATCCCAACTACCTGGCTGACCTCTCCGGTGCTATTCTGGTACGCCTCAGCAATGCGTGCCAGTTGTGGGTCATCATGCAGTCCAGACCCCTCTGCAAACAGCGACCTCTGCCTACCACCCCTCCCACCACCCCTGGACACACGTGCGGGAGCTGCCGTGGCACGCACAGGTGACCCTCGGCCCCCTTGGGGGTTGGTACTGGGGTTGTTGTCCGTTGCTTCACGGTGGGCTGTGGTCCCTGTGCTGTTGTCATTCAGTGTCCTTGGTCTGTCTGTGTCGGCGGGGGTGGTCTGTGTGTTGGCAGATATTGGAGGAATGGGTGCAGGGGGTGCAGATGGTGGTCCTGCTGGTGCTGCATGATGACTCCCACCGGAGGTGCCAGGTTGGTCTTCGCCATCCGATGAGGGCAGAGGCTGTTCCACCCCAGAGAGCTCAGGGTCCCCCGGAGCCTGGGACAGGGACTCCTCCTCATCTGCTGCTGTGTCCCCATCATCACCTGTTTTTGGAAGAGACACACAATGTATGTTATGTTTCTGCAGCATCACTGGTTCAAACACATGACAGTTGTGACTGTACCTCTGGATGCGGGCCTGTACATTGCATTGTCCTAAGTTGTCACAGTCAGAGGTTGATATTGGTGTGGCTCATTGTCCTGCCAACCTTATGCATTTCTATGTGGATGTTGAGGAGTGTGCATGACCAGCATTGGTGGTACTTGGTTGACATCCGGACCTCCTTCTCCCCCCAGCCCAGTTGTCCCACCATGAAGCATGCCACACTTGCAGTAGGTGCAAGTTGACTCTCAGGATGTCAGTCAGTGGTGTCCTGCTGTTGTTTGTTGCACAGTTCCCAGCAGGGCCTTGTGCTCCCCACAGCAGTACCCAGTGTCAGCCATCTTGTCAGTCCTTTTCCACTCCCTGTGATGTGAGCATGGTTCAGAGTGGTGTTGATGGGCCAATTGTGAGGGTGAGCAATATCTGTGACTACAACTCCCATCATGCTATTGCCTACACCCCCCTTCCCAGCATGACCATACTTCCTTCCTTTTGAGTGGACTTCACTGTGTGTGAGTATGACAGCAATGGCAAGATGGCTGACAGTGTGGTCCTGTTGTTTGTTGGTGCCCAGTTCCCAGCAGGGCCTTGTGCTCCCCACAGATGTGGCCAGTGTCAAACATCTTTGAAGTGGCTTTTCACTCCCTGTGAGGTGTGTGCATGCTTCAGTGTGAGCTTGCTGGGCCATCTGGGTGGGGGATGTGGAGCTGTGACTACCACTCCCATCATGCTATTGCCTACACCCCCCTTCCCAGCATGCCCATACTTCCTTCCTTTTGACTCTGCTTCCCTGTGGGGTAGTGTGCCTGTGCTGACAGGATGGCTGACAGTGTGGTCCTGGCGTTTGTTTGTCTACAAGTCCCAAGAGTGTCCCTGTGCTTCACACAGCATAACCCAGGGTGGTGGTTCTTTGTGGGATATTTAATTGGAGTGTGAGGCATTGCATTCTCCCAGGTGGGTTATGTGGAGTTTGGGTTAAGGGGGTGTGTGGGAAAAGCTGCTTGTAACTATGGTCAGAGCTGTCAGTCCTCCTTCCCACCCAGCCAGATATCCCACCATGGAACGTGCTTCCATTGCAGGGAGTGCAAGTTGGCTTTCAGGATGTCAGTCAGTGGTGTCCTGCTGTTGGTTGTTGCACAGTTCCCAGCAGGGCCTTGTGCTCTCCACAGCAGTACACAGTGTCAGCCATCTTGTCAGTCCTTTTCCACTCCCTGTGATGTGAGCATGGTTCAGAGTGGTGTTGATGGGCCAATTGTGAGGGTGAGCAATATCTGTGACTACAACTCCCATCATGCTATTGCCTACACCCCCCTTCCCAGCATTCCCATACTTCCTTCCTTTTGAGTGGACTTCACTGTGTGTGAGTATGACAGCAATGGCAATATGGCTGACAGTGTGGTCCTGTTGTTTGTTGGTGCCCAGTTCCCAGCAGGGCCTTGTGCTCCCCACAGATGTGGCCAGTGTCAGACATCTTTGAAGTGGCTTTTCACTCCCTGTGAGGTGTGTGCATGCTTCAGTGTGAGCTTGCTGGGCCATGTGGGTGGGGGATGTGGAGCTGTGACTACCACTCCCATCATGCTATTGCCTACACCCCCCTTCCCAGCATGCCCATACTTCCTTCCTTTTGACTCTGCTTCCCTGTGGGGTAGTGTGCCTGTGCTGACAGGATGGCTGACAGTGTGGTCCTGGCGTTTGTTTGGCTACAAGTCCCAAGAGTGTCCCTGTGCTTCACACAGCATAACCCAGGGTGGTGGTTCTTTGTGGGATATTTAATTGGAGTGTGAGGCATTGCATTCTCACAGGTGGGTTATGTGGAGTTTGTGTTAAGGGGTGTGTGGGAAAAGCTGCTTGTAACTATGGTCAGAGCTGTCAGTCCTCCTTCCCACCCAGCCAGATATCCCACCATGGAACGTGCTTCCATTGCAGGGAGTGCAAGTTGGCTTTCAGGATGTCAGTCAGTGGTGTCCTGCTGTTGGTTGTTGCACAGTTCCCAGCAGGGCCTTGTGCTCCCCACAGCAGTACCCAGTGTCAGCCATCTTGTCAGTCCTTTTCCACTCCCTGTGATGTGAGCATGGTTCAGACTGGTGTTGATGGGCCAATTGTGAGGGTGAGCAATATTTGTGACTACAACTCCCATCATGCTATTGCCTACACCCCCCTTCCCAGCATGCCCATACTTCCTTCCTTTTGAGTGGACTTCACTGTGTGTGAGTGTGACAGCAATGGCAAGATGGCTGACAGTGGTGTCCTGCTGTTTGTTGGTGCCCAGTTCCCAGCAGGGCCTTGTGCTCCCCAATGCAGTACCCAGTGTCAACAATCTTGTCATTTCTTTTCCACTCCCTGTGATGTGAGCATGGTTCAGGGTGGTGTTGATGGGCCAATTGTGAGGGTGAGCAATATTTGTGACTACAACTCCCATCATGCTATTGCCTACACCCCCCTTCCCAGCATGCCCATACTTCCTTCCTTTTGAGTGGACTTCACTGTGTGTGAGTATGACAGCAATGGCAAGATGGCTGACAGTGTGGTCCTGTTGTTTGTTGGTGCCCAGTTCCCAGCAGGGCCTTGTGCTCCCCACAGATGTGGCCAGTGTCAGACATCTTTGAAGTGGCTTTTCACTCCCTGTGAGGTGGGGGCATGCTTCAGTGTGAGTTTGCTGGGCCATGTGGGTGGGGGATGTGGAGCTGTGACTACCACTCCCATCATGCTATTGCCTACACCCCCCTTCCCAGCATGCCCATACTTCCTTCCTTTTGAGTGGACTTCACTGTGTGTGAGTATGACAGCAATGGCAAGATGGCTGACAGTGTGGTCCTGTTGTTTGTTGGTGCCCAGTTCCCAGCAGGGCCTTGTGCTCCCCACAGATGTGGCCAGTGTCAGACATCTTTGAAGTGGCTTTTCACTCCTGTGAGGTGGGGGCATGCTTCCAGTGTGAGCTTGCTGGAGCCATGTGGGTGGGGGATGTGGAGCTGTGACTACCACTCCCATCATGCTATTGCCTACACCCCCTTCCCAGCATGCCCATACTTCCTTCCTTTTGAGTGGACTTCCACTGTGTGTGAGTGTGACAGCAATGGCAAGATGGCTGACAGTGGTGTCCTGCTGTTTGTTGGTGCCCAGTTCCCAGCAGGGCCTTGTGCTCCCCAATGCAGTACCCAGTGTCAACAATCTTGTCATTTCTTTTCCACTCCCTGTGATGTGAGCATGGTTCAGGTTGGTGTTGATGGGCCTATTGTGAGGGTGGGCAATATCTGTGACTACAACTCCCATCATGCTATTGCCTACACCCCCCTTCCCAGCATGCCCATACTTCCTTCCTTTTGAGTGGACTTCACTGTGTGTGAGTATGACAGCAATGGCAAGATGGCTGACAGTGTGGTCCTGTTGTTTGTTGGTGCCCAGTTCCCAGCAGGGCCTTGTGCTCCCCACAGATGTGGCCAGTGTCAGACATCTTTGAAGTGGCTTTTCACTCCCTGTGAGGTGGGGGCATGCTTCAGTGTGGAGCTTGCTGGGCCATGTGGGTGGGGGATGTGGAGCTGTGACTACCACTCCCATCATGCTATTGCCTACACCCCCTTCCCAGCTTGCCCATACTTCCTTCCTTTTGAGTGGACTTCACTGTGTGTGAGTGTGACAGCAATGGCAAGATGGCTGACAGTGGTGTCCTGCTGTTTGTTGGTGCCCAGTTCCCAGCAGGGCCTTGTGCTCCCCAATGCAGTACCCAGTGTCAGCCATCTTGTCATTTCTTTTCCACTCCCTGTGATGTGAGCATGGTTCAGAGTGGTGTTGATGGGCCAATTGTGAGGGTGACCAATATCTGTGACTACAACTCCCATCATGCTATTGGCTACACTGACTTCACAAGCATACACAGAATTCCTTCCTTTCAGTGAGCTTCCCTGTGAGGTGGTGTTCTAGTGGTGGCAAAATATCTAACTGTGTTTGTTGGTTATATTTGTGCCACTGCCTTGCTATATTTGTAGTTAGGTTTGTACATGTCATGACACAGTTACATATCACTATGAGATGGCATGTATTGTGTTTATCTGACTGACAGACAAATCTTGGGGTGATTATCTTTTGGTTGCTGTGGATTTGCTAAGGGTGCATGGTTTGACTATCCCCTTGACAGTGATGTGTGTGTATTGTCACACAATATTGTGTATATTTGTTGTGTACTCACCAGGCTCTGGGATGTTTGATAGTCCATATACGCTCACTGGTGGTAGGATGGCCCGCACCTTCTCCTCCCAGGGCCTGAGGTATAGTGGTTTGGCAGGAGGGCCACTGCCGGTGCGCTGACTCAAGATGTAATCCTTCTTTAGTAGGTCCTTGACCCTCCTGCGCACATCATACCACCTGTTCTGGATGTCTTCCTTTGTGCGCAAACATGGTGATTGTGCGTTCACCCTGTCGACGATCCTCTCCCACATCTTGGTTTTCTGCGACATGGGGGTCTGTTAGACCAATGTACCAAACAACTGTGGCTCTACCCTGAGGATCTCATCTACCAGGACTTCCAATTCACTGTCTAGGAACTTTGGATTCTTCTTGGGGGCATGGTGATGGGTGGTGGTGGTGATTGATGTGTGTGTGTGTGCAAGTGAGGGTGTGTGAGTGTAGGTTTTGCTGGGTGTATGTGAGGGTGCTATTTGTTGAGGTGCTAATGGTGTGTGGCTTGTGTGATGGATGAGCTGTGAGTGTGTCTGTGGTTGCTGTCTGATGGTGTTCGTGCTGGCAGGTCAGTTGAATTTGCAAAGGATCATGGTAGGGATTTGGGACCTTTATATGGGTGGAGTTGGGGGTGTGTCTTTGTTCCATGTTTCCCCCCCCCAGTATTTATTGGCTTTGTAATTGCTTGTTTGGCCCTTTTTTTTGTATTTTTTCCTTTGTATTTTTTGTGCATGTAGGAGACGTTCTTCTGACCGAGTAGGACGCTGCAGTTGTCTCGTGCAAGCTTCTCCGAGTCGTTCACGCTGTGTTTCTGCTAGGGTTCATGTGCGGCATACGCGTCGGTCGCGGAGTATTTGGTTGCTTCGGCTGGGTTTTGTATGCGTGTCGGTCGTACGGCTTGGGCTCCGTGCGACTCGGTCTGGTTTTCCACGCATTGCATCGTACTGCGCGGGTCGGAGTTCGCAGGTACGTTTCGGTCGGGTTCATTCCTGGTGTGTGTCGGTCGGTTCGATTCGCGTGGTTTCCCAGCCGGATAGCTTGTTTCCGTGCAGTTCGTTCGTTCGGCTTGTGTTCCGTACGAGTCGGTCGTGATTCACAGGCATTTCATCGTACTACGCGGGTCGGGCAGCGCCGGTACGTGTCGGTCGGACTATATTCCCGTACCGAGTCGGTCGGTATATTTTCCGGCCCGAATCGGAATCGGCCCCTTAGTCTATGATCACAACATGAACAATTTAATACCTTTAAGAAGCTCTGTTTATAAAATATCAGAACCTACCTTGAGAATGAATTCTAGTTGGAAAAGAAGACAAACCCCACACTAAACATGCGTCAACATTTAAATAATTAACAGTTTTTTAAATTAACATTTGCTGGAGCTTGGGTGTCTCTTAGCTAGAGTAATTTATCTGGAGCAATTTATAAACTTTATTATGCACATCTGAAACAAGAATAAAATACAAGCACTCATAGAAAAAGCTTTGTAAAGCAGGCACTGGGTCACAGAATCAGGGTGTGTCCTCTTAATATCGAAGTCAAACTAAATATAGATGATACTAAATATAGAAGGCACAGTATCATCAGTATAATTATATTGAGGCAAATGTAGGTTATTTTAGTATTTTATACATATATTATCAACATTTTAAGTATCTAAAATTCAATGTTGTTGTACATTAATATATATTTTTTTGTTTTCCTAAAATAACTATAACTCACTCCTTCACCATGCACAGTGTTGTTATCAATGATGTAATTTCAGATGTTGTAGTGATGTAACCAATGTAGTCATAGAACATGTCATGAGTGATGTAATGTGTGAGGTAATTAGTAGTGCATGGCCATGATGTGTGTTATAGTTACTATAAGTTACTTTAGGGTGCTAATTAAAGTTACTTGAGATAACTATAAATGGTGAATTTCAGTGGATTTGTTTGTTTAAAACAGTATGTTTAAAATGAAATTTTCACCTAAATTCAACATCCATTTAACCCTCGTTTTTTCAGTGAATGCCTAAGGTTTTTTTAATGCAAAGTAAGTTATTACTACTATACCTAGCTAAAAGGTGATTTTAACCTTTGTTTTTTCCAGTGAATTTCTAGTGTTTTTATAAAGTAAATTAATATTTCATTACTATACATAATTTCAACCCCATGCCTGCAGTGAGGCCCTGCATCCAACCGCCCATGGACAGCCGACCCCATGCCGTGCATGGTCTTCGGCTGTGCAGGGCATGGGGTTGGCCACAGCAGACATGGCTTTGGCTGTGCACGTCAAGGAGCTGGAGGCAGGGAGTGGCCTACGGGTAGGCCCTGCATCAATCCCCACACTGCTGTAGGTTTGGGCACTGAGGCTGGGAGCGTAAACCTTGCAGGCACCCACAGCTGAGTATGTAATGATATAATATAAAAGGTGTGATTTTAAGTAAGGGAGATGTAAGGCCTTTTTCAAAGTGTCAGAACACAAAAATAAAAAGTGGGCTTATTGGCTTAATGAAGGGGTCAACCTATTAACATATATAAAAAAACTACTGTCTTTGTAAACAAATCACCAAAAGTTATGATCAAATATATATTTTATTAATTCACACAGTGCAATGTTTAATAAATGTGATTGTCATAAAAGCTTTCAGTAAAGTTTTATTAAAAATCCAAAGGTCTTTGAGTCTTTTTTTTAATACTTTTCAAGCTACAAAGTGCAGCTGTAGAACCAACCACAAGGGGCCCTGCACACTATCTGAAAAGCACAGAGCTCCAGCTAGGAGTACTTTAAAAAAAAATGTTGCTAGGGTGCCTGCTGTATTCCCTGCAGCCCCCTGACAATCAACAAAAATACTTGGTGGTGCCCCTGCACCTTGTAGGCACACCATCATGCTTCAAAAAATATCCTTAAAAAGCCCTCGCTGGACATTATGGGGCTCTCCTTGCAAGCAATAGTGTATAATAATAGAGCAGCACCTGCCTCTCATTTATTATACATTTATTTCATTTTGACAAAAACCTGAAATATGGGAAACCAGCAATCCTTACCCCATTTTTGGAACCCTAATAGTCGCCATGACAGGAAAGGACAAAGATGTCAATAAGACTCTCTAAATGAGTGAGAACTTACATAATCAGGGAAAATATCCCGTTTGATCCTAGAGAGGGATCCGAAAATCCACCAAAGGTCATGACGAAAGCCAATGACCCAGGAGGGCGCAGGTATGGCTGAAACATCTTGACCAGATGTTCTTTTATGATGTAGATGTGTGGAACACCCTAATATTTCCCTAAACACATTGTGTACCTCTTTTTAACCCTGCCACTATCCCTAGTAGTCGTTAAATAAATTCAAGAATTGTTTTTTTGGGATAGTAGGCAATTTTAACTGTGTTTTTATAGATAGGATCCTGTCAAAGTCTCTGACATGCAAGACATCTCCTCCTGGTGGAGGATAAGACCCAATGATGTCACTTTCAGTACATCTGTGGAAGACATACCACTGACTGAAGATCACTGTTGAGGGTCCTACAAAGCACTCAGTTGGAGATGCTTGATTCCAAAGTATCTTTATCTAAACGAAACAAGACCAAAATGGCAAAAATGCAAAATACAGAACTCAGAATATCACTTTTAAAAGGTTTCAAGCAATTCTGTCCATAGAAATCTATGGATGCGTGATTTTACACAAGCTACCTTCAGATGCGTCAAAATTCACAAGGCCAAACAGCTGCAAAGAAGGGAAGCATCAAAAAACACAGCGATGCGCCAGCTATTGAGTTGTTGGGGAGGCGAGGCGTCAGTTCTGCTGCAAGAAGGAGAAGTGATGCGTCAAATCCGGACTGTAGGGGGAAGTGAGGCGTTGATTCCAAGACGGTCCTGGTCTGCGGGTGCTGCATCAGAGATGCGTGCTGCACAGGCATGATGCGTGGAAATCCGGGATGCGTGGGAGGAATCTCTGAAAGAATATCGATGACCAGAATATCAACGACAAAAATATCGGACCTGAAATATCGATGTCCAGAATATCGAAGTCCTATCTACATAATGGTAAGTACAAAAATATCGATAAAAAAATATCGTTGTTAAAAATATCCTTTTTTTAATGATTAAAAAATAATGTAATATAAATTAAATAATACAGGTAATTAAAATAAACATTGTTAAAATTATTAGAAAATGTTTAAAATTATAATTAATACATATAATGTAAAAATAAATTAAACAGATATACATAAAATATAATATATATATATTTACTTAATAATATTAATAAATATTTATTTTAATAAATTATATTTTGTTACAAACATATTAAAAAATATAAATACATATATATACACATACACCAATAGCATAAAAATAAAAATAAAATATATATATAATAAATTAAAATATTACAATATTTTTAATTTTTTTAAATACATTTTACACTACATTATCTTAAACAGTAAAGAAAATATTAGATAGCGGAGAGGATAAAATTATTATTCCCACTCCAGAGAGTGCAACAGTAGGGAATGTGTTGGATAGCGTAGGAATAAAAATTACTATTCCCACTCCAGTGAGTGCAACAGTAGGGAAAATGTTGGATAGCGGAGGTGTAAAAATTACTATTCCCACTCCAGTGAGTGCAACAGTAGGGAAACTGTTGGATAGCGTAGGGGTAAAAATTACTATTCCCACTCCAGTGAGTGCAACAGTAGGGAAAGTGTTGGATAGCGTAGCAGTAAAAATTACTATTCCCACTCCAGTGAGTGCAACAGTAAGGAAAGTGTTGGATAGCGTAGGGGTAAAAATTACTATTCCCACTCCAATGAATGCAACAGTAGGGAAAGTGTTGGATAGCGTAGAGGTAAAAATTACTATTCCCACTCCAATGAATGTAACAGTAGGGAAAGTGTTGGATAGCGTAGGGGTAGACTATTCCCACTTCAGTGAGTGTAACAGTAAGGAAAGTGTTGGATAGCGTAGGGGTAAAATTACTATTCCCACTCCAGTGAGTGCAACAGTAGGGAAAGTGTTGGATAGCGTAGGGGTAAAATTACTATTCCCACTCCAGTGAGTGCAACAGTAAGGAAAGTGTTGGATAGCGTAGGGGTAAAAATTACTATTCCCACTCCAAAGAGTGAAACAGTAGATAAAGTTATGGATACCGAAGTGGTAAAAATTACTATTCCCACTCCAGTGAGTGCAACAGTAGGAAAAGTGTTGGATAGCGTAGGGGTAAAAATTACTATTCCCACTCCAATGAATGCAACAGTAGGGAAAGTGTTGGATAGCGTAGAGGTAAAAATTACTATTCCCACTCCAATGAATGTAACAGTAGGGAAAGTGTTGGATAGCCTAGGGGTAGACTATTCCCACTTCAGTGAGTGTAACAGTAAGGAAAGTGTTGGATAGCGCAGGGGTAAAAATTACTATTCCCACTCCAGTGAGTGCAACAGTATGGAAAGTGTTGGATAGCGTAGGGGTAAAAATTACTATTCCCACTCCAGTGAGTGCAACAGTAAGGAAAGTGTTGGATAGCGTAGGGGTAAAAATTACTATTCCCACTCCAAAGAGTGAAACAGTAGATAAAGTTATGGATACCGAAGTGGTAAAAATTACTATTCCCACTCCAGTGAGTGCAACAGTAGGAAAAGTGTTGGATAGCGTAGGGGTAAAAATTACTATTCCCACTCCAGTGAGTGCAACAGTAGGGAAAGTGTTGGATAGCGTAGGGTTAAAAATTACTATTCCCACTCCAGTGAGTACAACAGTAGGGAAAGTGTTGGATAGCAAAGGATTAAAATTAATAATTTCAAAAATTTAAATAAAAAATAAAAATAAAAGCAATAGCAACTACAATACAAAAATTGTTAATAACACAAAAAAATAGCAAAATATTACAAAATTCCAAAAGATACAAAAATAATTAAATATTAAAAAATACTAAAAATTAAATACAAACATTAATTTATAAAAATTTAAAACAACATTTTACAAACATCTTTACAAATACATAATTATAATCCCAAAAATATTTATTAATAATTTATAAATAAATTACTTCACACCATATTCCACTATAAAAGAACTCATACAAATTTGACAGAATTAACATATTTACCAATTACATTTTTATACTTTTCAAACAATTAATAATTAAATATTATTAAATAAATTACCACAAACAACACTATAAAATAGAAATATAAAATGAATACTAATAAATAATAAATATTAATTACTTTATTTTAATTAAATTACTTCCCAACCTATTCCCCTATAAACCTACAACCCACTTCTTAACAAAATAACACTTTTAGCCTAATTATCAATTTAATAATTAAAAAAATTAATATCCCATTAATAATTAATAAATAATAAATTAATTATAAATACTAATAAATAAAAATTAATAATTCAGTCAGTCAGTAAAACTTTATTTCGGCACTAGGCCATAAAAGTACTACATTATTTTTTAAAAGAAACACAGGTTCAAATATATTTACAGGCTGTTTACATCCTTGTGCTTCAAACATCTCTATAGCAGCAACAATCAAGGATCTTTAAAGAGACACTAGATATAAAAGAATAAGAACATCTTAAAACTATCAAAAATTAAAACAGTGTGATTTACATAATAAAGGTAGCGGACATCAAACTGAAGCTAAACAATTGATTCCTCCTGAACAGTTATATCTTAGCGACTCGCCTGATATGCCACACGCTGTTTAGAAAGCGTGATACCGCAAATACAGTTGGTAGGCTCGTATCATATTTTAAAATTTTCAGTGCCGCTGTACATTGCTTAAAACCCAAATTTTTACAGAGTTGTGTTAACCAGCACTTGCACTGTATCCGGTAAGCAGGGCAAAGAAAAAGAACATGGATTTCAGATTCCTCCTTTGTTAGACTTGGCATCTTTTGGCGTGTTTCCCCTGACTTTTTGCTTTCTGACCTCCCGGTTTTGACTCTGTTTTTGCTGGTGTAATGATTCTGCGCACTTTCCTCACTGCGGTCCAGTGGGAAAGTGCAAGTGCTCCTGTATAAAATGTGTTATGGATTGGTGTTTCCTTGATTGGCCTACTTGGTTTATGTGTCAGTCCCTTGTAAAGTGCACTGTGAGTGCCAGGGCCTATAGACCAAATGCTGTTGGTGGGCTGAAGCACTGGATTGTGCCACCCACGCAAACAGCCCGTAAAGTGTAACTCGGGCCTGCCATCGCAGAGCCTGTGCGCAGCCTGGGGCTGCCATGTCGACTTGGCAAGTGCACACACTTGCAAGTCCCTAAACCTTCCCTTTGCTACATGTTAGTCACCCCTAAGGTAGGCCCAAGGTACCCCTGTGGGCAGGGTGCGTTGTATGCGAAAGGTAGGACATGCCCTGGTGTGTGTGGCATGTCCTGATAGTGAATTACAGCCTAGTTCGTTTTCACTATTGCAAGGCTACCTGTTCCCCATAGGCCAGAACGGGCAGTTTTGATTATTACAGCTTATAATCCTAACTGACCCCGGGAACATGGTAGAAATTCGAGTTTAGTATGCCTGGACTCAGAATGATAAAATGCATCTTTTAGTGAAGTTGGTTTTAACATTCTGGGGCCGATTCCGATTCGGGCCGGAAATCTCTCAGACCGAGCTGGACCCGGAGAGATTTCCGACCGAATCGGACCCTAGCAGTCCGACCGAACGAGTACGATGCGTTCGTAGGCTATCGGACTTGATTCGGTCGGACTCCCATTGAAGTCAATGGGAGCCGGTCGTACAACGCGTACGCGGGCTCCCATTGACTCAATGGGTGCGAGGCGTACAAGGGCACCCCCTACAGCGGGTACGCCTCACAGCGACTCGCGCCGTACACGCACAGGTAGGGAGGACCCATGGGTCCCCCCTGTGTGCGCCTCGCGCTGCTATGCGTACAGGGGGGTCCGACACGGACCCCCAAAGTACGGCTCCGACTGCTCTTTCGAGCCGGAGTGCGCGGCTCGGTCGGACTGCTCGCGGCGCGCATTGTACTTACCCGGCCGGGGAACGTCTCCATTGCGCGGTGCGAGTCGAGTCCGAGCGAGTCGGTCGGTGCGGTTAGACCCGGGAACGAGTCGGTCGGAGCGGTCGGGACGCCCGGACGAGTCGGTCGGCGATTTCGCATCGTACTCGCTCGCCCGGACGCACGTACGAATCGGTCGGGAAACAGGGCTCCGAATCGGATCCGGTAAAGCTGAATCCGATTCGGAGCCCTACCGGCCGAGATCGGAATCGGCCCCTCTGTGTTTGAAAATACCCCTTTTAGAAAGTGGGTATTTTCTTGTCTAACCATCCAAGCCTGCCTCTGCGAGGTTGTGTATTCCTTGTCTGGAGTGTGAGTGACAGGGGCTGGGGGATGCCAGGAGACACGGTGAGTCAGCACAGGGCTGAATAGCAAGATCTACATGTAGATGGGTGGGAGGAGTTGCACCTGGGCCCTGAATAGGACAGTGCCTTCCCTCCACAATGCTGGCTCCACCTCCTGTGGTGCGTCTGATGTCCCTGGCCTACTCACTGAAAGAAGGGACGGAGACTTGTCAACAAAGTGCTCCAGAACTGGTTTGGACTAGGCAAAGGCCTCTCTGCCTTCAGAGAACAAAGTAATTTGGGATATAAATATTGGGGCCCTGACCCCATGAATTTAGATCTCGCTGGAATCAAGGAACCTGCCAAGACGAAGAGCTGGAAGAGCTGCCAGGAGGAGTACTGCCCCTTTGCTGTGTTGTTGCTTTGTTGGGTTGGCCTGCAGCTGCTGCTTCTGCCTTGGGCAGTGAAAGGACTGAACTTTCTACAAACTTGTGCTGAGTATCTCCAAGGGCCTGGAACCGAGCTGGCCTCCTGTTAAGAAGTCTCAGGGACTACAAAGACTTCACAAGCCTCTGGGTACCGCTTCTGGAACGCTGTTTCAGTTGCCACAGAGGAAGGGAACTGCAACCGACTCCGTCAACCGAATGCATCCCTGACCGGTGACCTGTTTGCACCGCAGACCGCATCGCCCCGCTCGCATCGCAACCCTGGTCTCACCGTGGGCGACGTCCGACGCCGCCAGCACCGAGCCGCTGCTTGCACCGTGACCTGTGGGCACCGCAGTTCGCATCGCATCGCTTCACTGAACCAGCCGGACCCGACCGACGCGGTCGCTGCAACTGGCTCAACAGTCGCGGACCGCATCGCATTTGGGGCACCGCTCGCACGTTTGCGACGCACCGCTCCGACTCGCACCGCTGTCCGACGCCAGCTCCCGCACTCCGGCTTGGTCGCCTGCATCGCAACCTGTCAGCACTGCATCGAGCATCGTCTCACCCTGCACCGCACGCCTTGGACTCACCGACTCCGTCTGCACGACGCTCATCGAGCCGCTGCCTGCACCGCATCGAGGGACACCGCACCTTGCATCGCTCCGTCTTGCACCGCAACCGCGACGAACGCCGACCGGCTCGTACACTCCGTACCAGCCACAACGAGAAAGGTACTGTGACCGAGTCTGTTCACGACTCTGCTGGCCCGTAACGACGCAGTCGGCTGGAACTGTTAGACTCTGTGGTTTTCAGCATCGCGGTAGGCTCGTTTCGGAGCTACCGACTCGTACGAACTTTGCTTTTGTGTTATTCCTGCAAAGAAGAAGTTACCTTATCAAGCATTCATTTTTAAAGTATAGTGTTGTGGATTTTTGTCGTAATTGGTCTTGTCTTGAGTATATAAAAATTGGTTATTTTTCTAAACTGGTGTGGTGTCCGTTTGTAGTGCTTACACTGTATTACTGTTGGTTATGTGCAAATACATTACACACTGCCTCTAGAATAAGCCTGACTGCTCGTGCCAAGCTACCAAGGGGGTGAGCAGGGGTTATTTTAGGAGTGTAACTCCCTTACCCTGACTAGGAAGAAGGGTCCCTACTTGGACAAAGGTGCAAGCCCTTGCCAACTAGAGATCCCATTTCTAACATTGGTTGTCAGCGGTGAGGATAGGACTTGTGTTTGCACGTGACTTACAGTGATTGGTGTGCACTACTACCATATCGCAGACCATTACGTACCACATACTGGTTCTTTTTCTTTTGGCCTATTTTTGATCTTGCCAGTTTTCAACTCACTACTTTTGTCATGCCTGAATCAATTGCATCATCCGTTGCATCTCTGGAAGTTATCTTTGAGGAGGATAGGTTGGAATCCTACGCCGTAAAGGAGCTACGAGCGATTTGTAAAAACCTGAAAGTCCAAATTAAAGGCCTCACAAGGAAGGAGGAGCTACAGAAGGCGCTGAGGGCCTGGGTAGCAGCCAGACATGCCAGTGGGCAGCCTGGTAATCTCAGTGAGGAGGTGGAGGAGCCTATTTCCAGGGAGGATGTGCTTTTGGGTGGGGGGAACCCGCCAGGTCAGGCAGCAGCAGTCTGTCCCCAGAGGAGCTGGAGGACAGGCGGGAGGCAAGGCAGTTTGAGCTGCAGAAGCTCAGGCTGGAGAGTGAGCGGGAGGAGAAGAGATTGGCCATGGAGGAGAAGAAGATGCTCTTAGAGCATGAGAGAGAACTGAAGGAGCTAGAACTTAGGAGTAAGTCAGGCTCAGATGGTGGCAGCAATTCGTCCAGGAAGGCAGATAGGATTGTGCACATTCCCAAGAATGTAGGCAAGGAGTTCAAGAAGGGGGATGACATACAAAGGTGGTTTCAGGGTTATGAGGCAGCCATACACATGAATGAGGTCCCTGAGGAGAATTGGGGAGCAGGATTGTGGCCACTTTTCCCTGAAGAAGCAAGGGATGCTCTGATAGCTTTGGGTAAGGGGTATCACCTCACCTATGCTGACATGAAGGATGCCCTTCTCACGAAGTATGGTCTTACTCCTGAAAAGTACAGGGATCAGTTCAGGTCCAGTAAGAAGTCTGATGCCAACACTTGGTTGGAATGTGTGGATGTGTTCTGCAGGTCGCTGGATGGTTGGGTGAAGGGCAGTAGTGTAACAGATTTTCAGGGGCTCTACAACTTGATTGCATGGGAGCACTTGTCTAGTCTATGTTTTGCAGATCTGCGCCAGCACCTAGTGGATAGTAAGCTAACTGACCCCAGGAAGCTTGCTATGGAAGCGGACCGCTGGGTGAGTACCAGGGTCCACAAGAAAGCGTTTGGGGGAGACTCAGCCAAAGGTGGGCAGGGTCCCCAGCAGAAAAGTGGGGGGACAAGGGTAAAGCACAGGAGTTCTCTAAAGGGCCCCAAACTAGTACCCAGGGTAAAGGTTCCCAGCCCCCCGGTGATAAGAAGAAAGGGGTCTCTACAGGGAAGCCTGTTGAGACCGGCCCCCTGCAAGTGTTATGCATGTGACCAGGTAGGTCACTTTAAGGGGGACCCCAAGTGCCCAAAGGGGACACAGCCGCCCACCGGTGGACAGTCCAAAGTGTTGGCTAGTGTAGCGCTTGGGGAGGAGGGGTGCCCACAGGAGGGTGGGGATCCCGCAGAAATGACCCTTGTCTCACTAGGGGACAGTGAGATGGTCCCAGGAAACCAGGTGCCCCCTAACACAAAGAAATATAGCACCTGGGTGACCATCAATGGGAACAGGGTAGAGGCTCTCAGAGATACTGGAGCCAGTGTGACCTCAGTCCAGTGTCACCTGGTCTCTGAGAAGCAGGTAGTCCCAGGGGCATTCCACCAAGTAGTTGCTGTAGACAACTCTGAGCGCCAGTGTATGGTGGCGCAGGTTCCCTTTGAATGGGGGGGGTCTCAGGTCCCTTGAGGGTGGTTGTGAGTCCTACCATGCCTGTAGATTGTCTGCTAGGAAACGACCTGGAGCAGTCCTTATGGAAGGAGGTTGAGCTCAGGTCTCACTTGGAGATGCTTGGGTTGCCAGAGTGGGCATGCGTGTCTACTCGGTCAATGGCAGCCAGAAAGGGTGATCAAGAGGACTTGGAGCCTGGAACAGTGGCCCAAGTCCCTGCCAAGAGAAAGGGTAGGGGCGCGGGAAACCGGCCCCCGAAGTTCCCACGGACCGGGAGGAGGCGGACCTCGAGGGGGACGCCCGGTGCCTACAGGGGAGCAGGTAGCCGAACTGGGAGACATCTCTGAGCTGACCCATTGGCAGCAAGAAGGGGGTCCCACCAGGGAGGAGTTCTGCAGGGAGCAGAACGAGTGCCCTACTCTGGAGGGTCTGCGGCGGCAGGCTGCAGACCAGGCAGCTGGTAATCAGTCCGGGTCACATCTGATCTACTGGGAGAGTGGTCTCCTATACAGTGAGCCTAAGGTTGCTGAGCCTGGGTCAGCCTGTGTGCTGGTGGTACCCCAGCGCTTCAGGACCTTCCTACTGGGTCTGGCTCATGACGTGCCGTTGGCAGGACATTTGGGGCAGGACAAGACCTTTGACAGGCTTGTCACCCACTTCTTTTGGCCCCAAATGCGAAGGCAGTCGGATGCACACTGTAGGTCTTGCCAAACTTGCCAGGCAAGTGGTAAGAGTGGGAGGAAGGTCAAAGCTCCTCTCCAACCTTTTCCTGTTGTTGGAACACCCTTTGAAAGGGTAGGGATGGATATTGTGGGGCCACCGGATCCCAAGACAGCCATGGGCAACAGGTACATCCTGGTCTTGGTGGACCATGCCACCCGGTACCCGGAGGCAATCCCTCTCAGGACAACGACGGCGCCAGTGGTGGGCCGGGCGTTAATGGGGATCTTTTCCCGTGTGGGATTCCCCAGAGAGGTGGTTTCTGATAGGGGGACCAATTTCATATCGAAGTATATGACATCCCTGTGGAAGGAGTGTGGTGTAACCTACAAGTTCACCACTCCTTACCACCCACAAGGAAACGGTCTGGTGGAGAGATTCAACCAGACCTTGAAAGGCATGATCAAGGGTCTAACAGAACCCATGAGGCGTAAGTGGGACGTCCTCTTGCCATGCCTACTCTTTGCATACAGGGAGGTGCCTCAGAAGTCTCTTGGGTACAGCCCCTTTGAGCTCCTGTATGGCCACCCTGTCAGAGGACCTCTGAGTTTGGTAAAGGAAGGCTGGGAGGCAGCTCCCAGGAAAACTCCCCAGGATGTATTTAGCTACATGCTGGCCTTTAGAAACCAAACTGCCCGCTTCCAGGAAACTCGCTCAGGCGAACCTAGAAGCAAGCCAGGAAGAAATGAAGAGATGGTATGACCAGAATGCCACTCTGGTCGAATTTCAACCTGGGCAAAAAGTGTGGGTCATGGCCCCAGTGGCACCTTGTGCCTTGCAGGACAAGTGGACTGGGCCATATGAGGTAAAGGAGCGCAAAAGTGACGTCACCTACCTGGTGGATTTGCAGGCTCCAAGGAACCCTTTGAGGGTCCTTCACGTGAACCGCCTCAAGCCCCACTTCGAGAGGTCCGAAGTGAGTATGCTCTTGGCGACAGATGATGGGGTGGAAGAGGAGAGTGAGCCTCTCCCTGACCTGTCTACCAAGGAGCATGATGGGTCAGTAGAGGGTGTGATCCTCTCCCCTACTCTGACTCAGGAGCAGCAGGGGGACTGTCGCCAGTTGTTGGGACAGTTCGCCCCACTGTTCTCTCTGACCCCGGTGTTACTCACTGGTGTACCCATGACGTGGACACTGGTGACAGCCCTCCTGTGAAGCACAAGATTTACAGGTTGACTGACCGGGTCAGAGCCAGCATCAAGGAGGAGGTCTCTAAGATGTTGGCGTTAGAGGTGATTGAGCCCTCACACAGTCCTTGGGCCAGCCCAGTGGTCTTGGTCCCAAAGGCTGCTGCGCCCGGTGCCACTCCAGAACTCCGGTTTTGTGTGGACTACCGTGGGCTCAATGCCGTCACCAGGACTGACGCGCACCCCATCCCCAGAGCTGATGAGCTCATTGATCGGTTGGGAGCTGCCCGGTTCCTCAGCACGTTTGATTTGACGTCTGGGTACTGGCAGATTGCCTTAACCGATGGGGCCAAGAAGAGATCAGCATTCTCAACCCCAGAAGGTCATTACCAATTCCGGGTGATGCCCTTTGGGTTGAAGAATGCCCCCGCCACCTTTCAGAGGTTGGTCAATCAGGTGTTGGCTGGGCTGGATGATTTCAGTGCCGCCTACCTGGATGACATTGCTGTGTTCAGTTCCAGCTGGGAAGAACATTTACAGCACCTTGAGAAAGTGTTGAGGGCTCTGCAAGGTGCAGGCCTCACGATCAAGGCCAGTAAGTGCCAGATCGGGCAGGGTTCTGTGGTGTACTTGGGACACCAGGTAGGAAGCGGCCAGGTGGCGCCCTACAACCCAAGATTGACACCATTCTGGCTTGGGAGCCCCCAAGACCCAGACGGAGGTGAGAGCCTTCTTAGGTCTCACCGGCTACTATAGGAGATTTGTTAAGGGCTATGGCACCATCGTTGCCCCCTTAACAGAGCTGACCTCTAAGAGGCAGCCCAGGAAAGTGATCTGGACTGAGTCCTGCCAGAAAGCTTTTGATGCCCTGAAGGCAGCCATGTGCACGGCGCCCGTGCTCAAGGCACCTGACTTCTCCAAGGAATTCGTCGTGCAGACTGACGCTTCAGAGCATGGTGTGGGAGCGGTGCTCTCACAACTGAACGAAGAGGGCCTGGATCAGCCTGTAGTCTTCCTTAGCAGGAGACTACTTCCCAGGGAACAGAGGTGGAGTGCCATAGAAAGGGAAGCTTTTGCTGTGGTCTGGGCGCTGAAGAAGTTGAGACCATACCTGTTTGGGACTCACGTCCGGGTTCAGACAGACCACAGGCCCCTCAGATGGTTGATGCAAATGAGGGGTGAGAATCCAAAACTGCTGAGGTGGTCCATCTCCCTACAGGGAATGGACTTTACGGTGGAACACCGTCCTGGTACAGAACACGCCAACGCAGATGGTCTGTCCAGGTTCTTCCGCCTTAGTGAAGAGAACTCCAATGGGGTTGGGTAGTTCTCCCTACTTTCAGCTGGAGGGGACATGTGTTAGACTTGGTATCTTTTGGCGTGTTTCCCCTGACTTTTTGCTTTCTGACCTCCCGGTTTTGACTCTGTTTTTGCTGGTGTAATGATTCTGCGCACTTTCCTCACTGCGGTCCAGTGGGAAAGTGCAAGTGCTCCTGTATAAAATGTGTTATGGATTGGTGTTTCCATGATTGGTCTACTTGGTTTATGTGTCAGTCCCTTGTAAAGTGCACTGTGAGTGCCAGGGCCTATAGACCAAATGCTGTTGGTGGGCTGAAGCACTGGATTGTGCCACCCACGCAAACAGCCCGTAAAGTGTAACTCGGGCCTGCCATCGCAGAGCCTGTGCGCAGCCTGGGGCTGCCATGTCGACTTGGCAAGTGTACACACTTGCAAGTCCCTAAACCTTCCCTTTGCTACATGTTAGTCACCCCTAAGGTAGGCCCAAGGTAGCCCTGTGGGCAGGGTGCGTTGTATGCGAAAGGTAGGACATGCCCTGGTGTGTGTGGCATGTCCTGATAGTGAATTACAGCCTAGTTCGTTTTCACTATTGCAAGGCTACCTGTTCCCCATAGGCCAGAACGGGCAGTTTTGATTATTACAGCTTATAATCCTAACTGACCCGGGAACATGGTAGAAATTCGAGTTTAGTATGCCTGGACTCAGAATGATAAAATGCATCTTTTAGTGAAGTTGGTTTTAACATTCTGTGTTTGAAAATACCCGTTTTAGAAAGTGGGTATTTTCTTGTCTAACCATCCAAGCCTGCCTCTGCGAGGTTGTGTATTCCTTGTCTGGAGTGTGAGTGACAGGGGCTGGGGGATGCCAGGAGACACGGTGAGTCAGCACAGGGCTGAATAGCAAGATCTACATGTAGATGGGTGGGAGGAGTTGCACCTGGGCCCTGAATAGGACAGTGCCTTCCCTCCACAATGCTGGCTCCACCTCCTGTGGTGCGTCTGATGTCCCTGGCCTACTCACTGAAAGAAGGGACGGAGACTTGTCAACAAAGTGCTCCAGAACTGGTTTGGACTAGGCAAAGGCCTCTCTGCCTTCAGAGAACAAAGGAATTTGGGATATAAATATTGGGGCCCTGACCCCATGAATTTAGATCTCGCTGGAATCAAGGAACCTGCCAAGACGAAGAGCTGGAAGAGCTGCCAGGAGGAGTACTGCCCCTTTGCTGTGTTGTTGCTTTGTTGGGTTGGCCTGCAGCTGCTGCTTCTGCCTTGGGCAGTGAAAGGACTGAACTTTCTACAAACTTGTGCTGAGTATCTCCAAGGGCCTGGAACCGAGCTGGCCTCCTGTTAAGAAGTCTCAGGGACTACAAAGACTTCACAAGCCTCTGGGTACCGCTTCTGGAACGCTGTTTCAGTTGCCACAGAGGAAGGGAACTGACTCCGTCAACCGAATGCATCCCTGACCGGTGACCTGTTTGCACCGCAGACCGCATCGCCCCGCTTCGCATCGCAACCCTGGTCTCACCGTGGGCGACGTCCGACGCCGCCAGCACCGAGCCGCTGCTTGCACCGTGACCTGTGGGCACCGCAGTTCGCATCGCATCGCTTCACTGAACCAGCCGGACCCGACCGACGTGGTCGCTGCAACTGGCTCAACAATCGTGACCGCATCGCATTTGGGGCACCGCTCGCACGTTTGCGACGCACCGCTCCGACTCGCACCGCTGTCCGACGCCAGCTCCCGCACTCCGGCTTGGTCGCCTGCATCGCAACCTGTCAGCACCGCATCGAGCATCGTCTCACCCTGCACCGCACGCCTTGGACTCACCGACTCCGTCTGCACGACGCTCATCGAGCCGCTGCCTGCACTGCATCGAGGGACACCGCACCTTGCATCGCTCCATCTTGCACCGCAACCGCGACGAACGCCGACCGGCTCGTACACTCCGTACCAGCCACAACGAGGAAGGTACTGTGACCGAGTCTGTTCACGACTCTGCTGGCCCGTAACGACGCGGTCGGCTGTAACTGTTAGACTCTGTGGTTTTCAGCATCGCAGTAGGCTCGGACGGAGCTACCGACTCGTACGAACTTTGCTTTTGTGTTATTCCTGCAAAGAAGAAGTTACCTTATCAAGCATTCATTTTTAAAGTATAGTGTTGTGGATTTTTGTCGTAATTGGTCTTGTCTTGAGTATATAAAAATTGGTTATTTTTCTAAACTGGTGTGGTGTCCGTTTGTAGTGCTTACACTGTATTACTGTTGGTTATGTGCAAATACTTTACACACTGCCTCTAGAATAAGCCTGACTGCTCGTGCCAAGCTACCAAGGGGGTGAGCAGGGGTTATTTTAGGAGTGTAACTCCCTTACCCTGACTAGGAAGAAGGGTCCCTACTTGGACAAAGGTGCAAGCCCTTGCCAACTAGAGATCCCATTTCTAACATCCTTATAATTACATGCGAGGCATTCCTTCTTTGAATCTTTTGCCCATCTACTCGTGTATGCATGGATTGGGAGGGTCCCTAATCTAAATTGCAAATATAATTTCCTAGCCCTAGGGGGTTGGATAAAATCCAAAAAGGGCTCCTTATTATATGAGTCTTTTATAAGCAAAAACTCTGATGTAAGACGCCCATGTAAAGAACTATTTTGAATATGGGCGAGTTTCATTTCTCTATATTGTCTTACTCGCTCCAATCTGGAGATCAGAGTGCATGAAGTTTCAGGAGAACTCCACAAATCTAGGTTCTTTAGTTTCAGGGTAAGATCCTTTATATGACAAAGCCAGGGAATTTCCTTGGTGCGACACTGGGGCAATATCTCATTTAGCTCAGCCCTAATATCGGACAGCTCGGGAGTTACCCATAATCACCTCCAAAACGTAAGGGGTCTCAATGCTATCTCGTCATCCAGAGGCCTAATGCCCAGGTCCATACGAAGGGGGATAAGTGGAGTGCTGCTCGGTAGGCCTATAAGTTGCCTTATGAAATTGTTTTCCGCCTTCATTAAATTAGGTACATGGCAGTGACCCCACAGCTCCACCCCATATAGTGCAGCCCCTCTGGCTTGGGCAATATAGATTTCAAGTGCCGGGGCAATGGGTTTCAGGCCTGAGGTTTTATGTAGCTTCAGTATGCCAACCGTCGTCTGTGTTAACCTAAGACTGGCTTTTGCCACTGATGCCTCCCAGTTAAAATACTCAGCCAAAGTAACACCCAGGTACTCAAACGTCTGCACTCTCTCCAGAGGGGTGCCATGTAAAACTGGGTTGGAGCGCTTCAGTTTGGGCGGGTTAAAGACCATAAACTTGGTTTTTGCTAGATTTATCTCCAGTCCCCACATCTTACAAAACTCTGCGAACCCATCTAAAATCCGCTGGATATCCATTGGGGTTTTTGAAAGTAACAGCGTGTCGTCCGCAAACATCAATGCGGGAACCCTTCCAGTGGCTAGCTTTGGGACATCACTATCCTTAATTTTCCTTAGAAAATCAATAAGCCCGTTTATAAAAAGGCAAAACAAGGTGGGAGCAAGGACACATCCCTGCCGGAAACCATTGAGAACAGGGAACCGGGCAGATAACTCACCAAATTTCCCACATCGAACCTGCGCGAAATTGTCCGTATGAAGTCTTATGATAATCTCAAACTGGTTCGGGGGAATCCCAAGATCCCTCAGAACCCTCCAAAGCTTCGCCCTCGCAACCATATCAAAGGCCGACTTCAGGTCCACGAATATTAAGTAGAGGCTGCCACCCTCTAGGACAACCGTTTTCCAGAATAGTAGCTGTAGCCTAAATATCTGGTCTACGGTTGACATCTTGGATCTGAAGCCGGCCTGGTATGGGCTGAGTATTTGTTCTTGATCTACCCAGTCCTGTAAACGGTCCAAGAGCACTCGGCCAAAGAGTTTCTGTGAGATATCAATAAGGCTGATTGGCCTATAATTGGTTGGCGTAAGGGGGCATCCTTTCTTAAATATAGGCACTATCTCAGCCCCACGCCATGTATCCAGAAGATCCATACCCTTAACAATTGCGTTAAATAAGGCGCAAAAGTAAGGGGCCCAGATCTTGGGTTCATCCCGGAAGAGGTCCCCTGGCAATTTATCTAGTCCGGGCGCCTTATTAGGACTGAGCTTGCAGATGGCATTGCTCACCTCCAACACACTAAACTCCATTCCCTCAAATCGCATGCACTCTATTACACTGAAGTCTCCACTATCATACTCATCTCCCCTTATTGCATATAGTTACCCGAAGTATGATTCCCAGGCTTCTGGAGCTATATTAGGTGCAACGGCCGGGCTCCCCTCCCTGTCACCCGATGTCACTATGGCCCAGAAAGATTTCATATCCTTTTCTTTAAGGGCTATCCTAAGGCCTTCCCACCTCCCCTCCTCCCATTCCTTTTTACCCTTCTGGATAGACCGTTTATAGTTAGCCCTTGCTACTTTTACTCGCTGCCTATCCTGCTCTTTTACTGCCAGCAGAAGCTCTTGTTTTGCCTTACGGCAATCCCCGTTATACCAGGAGCATTTGTTACCAACACTTTTCCTGCATCTCCGCATCGGAAAAAAGATGTCCGCCAATTTCAGGGTTAGTTCCGTGTGGATTTTTCCTACCTCGCCCTGATCTGTACTACGCCCCTCCGCCAGCGTAAAGTCCCTCATCCTGGTTAGCATTGGAAGTGCTAACTGATATACTTTTGCTATTTTAAATGGAGATTCCTGTATGCGGTCCCACCTGACCTTCCTTCTGTTGTTTGTTACCACCAATGGACTGGTCTCGATCGTATGACCTTGGGATTGATTACCAATCCCCAGCTTGCAAGGTTTTAAAATCAGGCTCAACGCATTATGGTCACTATCCTCCCTCTGTGTAATGTAAAAATCTGACACCCTGTTCCAAAATCTGGTTTCTACCATGATATAGTCCAAGAGCAAGGATTGACCTGGTCTATTGAATGTAGACTGCCCTGGCTGATCTGATTTAGTCCGCCCATTGCAGGCTCTTAGTGACAGGGTCAGAATAAGTGCGTTTAGCTGCAATGCCAAAGGAGACCAAACTTTAATCGGGGTAATCTGTGGGTCAGGGATGGACCACAGTAGATCTTCTTCTGCAGGGTCTGAGTGAACAGTGTCCGTGAGTGGTTCAAAGTGGCAGTTGAAATCGCCTCCCACGATTACCCGTATTCCTGGGTCCAATGACGGTATGAATTGGCCTAACTGATCAATGGTAACTGATTCTTGGCTATTGTTTACCGGGCGGGAGTATACATTAACTAGGGCAATTTTTAGCTTAGATGGAAAAGAAAGGAGTACACACTGAATGTCCCTAGAGGGAGTTGTCAGCGCTTCTGCTGTGCATCCTAGGTACGTACCCACCCAAATCAACAGTCCACCCGAGGGTCTCCCCCTGCTCCCCTTGAGTGCCAGCTTATTGAATGTAGCAAAACCCACCCTCTGCATACTCTCTGTCGCCCACGTCTCTTGAAAGAGACAAATGTCATAGTTATCCACGAATTCCCCCCAATCCGGGCATGGGAGTTTATTCTTTAGCCCTGCTAAGTTCCATGACAGAATCTTCAACCCGGTGCCCTGATCTAGTTCGTCTGTCGCACCCACAGTATAGCTATCCCTGAGATCTATAGGATCATCCATACGGGCCCCGCACCGACCGTCAGCCCCCATACATTTTTCTTCTTTAGTCACTGTTCCCCCTTGTACAGCAAGATCTTTAAAAGTAGAGGCCTCAGGGCATTGCAACTTCTCTCCCTGTGGGACTAACTGTTGTATGTGATCTAATCTACCGCTACTTATTAATTGGACTAGATTACATTCATCTCTGCTCATTACAGTTTCCCTCACCAGTTCAGGGTTCCCTAGCTGCGTCGGGCCCTCCTCCAGTCAGTCTACCTCCTCTAATACATCATATCTGTTGTGGACTGGTATTCCGAATTGGGGGGGCTCGCTAAAGGTGTCTCTACTTCCCTCATAATACGGTCCCTTGTTCCTTACCGGTCTTGTGAATGGTACATATCTTCTTTGTCCCAGCAGGTCTTGGGGGTAGAAAAACCCTAGCGGTCTCAGGCTCATTCTGGTAGGAGCATAGTAACATCTGGATATTGGTCTGAGCAGGTTCTCCACAGTGTCTGGATTGCTAAAATGTATGACTATGCAATCTCCAGGCTCATCCTTCCTACGATTCCCCACCCACTCGACACGACGCACCATTATAATCTCCCTTGCTTTTACATATTCGAGGTACTTGTGCTTGGTAAGCCAGAACAGGCACTTATTCCTCAACTCTAAATGGGACTCCTTTTCATTATGTGACAATTGCGGGGTGCCTGTTAGGATTACTACATAAGGCGAACAGGCGGGGGGTAGGTTTATAGTACAGAGTTTAGGCCTTTGGTTTGTATGCAAATCACTGCCACCCTCTTGTGTTGGCTGCCTATTAACTGTTGTTTTACTGCCCTGATCTTGTGGGCTGGGGCCTTCTTCACGGATTTGGGAGTCTGAGCTACTATTCCCTTTCTGCTCTCTTTTGTCCAGCCTATTTATTGGTTCCTTGGGCTTGCTCTGCTGACCAAGTTCAGGACTTTTAGAGAGGGACTCATTTCTACGGGTATTTGACAGTTGTAGTCCTTTACTGTCCGTCTGGCACCCTACGGTAATCCCCTTTTTGGACATATTACACATTTGGGGCTGTATGTCACTTGATCTCACATCCCTTACCGCCACCATTCCCTCCAGTTTCTCTAAGCGGTCAATGAGTGGGACCAATTCGCCTTTAATAATGGCCCTTAAGTTGTTCTGGAGATCTGCCACCAAATTCATAGCCCATACTGGGTAGATCTTTTCCGGCTCGACTATTGCAGAGTTATCTATGCTCGCTAGCTGATCTACTCGCCTCTCCTGTTTATCAGAGTTTACCTCACTATGATTCTTCTTTTTTAAGCCGGCCCCGGTAGTTGATCTATACTTGGCAGCCCTGGTAGTACTGATGGTGTTTTTACTCTTACGGACTGCTTTCTTATGTGCAACCGGCGTTGGGGGGGACGACCGCAGAGCCTCCTCATGGATTTGTGGTGGTTCTAACAACGTTATATCAGGGGGTGGAAAAATTAAATCAGGTGTAAGTGATAGGCGCCGTTCAGTTAGCTCAATTTCAGTATTCACTACCCCTATAGCTCTTTGTAGCATTTTGTCTATCGAGGTTTGGGGCAGTGAAGATACTATTGGTTTTTTAGCTCTCGTTGGGACTGCTTTCTTTCCCATTTTCTCCCTCGTCCCTGGAATGTCTCCTTTAACTCAGATATCTTTTACAGAGATACTACAGATCAGCCCCTAGTTCCACACAACCCAAGAGAGACCGAGGATGGTGCAGAAGGAACGGAGCTACTGGACCTGCTGCTGTCACTTTTCGACCACCCCTGCCACTCGATGTAATACAGTGAGCTGTGACCCCAAAACCCCTCAGCCAACCTCTTGCAAATCCTCAACCACACAATAGGCAATTTTAGAGGAAGAAAGGGAGGAAATAAACTAGGGTGTGATGTCCGAATAAAGCCACCAGCACTATGTCTCCCTCTCGGTACATGCGAAAAACTTCATTGGTATCATAGCCCTCTCCCAGTTCAGAGTCAATGTCTTCTGGGTAACCTGGGACTGCAAAAGGATATTCACAGTTGATTGAGTAGAGTTCTGGGGCTCAGTGCACCTTACCTATTGCAATGGCTGTGTCTCCAAACAAACCGGCCAGGGGGAGTGGCCCTGCCCTGTCTCTTCCTGTCGCTGACGGGCGCGTGACGGGCCCGCCCTTGGCCCGGGCTTCGCCCGCGCGCGTCCCGCGCCGCGGAAGAGTGAACAGCGCTTTATGTGCTCAGGTGGATGGTGCCTCTCCCTGACAGGCTGCACCTGGGAAGGCAGCAAAGTACGCTGGGACTTGTAGTCCCCTAGTAGCAAGCTGGATGGCGCAGGGGTGGTTGGTTGCCCAGTTCGTGGGTGGCCTGGGACTCCGGTCCCACCAGGTCACAGATGCGGCTTCCGGTGTCCCAAGCAAGTGGCAAAGAGTGTTCAGAGCGTCCTGCGCCGCGGAAGAGTGAGCAGCGCTTTATGCGCTCAGGTGGATGGTGCCTCTCCCTGACAGGCTGCACCTGGAAAGGCAGCAAAGTACGCTGGGACTTGTAGTCCCCTGGTAGCAAGCTGGATGGCGCAGGGGTGGTTGGTGGCCCAGTTCGTGGGTGGCCTGGGACTCCGGTCCCACCAGGTCACAGATGCGGCTTCCGGTGTCCCAAGCAAGTGGCAAAGAGTGTTCAGAGCGTCCCGCGCCGCGGAAGAGTGAGCAGCGCTTTATGCGCTCAGGTGGATGGTGCCTCTCCCTGACAGGCTGCACCTGGAAAGGCAGCAAAGTACGCTGGGACTTGTAGTCCCCTGGTAGCAAGCTGGATGGCGCAGAGGTGGTTGGTTGCCCAGTTCGTGGGTGGCCTGGGACTCCGGTCCCACCAGGTCACAGATGCGGCTTCCGGTGTCCCAAGCAAGTGGCAAAGAGTGTTCAGAGCGTCCCGCGCCGCGGAAGAGTGAGCAGCGCTTTATGCGCTCGGGTGGATGGTGCCTCTCCCTGACAGGCTGCACCTGGAAAGGCAGCAAAGTACGCTGGGACTTGTAGACCCCTGGTAGCAAGCTGGATGGCGCAGGGGTGGTTGGTTGCCCAGTTCGTGGGTGGCCTGGGACTCCGGTCCCACCAGGTCACAGATGCGGCTTCCGGTGTCCCAAGCAAGTGACAAAGAGTGTTCAGAGCGTCCCGCGCCGCGGAAGAGTGAGCAGCGCTTTATGCGCTCAGGTGGATGGTGCCTCTCCCTGACAGGCTGCACCTGGAAAGGCAGCAAAGTACGCTGGGACTTGTAGTCCCCTGGTAGCAAGCTGGATGGCACAGGGGTGGTTGGTTGCCCAGTTCGTGGGTGGCCTGGGACTCCGGTCCCACCAGGTCACAGATGCGGCTTCTGGTGTCCCAAGCAAGTGGCAAAGAGTGTTCAGTGCTGAATTTTACTATTTGCTGCAGCTCAAGAGATATCCAGGACTGGACAATATTCACTTCGGTCAGGATTCATGTGCACTGCGCCGTTCTTTGGAGCACCTGCATTGTTCTTAATATTTTCGCTCTGTCATTACCTTATCACGGTATACAGCTACAATGACCAATAAATAATAGAAATGGAAAGAAACACGCTACACTCTCTCAAAATAGAACTAACCATAGTAATATGGCCGCCCTTTTAGTAACCTGCTTTTCTGCGGCCAAACACCAGGGTTCTGACAGAGCGACTAAATTACTTCCCACCCTAATCCCTTATAAACCCACAACCCACTCCAAAAAATAAAATATATTTTAATTATCAATTAATAAAAATTAATAACCAATTAATAAGTAATTAATAATAAATAAATTATAAATACTAATAAATAAACATTAAAAATTACTTTATTATAATTAAATTACTTCCCACCCTATTCCCCTATAAACCCACAACCTGCCCCTAAAATAAATAACTCAATTATTACAATTATCAACTAATCTATTAATAAAAATTATTAACCAATTAATTATTAATTATTAATAAATTAATTATAAATAGTAATAAATGAAACTTAATAATTACTTTATTATAATTAAATTACTTCCCACCCTATTCCCCTATAAACCCACAACCCGCTACAGAACTAAAATACGCAAAAATTAATTAACATAAAATTATTTATTGCTAAAAATTGAACACATACATTAAAATAAATTGCTATACTTATACAAAAAAATTACATCACATACTTTTAACAAACATACTAAAATACAGAACACTAATATAAAAATCGATATTATTAACAACGATATTTTTACAAACGATATTACTGTTTTCGATATTAAAAAAACGATATTTCTTACCTTACTGTTGATATTCTGTATCACGATATTCTTGATGTCGATATTCTTCTACCTCGATATTTAAAACTCGATATTTTTGTAGGTTGGGAAAAAAAACTCGATATTCTGTCTGTTTACCGTGTGGGAGGTCGATGCAGCGGCAAACGGTGCTGCATCGATTTCTTCAGCTGCGGTCCTATTCTGCGTCGATTCTTTCAGCCACACAGCAGAACATGCGTCGGAGGTCAGTGCACTGGACTTGGTGTGCGGCGGGTTTTTCAGACACTGATAGGCACTTTGTCGATTCTTCGGCTGCACGGCAGTGGTGCATGGAAATTCTTCCCGCACGGCGTGCTGTGTCAGAATGTGGATGCGTTGATTTTCAGGTTTCTGTAGTTCTTTGCAGTTCTTGGCAGCAGGAACAACCTCCAAGGGCCTCCAACCTCCAAGGGTCCAGAGCTTCAGTTGGCACTGCCTCGATTATTTGGCCGCACAGCGGCGGTGCACGGAGATTCTTCCTGCACGATGGTGCTGCGTCGGAAAAACAGGCACTGAAAGGGCAATGCATCGATTATCAGGTTCTTTAGTTCATTGCAGTTTTTGGCAGCAGGAACAACCTCCAAGGACCCAGAACTTGAGTTGGCACCACAAAGCAGGTCAGACGTTCCAGCAATCTAGTTCAGGGTTGCTGCAGGTAAAGTCTTTGTTTCCCTGGGGCTTCAGAACAGGAGGTCAACTCTTCCTCATGCCCTTGGAGGTCTTCTCAAGCAGATTAACACAGCAGGGCAAAAAGTGTCAGTCCTTTTCCTTTGCCCATAGACAGAAGTAGCAACTGCAGGCTAACCCAACAAAGCAACAACACAGGAAAGGGGCAGGACTCTTCCTGGCAGCTCTTCTTCTCGGCAGGGTCCTCTTGTTTCCAGAAGTAATCAAAAGTTCGGGGGTTTTAGGTCTAATACTTACACACCATTTTCTCATTTGTTTTAAGAGTCTCTGAGCTTAGTAGAAACCAGTTTTGTATTCCCTGGTCCAGCTTCACTACAGGAGACAGAGACAGAATTGTGCAGATCAGACACAGCCTATTCAGCTGCTAGGGAAAACTCCTACCACCACTCTAAATTCAGAAAGGTCTATTCAGCCTAGCTATGAGTCCTCCAGGAAAGGCAGGACACACCTCAACCTCCCTTGAGACTGCCTGGAGTCAATGCACAACTCCAACTAGTGTCACTCCAAACCCAAATGGTGAATACACAAACAGGCAGAGGCACACAGGATGGTTAAAGAAGAAAATGTCCACTTTCTAAAAGTGGCATTTTCAAACGCACAATTTAAAAACCACCTTTACTAAAAAATGCATTACATTCTGAGTTCAGAGAGCCTAAACTTCAAATCTTTGACTGTTCCCAATTGAAAGTTACACTTGTAAAATGTTACAAAGCAGCGCAAATGATAGCCTATGGAAGAGCTAGTTCTTGCAACAGTGAAAAACAAAATACACAGTATTTCACTATTACAACATGCAAAATACACCAGTACCTGTCCTCTCTTTCACATACACTGCACCCTGCGGGCTACCTTGGGCCTACTTTAGGGGTGCCTTACATGTAGTAAAAGGGAAGGTTAGGGCCTGGCAAGTGGTTGAACTTGCCAGGTTGACTTGTCAGTTAATAATTGTGCATGCAGACACTGCAGTGGCAGGTCTGAGCCACATTTGAAAGGCTATTTGTATGGGTGGCACAATCTGTGCTGTAGGCCCACTAGTAGCATTTGATTTACAGGCCCTGGGTAGACACAGGGCACTTTACTAGGGCCTTACCAGTAAATCAAATAAGCCAATCATGGATAACCAATCATAATCACAATTTACACAGAGAGCATATACACTTTAGCACTGATTATCAGAGGTAAAGTGCCCAGAGTCCTAATGCCAACAAAAACAGGTCAGAAAAATAGGAGGCAAAAGGTTTGGAGATAAACCTGTCAAAGGGGCCAGGTCCAACACAACCCCCTACCAGCCTAAAGCCAGGGGTGTTCAATCAATACCTAGATGGACTTTGGATCCCTCTGTCCACCAGGACAGCAAGCCACGGTGGTCACTGACGGCTGTCAGTGATGAGAGCCACGCCCCGGGCCTCTCAAGGCTCTCTAATCTCAGTGGCTTCTGAGAGTGGGTGGTGGTAGCCCAAGGTGCTTGGCACCCTTTGTCCACTCTCCCTCCCGCCAGGTCAGAGATGGCATCCTGACATTGGTCCACCAGCCCAGGGTCTGTACCCTGAGGATGAACAGGAGATGAGGGTGGGCTCTCCCACAACCTGTCCTCCTCCTTAGGGTCCAGAACACTTCACTGTGAAGAGGTATCCCCAGCCTCCAGAACTGAAAGGGCACCTGGGGCAGGTGTCCTGCACAATCCTTCCACCAGTTCAGGGGTGCTATCCTGCAACTGGTCTTCCAGCCCAGGGTCTGTACCCTTAGTCTGGACAGGGTTCAGGGGTGAGGCTTCCATGAGGCTCTGCACCCTCCCACCCAGAGCGGATACTCACAGAAGACAAACCAGTAGATGCACTGCTAGCAGCCGCCCATCCCTCCAGGTCAAGGGGGACACTCGGAACCTGGCCCTCCAACCCTGGGTCTGTATCCTTAGACTGGACCTGTGCCTGGCAAGCCAGGACTTCTGGGGAACACTCACCCCCTCCAAGGGAAACACCTTCCTCCAGTGTTGTGAGAGAGTCTGCCTGGTGCAGGTCTCTAGCCTCTTGTCCATCTGACAGTGCATGAACACCCCCCAGGCCATAAGTGGCCTCACCAGGGTCAGTCCTGGGGTGCTCTAACTTCTGAGCTGGCAACCCCTGACCCACTGGTACTCCCACTGGGGACTGTCTACCCACCTCACCCCTTTCTCTGGACTTCTGTACCCTCACACCTGGAGTGGTACTGCCAGACATCAGAACTGGTGGGAAGCTGGTATCAGCCACCCCCCCAAATTCTCCTGACACTAAGGCATCCCCTTCCACGGATGGCCTCCCAGTACAGACTAGACCCCCTGCTTGTGCTCACTCATGGAACCAACCAGGCTCTGGGTTTCGGGCACCCATGGACTCAGCCCACCCCTACTTCCTCTCCTTTGAGACAGGACATGGTACCCTTCACCCATTCCATTCACTGTACTGGGCTACCACAAACTTTCCCTACCTCTCAGAGTTGGGGAAAACCTGAGCCACCCCCTTCAGGGTCACCAAAAGCCTCATTAGACCATCTGGAATCCACCACAAGGTCTGCCTCTAGTGCAAGATTCCTGGAGTCTTGGAACTCACACTCCACCGGGTGTTGGCATAGCTCTGGAAAACAGGGACTGGACATATGCTCTATGCCAATCAAATCACACAGTCCCTCACGTGTTAAGCAAACTACCTTCCACCTTGAAAAGGAACCTCACACCATCCTCCTGAGACTGGAGAGACAGTATCAGACTATCCCTGCAACTCAACCCACACTCTTCTAGGCGGCCTCCATACTCACATACCAGGACTTCTACCATGGAGAGCCTCTCTCCCTGCACCTCTCATCTAGAGTCAGTAGAGTGTCCCTCCCACCACTAGGAATATGATCACCTCTGCCAGTTCCCAATCCTTCTCAGGGACCCTGCACACCACTGGAGCTACCTCATAAACCTGAACCCCCTGGTGTATCTCAACCCTCTCCTTCAAGTCAGGCACCAAGTCTCTGGGTGTGTGCACTTCTACCTCAGTACTGAATATAACACTTTTGCTGCTGCCATTTGAACTGGACTCAGCCCTCATGGCTTTTAACTCCAGCTCTCACTAGCTCAGTTAATGAGCTACACACATTTCCTTTTCCTGAGCTAAGGCTCTCTCGAGTTCCAGCTTTAATTTAATTTAGACGGGTCACACAGAGTCACTTTTTCTCTCGCTAGGCTTTTGACCCAAGTGCAATTTTCTGACTCTGAGTTTCTCTCTGTCATGCTCCCCTGCTCCCATCTGGCATTCAGCTTTCATTTAATTTAGAGGCGCTATACTGAGTCGTGTTTCTATGCCAGGCTTTTGACTCAAGTGCAATTCGTTTGCAGCATTAGTTTAGCCTTTTCCGACTCTGAGGTTTCCCAGTCCTGTTATTTTTAGTTTCAGACGCCCCACATTGATTCGTAATTATGGTATTTTCTAATTTGGCCATTTGCTATCTTTATTGATCGGTTGGTGCGCTCCGCTTGGGTTTAAGTACTTAGGCTATTCTTGTCCACCAGTTGCCATCAAACTTTCCCATTTCTGAGTCATGGAATGATGAAATTTTAAACTTTCATTATTTACTGTTTGGCGCACCCCGTATTTTACATTCCTTACTGATTTTTCATACACTGTGGTTATCTGCCCAGTGAGCCCTTGTCCTTGGCGCGCTGTTTTTCAGCACTATTTCTTTAATTTGGAGATTATTTACAATGAATTCCTTCTTATTTCAGCTATGGGTTACGTTTGAACCCCCGCATTTCACATTCTTCACCGATTTTTCATACACTGTGGTTATCTGCCCAGTGAGCCCTTGTCCTTGGCGCGCTGTTTTTAGCACTATTTAGCACTATTTATTTCTTTAATTTGGAGATTACTTACAATGAATTCCTTTTTGTTTCAGCTATGGGTTACGTTTGAACCCTTGCTCTTTCTATACGGATACATCCGCGGCCTTAGGTTATTGCGTACCTTTGGTTTATTCCTATTCGGACTGCTGTACCTATCGTGAGTAAGTGCTCAGCCTATTTAGGCTCATTCTTTCACTCCTTAATATTCACTAGTGTGAGCATTGACCCTAGCGGTTCTTGTATGTCCCTTTTCTCGTCTGTTTAGGAGCCTTGCTGGCCCACATCACTATCTTTCAGCCTGAAGACACCTGTGCTGTCACTGGTAATTTATTCCTATTTATTCTCTGTTTGGATGCCCTTTCCATTAGACACACCTTACTAATTGCATAATATTACTCTTAGGTGCAACATATACCCTTCGCTTCCCTTCCCCCTTCCCCGCTAGTCCTGATGAAGACCCCACCTCCAAGACGTCAAATCTGCTGGTTTTTATAGGGGTCGAAACGTCGACATCTCCTTCCCTTCACTTATCAAACCTGGATGACAGAGGATCTATATCTGCATCTTTTGTTTATGATTTTGCATTTGTATGTTTTGCCAGTAATTTGGCAGGTTAGGTTATCATTATTGTATATTGATGTATATATATGCACCACCTTTCCCCCTGCACATCACTTTCACTTATCCTAACTACGCACCTATCACTTCACGCTGTATGCACCTGTTTTTACTAAATGTTAAATGTGATATTCAGTTCACAATTTTTGAGCCTATGATGACAATTTTTGTGATATTTATTAAATCATAATCATTTATTGAATGAGCCATTTGGTGTTGTCATATTCTTTGTATATAGACCATGTATTGGTTGCAGATACATTGTGAATATTTTCCACTGTGACTATCTTTTGTGTACCACTATTTACCCGAGTCCAGTGGTCTTTCGGGCATTGATACGCAACTCTCTTGAGTTCCTGGTCAAAGTCTCTCAGGCTCACCTTACAAGTGAGACTCCATTCATCTCTCAGGGCCACTGCCCTCTCTTTCAAAGAAGTCCTCCTCCTCGGAATCATGTTGTAGTGTTGCTTCCCAGAGTGTTACCTCATTACAATACAGGACTGCGTCAAGATTCTGCCTTGAGGATCCTCTCTTCACAGCCACCCCCCTTTCCTTGCAGAAAATGTTTAGCTCCCTCATTGTATAGATGTACGGGTGCCAGAAGTTGATTTATATTCTGTCAAAGCCTCACAGGTGTAACAACTAACTAGAGTTCAGAGTATCAACAACAAATCCAGGAGGACAAAAACAGTATGTGGTCATGTAATGGTCTGCACTCAGTAGTAGTGCACACTGATCACTGTATGTCAAAGTACAAACACAAGTACTAATCCTCACCGATGACCACCAATGTTAGAAAGGGGGGGTCTGCAGATGGCAGAGGGAGGCACCTTGTCCAAGTAGTGACCGTTCCTTCTAGTCAGGGTAAGGGGATCACAAACTCAGAAAACCACCTGCTCACCCCCTGGACAGGTTGGCACGAGCAGACAGGCTTATCTTAAAGGCAATATGTAAAGTATCTGTATCCAAACACACAGTAACACAGTGAAAACACCACAGATGGAGAATACACCAGTTTAGAAATCAAAGTATCTTTATCTAACCCAAATAAGACCAAAACAACACAGATTCAACATTCAGAACTCAAAATATTATTTTAAAAGGTTTCAAGCAATTCTGTCCATAGAAATCTATGGATGCATGATTTTACACAAGGTACCTTCAGATGCATTAAAATTCACAAGGCCAAACAGCCACAGAGAAGAAAAACGTTGAAAAACACAGCGATGCATCAGTTCCTGAGTCCTTGGGGAGGCGAGGCGACAGTTCTGCGGCACGCAGGAGAATTGATGCGTTGAATCAGGACTGTAGGGGAAGTGAGATGTCGATTACAAGACGGTTCTGGTCTGCGGGTGCTGCGTCGGAGATATGTGGCGCACATGCACGATGAGTGGAAATCTGAGATGCGCAGGAGGTTGATTCCTGAGGAGGCAAACAGACGCTTCTTCGATTTTTTCAAAAACAACAATTGATGGACAAAATGCAGAACAATGTTATACATTCACCCCAGTACAGAGATCTGGGCCTAAATCCATCGTTTTTTTGCTCACCATGCCATTCCAGTTTGAACCCAGCCATATGCAAATCAGTCTGGACCCTGTGCCCAATGGGAACAGTCCAGCCCGAACTGCCAGGCCAGGTCCTCCCTGGACTGGAAACAAGCATCCTAGGACCGGTTTCGGGGTTTCACCCCTCTTCAGCCAGGATAGCTTGATTCCAGTGGCATGGAGAGCACGGGACCCACGTCTGGGCATACACGTCCCACTCGGGGTGACAAATGCAAAAACAACAATTGATGGACAGAATGCAGAACAATGTCATACATTCACCCCAGTACAGAGATCTGGGTCTAAATCCATCGTTTTTTTGCTCACCAAGCCATTCCAGTTTGAACCCAGCCATATGCAAATCAGTCTTGACCCTGTGCCCAATGGGAACAGTCCAGCCCGAACTGCCAGGCAAGGTCCTCCCTGCGCTGGAAACAAGCATCCTAGGACCGGTTTCGGGGTTTCACCCCTCTTCAGCCAGGATAGCTTGATTCCAGTGGCATGGAGAGCACGGGACCCACGTCTGGGCATACCCATCCCACTCGGGGTGACAAATGCAAAAACAACAATTGATGGACAGAATGCAGAGCAATGTCATACATTCACCCCAGTACAGAGATCTGGGCCTAAATCCATTGTTTTTTTGCTCACCATGCCATTCCAGTTTGAACCCAGCCATATGCAAATCAGTCTTGACCATGTGCCCAATGGGAACAGTCCAGCCCGAACTGCCAGGCCAGGTCCTCCCTGGACTGGAAACAAGCATCCTAGGACCGGTTTCGGGGTTTCATCCCTCTTCAGCCAGGATAGCTTGATTCCAGTGGCATGGAGAGCACGGGACCTACGTCTGGGCATACCCGTCCCACTCGGGGTGACAAATGCTAAAACAACAATTGATGGACAGAATGCAGAACAATGTCATACATTCACCCGAGTACAGAGATCTGGGCCTAAATCCATAGTTTTTTTGCTCACCATGCCATTCCAGTTTGAAGCCCAGCCATATGCAAATCAGTCTTGACCCTGTGCCCAATGGGAACAGTCCAGCCCGAACTGCCAGGCCAGGTCCTCCCTGGACTGGAAACAAGCATCCTAGGACCGGTTTCGGGGTGTCACCCCTCTTCAGCCAGGATAGCTTGATTCCAGTGGCATGGAGAGCACGGGACCCACGTCTGGGCATACCCGTCCCACTCAGGGTGACAAATGCAAAAATAACAATTGATGGACAGAATGCAGAACAATGTCATACATTCACCCCAGTACAGAGATCTGGGCCTAAATCCATCGTTTTTTTCCTCACCATGCCATTCCAGTTTGAACCCAGCCATATGCAAATCAGTCTTGACCCTGTGCCCAATGGGAACAGTCCAGCCCGAACTGCCCGCACTGCCAGGCCATTTTTTCAGTTGCAGTCCCACGATGTGTCGATTCTTTCAGCTAAACAGCATGGCCTGCGTCGGAGGTCGGTGCACTGGACTTGACGTGCAGTGGATTTTTCAGCTGCTGACAGGCGCTGTGTCGATTCTTCAGCTGCACGTCAGTGGTGCATGGAAATTCTTCTCGCATTGCGCGCTGTGTCAGAAAGGCGATGCGTCAGTTTTCAGGTTTCCTTAGTTCTTTGTAGTTCTTGGCAGCAGGAACAACCTCCAAGGTCCTCCAACCTCCAAGGGTCCATAACTTTAGTTGGCACCAAAAGGCAGGTCAGAACCTCCAGCAATGGAGTTCAAAGTTGTTGCAGGTGAAGTTTTTGTGTCCCTGAGACTTCAGAACAGGAGGCAAGTTCCTCCTCAAGCCTTTGGAGATCTTCTCAAGAAGGATACCACAGCAGGGCAAAAGTGTCAGTCCTGTTCCTCTGCTCACAGACAGAAGCAGCAACTGCAGGTCATCCCAACAAAGCAACATCACAGCAAAGGAGAAGTACTCCTCCTGGCAGCTCTTCTTCTCAGCAGGGTCCTCTTGTTTCCAGAAGTGATCTAAAGTTCTGGTGTTTTGGGTCTAATATTTATAACCCATTTTCTTACTTTAGTCTTTGTTTCACGAGTCTCTAAGCTCAGTCAAAACCAGTCCTGTCCTCCCTGGTCCAGCTTCACTACAGGAGGTGGAGACAGCATTGTGCAGACCAGACACAGCCTAATCAGGTGCTAGTTAAACTCCTCCCACCACGCTAAATGCAGAAAGATCTATTCAGCCTGGCTATGAGGCACCCAGGAAAGGCAGGACACCTCAACCCTCACTTGTGACTGTCTAGAGTGAATGCACATCCCCAGGTCCTGTCACTCCAAACCCAGACGGTGAATACACAAACAGGGTGAAGCACACAGGATGGTTAAAGAAGAAAATGTCCACTTTCTAAAAGAGGCATGTTCAAACGCACAATTTAAAACCCACCTTTACTAAAAGGCGTGTTATTAAATTCTGAGTTCAGAGAGCCTAAACGTCAAATCTCTGGCTGTTCTTAATTGAAAGTTACACTTGAAAAATGTTACAAGGCAACTCCAATGACAGCCTACAGAAGAGCTAGTCCTTACAACAGTGAAAAACGAAATACAAAGTATTTAACTATTACAACATGTAAAACACACCAGTACATGTCCTCCCTTTCACATACACTGCACCCTGCCCTATGGGGTACTTTGGGCCTACTTTAGGGGCACCTTACATGTAGTAAAAGGGAAGGTTAGGGCCTTGCAAGTGGGTGCACTTGCCAGGTTGACATGGCAGTTAAACACCGCGTGTGGAGACACTGCAGTAGCAGGTCTGAGACACATTTGAAAGGCTGCTTGTGTGGGTGACAGAATCTGTGCTGCCGGCCCACTAGTAGCATTTGATTTACAGGCCCTGAGCACACACAGTGCACTTTACAAGGGACTTACCAGTAAATCAAATAGGTCAATCAGGGATATATATATATATATATATATATATATATATATATATATATATATATATATATATATATATATATATATATATAAAAGATGACAGAGAGATGCGTTTCGGCTTACTTGAAGCCTTTATCAATCTGGTTGGCGCCATTGCAACTATAATAAATATATAGCCCCTCGCACTCAAGGCATTGATAGACATAAACAGCATACTATGAAGCATGAAACCACAGTGCAACCCTGTGATGAATATACAAGATTGCTGTGCATGAATACCAACGAAGTAGCAGGTAAAAGCATTTAGTGATGTCTAAATTACATAGTGCAAATAATCAACTACCATAACATATCGTTGTCTTGGTTGAATGCGTGTATGGTTTTATAGTGTACATGCCATCCGCCTTAGTTGGGAAAAATGTTAACATATGCTTGGCGCCGCCAAGCTCTCATTACGTATCGCCTGTAAATAAAAGAAGCAAAATGTATTGCATAAAATAAAATAAAAGAAACATGCTGCTAATTTCCCCTAAATTGACGCATCACGGTAACTTCTAACCCAACATATTCGTCAACATTAGTGACGGATTAGCCAGCATTAGACCTCTGACCTCTATTGCGAAAACAATGTTCCCTCTTGCCCGGTCTGTGAAAACCCCGATCCAAACGCATTCCACAAGGGGCAAAGGGACAGGATAAATAACAGCTGCTTCCCCGGGGCCCAACTGAGCACAAAGTGTGACTGCTCGAATATTGTATCGGCCTCCCTGCGCGTGCTTTCATCCCGATGGGACTACCTATCCCATAATGCAGCTTGCTGATTATTAAAAAGCGCGGTAACACAGGCATAAGTCCAGCAACGAAGTCCATAATATACAAACATGCAATCTGGACAAGGTCCCGAGGTTAAAAGCAATGTTATGTAAATAGTCATTAGAGGGGAAACAGAGTCTCAATGTCCTGAGTGACATGCAGCATTTAAAAATGGATTCAAACCAGGCACAAGTTCGAGGTTGAGGGAAACCGATGGATAAATATCGGATACGCCAAACAAACCTCACCGCATCGGCATAGGCCATCCGCAGTGCCCAGTCACCAGATGGCGCCGGTCTCCTGGGCAAGGCATTGCTTGCTGGGGAAACGTAGATCCCGCGCTGGCAGTCGCGAAATCTTGGTCTCCCTCTGCAGTCATCCTCGTTCCTCTTCCCGGCTGCCAAACTGGGGGCTCCCCTCTAGCACTCCTGTACTCCTCCAAAAAACATGCGGTCAAGGAGGAGAGCCACAGACGACTGGTGTTCGGTGTAAAGGGTGACGACCGCTCACGCTGAATTGAATGAACAAAAGCAACCAGCTCCCACAGAGGCATCCATGGAAGAAGGCACGGACTCGAGGCAGTCAGGATACGGCATCTATTTTATTAGATTAGGTCAACCTCAATCTCAAAGATGACAGAGAGACGCGTTTCGGCCTACTTGAAGCCTTTATCAATCTGGTTGGCGCCAATGCAACAATAATATATATAGCCCTCCCACTCAAGGCATTGATAGACATAAACAACATACTATGAAGCATGAAACCACAGTGCAACCCTGTGATGAATATACAAGAATGCTGTGCATGAATACCAACGAAGTAGCAGGTAAGAGCATTTAGTGATATATATATACACCCTTGGATTATACACAAACTCGCATTGACCTCTATTTATTCACACGTAAGTTAAAATTATTCAAAATACACAATGTAAAAAGAAAAGTTCGAGGCACAACACCAGAGAGTAGGTCCACCTCACCACTATTAATTGAAGACATCAACACTCTTAGATTACTCCATGATTTAGAAGATCAACCACAGGGTGATGTCACACAATCGGTGGATCTGTTTGTCCCAGCCAAAATCTCTACTGTAGCACAAACATTTGGCATAGATCCAGGGGCACCGACTGAGACAACATTCAGGGCCAAATCTAGATATGTGCCTCAAATTGCTAGAGATAACATAGACATTTTTCATGAGGCGGTGAATCAAGATATCTTACAACTTTGTTGAGGACTAACATCACAAAGAATCAGTGGGAAGCAATTCTAGCTTTACTAAGTGAAGAAAGTATTATCATTAAACCCTCAGATAAGGGAGGAAATATAGTCCTGATGAGTAGAGAGGGGTATATACAGGAGGCCATGAGGCAACTGAACAATACCACCTGTTACTTGACGGTAGATAAATCTTACCTTGTGAATTTACAAAATAGATTCTCTGACCTGCTTAAGGGATGGTTTGAGACTCAATTACTCAATTGGGATGAACATCAATTCCTAAAAAATGACACACCAACTGTGCCCACATTTTACCTACTCCCCAAAATACACAAGGACCCATTAAATCCACCAGGTTGCCCAATAGTATCATAAAAAAATAGCCTATTTGAGAACGTTTCCATCTATGTAGATCACTTTTTAGCAGGACACGTGAGGGACCTAAATTCCTACGTGAGGGACACAAAGGATGTTTTACAAAAAATAGAGAACATCCATTGGGGCAAAGAACATTGGCTGGTCTGTTTAGATGTCGAAAGACTTTACACCAACATAAGACACAGAGATGGCTTAAAAGCCTGTGAATACTTTTTGAAAACCAGAAGCATACGCCTGCTCGAGCATACCCACATGTTGCTTCAAATGATTGAGATCTGTTTAACGGAGAATGTGTTCCTGTTCAATGGGGTACATTATAAACAAATACAAGGGACTTCGATGGGCACCTGCTTCGCTCCCAGCTACGCCAATCTTTTGGTAGGCTGGTGGGAGAAGCAGGTGCTCTGGAGCGAAGCATTGGAACATTGGACAAGCAGGGTGAACTTGTGGCTAAGGTACATCGATGATGTGTTTTTTGATTTACGACGATTTGTAACTGAACTGAATTGTAACACTGTGAATCTAAAATTTACCATGCAATATAGTCAACATACAGTAGATTTTTGGGATATTAGACTAACCGTTGAGGACAACAAATTACATACTGATCTGTTCAGGAAGGAAACAGCAGGGAATTCTATACTTCACTCAGCTAGCTGCCACCCCCCCCAATTTCAGATGGAGCATACCCTTCAGCGAATTCTTAAGGGCTAAGAGGAACTGTAGTTCCGTGAGTAATTATGAGAAAAACAAGAAGGAGATGATGGGTAGATTTAGAGCACGAGGTTATTCCCTTAAAATGCTCAAACTGGGAGCCCGCAAAGCGGACACCATTGAGAGAAATGAAGCCCTATATAGGGCACCCAGAGTGAAACAGGACGACATGGATGCCCCAATCATACTGATTACAAACTATAACACCCAGTCCACAGATTTCAAGAAAATTATCAAAAAGAGGTGGGATATCTTAACACAGGATCCCGCTTTAAAGGCAAAATTGGGGCAGAATCCATCAATAACATACAGAAAAAGTCTTTGCATCAAGGAGATGTTAGTCAGAAGCCATATGGAACAGTGGAAAACTAGTTGGTTGGAGAGGGGAGGAGGATTCCACAAGTGTGGGAAATGTAAAGCCTGCAGCCATAGTGAGAATGTTAAGGAAGTCAAGCTACTGAAAACTAATAGGCAATGGAAAATCAAGAAAAACATCAATTGTGGAAACAACTATGTTATCTATGTTAACACTTGCCCTTGTGGGAAATGATACATTGGATCCACAACATTCCCTGTAAAGAAAAGAATTTTAGAGCACTGGAGGGCTATAACTAATAAGGATTTTAGCTACAGTACCCTCCAGACATTTTCATGAGGCACATAATGGTGACTGGACCACTGCTAAGTATTTTGGTCTGGACACTATCCCCAAGAACCCCAGAGGTGGTAACTGTATTCAAGCCTTGCGCAGATCAGAATCAAGGTTCATTCTGCAAGCTGGAAGTGTTTTCCCCATAGGGATGAACAACGACGAGGAGTTACACGTTCATTTATAAAAGGCAGGAGGATCTCCCGTACAATTTCCAGAACTAGAGTTTCAGAGGTTCTTGTAACCTTTTTATGAGATATAGTTTATTATTTTATTTTCATTTATTTGACACACATCACTCACTTTTTTTAACTTGTTTGTGTAACACATGGTTCATCAGTAAATGTTTTAGTCTCTGCATAGCTGTGCAGAGGGTAACACAATAAATAACACAATAGATTCATTGATGTATGGATGATACAATAGATTGGGAATGTCCTATGCTAGTCCAATGGTACTAATTAACGTAATTCTTCTTTCCCCTCACAGAATTGCAGTTGTGGAACTATGGTTCACGATACAGAAGTCATATTAAGGAGTTTAGGAGCACGGAGATCCGGAACTGTTCCAAGTAACAGACGTTCTCTCCTTATAAAAATTGTGTAATTGTTTATTTACTTTTGGTTGGCGTGTATGGGTAGGATGAACCATGAGAATATTGAGTATGGGGGATCATATAGGAGTTCTGCAAATGGAGTTAACTATAGATATAAGGGTACTATACCTAAATGTTTACACTCTATGAATTACAAGACACTATGTCTCTCCTTCTTTTGTATAATTTCTATGTAAGGGAATAATATAGGATGTTACAAATATGAATTTACTGTTTTGTTGATTGATGCAAATGACGGGAAGGACTGAAAGGGTACTATACCCTGAGTTTCCAGTGAGACATATGTGTAGGAATAATATCCTACAATGTCATTTAGTAACAATCAAGCATAATAATTTTTGGCAAATGGCCCGAGAGTGTAGAGCACGGGGATATCAAATACAATAATATTGTGCAGGTATAATGTAAAATGTGGAAATTACCGTTTTATGCATTACTGAATGAATTCATTTGCACTGGTTATGATTTTATAAGAGTTATGCACTTCAAATAATTACCCACAGTGATTGTATAAATGTATTGAAGTCTTTCTTCTATGTTATTGCGTCATGTGTGACGCTCGAAAAGACAAAAACACGGAAGCTCGTTGTTATGGTCATGTGAACAAGACCTGGATAGGTCGAAACGCGTCGTATCTGTGCCCGAATAAATCTTCATTCAAACTTCTATAACCGGAGTGGCTCGTTCTTACTGGATTCGGTGAGAGTTGCTGTGATATATATATATATATTTGATTTTTTTTCACTGAAAAAACCAAAGGTTACAGGCTGACATTTCACTCGTACAAAACCAGAGAAATTCGGCAGTTATAGTTACCTGAGCTATCTATAACTCACGCCTGCAATGCACTGCTCATGGCCTCACATATTATATCACTCATGACATAGTCAGTGACATCACTGCTGATGACATCTCAAATTACATCACTAATGGCATCAGCAGACTGTGAGTTGTTTTAAATGTTTATGAGTCTTAAATATATATGCAAAGGTGTATTGATAAATCAGTGGGTGTATGAGTGCCTGTATCGATGATTCAGTACGTGCATGACTGACTGTATAAATGAAGGATTAGGTGTCTCAGTGAAGGTATGGGTCACTGACTAGGTTGTCTGAATGTCTGTATCAGTCTGTCAGATGGTGTCTAAGTGGCTGAATATGTTGGTGAGTGGGTACATGAGTGGGTGTGTGGGTGATTGATTGCTTGTCTGACTACCTGTATGGGTATATGAGTGTCTGTGTGGGTGGGTGAGAGGGTGTGTGAGTGCCTGCATGGATGAGTGAGTGTGGTAGTGGGTGTATTGCTTAGTCAGTGTGTAGGAGAAGGGCTGTATGTGACTGATTGTGTGTAAGGCTGTATGGGTGAGTGAATGGATGTGTCAGTGGTATATGGATGAGTAAGTGGATATGTGAAAGGCAGTATAGGTGAGTGATGGAGTATATGAGTGACTGTATATTTCAGTAAGGGATTGTGATATTGGCTGTATGGGTTAGTGAGTGCATGTGTGAGTAGTTGTATGGGTGAGTGAGTATTTGCTAGTATCTGCATGAATAAGTGAGTGGGTTTGTTAATAACTGTATAGGTGAGTAAGTGGCTGTGATTCACCCATGGGGGAGTGAGTAGGTGTTTGAGTGGCTCTATGGCTTTATGAGTGGATATATCAGTGGCGGTATTAGTGAGTGAGTTGGTGTGTGAGTAGCTATATGGGTAACTGAGTAGATGTGTATGTAGACCTATGAATCAGTGAGTGGTATGGGTATGTCAATGGTTTTGAGAATGTAGTGTTGAAGTTGGATTGGGTGTATGAAAGGTCACAGTGATTCTGTGAATGATATCATCAGTGATGTCATTTGAGATATTGTCAGTGATGTCATCAGTGATGTTACTGGCCATGTCATGAGTGATGTAATATGTGAGGTCATAAGCAGTGCATTGCCGGGGTGCGAGTTATAGTTATCTTAGCTTGATGAGACTGGTTTGCAATGCTTTCTTTCCTTCTTTTGCAAGAACTCCCACTCTAATGTCCTTTAGCATATCTTAGTATTGCATATCTGATGCTTGGTGCATATTTCTGATTAACTCTTTGTATTCAAACTTTTCCCAAATGTTTACATTTCCAATTCTTCCTTGTGAATTACTAGATTCATTAAGTAGTAGTGTCTTGAAGACAGGTTGTCCTTTGACTGGGGTTAGTTGTAGCAGGTCTCCAAAGACTATTAAGTGTTTTCCTCCAAATAGCACGTCATAGTCAGTTTTTAATATGTGCTGCATTCTTAAATGAATAAAAGCTGGCATTAGGTTAGATACCATTCTGACTTTGTCAATAATTAGTAGCTTTCATTTCTTTAATACTTCACGACAAGCATCACCAGATAATGTGTTGTATTCTAATTTGTTATGGAGTTCAACAGTCAGCATTAATAATCAATGAAGGGTACCTCCTTTAATATTATGTGCAGCTAACCCTGTTGGGGCTGTAACTACACATGGCAAATTTGAATCTGTTGACTTCTGTAGATAACTTGTCAGTACCTTAATCATGACCCTTGACCTTGCCAGGTAGGTCGCTCCCCCACCACACAGCTCCGCCTGTGCTGTCTGCCCGCTGCTCCTGTAGGTAAGATCGCCCTCCGCTTGTGGCCCCGGTGCCAGTTTTGTCTGCTTGTCTCCCCTTTCCTTTCTGTGCCCCTCGCTGCCCCACTGTTGTTGTGCCCGTGATTTGCCTGCTTTCCCCCCGTTTTTCCTTCTGTGCCCCTCGCTGCCCCACTGTTGTTGTGCCCGTGATTTGCCTGCTTTCCCCCCGTTTTTCCTTCTGTGCCCCTCGCTGCCCCACTGTTGTTGTGCCCGTGATTTGCCTGCTTTCCCCCCGTTTTTCCTTCTGTGCCCTCGCTGCCCCACTGTTGTTGTGCCCGTGATTTGCCTGCTCTCCCCCCGTTTTTCCTTCTGTGCCCCTCGCTGCCCCACTGTTGTTGTGCCCGTGATTTGCCTGCTTTCCCCCCGTTTTTCCTTCTGTGCCCCTCGCTGCCCCACTGTTGTTGTGCCCGTGATTTGCCTGCTTTCCCCCCGTTTTTCCTTCTGTGCCCCTCGCTGCCCCACTGTTGTTGTGCCCGTGATTTGCCTGCTTTCCCCCCGTTTTTCCTTCTGTGCCCCTCGCTGCCCCACTGTTGTTGTGCCCGTGATTTGCCTGCTTTCCCCCCGTTTTTCCTTCTGTGCCCCTCGCTGCCCCACTGTTGTTGTGCCCGTGATTTGCCTGCTTTCCCCCCGTTTTTCCTTCTGTGCCCCCGCTGCCCCACTGTTGTTGTGCCCGTGATTTGCCTGCTTTCCCCCCGTTTTTCCTTCTGTGCCCCTCGCTGCCCCACTGTTGTTGTGCCCGTGATTTGGCTGCTTTCCCCCCGTTTTTCCTTCTGTGCCCCTCGCTGCCCCACTGTTGTTGTGCCCGTGATTTGCCTGCTTTCCCCCCGTTTTTCCTTCTGTGCCCCCGCTGCCCCACTGTTGTTGTGCCCGTGATTTGCCTGCTTTCCCCCCGTTTTTCCTTCTGTGCCCCTCGCTGCCCCACTGTTGTTGTGCCCGTGATTTGCCTGCTTTCCCCCCGTTTTTCCTTCTGTGCCCCTCGCTGCCCCACTGTTGTTGTGCCCGTGATTTGCCTGCTTTCCCCCCGTTTTTCCTTCTGTGCCCCTCGCTGCCCCACTGTTGTTGTGCCCGTGATTTGCCTGCTTTCCCCCCGTTTTCCTTCTGTGCCCCCGCTGCCCCACTGTTGTTGTGCCCGTGATTTGCCTGCTTTCCCCCCGTTTTTCCTTCTGTGCCCCTCGCTGCCCCACTGTTGTTGTGCCCGTGATTTGCCTGCTTTCCCCCCGTTTTTCCTTCTGTGCCCCTCGCTGCCCCACTGTTGTTGTGCCCGTGATTTGCCTGCTTTCCCCCCGTTTTTCCTTCTGTGCCCCCGCTGCCCCACTGTTGTTGTGCCCGTGATTTGCCTGCTTTCCCCCCGTTTTTCCTTCTGTGCCCCTCGCTGCCCCACTGTTGTTGTGCCCGTGATTTGCCTGCTTTCCCCCGTTTTTCCTTCTGTGCCCCTCGCTGCCCCACTGTTGTTGTGCCCGTGATTTGCCTGCTTTCCCCCCGTTTTTCCTTCTGTGCCCCTCGCTGCCCCACTGTTGTTGTGCCCGTGATTTGCCTGCTTTCCCCCCGTTTTTCCTTCTGTGCCCCTCGCTGCCCCACTGTTGTTGTGCCCGTGATTTGCCTGCTTTCCCCCCGTTTTTCCTTCTGTGCCCCTCGCTGCCCCACTGTTGTTGTGCCCGTGATTTACCTGCTCTCCCCCCGTTTTTCCTTCTGTGCCCCTCGCTGCCCCACTGTTGTTGTGCCCGTGATTTACCTGCTCTCCCCCCGTTTTTCCTTCTGTGCCCCTCGCTGCCCCACTGTTGTTGTGCCCGTGATTTACCTGCTCTCCCCCGTTTTCCTTCTGTGCCCCTCGCTGCCCCACTGTTGTTGTGCCCGTGATTTACCTGCTCTCCCCCCGTTTTTCCTTCTGTGCCCCTCGCTGCCCCACTGTTGTTGTGCCCGTGATTTACCTGCTCTCCCCCCGTTTTTCCTTCTGTGCCCCTCGCTGCCCCACTGTTGTTGTGCCCGTGATTTACCTGCTCTCCCCCCGTTTTTCCTTCTGTGCCCCTCGCTGCCCCACTGTTGTTGTGCCCGTGATTTACCTGCTCTCCCCCCGTTTTTCCTTCTGTGCCCCTCGCTGCCCCACTGTTGTTGTGCCCGTGATTTGCCTGCTTTCCCCCCGTTTTTCCTTCTGTGCCCCTCGCTGCCCCACTGTTGTTGTGCCCGTGATTTGCCTGCTTTCCCCCCGTTTTTCCTTCTGTGCCCCCGCTGCCCCACTGTTGTTGTGCCCGTGATTTGCCTGCTTTCCCCCCGTTTTTCCTTCTGTGCCCCTCGCTGCCCCACTGTTGTTGTGCCCGTGATTTGCCTGCTTTCCCCCCGTTTTTCCTTCTGTGCCCCTCGCTGCCCCACTGTTGTTGTGCCCGTGATTTGCCTGCTTTCCCCCCGTTTTTCCTTCTGTGCCCCTCGCTGCCCCACTGTTGTTGTGCCCGTGATTTGCCTGCTTTCCCCCGTTTTTCCTTCTGTGCCCCTCGCTGCCCCACTGTTGTTGTGCCCGTGATTTACCTGCTCTCCCCCCCGTTTTCCTTCTGTGCCCCTCGCTGCCCCACTGTTGTTGTGCCCGTGATTTACCTGCTCTCCCCCGTTTTTCCTTCTGTGCCCCTCGCTGCCCCACTGTTGTTGTGCCCGTGATTTACCTGCTCTCCCCCCGTTTTTCCTTCTGTGCCCCTCGCTGCCCCACTGTTGTTGTGCCCGTGATTTACCTGCTCTCCCCCCGTTTTTCCTTCTGTGCCCCTCGCTGCCCCACTGTTGTTGTGCCCGTGATTTACCTGCTCTCCCCCCCGTTTTTCCTTCTGTGCCCCTCGCTGCCCCACTGTTGTTGTGCCCGTGATTTACCTGCTCTCCCCCCGTTTTTCCTTCTGTGCCCCTCGCTGCCCCACTGTTGTTGTGCCCGTGACTTACCTGCTCTCCCCCCGTTTTTCCTTCTGTGCCCCTCGCTGCCCCACTGTTGTTGTGCCCGTGATTTACCTGCTCTCCCCCGTTTTTCCTTCTGTGCCCCTCGCTGCCCCACTGTTGTTGTGCCCGTGATTTGCCTGCTTTCCCCCCGTTTTTCCTTCTGTGCCCCTCGCTGCCCCACTGTTGTTGTGCCCGTGATTTGCCTGCTTTCCCCCCGTTTTTCCTTCTGTGCCCCCGCTGCCCCACTGTTGTTGTGCCCGTGATTTGCCTGCTTTCCCCCCGTTTTTCCTTCTGTGCCCCTCGCTGCCCCACTGTTGTTGTGCCCGTGATTTGCCTGCTTTCCCCCCGTTTTTCCTTCTGTGCCCCTCGCTGCCCCACTGTTGTTGTGCCCGTGATTTGCCTGCTTTCCCCCCCGTTTTTCCTTCTGTGCCCCTCGCTGCCCCACTGTTGTTGTGCCCGTGATTTACCTGCTCTCCCCCCGTTTTTCCTTCTGTGCCCCTCGCTGCCCCACTGTTGTTGTGCCCGTGATTTACCTGCTCTCCCCCCGTTTTCCTTCTGTGCCCCTCGCTGCCTATCGCCATTCCCCGCCGCTGCGTCCCTGCGGCCCCGCCCCCTGACTGCCCATTCGCTGCCCCTGCCTCCCGCCTCCCAGCTGCTCCTCCCTCCCACCTCCCCATAAATGGCGGCCGCTGCACGGCCGCGCAGCGGACGTGCGCAGCGGGCGCGCCGCTGGCGCGCCGAGGCGCGCCTAAGGCAAGCCCGTCTGCGCCCGTCCGCGACTGGACCGCGCCCAGCGCCAGAACCCCTGGATCCCACCGATGCAACACCACTCGACGGACCTACGACGCCGCCACACTCACCGCACTCAATGCCGGCCGGAACCCTGCCTGCTACCGAGCCTCACCGAGACGCACCCACGGACCCTTCACCTGCCAAACCTGCCGATTCACCTGCCCCCTGACGTGCACCACCTCCGCCAAGTCGAGCAACAGCAGCAACCACCTGAAATGCATCCTGCTGAACACCCGCTCCGTCCACAGGCACGCCGTGGAACTCTGGGACCTGCTCGACGCAACAGCACCGGACATCGCCTTCCTCACCGAAACCTGGATGAACGCCTCCTCAGCGCCTGACATCGCCATAGCCATCCCGGATGGATACAAGATCACCCGGAAGGACCGCGTCAACCAGACGGGAGGAGGCATCGCCATCGTACACAAGAACACCATCCGCATCTCGACTAACTCCGACGAGACCTTCACCGCCGCCGAACACCTACACTTCCAGATACACACGGACCCCAAGACCACCCTCCGAGGCACCCTCATCTACAGACCCCCGGGACCACGCACACTATTCAGCGAAGACATCGCAGACTTCATCAGCCCGCACGCCATGCCCTCCGCCGACTACATCCTCCTAGGGGACCTCAACTTCCACCTGGAGAACAACAACGACAGAAACACCACCGCCCTGCTGGACAACCTCGCCAACCTCGGACTCAAGCAACTGGTGAACACGCCCACCCACTACGCCGGCCACACGCTTGACCCCGTCTTCTCGTCCAGCAAGCACATCTCCTTCAGCCACGCCACCGGACTCCACTGGACCGACCACAGCTGCGTCCACTTCAGCTTCAGAAAGACTGCGACCCACCACCACCCGCAACAGGCTCCCCGCCGGAGCTGGAGCAAGATCACCGCCGAGCAGCTCACCGCCTCCCTCAGCCAGAACACACCCACCGACACAACGGACCCAAACGAAGCAGCCAGCAACCTCGCCAAGTGGCTGACCGCCTGCGCCGACGACCTCGCACCACTAAAAACCCTCCCAGCAGACCCGGAAGCAAGAAAACCCCTTGGTTCACCAACGAACTCAAGGAATCCAAGAAGAACTGCCGCACTCTCGAGAAAACCTGGCGACTCGACCAGACCACAGACAACAGGACCGCCCTCAAGCACGCCACCCGCAAACACCACCAGCTGATCCGTGCCACCAAGAAGTCGGCACTCAAAGAACGACTGGACAACAACGCCCATGACAGCAAGGAACTTTTCAGCATCGTCAAAGAGTTCTCCAACCCCAGCGCCGGAAACAACGACATCACCCCCTCGCAAGACCTCTGCAACTCACTCTCCGCGTTCTTCCACCGCAAGATCACCGACATACACAACAGCTTCAACGCACAAACAACGCACCCTACCGCCGAACCAATGCCCGCCACCACCACCCTCTGCAACTGGACCCCGATCAACACCGAAGACACCACCCGCACGATGAACTCCATCCACTCCGGATCACCAACCGACCCCTGCCCACACCACGTCTTCAACAAAGCCGACGCCACCATCGCACCCCATCTCCGGGACATCATCAACTCCTCCTTCCGCACCGCCACCTTCCCGGAGAGCTGGAAGCACGCCGAGCTTACCGCCCTCCTGAAGAAACCAACGGCGGACCCCACCGACCTCAAGAACTACCGCCCCATCTCGCTCCTTCCGTTTCCGGCCAAAGTCATCGAGAAGACCGTCAACAGACAGCTTGCCGCCTTCCTCGAGACGAATGGATCCCTCGACCCCTCGCAGTCCGGGTTTCGGGCCAACCACAGCACCGAGACCGCCCTTATCGCAGCCACCGACGACATCAGAACCCTAACCGACAACGGGGAAACAGCTGCCCTCATCCTCCTGGACCTCTCCGCGGCGTTCGACACCGTCTGCCACCGCACCCTAGTGAAGCGCCTCAGCAACATCGGAATCCGAGAGAAAGCACTGGAATGGATCATCTCGTTCCTCGCCGGAAGAACCCAGAGAGTCCGCCTCTCCCCGTTCAGATCCGAAGCCACCGAAGTCATCTGCGGCGTTCCACAAGGATCCTCACTCAGCCCGACCCTCTTCAACGTCTACATGAGCCCCCTCGCAGCCATCGCACGCCGACACAACCTCAACATCATCTCCTACGCCGACGACACCCAGCTGATCCTCTCCCTCACCAACGACCCCACTACCGCCAGAGCCAACCTGCACGACGGGATGAGAGACGTCGCCGACTGGATGAGGAACAGCCGCCTTAAACTGAACTCAGACAAGACGGAAGTCCTCATCCTGGGCTCATCACCCTCCGCCTGGGACGACTCCTGGTGGCCCCCGGCCCTGGGCACCGCACCCAAGCCAACGGACCACGCACGCAACCTGGGCTTCATCCTGGACTCCTCCCTATCAATGACCAAACAAGTCAACGCCGTCTCATCTTCATGCTTCAACACCCTGCGCATGCTCCGCAAGATCTTCAGATGGATCCCCACTGAAACCAGGAAGACCGTCACCCAGGCACTCGTCACCAGCCGACTGGACTATGGGAACACCCTCTACGCCGGAACCACAGCCAAACTTCAAAAGAGACTCCAGCGCATCCAGAACGCCTCCGCACGACTCATCCTGGACATCCCCCGACACAGCCACATCACCGTACACCTGAAAGACCTGCACTGGCTCCCCGTCAGCAAGAGAATCACGTTCAGACTCCTCACCCACGCACACAAGGCCCTCCACGACCTGGGCCCAAAGTACCTCAACGACCGCATGTCCTTCTACACGCCCACACGCCAGCTACGATCAACCAGCCACGCCCTCGCCACCGTACCACGCATCCGCAGAACCACCGCCGGAGGAAGATCCTTCTCCTACCTGGCGGCCAAGACCTGGAACTCCCTCCCCACTCACCTTCGGCGAACCCAGGACCATCTCGCCTTCAGGAAGCAGCTCAAGACCTGGCTGTTCGAGCAGTAACTTACCCCCTCCCCCAGCGCCTTGAGACCCTCCCGGGTGAGTAGCGCGCTCTATAAATGCCGTGATTGATTGATTGATTGATGAAGCTTTTTCCAGTTCCAGCTTGACCACTTATGTACAATTGAACTGATGTATATGTAGAACAAGCACACTCTTTTTTCTCATGCAAAAATCCATGTTACCTTTTACTTCATCAAAAATGTCTTTCTGATCTGTATTCAATTGCTGTATTAGTTGTTCTAGATCCAGAGTTTCCTGTCTTGCTTACTGCATTGCATTCATGGCTATTGCAGCTTCATTTTGAATGATTGGCTGTCCAAGAGGATCTTGACTTCCAGGTGCTGAACTTTGACTACTCTGAGAACTCTCTCTTGCTATCTCAGAAGCAATTGTTTCTTCTTGTTCAATCTCATCGCTCAACATTGGGAGATACACTGGAAACACAAAGCACTTAATGCTGTCTTTCACAGCGTTGAATGTGTCGTCATAACAGCCAAATTCTCCAAGTAGCTTGCTTTCAGTTCACCCATGGCTTGAACAACTGTAACAAGGATAAATAGGAAACCTCTCTTTTGTCTGGAGTTTGGCAACTTAGCTTTCGATGGTTGATTAAACTTCCTTTGTTATGTCTGACCAAACATCCTTCACCTCAATCAACAGCAAATTTTCCTTCTTCTATGTTTTCACTGATATAATTTCTGTATGTATAATGTTGAAGTATTTCATACAGACATATCCTTTCTAGAGAAGGACTCCTTCTTAGATAGTACGTATCCAGTATATTAGTCTTCAGAATATCTGTACTGTGTGTCTAAAATTCCGTAAGATATTGGATTTCATAAAAAGACTTCAGGACTCTGTTACGAGTTTTAGAAAGCCCTAAACTTACCCATAGAACTTCTCTAGATTTAGAAAACAAGCTAGATGAGCTTAACCATTTTGCACATTCATAAGAGCCGATCTCTCTGTGAGAAAGCATTTTCAAACTAAAACTGTACAATTTCTTTGTAAGACTCTTTTCTGCTGAAATCTCCTCCCACATCTCCTTCAACTCGTTTTTTTCTCACTTTGTTATATAAGAGGTGATGTACCGAGCAACTGCCATTGAGTTATCTGCAACAAACTGTAGATCCATATTTGCATTCCGTATCTTCAAAATCACAGGATTGTAGTCATTGATGTATTTTGAGGCTTCTGTTCTTCTGAAGTTGTATGCGTTCTTTGGTGATTTCTGTGTGAGAGTGTTTCTGACTGCAGACAAAAAGCTATTAACTCTTCCATCTGAGATCACAGGTCGTGGATATCCAAAAGGACATCTTGTATAAAATGTTCCTTTAGATCTATATTTTCTACAACAGTATTTTCCAAACTATAGTTTTGGAATCTTAGAACATGTAGTCTTAATATTTTATCAACTCTGTCATTTGGGATGATGCAAGTGACATACTGCTCTATGAAAGACAATGCAGACTCATCAGTGTCTGTTCCAAACTTTGGAGCATCTTTTACCCATAATAGCATGCAAATATGTGAAGCACCTCTGGCTTGGTATTCTTTGCGCCAAAGGAAATCAGTCACTTTACGGAGAGGTGGATTACTCTTGTTGCAGATAAAAGCCATCATAGCTTGAAATCTGTGGTTAAAATATCTGCAAACATTTGCAGGGTCCAATGAGCAGAGTTCATCTGGAGTCTTTAGATCAATATCTTCTATATTTGAATTTGCCACTCGCCTAACTGAGTGTTAAAAACCATGTAGGTGCTCCTAAATTTCTCAACATGCATTTTAGTTCACTGTGACGACGATACCAATATTCATTGGTCCCACGTTGACATGCCATGTGATTGATCAAGTTGTAATAAAGTTGTTCATCTTTTCCGTGGATTTTCTAAACAAATTCTTTTGCAGATAGATTTTGGAGATTTACACCTGTTTTCCAAATGTGGTTTACATCATAAAACAATGAAGTCAAATCACTTTCAAATAATAGAAGAAACATATAAGGGATACATTGACGAACTCGAGGTTTCTCTGAATAATGTCTAGTACATCAGTACTCAGCCACAGGTATTTGTACAGACCGATTTTCATACCTACCACCTACTCCAGTAGGAAACAGAAGAGGGCAACAACAAGCTTCTAAAAAAAATTCCCATACACTTAAGGGAGTTCCTTTTGCTTCTTTTAGTTTATATAGATCAATAGCATCACCAGTAGTCTCTTTTGAATGTAGGGCATGGATGCTGTAAGTTTCATAAATTTCTTCTACTCTGCTTTGAACCACTTTTTCTATCTGACCTGTTGATGATGATGATGTGGTGTCATCCAGATGTGTGATACCTTGAAGAATTACTGCATTGTTATAATATATGTTATTTTGCACCAGATATGAAGTTGCCTTTTTAACTTTGCTAACATCTACTAACTTGGGCAATTTATTTTTTACTCTTGATCGGGACAACATTTACTAGAATTGCAAGTCCCTCTTCCAAATTTCACTGTACCCCTATAGCTTCAATATTCTCCATAGAAACTCACTAGAACCAACAGGTCGCAAGTTCATAACACATACCAGAAGGTCCATACTAGTTACAAACTGAACCACAGCAGGTGTGGTTTACTGCACATACTGTAAAGAATATCCAACTCTGTATTACATTTTGTTCTGTTTACCAGAGCCAATGAAACATCTATTTGCTAATCATTTCCACATGCAACCTACTTTTATTCACCTGCATATTCCCATCATCCAATCAAATTTCATTTTTTTTCAAGCCACCAGCACACATGCATTTTCATGTTTTCATTAGTACCAATTGTTATATTGAGCTGCAGACCTGTTCTGTGTGCTACTCCTCTTTCCTACAAACTGCTTAGAGTGATGATTGTGGGCCACAGCTATGTCTATTGGGCTAAAGAGGCTGCAAAAAACAAAGGTATTGACAGGGACATGAGTTTGCCAAATGTGGAGATTAGTTGGTTTGACCAGAGAGGGTTAAAGTTTTATCAGCTACTGCCTTTGGTTACAACCATTGTGGATTTCCAAGCTCCTCACCTCATGATTGTGCACTGTGGTGGCAATTACCTAGGCACATTGACTGGGGTAAGGTTGGAAACCCTAATGAAGAATAGTGTACCTTTGCAGAACAGATCTCGCTTTTCCCTCACACTGTCCTAGTGTACTCTAATATATGTCAAAGACAGAAATGGAAGTGGTCAAATCAGTTCTGTCCACAGAATGACAAAGCCAGGAAACATGTGAATAAAACTGTTTCTCCTTTCCTCAGAGACCATAATGTGGGCTCAGAGACCATAATATGGGCTCTGTCTATAACTATCTGCATTTTGACATGCTTGGAATGTATAGAAGTGATGGAGTTCACTTTACAGACGAAGGGAACAGGGTGTTTCTAAGCAACCTGAAACTCTGCATAGAATCTTATCTGTAGCTGTCTTATACACACTTTCAACACAAAGGCTCTTGTCATAGCCACCCAAGAGGCCAAAACTTTGTTCATTGTCTTGTCAAATAATTGTTTTTTGCATTTTAAAAATTCGCGGTGACGTCGAGATGATGACGATCACGTCTCAAAATCACAAAACAAAAGCACACATTCAACAACCACCACCACATTCTAAAATGTTAACTTAAAATATTCATTCTATTACAATACACACATTACTAACCACATCACTACTCTAAAACATATTTGTACACATATTTTTCTAGCAAATCTTTTAAAAACCGTTTAAAACCCTACTTCCCGTTTTCGTGATTACACCGAGAGTCACAATGACTACTTTTTTAGGGGGTGCAAACACATATATGCTCACATTTTACAGTATTTTAAACTAGGGTTTATTACTAGGGGTTTATTACTGCACTGTTTAAAGTCATATTTTTGTAGAGAGTTCATATAAAAACAACCGTTTGAACCGGTTTTCCGTTTTCGCGGTGACACCGGCATCGCAATGATATCGGTAGCTGCAGTCACCGCGAATAAGTCACGAAATGACAAAACAAATACAGACATTCAATAACCACTACCACATTCAAAACTTATAACTGCAAAATGGATTATAACCAACAGACTAAACACATTACGATATAAATGACTGTACAATAACATGTAACTCCCTTAATATCTCTATAACACAGTGCATATCATTTTCAGTGTAATCTATGACTGCATGCATCAATGTATCAGTAAGTCTCTCATTCACTGTACAAGTATTTGAGGGGATCTGTGAGATGGTGCATCAGTCTATCAATACTTCTGTAACGAAATGCGTGACTGCCTCAGCACATCTATGAGTGGGCGCATCAGTGTCACAATGGGTCTGTGATTGGTTGCGTAAGTCTCTCACTCAATCTGTGAGTAGGTGCATGAGTGCCTTTGTGCATTGGCGTTTATGACTGTCTGACTGGATCTGTGAGTGGATACATGAGTGTCTAAGTGGGTGTCTGAGTGAGTGGGTGCATGAGTGTCTGAGTGGATCTGTGAGTGAGTGCATGAGTCTCTCAGTGGGTCTATGACTGCCAGCATGAGTGTCTGAGTGGCTCTGTCAGTGAGCGCATGGGTCTATGAATGCGACTGTGAGTGGGTACATGAGTCTCTGAGTATATAAATGACTGGGTGCATAAGTCTCTGAGTGGGTCTATGAGTGGCTGTGTGAGTGACTGTGTGGGTGTGTGAGTGTCAGAGTGCACCCATTAGTGGAATATGAGTGTCTGATTGGATCTGTCAGTGGGTGTATGAGAGTCTCAATGGGTCTATGAGTGAGAGCATACGTCTCTGAGTAGGTGATTGAATGTGTGCTTGCATGAGTGTTTAAGTGGGTCTGTGACTGGGAGAGCAAGTGTCTGGATGGGTATGTGAGTGGATGTATGAGCCTTGACTGGGTGACTGAGTGGGTGCATGCATGTATATCTGAGTGAGCTTGTAAGTGGGTGGGTGAGTTCCAGAGTATATGAGTGACTGACTGAGTCCATACGTTTCTGAGAGGGTCTGTGATTGAGTGTGGGAGTGACTGGAGGGGTATGTGAGTGGGTGTATGAGTGTCTGAGTGGATCTCTGAGTGGGCATATGAGTGTCTCAGTGGGTCTGTGAGTACATGGGTGAGTGGGTCTGTAAGTGGGTGCATGAGTCTCTGAGTCGTTCTGTACATGGGTGTGTCACTTTCTGTGTGAGTCTGTAAGTGGTTGCATAAGAGCCTAAATGGGTATGTGAGTGGGTGCATGAGTATCTGAGTGGGTATGTGACTGCATGTATAAGTGTGTAAGTGGGTATGTGAATCAATCAATCAATCAAACAGGGAATTTTAAAGTGTGCTACTCACCCGTGAGGGTCTCAAGGCGCTGGGGGGGGGGGTGCATCTCCGGGTTATCCAAAAAGCCAGGTCTTGAGGCTCTTCCTGAAGGTGTGCAGAGTGGGGGAGCATCTTATGTTGACTGGGAGCTCGTCCAGGCCTTGGCAGCGATGTAGGAGATGGCTCTTCTACCTGCTGTGGTTCTGCGGATCTGCGGGGTTTCTGCCAGGGCGAGGTGGGCTGAGCAGAGGTTTCCTTTGGGTACGTGGAAAGAGACTCTTTCGTTGAGGTTTTAGGTCCGATGTTGTGGAGTGATTTGTAGGCGTGGGTGAGTAGCTTGAAGGTTACTCTCTTCTCGACGGGGAGCCAGTGGAGGTCTCGCAGGTGTTGGGTCATGTGTTCATGTTGTGGGGTGTCGAGGACGAGTCTGGCCACGCTGTTCTGGATGGTCTTGAGTTTGTGTAGCAGGGATTTGTTGATTCCAGCGTAGAGGGCGTTTCCGTAGTCCAGTCTGCTGGTTATGAGTGCATGGGTGACGGTCTTTTGGGCTTCGGCTGGGATCCACTTGAAGGTATTGCGGAGGATGCAGAGGGAGTTGAAGCAGGTAGAGGCGACGGCATTGATCTGGCGAGTCATGGTGAGGGAGGAGTCGAGGATGATGCCGAGGTTCTGGGCGTGGTCAGTAGGGGCGGGTGGGCTACCGAGGGCGGGGAGCCACCAGGTGTTGTCCCAAGCAGTGGGGGAGGGTCCGAGGATGAAGACCTCTGTCTTTTCCGAGTTAAGCTTTAGGCAGCTGCTGCTCATCCAGGATGCAACGTTTTTCATTCATTCCTGGAAGGTTCGGGGTTCTTCGTGAGGGAAAGGATGAGCTGGGTGTCGTCGGCTTAAGATACTATGCTGAGTCCATGCTGTCGGACGATAGAGGCGAGGGGGGCCATGTAGATGTTGAAGAGCATGGCCTGAGCGATGATCCTTGGAGTACTCCGCAGTTGATTTCTGTGGGTATGGAGAGGAAGGGTGGAAGTCTGATCCTTTGGGTTCTGCTGGTGAGAAAGGAGCGGATCCAGTCGAGGGCTGCTCCCCGTACACCGGCATCATGGAGTCTTGCTGCCAGCGTGCGGTGGGAGACGGTGTTGAAGGCTGCTGAGAGGTCTAGCAGGATGAGGGCCGCGGTGTGGCCCTGATCGAGGAGTGTGCAGATGTCGTCAGTGGTGGCAAGGAGGCCAATCTTGGTGCTGTGGTTGTTGCGGAATCAGGACTGGGAAGAGTCGAGGATGGTGTTCTCTTCGATGAAGGTGGTTAGCTGGGCGTTGACGATTTTCTCGGTGACCTTGGCTGCAAAGGGTAGGAGGGAGATGGGACGGTACTTCTTCAGGTCTGTAGGGTCAGTAGTGGGTTTCTTGAGGAGGGGCTTGACCTCTGCCTGTTTCCAGTCGTCGGGGAAAATGCTGGATGAGAAGGTGGTGTTGGAGGTGTGGCGTAGCTCGGGCGCAATGGCGGCTCTGTGGAAGATGTGTGGTGGGCAGGGGTCCATGGGGCACCTGTGTGGGTGCTCTTCATGGTCGTGGTGGTATCTTCTGTGGTGACCGCGGTCCAGGTGGTGATGGTAGGCTGGCTGTCCTGCCTGGAGGGGATGGTGGTGTCCGGAAACTGTTCGCTGAAGTTGTCGTAGAGGGTCTTGATTTTCAGGTGGAAGTAGGAGCCGAGCTTGTTGCAGTGGTCCTGGGAGGGTGTGACGTCCGTGGCTTTGCTGGGGGGTTTGGTGAGTTGCTGGATGATTTTGAAAAGTTCCTTTGAATTGCTGGAGTTTGTGAGGATTTTGTTCCAGATGAAGGTCCTCTTGGTGGATCTAATGAGTTGGTGGTATTCTGTCGTGGCGTTCTTGTAGGCGGTCTGGTCTCTGGTGGTCTTGCTGTTTCTCCATCATTTTTCGAGGCGTCTGCAGGTGCGTCTGGCTTCTTGGAGGTCGGTGGTGAACCAGGTGGCCTTCAGGGGACGTTGTTTGTCGTGGGTTGCGGAGGGGTAGGAAGGAGCTTGTCCGCGCAGCTAGTGATCCAGCGGTGCAGTTCCTTGGCTGCATAGTTGGCGTCGGTCGTGGCGGAGGGGGGTCGTGGATGAGAGTGGAATTGAGGTGCTCCTCTGTGACCTTGCTCCAATTCCTTTGTGGTGGGCGCGGTGTGGGCTTGTGAGTGGTGGTGGTGTTGACAGAGACGTGTGCGCAGTAGTTGTCTGTCCAGAGGGGCTGTGAGGTGTGGCTGAAGCGGATGTTGTTACCTCCTGCGAAGATTGGGTCGGGGGTTTGTCCTGCCTTGTGAGTGGGGGTGGTGATGAGCTGCTACAGTCTGAGGTTGGCGAGGTTGTCTAGGAGGGCAGCGAAGTCAGGGTAGCTATGGTTGTCGAGGTGGAAGTTCAGGTCTCTGATGAGTATGTAGTCCATGGAGGCGATGGCGTGGGGTGCGCTGAGGTCCACAATGGTGGTGGTGAAAGAGGCGTGAGGGCCCAGGGGGTCTGTAGGTGAGGGTGCCGCGAAGAGTGGTTCTAGGGCTGGTCTGGATCTGGAAGTGGAGGTGTTCGGTGTTGGAGAGGGGGTCGCTCGTGCTGGAGGTGGAAAGTCGGAGGGAGCTCTTGTGTGCGATGGCAAGTCCTCCCCCTGGGCGGTAGGGGCGGTCCTTCCTCTGGATCTTGTATCCGTCGGGGATGGCGGTGGTGATGTCGGGGTAGAGGAGGCGTTGGTCCAGGTTTCCATGAAAAAGGTGATGTCTGGCGAGAGGGTGTCGAGGAGGTCCCAGATCTCTATGGCATGTCTTGCAGGGTGCGTACGTTGAGGAGGATGCACTTCACAGCTTCCATGGTGTTGGTGTCCAGTGTGGGGCTGGCAGCCGTGGTGGTGCGGAGGGTGGTGAAGGTTCGGCGGCAGTGACGGCATGAGAACTGGCCATGGGTGGGGTTTGGCGTTGATAGCTGGCAGTTGTTGTCCCTTCCGGGGTTGATTGCGAGGAGGGCAACTCGGCCATAGCGGCTGGTGGTCAGAGAACCAGGGTCTCTGGCACTGGTCGCGTCGGGTTGCGGACGGGCGCAGACGGGCTTGGCTTTGGCACGCCTTCGGCGCGCCAGCGGCGCGCCTGCTGCATGTCCGTACAGCGGCCGCCATTAAATAGGGGAAGGGGGAGGGAAGTGCAGCTGTGAGGCGGTAGTGGGAAACCGGCGGAAGAGAGGGGCTACGGGGGTAGCAGCAGCTAAAAGGGGCGCAAGGACACAAAGGAGAAGAGGATCAGGGGGCAAAAAAATTATACTAAGTCAGCAAAAAAATAAAACATTCTACCGAAGAGACCACAAGGGCACAGGTACCAGGCAGAATCGGACCCCTACCAGCAGAGAGGTAGAGGGGGCAGAGGAGTCAGCGGAGCTGCACGGGCGGAGAGCTGGGTCACTGACCAGGTCACTGAATGGGTGTATAAGTGTCTGATTGAGTTTGTGAGTGTATACCTGAGTGTGTGACAGGGACGGGCGAGTGTGTACAAATATATATATTTTTTTATATATTTTCACTAGTGTTTGCAATTACTTCACGATAGTTGTGATGTCCCTGCAATGGTACACGGGGGCTGCACTGGCGGTAGTAGCGTTGTCGCGAATATCGCACGCGATAAACAAAATAAATTTTGAACACATAACTTGTGTCACTAACACACCGACCTCTCAATCTTGGGGTCAGAGTATCTCTACCCTATCCCCTTATGTTAGCTTCCACATACATTTTCAGCCACAGGAACTGTTCCCAAACGATAACAAGTATTTGCAATGCAATAGGTCTCTCATTACTGAAACTTTGAGCTATTGGTGTTGCAAATAATAATGCTTGTTAGATTTTTTTTTTTGTTACAAAATATCCCAGCAGTAGCATAAGTAAGGGTGCAATATGTGGCTAATAGAGGTCCCTTTACAACGCCACAGGGGCACCTAATAACAGCTTGTGGTATTGCACCCTTTTCTTGCTACGACGTGAATTTTATTTCATTACTTATGCTACTGCTGGAATATTTTTTAACAAAACTAACAACCATTATCATTTGCAACGCCGATAGCTCAAACTTTTAGTAATGCCAGACCTATTGCAATGCAAATGCTTGTTTTATGTTGCAGGTATGTGGTGCATCATCTACTTTCCAAAATACAATCTTATATTTATCCTATGGTAGGAGGCTGTTGTTCAGCCAGTCTAAGGCTTATAGCTCACACAACTTTGCATTTTGATACCTGCAGTTTTAAATTACAATAAATGCAGTAGACCTCAGGCAGGAGAATTCAAAGTGACTTGAGTTACCAGTAACTGTGGAAAGAGCAATAACTTTAGAAACTGGTGCTTTATTTCACCTTTTTCGTGGTGTGAAGGTTACGTAACTGTTTTATGGCGTTCGAATGAGCACAATGGGGCTTATTTGCAGGTGCTTGCGCCGCCGGTGCTTCACTGTTTATTTGGGAAAAAATGACGCAGCAGCGGTGGCGCAAGGGGCTTGTAAATAAGCCCCCATGTCTTTGGCAGAATGCTTTAAAGACGCCGGTCGATTGCCGCTCACTCTATACGCGCACACACATATCCAAGACAAAATCCTACTCTTAAGCTGTGTTGCCATCTTTTGGTGTCCAGTGAAGCTTGAATAGAGTAAACCGGTTCCAATTGAAAAACGGTTGCCAAACCAGGAGCAGCTGAATTCGCGAGACACCTGGACCTACAGCCAGCAGCATCTGGTATTAGAAAGGAATTTAAAACATTTAACAAATCCCTCTGGGCCTTAACGTCTTGCGGAAGTGAAAATCCCTCAGTCGGGGCACATACGTTGTTGGCAAACAGTTTAAAGCCAAGGTGTATAAATAACCCTCAAAGCCTCATTAGAATGTAGTCGAGAAGTAGCACATTCAGGACATATGCAGAGTTGGAAAAAGTGATCTTCAACATCCAGACCACACCACAATGCTGCATGAATTCAACTAAATTTGTGCTGCAAGTGATATGGCATCTAAGTTTAGGAAAGGTTAAGAAAAAAGAAGGAAAGAAAAAAATCCTAGTGAATGTATATACGGCGCCTAATTAGTGTTTAATTACAACCAGGGTGCGCCTCTGTGAAGTGAACCAGGGAGTGTCTGTGAATGCACTCCCCCGTAGGGGCTCCGAAAGGTTTCAACATTATAATGCGCACGTTTAGTTCACACACTCACTTGCATGATCGGAAAGGGTATTGGTGAACACGTATTTCCCACAAAACTATCTTCAGTAATGTAAAACCAAAATGGTAATTCATGTGGACCAATACGCAAGGGTGCAAGAAAGTCTGGTGTTGTGGGACAGGGCTGAATAATTTCTAGCTGTGGTTTGTAATGCGCCAACAATACGCTTTTAAAGTGAACATTGGCAGAGCTGTAAAGATCGCTATCGCTCTCGTGACCTCCATCTGTGCCGTTTTTGGGAATGTAAATATTCAGTGAATTGCCCTTAATCACAGAACGGGAAGCTTCTCAGCATGGAAGGAAACTTGTTTTCAACTTGAAAATAGGTTTGGTGTTATTGCTACTAAGCCTCATGTTATGTTTTTTATGTATAGGTTATATTTTCAAAAATAAAGGGGCATATTAGCAAGACCGGCGATAATGGGCTTGCTAATATGCGTTATAGAATTCCAATAGAAGCCCAGGTTAGATGTGCAGGACATCTAACCTGGGCTTCTATTGGAATTCTATAACGCATATTAGCAAGCCCATTATTGCCGTTTTAGCGGCAGTTTCCTGCCGCTAAAACGGCGATAATTTTATCGCCGGTCTTGCTAATATGCCCCAAAAAGTTAAAGTGGGTCAGAGAAAAAAGAACACGCTTATATTTGGTGTAGCAAAGGCACAAACAAAAGTTTGTTGTATTTTATTAACACTACATTTAAAAGACAACCAATGTGCGGATATACGAGATAAAAGTCTTTGGGGTATATTCACAAGAACGTGTGCTAAACATCTCCAAAAAATGTTAACGCAACTTTACACATCGCAGCCTATCGCGGGAAAACAACCCCGTTTCAACGTGGAATTCACAACACGGCGGTACCATGCGATAGTCTCCCGAAACCGCGGCCAATGTCCGCGATACAACCACCTCGACGGAGATAAAAACACAAACCCAACACCAAAAAACATGTGATGAGCCCATTCGCGAGGAGGAAAGCAGCGATAAGCAGCGCAAGGCCCGCGACACATATACGGCATGCGGGAATAAGCAAAACAAAAGCAGGAAAAAGAAAGACAAACCAAACAGAAAACAGCGAAGCACAACGGAGGCAGTCGGAGCTAGCACACAACCCCACAAGCACCATTGGCAACAAAACATTAGACATGGCAGGCCATCGTGGACAAGGTGAATGCAGCCGGAGAGCGGAGGAGGACAATGGCAGAAAACCAGAGCAACTGGAATGATGCGAAACGCACAAACAAGCACAAACACACCAACAACCACAAGGCAGCAATGCACACCGGAGGTGGGAGTCCAGCGCCACACCAGGAGCTGGATGACATGGAGGAAATGGTGTCCACCACATCAGTCTGGAGATGGTGGCAGGGCTCGGGGACCGGAAACTGCTCAAAATCAACAGACACAACAGCAACAGGGAGAGGAACGACCAGGGACTGTGGGGACGGGGGGAGATGGGCACAATGGCACACATGCACAAGTAAGCACAGCACAACTGCAGACAAACCGTGCCCAAGAGGAACAACACCAACCAAGAGCACAAGTCACACAACTCGGCAATATCACACCACTGAACAAGCACAGAAGTGAAAACCACACTGCCTGAAAGGGAGAAGGGTGAGCCAAATGAGAGCCGAAGGGACATCTCACACACAATGCAGCACACACACATAGGAAGCAGAGCACCCCAACATCCAACACAATGTGGTACAAACACCAACATCTGCACAACCGAACACAGGACACAAGTGCACCCGCTTGTGGCCGGGAAATGGCCATACACATCTGGCAAAGCACGAAACAGGGACATGATAATGCACAAGTACCAACCCACAGCCCTGATGGGGCAGCAATGCATGTAAGGCAGGGACCCAGATAGGCCGTGACACACACATTGGCATACAAATAAACACTCAACACAGTTGGAGACAAGTGAACGTGCGGAAACTTTATCAACGATTGCGTGTCAGTACGGCCAAGGGAAGTGCCACGACATGCAGACCAATGCAGCAGCATGTCTGAATGAGGAACGTTGGAAAGCGCCCATGTCCACCCCGGGGAAGTCCATCACCAACACAAGTCATTGCCAACCTGCGTATGTTGTCCGCGCATGGATCAGGAGTCCAGGCCAATGCAGCCATGTCCACTGTCTCCTAGGGACATGTGACCAGATCCCCAACATGCAACCAGGCGTCGGGACACGTGCAATGGGTCACATGCAGTCCTGGCTGCAGTTACCTTGTCACTCGTACATGAACGTCAGTGCAGCAGCGTAGGCCAACATTTCCAATGCGAGATCGCTGTCCACCACATCTGACATGTCGGCGACGTAACCCATCAGCTGTCCCGGACAGATGTGCACACTCCAACCCCTGACCCCAATATGCACGAAAGCCCAATCAGGGAGCGGCTCAATGTGGTCACTGCACACGACGACTCCTGCAATCTCCCAGGTCCAGTCCCCAGCATGCATGCCAAACATCCAGGCATGCCATAAACGGGCATCACGGTGACACTCCTGGTCGTGGTCTAACAGGGGGCGCACACACACGTCGAAATCCAGGTCAGCTACCGTAACGTTGGAGAGGCAGACATCCATGGACCACTCGAATATGCACGAGCGACAGTGCAACACAGGCTGAATGCAGGTGACGTTGGCAAGGCGGAAGCTCAGCCTGTAACTGATCCGCAGCACTGCCAATGGCAGTGCCCCCAGTACATGCAGCAGACGTGCACAGTACAGGTCCACGTGACTGGAGTAGAGCATGTGTCCGGGATGGTCAGCCATTGCGTCAGTGGCTCTGCTTGAAGCGGCACTGTGAGGACCTGTGCCAGTCCTGTGGATGAAACGCCACAGCTCGGAGCAATGAGCAGTGTCTGTGTGCAACGGGTGCAGGCCTGGGGTGTGATGGGAGTACGAGTGAAGGCCATTTCACACACGCAGACCACGACCAAGGACTTCTGCGTGTGGGATGTGTACACGTTGGCCTCACGTCTGGCAGTGCGTATTGTGGGAGTCACCTGGAAATGCTATCCTATCTGTCAGGGGGTGCTGGGCACATGCAAGTCACATCTAGGAGCTGCAGATATGCTACCGCCAGATAGTGCAGACAAAGGACCATTCATCCCTACAGTAACTACACCATCTGCATGCATTCAGGAGACGCACAGAGGCCTGCCGTGGGTGTGGTGGGATGTCTGCGACCCTGGGAATCATGGATGATAGGCCCAGCACGTGGCACTGTGTGTTACGTTGCCTCACAGCTGCTCCACCCTCCCACGAGCCCCCACACTTGTGTGCCCTTCGTGGTTGTATCACGTGCACTCCTACGGCACACCATTGAGCTGCCTGTCCGCGCATGTCCAGCGGTATGCCACCAACACCATGACGCTGGCCTTTGAAGGTGTGCGGCCAAGTGAGTGCAGCCCAATGGTCCGGACAGGGCAGACACAAGTGTACAGTCCATGGCTGGCTGTGATCACGCTGCGAATGAGGCTAGGCAACGGACTCATGCAGCCGCAGGACCGATACACATAACACTTGGCATGCATGTGCCAAGACCCCGAGCGGTCTTGCGCTCCTACATTTCCCCATCCGTGTGGGCCCGCCCTCCTGGTGCATGCTACATTGCAACATCGTCTACTGTGGCCCTGGTGGCGACAACACCCCAACACAGAGACACACTTACCGCACATCCTGCCCAAGGCCAGGTCTGAGCCATGCCCTGCTCCCCCTGCCGATGCAGCACACCCCTGCGCTGAACTGACATACGCCGGACCAGCACAAGCCGCTTGTGCATGCAGGGGGGGCCGGGCGAAGCTACATGTCCAAGGTCACTGCCAACGCTGAGGTGACATGGTATCGTCCGCTGAGGATAGCACACTGTGATGTTGCAGTGCTGTGCCCATCATGCTGACACAATGACCACACGGACACACTTGCTCAGATGGTGTGAATGGCTACGAGCACGTGCGCCCGGCCACATTTATTAGCAGGCACACATATCGAGTGACACCTGTGTTGGATGTGTGTGGGGTGTGTGCACACCAGCCGGCAAGGGCTGCCTGGTGAAGTCAGAAATCGACAACAGTGTACATCGCAAAGGACACAACCATTCAACCGTAAAGGACCCATGACCTGAGCTGCACAAAGTTAGTGTCCCCGGATGCACAGCGTCCTGCACGGGCCTACCGCCACGGGCGCTGACTTGCGGTGCACTGGGGCAAAGTCACAAGAGCAGAGCAGGTTGCCGCAGATGACTAGGGGGGTTGTCGCGGAGTGTCTCGGTGGACAGTGGAAGGTGTACCCCCAGGGCATGATGCCGAGGGCAGAACCACACTGAAACAGTCACCATGGTGGAGATGAGTGGAGCAAACACATGTCGGACACCAAGTCCGTCCCAGCCAGATGATGATGCAGACAACCCCCAGGCCATAGACTCAGACGACACCAAAGTTCAACCAGAGAGTTCCCATGAGTCATTGCGCACAGAGTTAGTGGCACCAGTGCTGATAGGGGATGCCGCCTGCGATGAGGCATGTCCAATGGTGTGGACTCCTCCATATCTTACCCAGGACACAGTTCGACAAGTGTGGCCTACTGGACCGCAGTGTAGGCCTGAGGCAGCGGCCAGCAGGGGCCATTCACCGAGTGTCGCCAGCTTAGGTTGGATGGTCCCACCGACCTGCGTAGTTCAGGTTCAGTGGCACCACGGGACGCAGACTAGTGTTGCACAGGGTTAGTGGCACCAGGTCAGTTGTTGCTAGTGTTCGCTCACCTCCGTAACGAGGATCCGGCTTTCATCCGGACTGAACCGCATCTTCCTCTTACTCCTCTCCGTGCGTTCATTGGTATAGACTCAGCCATCCATGAATCACGACTAGGTGCTGGATGTGGGGCCTACTGGACCGCAGTGTAGGCCGGGGCAGCGGTCAGCATGGGCCCACAGACACGTGTCGTGTGCTTGTGATGCATTTGTTTGCTTCGCTGATAGCAGGGAGTTTAGTGATATCACCCCTGCAGTAGACATCTGGTCACTGCCATTCATGACTCAGGACACAGTTCCACATGTGGGACCCACTGGGCCGAGGAGGATGCCGGTGGAGTATGTGAATGTAAAAGGAGTACTGTGGGCCTGCGCCCTGGAGGCCAGGGAGGGGCTGCGGAGGCTGCAAAGGTCGCGGGCCGGGGGCCTGGAGCTTGCACCGGCACGTGGTGGGCCCTCTTTGACACACGCCGGTGTCGGCAGGTGAGCGGAGCCTCGTTGGTGCGATGGGGCAGGCATGACGGGTCGGGGGCCCAGCGGCCCGGGGTGCAGCAGGCGCACAGGGATGCAGGCCCCGCCGAGCTCGGCGCCGGACTCGTGGCGGGCTGAGAGGCGCCGCCCTGGCAGACGCGTTGTCCATTCCAAATGAGGACCATGCCCAGTGCGACGGGCTACCTACCCCTATGCAGGCCTAGCGTACGCAGGGCCAACCCACTCTGCCCGCGCATGCAGGGGGGGACATAACGTGCGCCATTTCCGCGTTCTGCCCCACAGCCTGTGGGGACATGGTAGCGTCCACTGACCACTACACTCCATGCTCCAGCAGATGATCTCCACATGGCCATTTCCGTGATTTGCACGCTGTGGTCTGTCTGGCATCTCCACGCCAAATCTGGCATTGGGTAGGTTCACATTCCTTAGTCACTTGCCGCTCTGGCACATGCCTGCGCCAAGCCTCTCCTCACATCCTGCTATTGTGTGTCTGTGGTGCCATGCCGTGGCTGGGTTGTGGGCATGGCAAGCCCAAGTTCCTAATGGAGTCGTGTTGTCGTGTCTGGTCGGTTGGCATGTTGTGTGGCATGTTGAATGTAGTTGTGCTGCGTGCCCATTGCCAGTGTCGTTAGTTGCATGGCTGTGGGCTGGAGGTGTGTGGTGTGTTCATTTGGTACTTACCAACGAGCACTGCATTGCCATGGGTGCCATCCTGGGTGCGCAGGGTGATGATGGACTGTCGGGAGATGTGAGAATCAGGCACTCTGCCTGGGGAGTTGGCCACGACATTGTTGAGGGGTCCCGGGCGGTCCACTATTGCCTGCACATTCATGGGATGCGTCTGCTTCCTGTTGTGGTAGTTGTGTGCAGTGTCGGCAGGGGGCACGAGGGGTACATTTGTGCAGTTGGCCCTGACACGTGAGGGAATCCAGCTATGGCGTAGGGGCCTTGCTTGGTCTCCAGCTGCTCCTGCGCAGTGTGGGTGAAGTGGAGGGGCTGGGGTACCAGGCTGATGTTGGCATCCAGGACAGGTGTGATGACCTTGTATGGGGCTGGCTGTGTGACTCCTCCGACTCTGGCAGTTGTGGGTTGGATGGTAACAGAGGCCGACATGTGCTGCGCAGCTGGCAGCTTTGTCTGTGGAGGGATGTTGGTTGTATGCTGGGTTGGTACCGTCAGCAGGTGGGGGATGTGGGCAGGATGCGGGGGTTGGTTGTCCTTTTGGGCCTGTAGTGGGCAATGTCCTCCTCTGGCGTTGGGTCTGGGCGGCAGGTGCGTTTCAGGTGGGTCCGCTGCCTTTGTGTACGCTGCCTCTGTGGTGTTGCGGAGGGGGGTGGGGGGGGGCCTGGGGGTGGTGGCGGGCCTGGAGGTGGTGGAGGTGGGTGTTGTGGCCCTCATGGGTATCGGAGCTGCATGATCATTGTCTCCATGGCATCTGTGGGTCTTCAGGTGTGGCTCTTGGCTGGGCTCCCTTTCATACTGCGGGTAGTCGTCCTGCTTAGCACCAGCAAATGGCAGGTGTTAAATCCCTGGTGCTACCGCGGTTTATCGCCTGTTTTTGGTTCGCATCGCGGATCTGGCAGTTCGTTGTGAAAGTGGTGTAGTGGTTTTTTCGTGTGTTTTTGCACAGGAACACCTACTCTGCATCTCATTAGGGTTAGTTGGTGGTGTCCACCGTGGAGATAAATTTTGGGGCAGTTATCTCGGGAATACTGGCGATTTCTGCAGTTTGCACCCGCTTGTGAATGGGGTGTTAAATCTATCTCCACTTTTGATGAGTTAAGGTGGAGATAAATCGGAGATAAGTCCTTGTGAATATCCCCCTTTGTTATTGTTGTTTATTTGTTGTATGCTTTACGCAGATCTGAAAGGGAGTGTGTCTTTTGTTTTTTAGGGTTTATGTAGTTTGGAAAGGGAGCGTGTAGGCATATTGTTTTGTTTATTTTTTGTCTCCGAAAAAAAACGCGCTGTCGGCATGCAAGCTGATTTTAAAGCCTCACAGCTTGATGTATATATTTTTGGAAGCGAGACGGGTGCAAGAAGGAGGGAGGGGTGGCGGGAGAGGACTTACTAGTTTTGAGGCGTGTTTTAAAAGAAGACTACGTTGTTCTGCGGAAGCCGGAAGACATTTACTTTGAAACAGATAATCAGAGACTCCCAGAGAAGCGGCTGAATCTACTCACCAGAACAGCTGCTGTGATGTACATGCTTAAGCAATTCCACTGTGAGTGGAAAAGTGAAAGACGGGGTCTTACAAGAATACAGCTAGCTTGTGCCCAGTCCTCCATCTCCGTACACCTGGCTCCGCTGTACGGCAGTGGAAGCTGGAGCCCCGTGACTGACTGGAAGGGAGGGGGGAGGGAGAGCAGAGAGAGTGGGTAGAGGAGCAGGGGTGGGGGAAAAGACAGGAGAAAGTTAACAAGCAAACATTGCTCGGCGTACTGGATGGCAGGTTTCACTTCCAACAACAGGGCGCTTGCAGGGCCGTTACTTCTCCGTAGTGGCAGCCTTCCAACTGAACGGCTCTCCGCAGTTCTATGAAGAAGCGGAAAAAGTGTTCCAGTCCGGGTGGATGGGGCCTAAAGGAGACAGGGTGGTCACCAAAAAGCCTCACTTTCTATCGGAGGCCAGCGTTTACCATAAAGGATGACGCCGGCCAATAGAAAGGATGGGCGGAGCTTCCACCCCACTTCCGAAATCAACCCGACGACAATAGATCTCACAGAGCGTGCAGCGCATGCGCTGCGACGCTAGGCGAGACCTAAAAAGGTGGCCACAACTGTCTGTTCAGGTTGCGTCCAGCCAATGACAGCATTCCTGTTGGTGCACACATTCGCAATTAATCACAAAATAGCCGGGAAATATCCATGGCCAGAGATATATCTATACATTTTGGCTTAAATTTCTCAAAAACTACTGAACAGATTTGCACCAAATAACAAAGAGCACAATCAGCGTAACAATATCTACCTTTTTGTCAAATTTGGTATTATTCCATCCACCGTCTCAGGCTGGAGATTGGACAACGCGTTCCTATGGGATTTAATATTACAAACGCACCCTTTTTTCGTGCCCCTATTTCTCGGCCCCCACTGCACGGATCATCCCCAAACTTTCCATGACACCCAGAACCATATTTGACATATTTATTGGTAAAATTTCATGCAAATTGGTCAAAACTATGTCCCACACACACCCACACACACACACGCATACACGCGCACACACATATATATATATATATATATATATATATATATATATATATATATATATGCTCTCCACCTAGCTTGGGTAGTTCCCAAGTTAGGTGGGGAGCAGCTCCCACAAAGAGCACCCTACAACACCAGTGACACTTTGTATCTGCTCACTAAAACGTCTGTTTTTCTAGCAAAGCTTTTGTAAGCATAGGATTGCCACAGTGCCATCCACTCTGAGCTAGAAAGGGACAGAGCCACCAAATAAATGTTAATTTATTCCTAAACTATACTTTTTATCATTTTTGTAAATTTTATATAACTGTATTTTCATTTTAATATCAAAATAAATTGGGACTATAATTAATTTTTTATACATAGGTATTTTTTAAATTATTTTAATTTTTCTAAAACATTCTCTATGCAATATATTTCTATGTATTTAAATGTATTTAAATTATTTTAATGTAAATATAATTTTTGAAGGATAATTAGAAGACTTTTTTTTCTTTTATAGAAACATTGTATCGACATTCTGTAGGTTAACAACAAACCATTTGCCTTGTACAGTGAAGAAATCAATGTAAATTGCATCATCAGTTTCAGATATGTATGGAACAAATCGCACAAAATAATCTGCCCACATAAACAGAAAATTACTATGAATGGTGGCTAAATCACCAGTCCATGATCGTCCCACCATTTTTTCCATAATTATCGTATTTGAGGGGTCACCCTTTATCTTCATAAATCGTTTCTTTCATTTTGCCACAGCAATCCATCCCTTTCGGCTACGTCTCTATTGAAGGGGTGACCAAGGAAGTCCAAAAGCAAGCGATGTCTTGCTTTCCTAGGGGCGATCCAGGTCAACCAAAGTCCTATCCCCCGTGGGCCCACACAACTTATCCAGGATCCTGAGCAGGGTCAACCTTAATAGTCATGCCTACCACTGCAGAAAACACGGCTAAGACAAATTACCAAAATCTCTGTATCACGGGGCATTGCCACACCACATGAAAGAAATCCCTTGTTAAATTTTTACACCTACGACATGCTGGGGAATTCATCAGCCCCGCCCTCCACAAGTGAAGAGGGGTCATTTAGGCCTGGTGGAAATATTTAAAATGAATGAAGCAGAGTCTGGCTGAAATAAATAGTATACGATGAGCCATGCAAGCATCCCACCAGTCCGCTTGGTCCAAGGGCCCCACTCAACCCTCCCTTCATCTTTTCAGTGAATTCAAAGAGGCCGGTAAATGTATCACAAGGGACTTGTAGATCTGGGGTACTCCTCCCTTGCCCAAGTGGCCCATGAGGATTTTGTTTTCCAGGGCACTTTATTCGGGGGGATCCTGGAGTTCATCACTATAGGTTTGTAGGGCATGATGAAGTTGTAGGTAAAACAGGAAGTGTGGCATTTGAAATTCTGTCTGGAGCTGCTGGAAGGACCTCATGTGTTGGTCGCCCCAAATGTCGCCAAGTTGTGACAACCCAATAGCATCACACCCTCTAAAGCCTTTCAGAGTGGACACCTGTGACAACTATTAACCTATCCATAGAGGTGTTTCTGAAGTGAGTCTGCGATCCTATCTTAGCCATCAGAGGGCCGCCCTCCACACCTTAAAGGTTACCTGAGTGACCTCCTTGGATTTCAGAGGGAATTGGGCCACCATACAAGATGTGAAGCATGTTGCTGAATCCCAGCAGGGCCAACTCTCCCGTATAGGTCGGCTCATCCCAACCCCCATTTGCCCAATCGTTAATGGGGAGTAAGCGGGCAGCCCAGTAGCATAGCCGTATATCAGCCATTGCCAATCCACCATCATACATTACTCTGGTGTATTTCCCGAATGGCACCTGAGGGGTGCCACCAGCCCAAATATGTTTGTGGAATGTTGAAGGGATCATTTTGTAATGCATATAGAAGTTGGGCAAAGTTTTATATAAGGTTATCCTGCCCATGGTGTTGAGAGGGAGATTAAGCCAGCTTGAAAGATCCACCCTGTGCATCACAAGGGAAAGATTCAGGATCCATGCCTGGTCTGGCTCCCAAGAGACATACACCCCCAAGTACTGGAAACGAACCCAATGCACCTGGATTATTGATTGCCAGTCTTCATCTCGGTGGTCCCCTTGTATCAGAACCAACAGTGAATTGTCCCAATTGACCTGAAGCCCCGAAGCTTCCCCAAAAACAGTAAGGATATGAAGTACTCTGAGCCTTGTTTCAACTGGTTTTGACATAAACAAGAGGGCATTGTCCACGTACAACGCTATCCAATCCTCTGTTGCCAACCCCCAGTCAAACCCCCATATTTGTGCATCGCACCGGATCCACACCATGAGTAATTCGATAGCTAGGGTGAACAAGAGCGGGAACAGTGGGGATAATGTCTCTCGCACAGAAAAGGGGTCTGATAAGACACTATTAACTCGAACTCGAGTCCGAGTAGCCGCATAGAGGACCCGCACATACGCCCGGAACGAGGTCCAAGGCCTATATCATCTAACACTTCATCTAGGTACAATCAGCCCACTTTATCAAAAGCTTTTTCAAAGTCCAATAACAGGAGAGCTGCATGGCCATGAGAGCTCTGATACAGGACAACACTATATACATGTGACAGATACAGCATCTGGTACTACGCCGGGGAATAAACACACATTGTTCCGGGTGGACCAGGGTGTGAAGGACCTTTAACAGCCAATTAGCCAAAAACCTAGCATGCGATTTAACCTCGCTGTTAATGAGAGATAAGGGCCCAAAAGAGGCACAGGTGGTTGGGGTGCAACCCGGCTTGGAGGAATCATGATAGTGGCCTGGTCGATCTTTGAGGAGAAGTAACCGTGGAATATTGCTTCAGTAAAGAGCTTAAGGAGGGGTGGGACCAAGTCAGAGCAGAGCTTGCGATAAAACTCCTCAGGGAATCCAAAAGGTCGCAGAGTTTTTCTCGGGTTAATGTCTGCCAGTGCCTTCTCCATTTCGCCTGTGGTGATGTCTTGGTCTAGAGCAGTTTTATCTTGAGGAGATAGACAGGGTAAAGGAAGGTCCTCCAGCAAAGAGGTGACTGTAGCGGCACTAGGGCACTTTTTTGAGTGTAAAGTGCCTCATAGTATCGGGCGAATAAATCTGTAATACCCTGCGAGTCACTCCACCCATGCCCCATAATTCCACATAACAAGGGGTATCACCTTATTCTCTGTCTGGTGTGTGGCAAGCCAATACATTAATTTACTTAACTCGCCGCACATATACCGGGCATGTGGACGCCATCCAGCACTTGCGGGCCTCGTCTAGGCACAGTTGACACAGCAAGGTCCTATCAAGAACTGCCTGGTGTTGTTCCAGGGCTGCAATTGTCCCTGGGTACCTGCGGTCAATATGCATGAGCGAAGTTTCGAGGTCAGCTATTAGAAGATGTTTTTCACAGTCAGATCCCCTGATAAATGTGTGGGCCACGCCCCACATACATGGCTTACCCGCCTCCCATATGGTTATAGCTGATTCCTTAGAGCCCCCACTAGCCCCAAGGAAAGTTCAGAATTTGACTGATAGGTGTTCAGTGAAGTTTTCATCTCGAAGGAACCAGGCATTAAGGTGCCAGATAGGGCGGGCACCCCTTGGGGGCAGGTCAAAAGGGACCATGACTGGTACGTGATCTGATACTCCCCAAAGCAGGATCTGGGATCCCAAGCTGTGGAGGAAGTCATTTGCTGGCAATAGCAAAACATCTATGCTGGCAAGGGAGCTATGAATGGCTGAAGCATGAGTAAAGCTTGACTCGCCAGGGTGCCATAGTCGCCAAGATTCACTGAGCTCAAGTCCTTCAAACCCTGGATACGTCTAGGAGTCAGACTCTCAGGCCCATACCAGTCATGTGGGTCCATTATATCATTAAAGTTGCCCCTAATATCGTTGTTGCCTGTGGAAAGGTGGCCAATAAGTCCTGGAGGGCTCTCACTGTGGATTGGTGCACGGTCGGGGGGGAATGTAAATGCATAAAATATTATATAGGTGCCCTCCAGTGAACCCTCCATCAGAATGTATCTATCTTGAGGGTCTCATGTAATGTTAGTAATAGCCATCGAGAGGGATCTGTGGAGGAGGTTAGCGAACCCTCTGGAGTCCCTGAAATACACGGCATGAAATACCCTGTCATAACCCTTACGGGTTGAAAATTGACAGTTGGTGCCCTGGAGGTGCATCTGCTACATCATTACCACATGTGGGTAATGGCAGTGAAGGAACTGAAATACTGCCCCTCTTAATGTGGTCTAAAAGGCCATTGGCGTTCCAAGTCCAAACCATGAATGTGTGAGTCATGGTGAATTGTTTGAAAATAGGGGTCAGTTCGCTCATGTGGGATGAGGGAGGAGCAGTGAAGGCAGTGGAAGGGAAATGAGGGGGTAAAGTCTTTTCTGAGGGAGGGTGAAATCTGCAAGAGGAAACCACAATAGATGCTTAATCAAAATGTGGTAAACAATTCCCAAAACCTCGAACTCCCCCCACCCTATAGTTCCCACCCAAAAGACGCATCTGTCGCCCATTCCCAACAAGAAGATAAAATAATTATTGGGAGGAGATGATACTTAATGGACCAAAGAGCTCCCCGTTCGGTGCCCCCTCGACTATAAATAACAGTAGTTGAGTTGGAAACTGCAGTGCTGGGCATTTTTTGGGTTTCTCCCTAGGTGCTGGTCATCGGACTGAAGGATTTGTAGTGAGTGGACACTGTTCCGTGAGCCAAGCCAAGGCCTCCTTTAGATTGATAAATAATTCTGAGTTTTGCAGGGGTAGAGGAGAAAATAGGAGATATGCATAGTCCGTAACTTGGCCTTGACTTGGTCAAAGAATTTGCGTTGAGCCTGAACCATGTGGGTGTAGCCTGGGAAGATGAATATTCGTCCTGCCTGAAATTTAAGGTCTTTAGTCTGGTGAGCCCCCGCTAGACTGCATCGCAATCTCCGTAGTTTAAAAAACAGGTAATTAGAAGCTGGCGAGGGGACCCCGGAGGGGGCTTAGTGGCAAGGGAGCGATGAGCTTGATCAAGAAAAAAACAGGAGGAGAGTTCCTGAGGTTGTAACCAGGTGCAGATCCATTGTTCGAGGAATATTTTGGGGGACTGGCCCTCAGACTTCAACTGGCCATGCTCTATTTTTGGCATTTTCTATGCGGTCTTGGAGGAGTTTTGCATCACAAGAAAGTCTTGTTACTTCTGAGGACAGTTGCTTGACAGTGTCCTCCCGGATAGAGATCCTTGTTTCTGCCTCCAAGACCCTTCCAGCGGTTTGACAAAGATCATGTCGCAACAGGGAAACGTCAGTCCACACGTTCCCAATTTTGGTTTCCTTGAGTGTTTTAGAGTTGTTAATGTATTGCTTGTAGGATGAGGGACATGTTGTTTTCAGATGAAGGGGCCTCCAATCCGGTCCCCAAGGCACCCCCGTTATTCCTAAGGGGGGCCTTGTACTTATCCATCTTGGCCTGGCCTGGGTGACTCTTTTACCGGCCAATCCTGAGTGGACAGAGCCAGGCTACTGGTTTCCAATATATGGGTCGACTGAAAATACAATTCTACCTCACCCCGAAGGAAGCGGTGGGGGTTTAGAATGTTCAGGTAGGCAATGCCAGTAGCCACAACTGACTTCCATTCAGCAGGTGTGAAGACTAGGCAGCACAAGCAGTCAGTGCCAGCTCCAATTCACAGCTCCAACGGAGTCGTAGATGTCCCACTGAGTAGTCCAAGGAAGAGAGCCCCAAAGCTCTGGACAGCAGCCCGAGCAGCCGCAGATGTCACCTCTCTGGGCCGGAAAACGTCATGGGGAAGGGCACTAGGTAGGTGGTGGGCCCATCCAGGGCAGACCTGCACCAGCTCACACAGGGAATGTTCCCTCTGACCCAGCAACAGCCACTTGGCCCAAATTCAGCAGCTAAAAGCACATAGGTTGCCCTGTTATGTAGATTGTGGCTGCTGCTGATATGAAGGGCCTTAGTAGGGTGAGCAGGAGTGGGACCGGGTGAGGCCGTAATTCCACGAGGCCATGCAGCACATTAGGGAAGCCAAGTTATGGAGGGCGAGGACCACTGCAGGATGGACATCCCGCAAACATCACTCTGTACGATGGGCCCCGCAAGACCCTGCTGAGGGCTGGTGGATCCAGGAGGCCCAAGTCAAAGCCCACAGAATAGGGATAATGACGGCGGGGGGCGCCCAATGCAGCAGACTGTGGTTCCCCAAGTAGGTGGGCCCCCAGTAGATTTGGGAAGGTTTCAGGGCCAAAGGAAAAGAGCTTGTGGCCCCATGCTTATTCTAGCAGGTCGCCGTGAGAGCTGGCAGTTCCACCCAGAGAGCAGGCCTACGCGGTTGCCATGAGCCCCAAGGAATCCAGCAGGCCACTGCAGGGGGGCCATCACCAGGGCAGCACACTCAGGAGAAGCCCTGCAAGGCTGCCATCTCACAAACACGGTCACATAACACACTGCATTCCGGTAGAGGGCCTGACCTCAGTCTTGGGCCACCATGTTGGAGGTGGCAGGCCTCAGGCCCAGTGTTTCAGTGGCAGCCAGGGTTATGCCCAATTCACCAAATCACACCGGATAGCGATCAATGTCAGTCCGGGGTGGGGTAATGCCAGTCCCCTCCCCTGAGTAGAGCATGTCAGCACCAGCAAAAAGGGATCTTGGGAGCTACACGCCTGGGAGCTCAGAGACTTGCGTCCGCCAGCTTGACCATCCAGGCCACGCCTAATGAATTTATTTTAATGATATAATAATATAATTTATGAAAACGTTTGTAAATTTTGGAAGTTTAAAAATGAATTTTAACTAAATATGTCATATCTTTAAAATATATGCTTTATTTTTTAACCTATATTTAAATTTTCAATATTTGTGTTATTTCTACTAATTTAAAAAGTAAATATTTTTGTCATCTGTATTTTTTGGTTTAGAGATTTTTTAACTTTAGATATTTTTGTTAGTCAATATTTTGGATTTGATATTTTTTTTTTTTTATTAAACTGTTTTTATTATAAAACGAAAAGTGCATTGGTTCATTCACAGTACAGTCATAATTACTTGGCCATTGCAGAAAACCCCACTCCGGTATCGAAAGAGCATACACCGTGTACCCAACTCCATCCCCGTATCCCACCCCAGGGGAGCCCCCAAGGGAGCCCAACACATTCAGTCGGCTAAGGGTCCCACTCATCCCAGTGCATTGCCCATTGGGGTCAAGCCCCATTCTACCCCTAGACCACCAATGGAGGGGTTCCATCATCTACCGCACTGCGGGTCGTTAGATCTTGTCTCTCCCGCCTCATCTCCACTACCGGGGAGATACAGATGTCCCCGCGGTATTTGTTCCACTTTCCCCATTTATGGTCCCATTTCTTGGGGCACCCCTCCCTTTGAAAACAGTTTTCTCCGCTATCATCGCCCCATCCATGTCCCTTGCCCAGTCCACTACCCCCGGGCTGGCCTCCTGACCCCACTTCTGCGCTATGTTACGCTTTGCAAGCAGCCATCCCATTGCTGCCCACGGCTGATCCATCTGGGAAAGGTCGGTAGCTTCCCATATGTTAAGGAGACAGAGCCTGGGAGAGGGACTCAGGGGTTTGCCACATGCTCTAGATAGTTGCCGTGTCACCCTGTCCCAATAGTGTTGTATGCGTGGACATTCCCATAATATATGTATGAAGGTGCCAATTTGGTTACAGTGTCGGAGACATAGCGAATCTGGTCGTCTCTTAAGTCGGAGCAGTAACGTAGCGTCAAAATATACCCTGTGGAGTACCTTGATTTGTATAAGGCGCAGGCGCATGGGGATCGCTACTTCTCTGGGAGAGGCAAGAGCGTCTCTCCAATCTTCCTCTTCTATAGCCCCCAGATCTAATTCCCATTTAGCACGTGTTTTTCCATGGGGTCCTTGCGGTTATTAACTAGTTTTTTATATGTTAAGGAGATAGCCTTGTGCTCCATCCGATCTACTATCAACCGATCCTCCAGTGGGGAGGAGTCAGGAGAGGAGTCCCCCAGTCAAGGCCGCGGAAATGGCGTGTCTGATTTGGAGATATCTAAACGTCTCTGAGGGCTCCAGGTGGTATTTAGTCTGGAGATCCGTAAAGGAGGCTAATTTCCCCCCACCCACATGTCCCCTACCGTGGAGATCCCGATAGTGTCCCACTTATCGAATCCAGGGCATTGACTTAGGCGGCCCAGCATATCTGGTTCCCATAACGGCGTTGCTTTCGTGAGCCGATTTTGCCACCCCATTCTCTTCGTAGTTCCGTGCCATATTTCAACCGTGCGGGCCGTGGGGCCCGTCAGGTGGAGTTTGCGGGGATTGGTATATAGCGCCCTGTTGTAGCCCCCTCGTCCCATGAGCCAATGGTCAGTGCGGAAGTTGGGATCGTCATGCTGGCCGAATACCCAGCTGTTAATTGCCGTCAATTGGGATGCCTGGTAGTATAGCCGAATATCAGGTAAACCTATCCCCCCATCGTACCATCCCAGGACTAGTTTACTCATAGCAATTCGAGGCGGACGGTCTTCCCAAAGTAGCCCGCGCAGCACCGCGTCGATTTGTGCAAAATACGAGCCCGGGATTGGAAATGGGGCGTTCTGCAGTGCATAGTGGAATCGAGGGAGCGCTAACATTTTAAATAGTGACGCACGTCCCAATAGAGTGAGAGGTAGAGAACGCCAGTGTCGGGCGTCTGACTTTAGTCGTTGAAGCGGCCCCACGAGGTTCCGCTCGAAAAGAGCTGAGCATCCGCGGTCACAAATATACCCAGATATCGAAATCCCTGAGTGGCAACTGGTATTTCGTACCCCTCGGACTGGGTGGGGGCTCGCCCCACAATGCATACATCTGGGACTTGGACCAATTTATCCGATACCCCGAGTGCGCTCCGAAAATATGAAATATGTGCAGTACTCGTCTCAGCGAGCGCGCTGGAGAGGCAAGGTAGAGAAGGATATCGTCCGCATAGAGGGAAATTCGATCTTCGTGCCCGTGTGTCCATTTGAAGCCACGTATCACCGGATCTCCCCTGATCCACACTGCGAGTGGCTCCAATACCAGGGCAAAAGAAGCGGGGACAGCGGACAGCCTTGTCTCGTGCCCCGATGAAGCGGAAAGGTGTCAGAGCGGTGATTGTTGACTGTGACGTATGCAGTGGGTTGCGTGTATAATAGTTTGATCCAGCCAATCAGCCGGGGGCCGAAACCCACCCGACTCAAAACAGCAAAGAGGAAGTCCCATTCGATAGTATCGAACGCCATAGTGGCATCAAGGGACAATAGGATTGCGTCCTCTTCTATAGTGCTTATTCTCCCCAGGGCCCCGTGTACGTGGCGTAGGTTTCTGGCCGTATTCCTGCCCGGCATAAAGCCGGATTGGTCTGGGTGAATTAACTCAGCAATGCAAGGGATGAGCCGATTAGCCAGGAGCTTAGCAAGGATTTTGGCTTCTACTGTGAGCAGGGATATTGGGCGGTACGATTTACATTCATCCGCCGGTTTGTTCGGCTTATGAACTACCACTATGGCTGCGGTTCGAATATCCGCCGGAAGGAGTCCCGTCTGGTAGCATTCGTTGTAGAGACCCAAAAGATGAGGGGCTATTTTTGCGGACATGGGTTTAAAAGTTCAATTGGGAGTCCGTTTGGGCCCATTGCTTTACCAGAGCGCACCCCCTTTATGGCCTTCTGGATCTCCGTCACGGTAATGTCTGCTTCCAAGGCTTCCCTATCTGGTGGGGATAGGCATGACATTTCAATTGTGGCAAGTAAATCGGCAGACAATGGGGCCTGGGAAGAATCAGGTACCCTATAGACGTCTTCAAAATAGGATGCAAACAGCTGTGCTATCTGTTGAGGATCCGTGATAGGCGCCCCATCTGGACCAGCTAGAGCTTGGACCCAACGTGTCGCCTGCTCTTTACGCTCCAACCATGCTAGGAGTTTGCCTGTACGCTCACCCTGTTCATAGATTAAATGTCTGGTAGATAAAGAGCGCATCGTGGCTTCCTCCATTAGGAGTTGTTTGTAATCTTGTCGCTTGATATTAAGATTGTGCTGTGTGTCGGGAGCAGGGGCCCGCGAGAGGATCGTCTCCAAGGCCAGTATCTCTGTTTCCAGGTCAGTCACCCTCCGGGAGCGCTCAGCCCGGTGTCCCACCGTCAAGGATAACGCCCTACCCTTAATTACTGCGCCAAACGCACCCCATAGCGTCACTGCCAAGGGCACGGACCCCACGTTCTCTTCGAAAAAGTAATCAGTTTCCTTCAAGAGGGTCTCCCGAATGTGAGGAATTTTGAGCGCCCATGGCTGTACCTTGATATATCCTGGTTGCCTGGGCCGTAACCGACCAAACGTCGTCAATAGGGGCGAGTGATCGGATATCCCGCGCGCCAACCCCGAGCCTCCCGGAATTGGTGTATGTCCTGTGCATGGGTGAACAGATAGTCAATACGGGATTGACTGCCATGTACTCCCGATTGAAATGTGAAGTGAGTGTGGGCGGGGTTCAGCCACCTCCAAATGTCCACCACCCCCAAGGCATCAGCAAACTCCCGGAGCTGCGAGCCCCGCGGGGTCATCCCTGGGCGGGAGTCGGTCCCTGTTACCATTCATGGTTAAGTTAAAATCTCCTCCCAGTATTAGAGTCCCCATGGGTAGTTCCATTAAGAGCTTCCCAACGTCTCGCAGTGTCAATTGTTGTAGTCCTGGGGGGGCGTAGACCGAGACTATATTTAGGGTCCGCCCTTCCCACATGCCTGTAACCGCGGAAAACCTACCTAGATTATCGGTCCATGTATGGTCTGTGATGAATGGGCAACCCCTACGCAGAAGGACCCCCACTCCCCTGGAGCCCGATGAAAATCCTGAATGTACCACCATTGTGTACCCCTTCCTGTTAAGGGCCTTGCACTTGTTCCCGACCAGGTGGGTCTCCTGCAACATTACCAAATCCAGGTCCTGCCTTTTAACATAGCGTAATACAATTCCCCGTTTGATTTTGTCCCCCAGGCCATTCACATTCCAAGTGGCGACTCTAAGTCCTGCGTCAGGTGCCATCAAATGCGTGTGAAGTAAGAAACATGGATCCAGAGGGACCCACCCAGGCAGGACCGCCACGTGCCCCCACCAGGCCCGGCCCCGATCAGCCATATGTGTAAGGCGTCTTTCACCGCCCCTACCTACACTGCAAATTGTTGGGACATGCCAGTTACTAATACTCCAATAGGTATAGTGAACCAATGCAACAAACAAACGAACCTTAAAAAACACCCCCTCCCTTCCCAACCAGGAACCCCCCCACCCTACCTCCCTGCATAGCGAGCCTGAAACTGCCCACCTCCCCCAACTTGCAGAGTGCCTGTCGCCCACCCACATCAACTTCGGGATCGTGAGCAACCCCACTCCCCTAAGTCATTAAACTCAACCCCACCACTCCACCCCGGCCTCTAAATCCTTTGGGCCTATCATGCTATAGATTAGTCTAAGGGTACAGATCACTTTATATAGGTCCAAACATACGAGACCATATTCACACCAGTTCAAAGTCGTGCGGCATTCAAGGGATCCACGGAGGCCCAATCGTTGCCAGAATCTGTATGTTGGATCACTCCACGTTTCCTCGGGAGTCAGAGTCTGAGTGTGGAGGGGAACGCCGCTGTTGTCGCCAATCGCCCTGGCTGGCTGTAGCCGGCGGAGACTTGAGCTGTTTCTTGCCAACTGTTCGCCAGCCCTCGAGCCAGTCCCATGCATCCTCCGGCCGCGTGAAGAACCATAGTTTGCCCTCCGATTCCACCCGAAGTTTAGCTGGGAACAGCATAGCATATTTAACTTCATGTTCTCTAAGGGCTCGCTTCACTTCCAAGAAGGTACGCCTCTGGACCCTCAATGTGAAGTCCGGAAAAATGTGACCCGGCTGTTTTCGAGTATCAATGGGGGGCCACCCGGGCGGTCTGGAGGATCACATCCCGATCCCGAAAGTTAAAGACACGAGCCAATAGTGGTCGGGGTGGGGCCCCCGGCCTCGGCTTACCCCCGGGCACCCGATGGGCCCGCTCGATGGAGAAGCTGTTGGAGAGGCCACGCGGCTGAAGTTGTTTCAAGATTAGTTCCTCCACAAGGAGGTCCGCCGCCAGTCCCTCCGCCCGCTCCGGAATTCCAAGAATGCGGACGTTGTTACGCCTCATCCTTCCCTCATAGTCATCAAGTTGTAAGGCCATAGCCTCGTGAGAGGTGCGCAATTCCGAGACCTGCTTTTTAAGAGGGCGGTGTCAGTCCCCAGATCCACTGTAGTGGCCTCCACCTTGCTCACCCGCTCTGCTGTTCTTCTCATATCGTCCCGTATCAGGGTTACCTCAGTGGCAACCGTGTCGATCCGGGTCTCTAGGGAGGTACGCACTGCGGTAATTGCTGCAAGGAGATCTTTATTCGTTGGCTCAGTCTTGTCGTTCTGGGCTGCCATTGTCCCGTGATCGTCGCTCTCTTGGATTGCGTCACTGACCGGCCACTGCGTCCCGACGCCATGTCGTCTTCAACAGGGGGCCACAGGAGTATTCCAGCCGCACCCACCACTCACCGCCGCCTTCTGCGAAATCCTCCGCCCGGCCTGTCGGGGTTGGCGGATACAGCAACAGCCGCCGGCACCAGTTCACCACCAGCGCCGCATATAGAAGGTGCTCCGGGTACAGTAGAGGAACCAGGTATGCTATGGGGACCACCGGGCCGCGTCGTAAGTCAGGAAGCGATTGTGGCCACCCCCCTTCGGGTGCGGCTGCGACTCGGGAGACCGGGGCCGGGCCAGCTAGTAGCTGTTTTTTGGGCTGCGGCCGTGGGGTGTTATCCCGCCCCTCCAAAGTTATGTAGGCCCACCACGAGTGCCGGGCAAGACCGCTCACTGTCCTTCACATGGAGGGCCCAGATAGTCCCAGGATCCCCCCTGCACGCTCGCCGCTGGGGGTCTCCCCTCAATCTGGGATGCCGAGCAGGCCCCCCCGCCGCCTCCAATCCGCCGCACCCTCGTGGCTGGAGTCCAGTCCCCCGACTAGCCCCTGGACCCCTCTGGCGTCTCTCTGTCTGGCCCGCCGGCTCTACCTGATCACGCTGGTACTCCACACCGTTTGCTCCACTCAGTGGTGCTCTCGAGGCCGTCCAGCCGCTGCGCGGAGGAACCCCGGCGCCGTTGGCTGCAGTCTTCCAGTTCCGGTTGTTGGCAGGCCGGGAGCTGAATCTGCTTGTGCACGGGCCCCCCTCACCCCGCGATGCACTCACTCTGCCTGGATATGCGGGAGGAGTCCGCAGGGCACCCTCGCGGGTTCCGCAGCTTCACCCGTGATGTATTGGAAGGCGGCCGCAGTCTGGGCCGCAACCGCGACCTCGCGTGCTGACTCTGCCCCAGGTCACCTCTCTGCTATGCGGCTCGGCACAAACCGCAGGATGCCGCTCTGGATGACGCCTCCGCCGGACCCTCCCGAAATCGTCCGAACTACGTCCGCTGGTCGCTCGCACACTTGGGGGAGCCTCGGTCCCCTCAACAGCAAGTTGTGGCCGGGGCGGATAATGCTGGACGGATTTTTCGGGAGTGGCGCAGTGGAGCTCGGCTACGCTGCGGCCATTCCCGTCGGCAGTTGGCCACGCCCCCGGATTTGATATTTTTGTTGTTATAATTATAAGTACAGGGTTGTTGAAATTAGGGGTGTCTTTATTTTGGCTCCTGTATTGTTATATGTCAATATTTTTAGTGTCAATATTCAGTTGTACAATCCAGATTCAGGAGTATTTGGATATTGCTCTCTCATATGGGATTTTCTAAAACGTAAATGTAGCCTGTGTGGCAGAATTTCCATTGGAGCAAACTGTTCTTAGTAGTGGGTTTTTGGGGGTTCCACCACGTATTCCTTTACTAAAGTTGATGAACACACACAAACTCACATGATTATCAGTATTCACCACTTCCCAAACCAAAGATGTATGAGAATTTGTTTTTTCCAGTAATTCTGGTGATTTGTGAGTATCTCAGATTAGCTGTAGTATTCTTGACTTCGTTCCAACTCCAGTAAAAGACGGAAAGTTACACAAAAAGTTGGTGCAACCTAATGCAGTAAACATGCTGAGGAAATTGTACCCATTGGGGGATATTCTCAAGAACATGCGATAATCACCGCCAAAATAGGTTAACGCACTTTTTCACATCGCCGTCTATGGCGGGAAAATAACTCTGTGTTAACGTCTTATTCTCAACATGGCGGTAACATGCGATAGTTTCCCGATAACGAGTCAAATGTACCGGGACGGCGATAAAAATCTAAAGCCTAACGTGAAAAAACTTGCGATGGGCCCAACTGTGATAAAAAATCCAGCGATAAGCAGCGCCAGGCCTGCAAGTCCCACAAGTCAGGCGGGAAAAACCACTTTAAAAGCGGCAACAAAACAAAAAACACAAACAAAACACAAACAACTGCGAAGCACCATGGAGGTAGCCAGAGCAAGTGCAGAGGACAACCAGAACCCCACAAACCCCACGGAGGACCAGCCTGGGACCTCGGTGTCAGGGAAGGACAAGTAGAAGAAGAAGAGGAACCCGCCTTTCAGTACGCAGGAAAACCAGATCCTCATTACGGAGGTGATAGAACACCACCACCAACTGTTCATCACCTCCACTGTGTCATTGGCAACTAAAAATATTATATGGCAGTCCATCTTGGCCAAGGTGAATGCAGTCGGAGTGAAGAGAAGGGAAGTGGACGACTGCAAGAAGCGCTGGACTGATGTGAAGCACAAAACCAAGCTGAAACTTGCAGCCAACCTGAAAGCAGCAATACAGACTGGAGTTGGGAGTCCAGCGACACACCAGGAGTTGGATGAGATGGAGGAAATGGTGATCCGAGTCATCATTGGGGAGACGGTGGCAGGAGTTGGGGGACCGGACACTGCACAACATGACCTGAGCCAACAGCAACAGGGTGAGTAACGACCAGGGACTGGGGGACGGGGGAGATGGGCACAATGGCACACATGCACAATTAAGTATAGCACATCTGCGGACAAACCATGCCCAAGAGTCACAACTCCGACCAAGAGCCCAATTTACCCAAGTCTGCAATATCTCAGCACTGTATAAGCACAGAAGTGAAAGGCACACCTCCTGAAAGGGATAAGGGCCAGCAAAATCAGAGCTGAAGGGGCAACAAACCCACAATGCAGCACACACACATAAGAATCAGAGCACCTCAACATTGACAACAATGTGGTACAAACTGCAACACCTTCACAACAGAACAGAGGACACAACTGCTGCCGCTTGTGTGTAGAAAATGGCCATTCGCATTTGGCATAGCAGGAAACTGTGAGATGATAATGTACAAGTACAACCTCACATCCCTGATGGTGTAGAAATGTCAACTGTCCCGCATCAAATAGGCATCTCCTCACAAACAGTCACAATGTACATTGTCATGCAGTCTGTAAGTAAACTTGTACAATGCGTGAACATACATGTGAACACAATGTCAATCTGCATTTCCCCTTCACATTGCAGAGGGAGAATCAACACCTCCTGCAGAGCAGACCGAACACCTCCTCACTGATGACGAGGAGGACCTCCCCACCTTCGACACCGACGACCTCCAAGAGCTCATGGGCAGCTTCCGCACCCCACCCCCAGGAGCAGGGCAGCCCAGCTGCATCGAGGAGACCCCACCCCCTGCACAGATCACACAGCAGGAAGCACCCACCACCACGGCTGTCTCCCAGGACCCCCACGACCAACACATGGCATTCCAACGCCGGGTGTCAGGGTGCCAGGAGAAGATGGCTGATCAGCTGCGGGTGGGGTTCGACCTCATGGCAGCCAAACTAGATGCCATACGTGGGTGTCTAAGTCCCATCAGGGACCACTTACAGTCCCTAACAGACACCCACTGTCCGCTCCATGCTCTCCAACAATACATGGGTGACATCGCAGGAGTGATGACTCTGAGCCAAGAACAACTGTCTAGTCAGAGTGGCTCCAGCGATGTCAGCCGGGAGTTGGGACACATAAGGCGAATGATGGAGAGCTTGGAGTGGATGCAGGCGGAAAGAATGTTTGCCACGGCTGCACACCAGCGAGATGTAGCTGTGATCTTCCATGCCCTGCAGATCCGTGTCATGGCATTGCCGCCACAAGGCCTGGCGCGGATGAATGCTGCTGCTACTACTCCATCCACATCTCCGCCCCCCTGAAGTGTCAGTGCCACACAGTGCGGCAGACATTCCACCTCCGGCCCCTGATGTGTCAGTGCCACACAGTGATGTAGACTAAACACCACCACCCACATGTGAGGCACCTGACACATCAGAGGACGAAGATGATGATGAATCTGGCTTTGTGGTAAGAATGAAGTGGTAGCATTCATCTCCGCCATATGGCCTGTTTCAGCTTGGTTCTGCCCTCTGCATCATGCCCTGGAATAACACCTTCCACTGTCCCACGATACACCCAGCGACACTCACCTTGGACCTCGACATGGACTGCCACATATTGTTTGGTTACCAATGACACAGCAATCACACTGCGGACTGAAGTCTTCCTCTTCCGATGAACTTGTCAATCCCTAAAGGACTCTGGCTGGCCCTCCACGGGGCAACAATATAAAGTGGGGTTTGCATGGCCCTGTACTGCTCCAGCTTCAACACTCCACTGAATGCGAATAAAACATTCTAATTCACACAGATGTGTCATGGCTATGATCAATCAAGTATGAAAGTATGGATGAATGTAGGGACAGTGATTCCACAAAAAAGTAACTCCCTGGGTAACGCTATCAATGCGCATGTATGGCCGTGACCCAGATCGGCATTGAGACGCACATTGTCATTCAAATCAACACTCATCACAGTTGAATACAAGTGAAGGTGCGTAGACTTTATTAGCGTGTCAGTACGGGCGAGATAAGTGCCACAACATGCAGACCAATGCAGCAGTATGTCAGAATTTTGGAACGTTGCCAAGCGCCGCAGTCCACTCCGGGGGAGTGCCTCACCTTTCACAGGTGTGTGTTAACCCGAGTTGTTGTCCGCTCATGTATTCGGAGTCCAGGCAAATGCAGCCATGTCCACTGTTGTCGTGGGATATGTGACCAGATCTCCAAGATGCAACAAGGTGTTGGGACATGTGCACTGGGTTCCAATCTGTTGTGGCTGCAGGTACGTAGTTACTCGTCCATGAAAGCGATTGCAGCTTCGTAGGCTATCATTTCCAACATGAGGTCATTGTCGACTTCATCAAACAGGACGGCGAGGCAATCCATTAGCAGGTCCGGACAGATGTGCTGCGTCCACCCCCTTTCACCAATTAGCACTACAGCCCAATAGGGAAGCGGTTCAATGTGGTCACTGCACACGAGGAGTTGTGCAATCTCCCAGGTCCAGCTGCCAGCATGTATGCCAAGTATCAAGGCATCCCATAAACGGGAATCAAGGTGACACTCCTGGTCGTGGGCCAACAGGGGGCGCACACACATGTCAAAATCCAGTTCAGCTACCGTCCTGTTGGATAGGCAGACATCCATGGACCACTCGAATATGCACGATCGACAATGCAACTCAGGCTGAACACAGGTGACGTTGGCAAGGCAGAAGCTTAGCCAGTAACTGATCCGCAGCACTGCCAATGGCAGTGCCCCCAGTAAATGCAGCATACGTGCACGGTACAGTTCCACGTCACAGGGGTTGTGCATGTGTCCGGGATGTTCTGCCATTGCGTTAGTGGCTCTGGTTGAAGCAGCACTGTTCTGACCTGCGCCAGTTCTGTGGATGAAATGCCACAGCTTGGATCAATTAGTTGTTTTAGTGTGCAAAGGTTGTACGCCTGGGATGGTGTGGGAGTAAGTGTGAAGGCCATTCCATGCAAGACAACTTCGAGCAAGGACTTCTTTGTGTGTGGTGTGTATACGTTGGTCTTTCGTCGGGCTGTGCATAGTGTGGGAGTTGTCATCAGCTGCTATAGTATCTGTCCGGGGGTGCCAGTCACATGCAATTCCGAGGTCGGAGGTGCAGATGTGCTTCCGCCTGATAGCTCAGACAAAGGAGCTTTCATCCCTAATGTTAGTTTGTCATCTGCTTGCATTCAGGAAATGTGATGTGGGTTGTTGGGGGTGGGGTGGGATGTGATGTGTGCGACTTTGGGATTCATGTTTGACATGACTTGCATGTGGCAAATGAGCGGCATCACTGTGTGTTACGTTGCCTCACAGCTGCTCCTCCCTCCCCCGAGCCTATTTACTTGTGTGCGCTGTGCGGTTGCTCACTTGCACTCCTACGGCACACCATTGTCATGCCTGGCTGCGCATGTCCACAAGCCTGACAACGACACTGTGATGTTGGCCGTTGAAGGTGGGCAGCCACGTGAGTGTAGGCCTTTGGTAAGGATAGGGCGGACACAGATGTAGAGTTCGTGCCTGGCTGTACTCGCACTGCGATTAAGGCTAGGTATTTGGCTCATGCTGCGGCAATAAAGATACACACAACACTTGGCATGTATGAGCCAAGACCCCGAGCGGTCTTGCGCTCCTTCATTTCTCCGTTCGCGTGAGCCCGCCCTCCTGGTGCATGCTACATTGCAACATTGTCGATTGCGGGCCGGGTGGTGCCGACACTACAACAGAGACACACGCATTAGTCACTTCCTTGTCCAGGCCTGCACTGAACCACGCCCAGAGCCCCGGGCAAATTCTTCACACCCCTATGCTGGACTGGCGTACGCCGGCCCAGCCCACTCCGCTTACGCTTACAGGGGGGGGGGACAAAGCTACGTGTCCAAGGTCTTACCCACTGCCTGAGGTGACATGGTTGCATCCGCTGTCCACAGCACAAGGTAATGTGGTAGGGCCCTGGGCCATCATGCATACATAATGACCACACGGACACACTTAGATAGTGGAACTGGCTACGGGCACGTGCGCCCGGCCCATTTTATTACCAGGGTCACATGTCCAGTGACACCTGTGCTGGATGGGTGTGGGGTGAGTGTAAGCCAGCCCACAGGGAGTGGTTGGTGCTGGCAACAACTAGAACAGTGATCATCGGTTCACACACACAAGACTCAATCATGAAGGGCCCATGACTTTCAATGCACTGAGGTAGGGGCACCAGATCTGGAATCACACACACAAGATTCAAACATAATGACTTGTGGTGCACTGAGTTAGTGGCACCTGAAGCCCTCAGCGGATGTGCAGCCTGCAATGATGCGTCGTCGGGCGGGCCGCACTGGAAGCAATGTCTGTTGCCTACTGGACTGTACCATAAATAAATCAAGACTCAATTTGAATTGTGAGCCCTGCTGACTGCAGTGTAGGCCGGAGGAAGTGGTCAGAAAGGGACCACAGCCACATGGCAATGACTTGTGGTGCACTGAGTTAGTGGCACCTGAAGCGCTCAGCGGGTGTGCAGCCAGCGATGATGGCGTGTCCTTGCAGGTCAGGATTGGATTCAATATGTGTGAGCCCTGCTGACCACAGTGTAGGCCGGAGGCAGCGGTCAGCAAGGGCCCACAGCCACGTGGCGATGACTTGAGCTGCACAGAGTTGGTGGCACCTGAAGCGCTCAGCGGGTGCGCAGCCTGCGATGATGCGTCGTCCGGGCAGGCCACACTGGAAGCAATGTCTGTTGCCTACTGGACTGCGCCATAAATAAATCAAGACTGAATTTGAATTGGGGGACCTGCTGACCGCAGTGTACGCCGCAGACAGTAGTCAGCACACACATAACTCCGCGGTGCTGTGCCGCTGTGTGCACTGGGGGCCTGTGTCGCGGGAACCAGCGATCGGCTGAGGAGGCTGGCGGTCATGGCGGCGGACTCATGGCAGGGTGAGGGGCGCCGCCCTGGCAGACGCGTTGGCCATCCTGGAACTGAACCACGCCCAGAGCCCCGGCCTATTTATTCACACTCCTACACTGGACTGGCGTACGCCGGCCGAGCCCACTCCGCTTACGCTTACAGGTGGGGACGACACAGCTACGTGACAGAGGTCTTCCCCACTGCCTGAGGTAACATGGTTGCGTCCACTGTCCACGACACTACAAACGCCAGCAGTAAATGTCCACATGGACATGTCTGTGCTCTGCATACTGAAGTCTGTCCAGCACATCATCGCCACACTTGGCATTGTGTACATTCTTTTTCATGGGTGACTTGCCTCCTTCACACATACTTGGTTCCCACCTCTCCCCACATTCTGCAATTGTATGGCTGAGGGACCATGCCGTTTTTGGAAGGTCAGCTGTCTTCTTCTGCGCAGCCTAGGTGGTAGTCCTGGTGGGGGTGGTCCGGGGGAGGTGGGGGGGTCCTGGGGGTGGTGGCGTTGGGTGTTGTGGCCCTCTTGGGTCTCCAAGCTGCATGATCATTGGCTCCATGGCATCTGTTGGTCTTCAGATGTGGCTCTGGGCTGGGCTCCCTTTCTACTGCAGGTTGTCATCCTGCTTAACCCCAGTAAAAGGCGGGTGTTAAATCCCTGCTGCTAACGCGCCTTATCGCCTGCTTTTGGGTCGCTTCGCTGATCTGGCTGGTCGTTGGGAATATCGCGAAGTGGTGTTTTCATGTGTTTTTGCACGGGATCGCCTACTCTGCATATCATTAGAGTTAGTTGTCGCTGTCATCCGTGGCGATGTTTTTTGCGTCTGCTATCGCTGGTAAACTGGCGATATCGGCAGTTTGTACCAGCTTGAGAATAGGGCGATAAATCTATCGCCACTTTTGCGGCACTAAAGTGCCGATAAATCGGCAATAAGTCCTTGAGAATATGCCCCATTGAGTTCTTCCTGTTCTTGCCAACAAACATTTGCATCATACTGGTAAGGCATGGCACTATTCTAATAAAGATAGCAGAATTAATTTGACAAAACAGGTTGGAGGACCTATTAAATTGGTGTCTCGTCATGTGTGGAAAATGTAACATATTATTTACCTTCTTAAGGCCGGTTCTGTAAACATACATTTACCTGAAATTTTATATGTTTTTGCGTTTTCCTATATTTTGTTGGATTTTCAACAATTTCAATAAACTATGCAAAAAATAAAAATGGATATCGTACTCACTTGGATATTTGCAGCGTCAATCTCTGTTATAGGTTTCCCCAGAAGTGCTTTTCTTGTGGTGTATTTTTCCTGGTCAGACATCTTTTGGGTTGGTTGGAGATAAACTGTAATGGTTGTGATGGTCTTTTTTCCCTTCTTCTTTTTCTGATTTTCTTTCACATCACTAGAAAACTGCAAGATGCCAAAAGTTAAATTTTGATCATTCTGACATGATGAAGATATCAAATGTTCTACCTATGCTTTTTGCAAACATGCCAGTGAAATATGTCTCTAATATCATCTAGACAGATGTAAGAATTGCAGATAAAATATCTGTACCAAACCATAAAGAATTCCTTACAAAATCTGTTGCACCTCAGCAAAGCTAAAAGCACTTCTGTCTTGATAGATTGGAAAGATCACTGAAGGACCCTTTTCCGTTCAAAGAGTGATTGTGTCTGTATAACCCAAAGTTTAGTTTTTCTTCTAAAAGTAATGATCAGTTTGCAGGACAAGCTGCCCTGATTGTAAATGGCTCCCCGGTCATATTGGTCTTGTAATATTTGACTACCTGATCAGGACCCACTTTTTATAGCCACGGCTATGCATTATCAGTGCCTAGGACCCCATCAGGTATAAGTCAGTCAGTCAAGTTTTTTGTCACCAAATATAAATTTTGTCTACTCTTCAAAATGTAAACATCTTGTTATTTCATAGGTTTTTTTAAATTAGATTTATTAAAATGCATTAATACAAAGTCCTAAATGAATCAAAAAGATGGTGCAAGATTCAATATAATGATAACACAGAGTGATAATGAAAGAAAGTAGAAATGGAAAAAAAACTAATATTCCAATAAGGGAATTAAATGCAATGATTAACTGTACTAGTATTCACGTTCCTTAAATAGTAAAATGCAGTCTCGTTACTACCCTGAAATAATGGCTAGGAAAGATGGTGGAGAACGCAAAGCTGGGTGCCCTGTCATCAAAAGACTTCCTGCAGCCATTGGACCTCAGTGTCTTTAGAAAAGGACACAGCAGCCCTCCCAAAGTAAGTACATGGTGATTAAACGCAGTCACGGGGTGTCCATTCTTTTTAAAACAAGCAATGGCAATGCCAAATGGTCTGGCTTTAATGATCTGCAGTCTCGACTCACACAGGCACACCACTCACTCTGTAAATATACTGACAGGTGTCTCACTCTCCACTTACACAGACATAGGCACAAAACTCACTGTGAACTCACAAAGATATTTCACTCAGCCTGCACTCACATCAGACACTCCAGTCACCTGCATTCATGCAGGCACAACTCACTCTATACTCAGACCCCTTTCTGGAATAATGCATACTGCACTCACTCTGCACTCACACCAGACACTCAACATTTGAATAACTCATACATGGTGGTAAATGTACAGCCTTTGTAGCACACAATACTGAGTTGAAATATCTAATCTTCTACTTTACCAATTGAGTTAATCTTGGGCCTCTGTTTCCTAATACTACAATACGTGAGCATATTGAAACAGAGTTAAAGAAGTAAACATCCAAGCCAGGCCACCAGTGTTGTTATGTTTCACACAATCACTGACTTTTTAAGGTTCCCACTTTTTGTATTAGCATCTTCCAAGGCAAATTTGTTTGTGAGGCTGCATTTTGTATACCTGTGCCTATGCTGTATTTCTAACCACAATCTAACAAATGTTAGGCACTTCTTTACAGCTCGTAATGGCTTGAAGAGTAAAATTGGGCCCTCCTCCAGGCTGTCCAGGTGCCTTGCAGCTTGAATCCTGCTGGTGTTTTATTTACTTCTCCTGCTATCGACCACCCTCCCCCAGCCATGGTTATAGATCTGACTTCTGGTAGGTTTACCACCTTTCATCCTTCTGAGGTCAATAAAATGAACACCATTGAGCTGGCTAACAAACATCTGCTATTTCAGCACAAGGTACCTGTGAGAAGTTGGCCTGGTATATGCTGTTCACTAATTAAAGTGGACACCTTGCACCAGGGCAAATCGACTCTTATGGTAGATAGGTTTAAGACAACCTTTTAAAGAAAGCTATCCTAGTGGTAGCTGTGGAGAGCAGCCTTCAGGCTAAGTCTCGGAGGAATGTAAAGCAGCTTGTTTTACCATATAATCTCTTGAATCACCAAATGAAAAGACACCACACAGGTATATATATCAAATATATATGTATTTATTTCTAAATAACTCTCTACTAATCTCTTTATGAGATTAGAAGACAAACATATGCACAAATCAACGTTTCACAATAAGTTAAGCACAAAATATGGCTGGGGCCCTAGGGGCGTACCAGACCATATACTAAGTAAGAGACTTAGAAACAACGACTTGCAAGGAGACAAGGCCTAGGGCCTTCAGAAGTGCTGGGGCCTCACGAAACCACCCAAGGCAGGTAAGTAAAGGTCCCACGGGGGACGCGTGCAGTGTGGATACACAGGCGCGAATCGCCGTTAACTTCAATGGGGCAAGTCGCGGTTGGAAATAAAGAGTTTTAGGATACTTCGGGAGAACCTACAAGCAAGTCACTTACAGGGTAAGTAGTTCTAGGGCCCACACCCACAGGAGCACCGTAGTGCTGGAGTTACCTCACCCAGGGAAGCCGGGTGCACAGGTGTCCTTTGGTGTCGGGTCGCGGCGTCGTTTTCAATGGCGAACAAAGAAGACTTGCTGCTTGCGGGAGCTGAAGAAGTGTCCGGTGGAATCCAAGCCTGGATTCTGAAGAAGGATGACCTGAAAGCAGAGGGGACAGTGTTCAAAGTCACTTGGCAGTGACCCGGGGCAAGGAAGATGGATGCCCACCGTCGTCGGTCGCTTCAGGTCGGTTGCAGGTGCCTTGACTCTTCAGCCACGTGGTCCAGGAGGCGTCGACGACAACCAGGAGCTGGATTCGGTGTGTCCCTCGACGTCTGCAGCTGACTGCAGTGTCGGCAACTCGATCGGAGCCAACAAGCCTTGGCAGCCGCAAGTCTCGGGGAGATGAAGAAAAGTGGATGGCGCAGACCAGCAAGGTCTGTAGAACTCACCCAGCGAGGGTAAGTCAGGGCAGGCCTGGAGCAACTAGGGGAGCCCTTTGGTTTCTTTAAGAAGTCTTCTGGGGACCCACAAGCCAGCGGGCAAGGGATCGCGAAGACACCTCGGGCGGAATCACTCAACAGGGGCCCACGGTCACTCGGGATGGTGTAGGCCTCTGATCTTCGGAGGGATTCCTGCTGGAGGTCGGGACCACACGTGGGCCAAAGCACAGGTTCGTAGAACGTTGTGAAGGGGTTGCACTCGACAATAGTGCACGGTACCCAGGGGTCGCGGTTCCTCGTTACTCGTGGGGTCCACTTGCCTCAGCTTCGCTGGGGACTCACGATGGCCTGGGAGAGGTCAGGAAATCCACTTCTTGGGCTGCAGGGACTTCGGACTCCGGCGAGAGCGGCGTAGGTTGCGACCGTCGATGTCGTTTTTGGTGCCTGCCAAGCAGGGGAGTCACTCCTTGACTCCAAGGGAGATTCTTCTGTCTTCCAAAGGTAGTGGAACGTCGAAGGGCCAGGATTCTTCTGTAGAGCGTCGTCCAGGGGTTATCTGCTTTGCAATGGCAAGGTTCCCCCTCTTATACTAAAAAGAGGGGATGGACTAGCTCTATGACCCCACCTATGGGAGGGTCAAGGGAGGGGTGGCTACACCCACTTCCCTTTGTCCAGTTTCACGCCAGAGCAGGGGCAGGTAGCCCCTGAGCTGGTTTGAACTGGCATATGCACAGAGGAGCCTTCTGCTCCCCCAGTGCAGGACTTCAAAGCACTCTAAGAGTGCACCCACCCAGCCCCAATACACTAAACCCTGTCTGGAAGGTGGTTACACCTCCCTGTGACAGGATGCCTATTGTTGGGCTTCCTCCACTGTGAGTTTCGGTCATCAGCAGGAGGGCAGCCCAGTGTCTGTGACTGGTGGCATCCATTTTGTGATGCCAGGGCTCTTTAGGATTCTACCGCGTTTCCACAGCAGGTACATGTCTTATCCCTCTAGAAGGGTGGAATGCTACCCCCGCCGCCAAGATTGGCGGGGGGTAGTATTCCAAGATGTTTGACACCAAACACGACATGTTTTGATGCAGCCATTCCAAAGTTAGCATTTACCGCGAGGATATAATGCACTTAAGAGTATATGGTTTAACCGCATCCACAAACAGCACCAGAGAATGGACTCTGAGAACTGCAGAGGGGCCCTGCTCATGCAGAGGCACCCCCTCACATAGAAGCCAAGCACCCTGCCCTCAGGATTGATAGGGCCTGCCTTAGGGGTGACTGATAGGTTTATATGTGTGTGCAGGAGAGATATAGGAAACCTATATCTCAGTGAGGGGTGCTAGCACCACCTCACCCAGGCTGCAGTAGCAGGCCTGTGGTGTCAGATTTAGTCTGCTTCCCAGGGGTGGCATAATACATGCTGCAGCCCCTGGTAGGCCTGTGAAGTACCTATGCCCTTGGCACCTAAGGTACCATATACTAGGGACTCATAAGGCACCACAGTAACCAATCACTAGTGCACCTAGAGTGCACTCCATGTCATTTAGAGAGAGCAGATAGACTGGGGCCCTGAATAGCAGGATCCCAGTCCAACTAAGTCATAAACCAGCAAAACACCATAAAAAAAGTGGGGGCAACCATATAGTCAGATTCCACCTTCCTACATAACCCCCCAAACGAAAGGAGATAAGGCTAACCTTGGCCAGTTGAGCCTTTATTGACTAAGTGGCCATATAAGGAAGCACCTGCACTAGCATGGTTGCCCCCTGTCTGATGGTCCACTAAGCAATCCCTCACCCTAAGGGTGTGAGAGGGTCTCCACCATGGGGAATCACTACCTCTGGTGTGCTCTGGTAAAGTACAAGGCTGGTGAGGTGTCTGAGTAGGGAAGTGAGGCCCTAGGAAGGTTGGCCTCAGCTTCCTCAGATCACTGGTCACCATGTATGCCTGTCTTTCCATGACTGAGTTGCATTTTGCTCTAAGGGTCAACCTTTGGCTGCCTACAGCTGGGGGTTGGGTCCCTTTGAATGGACTACTGGAGGGACATGGCAGGTTTGGAACCTTTTGGTCCCAGGTTTGCCCTTGCCTAACAGAGTCCTTCTGGGGGAGGTCCCTACATAAAGGTATGGGGGATCCCTCAGTGGGTTGAGGAATTTTCACCTGGCTAGGGCTACTAGACTGGGTGCCCCTTATCTGCTGATGGGGGGTTCCTCTGGACAGGGGGCCCTGGGAGGTCCACTGACCTCCCTGACCTCTGCAGCCCTGGGCTGACTGAGGCAGGGTAGAGAGGGGCAGTTTACCTGCTCCAGACTGGGTACCACCTTGGAAGGGTCCTCTGCCATCAGGGGTGTGGCCAGGCCAGGCCTGACTACCTCTGGGGCAGTTCCTTCACTAGGGGTAGGGTCAGTTCCCTGAGGAGGCTGACCCTTACCTACTGTCTGGGGGAAGAAGACTTTTCTTCAACCCTTGTGCTCTCTTTTGGGGGAGAGTGGGCCATTCTTCCAGGCTCCATCTCTCCATAATCTTGGGCTGGGGCTGAGGCCGTCACAGCCCCCTAACCTTTACAGGGACACCCAACATCTTCAGATGGGTTTGGTGTTCAATTTCAGCCCAGGCTGAAATTTCCAGATCATTGCCCATCAGGCAATCTACAGGTAAGGTTGGGGACACTGCCACTCTTTTTGGGCCTGTGACCCCCTCCCAGCTGAGATTGACTATGGCCATGGGGTGATCTGTTCTGACACCATCAATGTTGGTCACCTGGTATTTAAACTCAGGTAAAAGCTGGTGAGGGGGACTAGTTTCCCTGCCACCATGGTGACACTAGCCCCTGTGTCCCTAAATGCCACAGCTTTCTGACCATTAATTATTGGCTCCAGTCTGTACCTGCCCAATGCTGTGGGACCCACGGTAAAGGTGGCAAATCCTATACCACCATCAGAATCTGAGGAGTCTGTTGAGGGGTCCTGTCTAAACTAGGGCCCACCTCTGTTCCTCTTGCAAAAGCACCTAACTTTTTGGGTGCACTACTCCCAACTGGAGGATTACTACTGGTAGTACCAGGAGGGGTGGTAGTAGTTGTTGGAGGAACATTTTCTTTATTGCCATTCCTGGGACAACTGGGATCAGATTTCCAGTGCCCAGGCTTTTTACAGACATGGCAATAGGGTTTCTTTTCAGGAGAGGAAGGAGTTTGGGACCCACCCCCAGAAGAGGAATTTTGGGGCCCTGTAGTGGACTTATCCTTGGATTTATCCCCACCTTTCTCTTGGGACTTGGTAGAATCTTTCTTGTGGTCACCACCCTGATTCTTAGGCCTTACTCTGGTTCTGACCCATTTGTCTGCCTTCTTTCCCAATTCTTGGGGAGAGGTCAGATCAGAGTCCACCAGGTACTGGTGTAAAAGCTGGTTTTGACAATTATTAAGGATCTGTTCTCTCATCATTAGATTATAAAATCCTTTGAAATCAGTAACCCTACTGCCAACCAGCCAACCCTCCAGAGCCTTGGATGCACAATCTACAAAGTCTGTCCAGTCCTGAGTCTGTGCCTTCTGGGTATCTCTGAACTTCAACCTGTACTCTTCAGTGGTTAAGCCAAACCCATCTATCAGTGCACTCTTCAGGACCTCATAATCATCAGCATCCTCCTCTCTAACAGTGAGGAGCTTGTCTCTTCCTTTATCTGAAAAGGAGAGCCACAAGATTGCTGCCCACTGCTTTTGGGGGACCTGCTGTACTCTACAGGCCCTCTCCATAGCAGTTATCCACTTGTGGATATCATCCCCACTCTGGTAGGGGGAACAACCTTGCTCAGGTTCCTATGGTCAGGGACATATTCTCTGCCTCTAGGGACACTGTTGCTGCCACCAGGGGGTTCTAAACCCTCCCTTCTGGAAGCTCTCTGGATCTCCAGGGCTTCTCTATCCAGTGCCAACTGCTTGGTTCTGAGGGCCACTTTGGCTTCCTCATACTGGAGCAGTTTGCACCTTCTCTCAGAGGAGGTCTCTCTTAAGTTAAAGTATGAGCTCCTCTCCTGGACAAATTCTCTGCCAGAGTGATAAGAGTGCTCAGATTCCCTGGAAGGGGATCTGTGCCTCTCATCCACTCTGCCAGTTCTCTTAGGGAGAATTCCTCTGTCCTGTTCAGGCTCCTTGAAGCCTGGCCCTTCAACCACAGAGTCTTGGTCATTCGGATTGTCCTCATCTGACCCAGATACTATGATTGACCCACCCACTGATTCAGACCCCTTAGCTCCTAGAGCCAATTTAAGGTCATCTGCTGTCAGCAGATCTATCAGGTGTAGTGTTGAGGGACTCTGTCCTATCCTCAGGTGTCTGTCAACACACATGGCTCTCAAGTCAGAGAAAGCCATGTCCTTATACTGAGGCTGAGTGGATCCACTGGGTCCACCCTTCAAGGACATTCTAGTGTTGTGCAGTGTTGTACTACCTACACTAGTTTGTGGCCTACTGATCCTAGCTTGAGCTGTGGAAAGGGTGTGCTATCCCTTGGCACACAGCTCTAAGTTCAGTAGAACTTATTGATACTAAGCTTGACTTTATATGTACCTTGAGTACCTATAATGGTTTTCAGTTAGTAATTCAAATAGAGATTTTCTGGTAAAACAATGGCAAGCTGGAATCCCACACGCTGCCCACCAATGTGAGAAGTTGGCCTGGTATATGCTGTTCACTAATTAAAGTGGACACCTTGCACCAGGGCAAATCGACTCTTATGGTAGATAGGTTTAAGACAACCTTTTAAAGAAAGCTATCCTAGTGGTAGCTGTGGAGAGCAGCCTTCAGGCTAAGTCTCGGAGGAATGTAAAGCAGCTTGTTTTACCATATAATCTCTTGAATCACCAAATGAAAAGACACCACACAGGTATATATATCAAATATATATGTATTTATTTCTAAATAACTCTCTACTAATCTCTTTATGAGATTAGAAGACAAACATATGCACAAATCAACGTTTCACAATAAGTTAAGCACAAAATATGGCTGGGGCCCTAGGGGCGTACCAGACCATATACTAAGTAAGAGACTTAGAAACAACGACTTGCAAGGAGACAAGGCCTAGGGCCTTCAGAAGTGCTGGGGCCTCACGAAACCACCCAAGGCAGGTAAGTAAAGGTCCCACGGGGGACGCGTGCAGTGTGGATACACAGGCGCGAATCGCCGTTAACTTCAATGGGGCAAGTCGCGGTTGGAAATAAAGAGTTTTAGGATACTTCGGGAGAACCTACAAGCAAGTCACTTACAGGGTAAGTAGTTCTAGGGCCCACACCCACAGGAGCACCGTAGTGCTGGAGTTACCTCACCCAGGGAAGCCGGGTGCACAGGTGTCCTTTGGTGTCGGGTCGCGGCGTCGTTTTCAATGGCGAACAAAGAAGACTTGCTGCTTGCGGGAGCTGAAGAAGTGTCCGGTGGAATCCAAGCCTGGATTCTGAAGAAGGATGACCTGAAAGCAGAGGGGACAGTGTTCAAAGTCACTTGGCAGTGACCCGGGGCAAGGAAGATGGATGCCCACCGTCGTCGGTCGCTTCAGGTCGGTTGCAGGTGCCTTGACTCTTCAGCCACGTGGTCCAGGAGGCGTCGACGACGACCAGGAGCTGGATTCGGTGTGTCCCTCGACGTCTGCAGCTGACTGCAGTGTCGGCAACTCGATCGGAGCCAACAAGCCTTGGCAGCCGCAAGTCTCGGGGAGATGAAGAAAAGTCGATGGCGCAGACCAGCAAGGTCTGTAGAACTCACCCAGCGAGGGTAAGTCAGGGCAGGCCTGGAGCAACCAGGGGAGCCCTTTGGTTTCTTTAAGAAGTCTTCTGGGGACCCACAAGCCAGCGGGCAAGGGATCGCGAAGACACCTCGGGCGGAATCACTCAACAGGGGCCCACGGTCACTCGGGATGGTGTAGGCCTCTGATCTTCGGAGGGATTCCTGCTGGAGGTCGGGACCACACGTGGGCCAAAGCACAGGTTCGTAGAACGTTGTGAAGGGGTTGGACTCGACAATAGTGCACGGTACCCAGGGGTCGCGGTTCCTCGTTACTCGTGGGGTCCACTTGCCTCAGCTTCGCTGGGGACTCACGATGGCCTGGGAGAGGTCAGGAAATCCACTTCTTGGGCTGCAGGGACTTCGGACTCCGGCGAGAGCGGCGTAGGTTGCGACCGTCGATGTCGTTTTTGGTGCCTGCCAAGCAGGGGAGTCACTCCTTGACTCCAAGGGAGATTCTTCTGTCTTCCAAAGGTAGTGGAACGTCGAAGGGCCAGGATTCTTCTGTAGAGCGTCGTCCAGGGGTTATCTGCTTTGCAATGGCAAGGTTCCCCCTCTTATACTAAAAAGAGGGGATGGACTAGCTCTATGACCCCACCTATGGGAGGGTCAAGGGAGGGGTGGCTACACCCACTTCCCTTTGTCCAGTTTCACGCCAGAGCAGGGGCAGGTAGCCCCTGAGCTGGTTTGAACTGGCATATGCACAGAGGAGCCTTCTGCTCCCCCAGTGCAGGACTTCAAAGCACTCTAAGAGTGCACCCACCCAGCCCCAATACACTAAACCCTGTCTGGAAGGTGGTTACACCTCCCTGTGACAGGATGCCTATTGTTGGGCTTCCTCCACTGTGAGTTTCGGTCATCAGCAGGAGGGCAGCCCAGTGTCTGTGACTGGTGGCATCCATTTTGTGATGCCAGGGCTCTTTAGGATTCTACCGCGTTTCCACAGCAGGTACATGTCTTATCCCTCTAGAAGGGTGGAATGCTACCCCCGCCGCCAAGATTGGCGGGGGGTAGTATTCCAAGATGTTTGACACCAAACACGACATGTTTTGATGCAGCCATTCCAAAGTTAGCATTTACCGCGAGGATATAATGCACTTAAGAGTATATGGTTTAACCGCATCCACAAACAGCACCAGAGAATGGACTCTGAGAACTGCAGAGGGGCCCTGCTCATGCAGAGGCACCCCCTCACATAGAAGCCAAGCACCCTGCCCTCAGGATTGATAGGGCCTGCCTTAGGGGTGACTGATAGGTTTATATGTGTGTGCAGGAGAGATATAGGAAACCTATATCTCAGTGAGGGGTGCTAGCACCACCTCACCCAGGCTGCAGTAGCAGGCCTGTGGTGTCAGATTTAGTCTGCTTCCCAGGGGTGGCATAATACATGCTGCAGCCCCTGGTAGGCCTGTGAAGTACCTATGCCCTTGGCACCTAAGGTACCATATACTAGGGACTCATAAGGCACCACAGTAACCAATCACTAGTGCACCTAGAGTGCACTCCATGTCATTTAGAGAGAGCAGATAGACTGGGGCCCTGAATAGCAGGATCCCAGTCCAACTAAGTCATAAACCAGCAAAACACCATAAAAAAAGTGGGGGCAACCATATAGTCAGATTCCACCTTCCTACAGTACCCTTCTTGTGACATGCTATATTATAAGCAACGGGGAAAGTTAGGGTTTCTCAAATGTATCAGAGTCAAGTCATGCATTGTGAGTATACGGAGATGTGAAACCACAGTTTCTCTGCTACTCAGTACAAAATAAACATTGAAAACCTTAACACAAAGTCAGTATTATCTTAGGATCCTCTAGACTATATCTCTCTTCTCTACTGCAAAGCATATTACATTTAGGACGTGAATAGCTGAGTTACATTTTATTTTTTATTGAGTTTTTTCATTGAATACCAACATCAACACAGTACATTGATAGAAATTCGTTTACATTGGGACAGTTGTTAAAGTACATGCAGCCAGTGGAAATGTCCACTGGTTCTCGATACTGAATCGTGATCATTGTCTACAATTCTCATGCTGGTGTCCCAATTTCAATGTACCATTGTATGCTCCCCCCAACAAGGTCCGGGGGAGCCAAGTTGAGAAAGGAGAAAGGTAGGAAAGAGAGGGGGAAAGAGAGGGTGGGAGGAGCCCTCTGGCCTCCAGGGTGGCGTGTGTACAGGCTACCTGAGTGTGCGCTATACGTGCGCAAATGGGCCCCCATCCGCCCCGCGTCTCCCTACCCGTCTACCCAGGGGGTCTCAGTTTGGTCCAGGGGGTGTGATCGGAGGTAGCTCTGCAGTGGTTCCCATATATCCCGAGGGAATGCCTGGGCAGGCATCAATTCCCAGTATTCGGATAGCTGTTTGTGGCAGAACGCTGCATCCTTGAGCCAGTCACAGACTCGTGGGCACCTAGGTCGGCCCCAGCACATTGCGATTCGCCGCTTAGCCAGCAATAAAAGCATAGCCACTAGTTTCCTAATTGTCATTGGTACATTGCGCACATATCTAAGCAAAGCCAGCAGCGGGGAACGCTCAAACTTATGCTCTAGCATCGCCTCCAGCACTTCAAATATAATTCCCCAGTAACATGCGATTCCTGGGCAGGTCCAGGCCAGGTGCAAGAATGTCGCCTCCGGTGCCCAACACCGCACACAGCGCGCATCCTCGCTCAGGCCAGTTCTGTGCAACAATGCAGGGGTCCTATATAGTCTTTGTATGAACTTAAAGTGGATTAGCCTCAATGTGTAATTAAGAGACAACTCCCTGGCCTGCGCGCAGCAGTACGCCCATTTATCCTCCTTCAGGGAGATCCCCAGTATCTCCTCCCACTTGCATCGCGCCTTGGGGACACTGACCAGTGCTGTGCGCGGCATGCCGGAGTATAGCTGGGTGATGAGTTTGCATGGTGACGGGTTCCCCAGAAACTCCTCCAGCACCTGGAACGTTGGGGGCGCTATAGTGAAGGAGGCAAAGAGGTCGCGCATTGCCACTCAAAGCTGGTAGTATGTCATTCTGTCAAGTAGGCCTGTGTTTTCGCCCTCAAGCGGTCTGTCTAGTGATATGAAGGTACAGTTGCGAAATGCGTTTCCCATAGTGTGGAGCAGGAGCTTCCTCAATCTCTGGCATATGCCCATCTCTGTTGCGTAGTGTAATGCCAGATGTCTCATCAGAGGTATCGAAGCAGCATACATTGTCTCAAGGTGTGCTCTGCGTCACAGCTCTCGCCATGCCCAAACTGTGCAGCCGACCTTGTTCACCTCTGAGCGTGGCCTGGGCTGTAGCCTGTAGAGGGCCATATGTAATGGCGTTGGGGCTGCCTGGTCATGTTCAGGCGCGGTGTGCGCCAGGAATTGGGTCGGGTATAGCCAGTAGAACCCGAACTGGGCCTGTGCACAATTGTAATGTAGCTCCATGTCCGGGGCCCACAGGCCCCCTTGCCCATATGGCAGCGTCAGAGTCTCCCAGGCAACCCTGGGCTCCTTGCCAGCCCAGGCGAGAGATATCAGGTTCGAGCACGGTCCACGCCTAAAATCAGCACTGAAAGGGAGCGGGAGACTGACAAAGACATACAGGAACTTAGGGAGCACCACCATCTTTGCTTTGGCTAGTCACCCTGCACGGGATAGCACAAGTGACATCAGGCGGCCTAACCTAGGCCAACTCTCAAACAAATCCATGAGTTTCCCGTTGTTGTAACACCAGAGCTCTTCGATGTCACAATTGAGTCAGATTCCCAAATATTTCACTGGGGTCTCCGCCCAACTAAGTGGGAATTCCAACTGGACCCGGTCTGTGGCCGTGGTCTGCGGGAAGATGATCGATTTTCCCCAGTTTATGGTGACGCCCGATAGGCCACCAAACCGAATAATTTCTCGGATTAGGGGAACAAGATTCTCCGCCGGGCGCTTGATATACAGGGTTACATCATCTGCATACATGGATACCAGAATCACTCTTGGGACGAATGCTAGGCCGTGATGTGCATGATGCTGTCTTAATTGGACAGCCAGATGCTCCATGGCCATGGCAAAGAGAAGGGGGGACAGCTGACACCCCTGTCTTGTGCCACTGGCTACCGAAATGGGGAAGAGATTATGCCATTTATTCAAAGCCGCCTCTTTGGTGCAGAGTAGAGCAGAGAGACTTTTTAGATCGAGCCTATAGCGGCAGCGCGCATGAGCAGCGCGCTCTGCGAGGCATGCAGTAATGGAGTATTGAGTGGAAGCTCCGCCTACTCCCCCGCCCATCTTTTTCATTGGCTTATGTCTTTGTCCTTTCTAAATGCTGCCTTCCGATTGGTTTATAGGGTGTTAGTCCCTCCTTATGATGGGCATGTCATTTGTATCCTTCCATGGCTATTGACCCCTTTACTTCGAGTGTTGCATGGTATGTGTTATTTAGATTGTGAACACTATTTCCTTCCCATGCCTTCCCATCCCCCTCCCCCCACCTGCCCGCACTCCCGTTGTTCGTGCCTTCTCGCCCTTCTGCCCCGCCGCCCGCCCGCCCGCACTCCCGTTTGCAATGCTATAGGTCTCGCGTAAATGCAAGTCCTATTGTATTGCAAATGTTTGTTTCCGGTGTGGGCGGGCGTTCACATACCAGGTAGGCGAAAGCGTTACGAGGCCATGAAAATGACAGAGTTGAGCTATACAAATACAAAAAAACATACCAAATACTTTCAGAATTAGTATTCCTCTGCCGGGCAGTGATCTCCGTGACAACAGCTGCTGAAGTGAACTGGCTGTCGGTGTCTATTTTAGTATTATATTTGGTTAAGTGCTAGAACGCGGATACCTTTTCAGGAAAAGGTCAAAGGACATATGCATGGCAAGGTGTTATTAATGGAGCGGCCCTCGTTGTGTGTGTGCGTTCCTCCTCCCCAGGCATTAGTCCGCCACCAGTGAAACCTCATTATTTCCGAGCGTCCCAATCAATAAGGTCGTGAGAGATTGATTCCAGGTGCTGTCGCCGTGTTTATGACAAGGCCTGATCCAGTCAGTTACAGGAGTGGGCAGTAATTCTCCAGTAACCTGCGAGCGGGGGCTTGGCGGACACGTCATCGGGGAGGGGGCGGGCTCCTGATGGTGTCATTCATTGACTTGGGGAGGAGACAGACACTCTTAAATGAATTTCCCTGGGGGAGGCGGGCTGTCCTCTGATGGAGGGGCGGCGGTGCAATCTGTCAGTGTGTGGGCAGTACGGCTTACAGTGATGCAGCCAGGCTAATGGCCCAAGCTGGATAAAGGATTGCCCCCTGGGAGGGCACCGCTCACCACAATACCTCCTGTCCACTTACCAAAAGTCTTATTTTATTTGCAGACAGCGCCGTAAAAAAAAGTGAAATTTGGAGGATTCCTCGGGGACTTTTGCAACACTAGGGCTTTCTGTTCCTCTCGTTAGGGGTTTCCTTCTGTTTGTGTTTATTCTCTGTACTTCGTACCTAAAAAACACTTCATGTCGCCGTCAGTCAGAGATTTCAATTCCTTCCTCAAACAAGCATTTGCAATGCAATAGGTCTCGCAGTTACGCAAGTTTGAGCTATTGGCATTGTAAATGGCAATGCCTTTTTTTTGGTTTTGGTTTTTAATACATAAATAAAAGACATTGTCATTTACAATGGCAATAGCTTAGACTCGCATAAATGCGAGACCTATTGCGTTGCAAATGCTTGTTAATATTCTGTGGAAGCGTGGTGGCAGACACGGGGTAGTAGGGATTTAGCCTGCTCCGCTCCGGCAAGGTTAGCAAATACACCTCCACCCAGTGCTTAATTTGAACCGGTGGTTGCAGGTGCATGCGCGCCGACTCAGGCTTGACCTAAGTAGTTTACAGAAATATTGAGCTCTTTTATTTATCCCACAGGAACACTGCCAATTAAAGTGTCTTTATGTTACGGTCGCCCTGTGGGAACAAATTTGCAGTCCATCCTTCACATTTGTACAAACACACGCACACTTGCAAGGAGATCAGATTACATGACCCACCAGTGATAAACATGTTGAGGAACTTGGAGTTAGTAGAGCAAAGCCGGGGCTCACGCATGCACATGGAAATCAAAGTGCCATGCAAAAGAGAGGGCACTTCCTTTCGTAGTCTGCTTTACATGTCAGCTTCGAGGCACAGAAGCTGACGTCAGCACTCCTGGTTTCGTTTCTTTAGATACACTTTGGGCCGCCATCTTTTCATAGGAAGATCCGTCTCTGCAGCAAGCAGTCAGCCTCTCTTGTTGCTGTGCCGTGCGGCGCTCGTGCATATTAAATTAAGCGGGCGCCGTGATCATGCGCCGAGCCCGTGCATATATTCAACAAGTGACGGGCTGCTTGTAAAATGAAAGCGCGCATCGCACGCTGTTTATAGTGTCATGTACAGCAGCTTATCGGAGCCCCACTGAAGGCATTCCACTTCCCTAACATCAGCATCTCGTGACTGACAAAGACTGAAGATCAGCTGCTGCCATGTGGGTTATAACATAAGGGAGAATTAAAACACCATGTATATTACCATTAGTTAGATTTTAGCGCAAAGTTAAGCCGCACAATAAAGCTTTCACGCTCCGTGCAGAATAGGGTATGTCTCAGTTTACACACGGAAGTACCATCCACTAACTGAAGGGGCTTTCTCGCCGTGCCTGCAATATGCTTATTTGTATAAACTACCAGGCTCTGAAGAGCTGACTGTTAACGAGATGCACCCTCAACAAAGTATTAAAGAGAGAGCAAGATCCCCCTCCCCCTCTGCGGAAGTGTCGATTATCAGCAAGGGATACAAATGTGGTGAGGATAGTATAATACCTGGTGTCCAGAAGGGATACAGTCCAGGCTGGTCCTTGTCGAGAAGCCACGAAGATTTTGAAAAAAAAAAAAGACGCGCGGTCTTGAGGTCATGGACAAAAAAGGACAACATTTTGCCGTTGAGCGGCAGTCGAAGAGGGAGCTCTCTCTCATTATCGAGGAGTCTCTAGCTCTAGGGAACGAAACCAGAATTTAGATAAGCAAGATATCTATCAGTTCATAGTGTGTACCTGTGCAGTAAACATGCAAACATGCCCATTTTTTCTCCTGTAAGAAAAAATTAATATTAGGTTCCCTAAATCAAACAAGCGTTTGCAATGCAATAGGACTCGCATTTACACGAGACCTATTGCATTGCAAACGGGAGTGCGGGTGAGAAGGCACAAACAACAGGAGTGCGGGGAGTGAGAATGCACGGACTGCGGGAGGGTTGGGGAGGCACGGGAAGAAAGTAGTGCTCACAATCTAAAACAACATACTGTGCAACACTCGAAGTAAAGGGGCCAGTAGCCATGGAAGGATACAAATGACGACATGGCCGTCATAAGGAGGGACTAACAAGCCTAAAACCAATCGGAAGGCAGCATTTAAGACACAAGCCAATGAAAAAGATGGGCGGAGAGTGGGCGGAGCTTCCACAGAGCTTTCACTCCATACTGAATACTGCATGCCTTGCAAAGCGTACTGCATGCCTCGCAAAGCGAGCAGCGCATGCGCGCTGCCACTATAGGCTCGACCTAAAAATGTAGTTTATCTCAAACTGTAACACACGTAATAGTGTAGTTTTCTCAAACAGATATCTTTGCGTTGGACGCACATACTTTTATTTAGAGCTTTATGTTTAAAACATTTGTCATGAATAAACATGACCCGTTGCTTTGGAAGAAAAGTGGTGATAAGTCTACTAATAGACCTATCGTATTCTGTGCTCAAAGGAAACGTGCTAGAGTGCCCTTTAGTTCGCTTGCAGTGCTACAATCAGGCGTTATTACATAGGCTTCGAAGGGCTGTAACGCTAAGTGAACCCTCACTTTTACATTTAGGACCCCTGGAAATGAAAGTATTACGTTGAAATGTATCATTGCATATAACAGTACGGAATTTGAGATTCACCTTTTAACTTGGATGTATTCAGTGTGGACATTACCAAGAGCACATAACAAAGAGTAGTAAAAAAACTCAACGATGTGCAAAGCCAGTAGTTCGAGATGTATACCCGAAGCTACAGCTTCCTTGTTAAGTGGTGACTTTGTGTGTGTACTGTTGATGGCAGAGTGGTTGAATGCAACACGAGTCAGTGGGTATATGCATGTATGCTTTCATCCAGGCACTTATTTATTTCCCATAAATGTACAAGATCAATCATCTTTACACTCGTATTCATTCATCTACTGTTTGAATTCTTCTTGCATTCACCCACGATACCGCACGTGTGCGCGCACACTCACACACACGCACCCACACACCCACACACACACACGTCAATGAAGGAATACTTTCACTTCTTATCCAGACTTACTGGCTTAAAGGTGATTATTTATATTTAAAGTTATCTCTAATATAGTGAATGACGGCTAAGGACTTCCCCAGTGGGTTGATAAAAATATGAAAAGTATACATATATTCCACAAATTTGCTGTTGTGCCTACCGCGCCATTTTACAACCATAGATCAGGTCGCAGCTTATGAGGAGGCTGGTTGTTTCTCACATACACCCTGGAAAATTATTAAGCATACCCAGGGCTGCGCGTGCCAGAGTCTGAAGTAACTTTGTTGTCTGGCATGTTTTTATTGACTTGCATCATGAAAAAGATGTTGGAGATGAGCCAATAGCTGACGAAGTTAACAATGGTTTATTATAATATATCTGAGGGTGGAAGTAACTTATCTTTTGGTGAGAACCGTTATTACAGCTGAGTTTGGTGGCTCAGTGGGCTAATGCATCCACTACAGGAATTTGTATTTGATGTCAAGATCACAGATTTGAATCCCGGTAGGTCCATTCAGCCTTTCATCCTTCTGAGGTCGATAAAATGAGTGTTTCTGAGTTGGGAGGAGTTTATTCACAATCACACACAATAGCACCATGTTATCGACTTTGCCAGAGCGCCACTTTACCGACTTTGCCAGTGAACCGCTACTTTCATTTTCTCGTAATTCTTTGAACGACATTTATTTCCACAGTGGGGAAGTGCACCATTCCTGGAGGTACTACAATATCGGATTAATGGATAGAATGGAAAACTTTTGATGTGATCCTTATCAGCTGTTTTATGTGTTCAGGGATGTGGTCTTTTTAAACCATATGGCTTACGTTTTGTGTGATAATGTGCTGATCATTAAATACTTATAAGGTCCCAAAGGCGAGACTGATTGCATTGCAAATGCTTGTTTTAAAAAGGTGGAGCTAACGCTGACTCAGTAGAGAAGTGCGATTTATGGCAATTCCATGGTATCAAAGGCCTTGGTGGCATCAAGGAAGATTGCGGCAGCCAGAAGGGAGGGATCTATTTCTTGCATGGTTGCAAAAAAGGTGCGAGGTTGTGAGATGTGCCCCACCAGGGACAAAGCCACATTGGTCAGGTTGCAGCACCAAGAGCAACAGCGGGAGTAGCCAAGTCTCTATCAGTTTGGCGACGATTTGATTGTCCAAGTTAATCATCTAGAGCAGCTGCAGGTCCTTTTCTGGTTTAAGAATTGTGATGATTAGTGCCTCTCGAAGGGAGGGAGGGAGTGTGCCCCGCTCCAGCGACTCCTAATACATGTTGAGGAGATGTGGCACTAGTAGCGGGGCAAACTCCTTATAAAAAGCGGACAACAGTCCGTCTAGTCCCAGGGCCTTATCTCCGGGCATTGCTTGGATCAATCCCATCACATCCTTCTCTGAGAACGGCTCATCCAGGTATCTACGTTGGCCATCGCTTGGCCAACGTAGCTGGATAGAGTCCAGAAAGGGAGTCAAATCCGGGTGGGTGCCCGATTGTCACGCGGTGTATGATGAAGAATAATAAGATAGAATTTCAGCCTGAACAGCATCCTGTCCAACCGCAATCTCGTTTTCGCTAATACGTAGCTCGCTAATGTAGTTGCTGGCCCACAGCTTTTTTAAAAGGCCTGCCAGCATTTTCCCAGCGCGTTCTTCCTCGCCGTATCTTCCAGCGCGTGCCTCCTTCCCTAATTAGTGTGTTTCTCTATGGGCTGCCTCCTCATATTCTGCGATTTTCGCCTTGATGTTACCAAGGGTCACCATCTCATTGGTGGTAAAATATTCAGTTTCAAGCTCCCGTATGTCTTCCTCGAGGCATTTGAGATCCCCTCGTAGTGACCGCAGCATGCCCTCCTTCTTGGCGATACATTCACCCCTGATGACGGATTTAAATGCTTTCCACAATGTGGGGATTCTACCATGCCTTCATTCAATGCAAAGTATTCCACTATGGAGGAGCGAATCGCATCTCTGAAAACTTGGTCTCGAAGTGCTCCCTGGGGGAGTCTTCAGTTGATAGCTCTGCTGGGGGTGCCTGGTAATGCAAACTCGAGCTGTGCTGGGACATGGTTAGATAGGGTGCGAGCAAGGTGGGTGGCCTTGGACACCCATGCTACTACATCCTTCGAGGTCAGCCAGAAGTCTATTCTGGACCAGGTGGGGCCCACTGCGGACATGCACGTGCCCTCCACTTTGTGCAGGTGGTGGGGGCGCCAGATATCTACCAGTTCGTGGTCCACCATGAGAGTCTGCAACTGTGCCGCTGCCCGTGGGTGGGGGCAGTGAGAATCCCCCGATCTGTCCTTGTCCAGGTCAAGTACTATATTAAAGTCCCCCCCCACAGGACAGCGTCGTGATCAAGCGTCTCAGTCAGTCGCCACACCTTACTAAAGAATTCCGGGTCATCCACGTTGGGCCCATATACCGAGACCAGCCTAATCGGGTGTCCCCCCAGCACACCTGCCATGATTACATATCTCCCTTGTGGGTCGCAGAGCGCAGTACACGTGCGCCACAGTAGCACCTTCCTGTGAATAATCACAGTGCTCCTCACATAATTGGAGTAGCCGGCAATCCCTCCCATCCATCCCGCCCGCAGGTGCAAGCAGCTGGCTCTTGTCAAGTGCAATTCTTGTAAAAAGCAAATATCCACAACATGCCGATTAAGATACACCGCGACCAGCCTCACCTTTCTGCAGTCATTCAGGCCCCGGACATTCCATGTCACTGCTTTCAGAGTGATCACACTGTTAACAGGCATGCCCATACATTCGGTTGTGAAAGACCATGTGTGCCTGTGGTACAACTTCTGCTGGTGTGTGGCAGTGGGAGGCCAGAGAGGGGGAAGAGGGGGACGGTAGAAAGGAAGTAGAAAAACAAAACAGCCATTCTGAACTGTTCATAACCCGGTAACCCCACCCCCCTCCCACTACAGCCACCCAACTTGGCTGAAAAGTGATACCCCTGCCCCAAAAAGGCCCCAAGTGGCCAACTATCAGGAACAAATTAGGGCTCATCCCAGAGGGGAAACACTAGGGGCCTGGCGTATCCGGGCTGGTAAAAGCTGGGTGGCTGGATGAAATAAACTCAGTGGGGGAATCCCCACTGGCAGCCAGACAGACAGGGCAAAGCAAGAAAGGAGCTTCTTGAAGGGGTAAAGCCAGCCTGAGAGGAGCAAGCGGGGGCATCTCCCCATCATTCAGAAGGACTTATAACACAAAATGCAACTTAGTTCCCCCAGTCCCTCAATCGTTTTCATTGAGGGGATCTCCTTCCTCTGCGTTCTTCTCCGCTCGCGGGGGCTGCTTGGGGGGTCAGGGATGGCAAGCAAATTTGGCAGCAAGTTTACGATCAGTGAAGTATGTGGTTTTTCCGGTGTGAAAGATGCGGAGTTTTGCAGGGTAGAGCAGGGAGTACTTAATGTCCTCTTTTTGTAACAGTCTTTTCAACGGCACAAACTCTCTCCTGGCGGCTTGGACTGTTAGGGTGAAGTCTGGGTAGAACGACACTGCGTTGTCCTGATACATCGTTTCTTGTTGGTCTCTGGCCCTGCGCAGGACCACATCCCGATCTCTGTAATTTAATAGGCGCGCAATTATCGGTCTCGCAGGGGCCCCTGGAGGGGGCCTTGGGCCAAGATATCTGTGGGCTCTTTCTAGTATGCAGACAGCAGACATTGAGTTGCCGAACAGGGATCGCAGTATTTCTTCTACGTAGTCCTCGACTCGGGTCATGGCTGTTGACTCCGGGATCCCCAGGATCTGCAGGTTGTTGCGTCTTGACCTTGCATCAAGGTCTTCATTCCTATTTCTGATGACTTCCAGGACTTTCTTTTAATCGAAGCAGTTTTTGTGCGTGGCGGTCCCCTAGTCCTCCAACGCAGATGTGTGCTGTTCAACCTCCGCGATGCGTTCGTCATGGCCCGATACCTTGTCTTTAAGCCTAGCTAGCCTGTCCGACATAGATTCAATTTTCACATCAATATGCGATAGAGACTGTTTAATGTTTTTAAACATCTTGCAGATGTTCGGTTCTGGTGTGGACGTGGCCTCCAGGGTTATCTATAGCTGTTATTCCTCTGAGAGGGTGCCCCCGTGGGGTGTCTTATAATGTTAATGGCATAGCTTCGATTGCCTGGCATTCATTTTTTCCATGGTTGTTTGCCACTCCTAAGCACCCTGAAGTGCGCTGCGCTATGTCAACAATAGCTGTTCTCGCTGCTTGTCTTTCTTGGGTGTCAGGGCTTCAAGGGGCCTCCCTGTGCTGTAGGTATTCCCCCCAAGGCAGCAGCGGTTGTATTCCAGGGGTGAGAGCTGTGTCTGTATTTGGTCCCACTCGTGGGGAGGGGGCAGGGGGGACTGTCACTCTCCTCTGCTCTGTTCAGCCAGGTAGGTCCTCCAGGGCCTACTAATGAGGTACGCTCCGTTTGGCCTATAGCCTGCTCCTGACTTAACAGGGCGTTGTGCGCTATCTCTCTGCTGACATTTGCCATGTAGCACTTGCCCCATGTGGGGTGCCCCTGGCCGGTGCTTCCCCGTTGGTGTGCGGGGGGGCTGAGCCCATTCACCGCCCAGGTGCTTTTTCTGATGCCCAACGATTGTGCTCGGTATCACCTCTGGGGCAGAGCGGGCGGCACTTCGCTCCCCGCTACAGTGCCCCGCTTCCCATGACCTGCGCCATATCTTCACTGGGGGGTGGCGAGTACACACGTCCGCCAGTAACCCACCTCTCCACTGTGCCTCTCTCTTTCTGATTTGGGTGCCTTCTACTCTACATCACTTGGGCACAGGGCCTGCTCCGGTTCTGGTCCAGACCGCTCTCAGGTAGGTCTCTCCAGAGGCAGCCATCCCAACAGCCTCTTCCAGGGTGTCGCGGTCTAGGCCCTGCCACTTCAGGCCTTGCGGGCCCGCCTGCACCGTCTCTTGCTAAGGCTGCAATTCGTGCCACGTCTCAGTGACCATTTCGGGACGGAATGGGGGCCTCGCCATCTCCAGCTCCCCACTCCAGTCCCCACAGTCTCTATGCAATCCACACAAGAGGGGGCCGTGCGCTCTTCCCTGCCGGGTCCCCCTCCAGCAGCACCTCTCACCTTCTTAATTGGTTGGGCTATGCTGGGCGTTACTCCCACTGTCCTTGCTCCGGTTCCTCTACGTTATTGAAGCGTCGGGCCTGCTCCGGCTCCGGTCCAGGCCGCACTCAGGTAGGCCTCACTTTAGGCAACTGTCCCGTCAGCATCCTCCGGGTCGTCGCGGCCTAGGTTCTGCCACCACTGGGCTCTCAGGCCACCTTCACTGTCTCGCTCTCAGTCTAAGATACGTGCCTCCACTTAATGGTCTTTCGGGGTCAGGTGGGGGCTGCGCCACATCCAGCCGCCCGCTTCAATCCCTGCGGTCTCTGCTTAATCTACATGGGAGGGAGCCGAGCACCTCTCACCTTCAGAATCGGGCGGACTGTGTTGGGCGACGCTCCCGCTGGTCCCTCTTCGGCCTCTGCCCGCTACCTTTTGGCACAGTGCACGGGGGAACGCCCATGTCCTCAGCTGCAGTCCCACCGAGTCCCAGGCCTCACCTTGTCAGAGACCCTCAGCCTCATCTTCGCTGAGCTTCGTCCGCGGCTTGGCGGGGCGTTGCTGCTGTGTTGATTGTACATGGCCCTGCTTTGGGGTGGCTGCAGTGACCTTCAGAGTCATTCAGGCCGCGTGGGCCTCCGCTCCACTTGGGCCGCTCTCAGTCTTTTGCACAGGACGCCTCAGCTGCAGGGAGGCGTCCTGTGCAAGGTAGTTCCAGGACTTGGCAGTAAGGCAGGCGAAGGAGAGCCCTCTACTGTTGCTTCGTCGGATACGGAGGGTGTGATCAAGGGAAAGGGAGGCAGAGGGCAGGTGTCTGGTTGGTTGGTGGAAGTTCAGGTGGTGGCTGATGTATGCTGGTCCTTCGTTGTGTAGGGCTTTGCAGATGTGCATCAGCATCTTGTATTAACATCTCTTTTGAAAGGGCAGCCAGTTTAGCTTCCTGATGTGAGGAGGTGATGTGGGTTCCTCTGGGGAGGTCAAGGATGAGTCTGGCAGCTGGATTCTGTATGGTCTGCATACTTCAGGATGTGTGTGGTGAGTCCTACGTAGAATGTATTGCCGTAGTCTAGCCAGCTGGTGACTAGGGTTTGAGTGACGGTTCATCTTGTTCTGACAGGAAGCCATTTGAAGATCTTACAGAACATGAGAAGGGTGACAAAGCAGGCGGAGGAGAATGCGTTGATCTGGTTTATCATGGTGAGCTTGCTGTCCAGGATGATGCAAAGGTTTCAGGCATGGTCTGTCGGAGTTCGTGAGGGTCCTAGTTCGGAGGGCCACCAGCAGTCGTTCCATGACGAGATGTTGTTCCCGAAGATCAGCACTTCCCTTTTGATGTGTTGAGTATTAGGCAGTTGTCTTTCATCCAGTCGACAAAACTTGTAATGCATCTGCGAAAGTTGGCCATAGTGGTGGAGTGGTCTTCGAAACCGAGAGGATGAGTTGAGTGTCATCGGCGTAGGATATGATGTTTAGTCTGTGGGTTCTGACGATGTTGGTCAAGGAGGTCATGTAGGTCTCAAACAGTGTAGAGCTGAGGATTAGCCTTGAGGGATGCTGATGATGTTCTTGGTTCTGAGGTGGAAGGAGGTAGACGGACTCTCAGGTTCTACCGGTGAGGAAGGAGGTGATCCATTTGATGGGGTTTGCTTGGATTCCAATGTGGTAGAGTCTCTTGATGAGGGTGTGGTGAGACATGGTGTCAAAAGTAGCTGAGAGGTCGAGGAAGATTTGGGCCGCCATTTCTCCCCAGTCAGGAGGGTTCGGATATCGTCGGTACCAGTGACAAGGGTTGTTTCAGTGCTGTGGTTGGTGCAGAATCCGGATTCAGAGGTGTACAGAAGACTGTTGTTCTCCAGGTGTTCCGTAAGTTGACGGTTGAAGGACTTTTCGAGGACTTTGGTAGGAAAGGGAAGCAGAGGGATGGCTGGTAATTCTTTAGATAACTGGGGTCGGTGGATGGTTTCTGGAGAAGGGTTTTGACTTCTGGGTGTTTCCAGTCTTCAGGGAAGGTGGCTGTGGTGATGGATGCAATGAGGATGGCGGTGAGCTTATTGCTGATTATCTTGCTCCCGAGGTTGAAGATGTGGTGGGGACAGGGATCCGTGGGTGCTCCAGAGTAGATAGAGTTCATGATGACGGTGGTGTTTTTAGTGGTGAGCTGGTTCCCAGTTGGTGAGCCTGTGGTCGAGGTTCGCATTTGTGAGAGAGATGAGGCTGAGGGTGTCAGTGGCAGTGGGTTGGGATTCGAAGAATTTGTAGATGGTGGAGATCTTGTCATGGAAGAAGTTCCCAAGGGTGTCGCAGAGTTCCTGGGAAGGGGTGATGATGTTTCAGTGGCTGAGGCATTGGAGAACTCTGTGACGATGTTAAAGAGTTCTTTGCTGTGGGTGGAGCTGGCTTTGATGCGGTTGGCGAGGGCACTCCTTTTCATCTTTTTCAGGAGTTGGTACTATTGGTTGAGGGATGTGTTGAAAGTGACACAATCCATGGGCTCCTTGCTGGTGCGCCATCTCCTTTCAAGAGGCTTGTAGTTTTGTTTTGTAGTTCTTAGTTCTGCGGTGTACCTGCTGGCTTGTTTGGGGGGTTTCTTGAGTTTGGTGGGCTTGACGGGGGCAACTCTGTCTGTGGAGTCGGTGATCCAGGTGGAGAGGTTCTTGACACCTTGTTCTAGGTTGGTTGAGGTGTCAGGGTGAGAGTTATTGAGGGCTTCTGCCCACTGACTCTGAGATACTTTGTTCCAGCTCAAGTGGTGGCGGAGCCGGTAGGTCTTGTGATAGTGAAGTGGATTATGGCGTGGTCTGTCCGGGTGAGCTCAGGGACATGGCTATACTTTACTCTGTCACTTGCTGTGATGATGCGGCTGAGTGTGTGTCCTGCGACATGTGTGGGGTAGGTGACCGACTGGGTGAGGCTGATTTTGTTTGTGCTTTCGAGGAGGTTTGCGGTGTAGGTGTTGTTAGAGTCATCAAGGTGAAGGTTGAGGTCTCTGAGGAAGATATAGTGCTTGGAGTCAATGGCGAGTGGGGCAATGAACTCGGGAATGGTGTCCCAGAAGCTGGGGCGAGGTCCTGGAGGTCTGTAGGTGGGGGTGCCTCTGATGGTGGTTTACCCTTCGGATTGGAGTTGGAAGTTGATGTATTCCATGATTAGAGTGGCACCATCCACGGTGGTGGTGCAGAGGATGGTTTCTTTGGGGATGATGGTGATTCCACCTCTGTGTTTGTTGATGCAGTCTCGGTGTGCAATACTGTAGCCATCTGGTGCTGCTGAGGCGATATCGGTGTGGATGCAGGGTTGAGCCGGGTCTCGGTGAGGAAGATGACCTTCAGTATGAGGGAGGTGATGGTATCTCAGATCTCTGTTGCATGCTTACAGATTGATCGAGTGTTGAGCAGGAGGCAGTGGAGTAGATTTGGAGCGGTGGCGGTCTCAGTGTATGGAGAAGAGGCAGTGCTGGAAGGTAAATGGTCCAACCATGGATCGAAGCGAGGTGCGGCAGGGACCACATTTCAGTTTTATAAAGGCCTGGGAGGGAAGGGGGCGAAGACAACGGACAACAGGATGTGGAGTGCCCCACATAGGCCCCTCCTGTGCTCCGCACTTTACCTGTTAAGGAGCCTAAGACCACCTTCCAGATATACAAACATCCTGAGAGAAGTGGGTAATTGGGGTCCTGAGAGCAGGTCTCTTCATTTCTGAGGGTCCCTCTGGGGTACCAGAACCCCTCTTTCTTGCTTGCAGTTGCCTACATATGAGTCTAAGACCAATTCACAAATACACAAAGGGCTTGGAGAAGCAGCCCATGGATTTCAAGGGCCAATTCACACTGCAGGGCCACCTCCTGAACCATTGCACTTTATCCGCATACATGTGAGCCCTGAGGTCTTACCCTGGTCAATGGTAGCACCTGCCCCAACATAGCGCACAATCCCAATGCAGGCAGATGCTTTTTCCTTCAGCTTTACCTGTTTATCTGCAGGGCACCACAAAAGTGACAGGATCCTTATTCACAGACAACTCGGTCTTGCTCTTTAAATGGTGTCTTATCTGCACAATTTTAAAGATGACTGTGTTAGATGTTGAGTCACTGCTGATTGTGCGCCTTCACTACAAAACACCTCCCATTACTTAATAAACCAATCCACATTCACTTAATTCCCATAACTGGTGCCAATCCAGCTGCATTTTTAACTGTACACTACTAACAGGTACACTTCAATCACCACAATCAGTTTTAAACTCACTAACGCTGGCTCACCCTTTCATATGGATGAACAAATGTTTCCCAAATAGAAAATTGTCATGTTTTCTATTCCACTCTAAAAAAATGTTCCAAGAAGCATCTGTTGGTAAACTTTATATGCAATGACATAACATTCACCTTTCCATTTGCGCAAACCAGTGGAGCAGTTTCAAAATGATGCTTTACATATCAGGTCATTCGCTTCAACCTCTTATATGAAGGCTTTATTACCCCACTGTTAAACATGGGATTTCTGGTGGCTAGGGTATGCACCGAAGCCAGGCAGAACCCACCATTCTAGTCAGGGTACACACCCAAGATAACCCTTGCACACCACCTTGGTAGATTGGCAGAGCAGTCAAGCTTATCCCAGAGGCAATGTGTAAAGTGTTTGCGCAACACAAACACATATTGTGTATATTGCATATAACACATTGACCACAATCACATAAACCATAAATCACTTTGCCAACTAGGCAATTGTCACAATCAGCACAGTTAGTTCAATAAAGTAAAAACGTATATGTTGCACACGTCATAAGCACACCCTCCCTGCGTCCCATGGCAAATTCTGAAATAACGCTTATTATCCTGACCATGCAAGGCAAAAACGACATACATTAGAAAACATCAGAGTCTGTAATGCAGGTTAGGTCATACATAAATCATGGTTGCTGGGCATACTGTGCCAGTCCTGGACATGTGAGGAAAAACAACATATATCACAAAATCAGAGCATAAGTATGACACAGCTGGGTAATGCACAGCACAGCATTTCCATGTCACCATATGTCACCATAAACAGCACAAGTCACAGAGCACTGGCGCTTCTATTAGACCTGTTATGGTAGGCAGTACATTCATGTAGGGCGCAGAAGCCTCAGGGCGCCTCCTACCTTAAGTCCAGTAATCACTGCTCTCTGATATGTAGGCTACCGGGCCACCTGCCTGCCTACAACAGTGAATTCAGTAGTTCAAGATGCTTTCCTAACATGCGGCCAGTTCCACTAGGACTCAGGGGTCTCTTTCCTGGTTCCACCCCACAATTCCCCCACACAAAAGAAGTGAAGAACTGGTGGGGGGGGGGGCACACACACTACCCCTCTCAGCGGGGTAATCTCACTAGGTCCCCCCACATTCGGAGTACCCAGAGGCAGCGGCGGACGCTGCGAGCTCTCCCACTAGGAGAGCTACAGCTGGGTATGAATATGGGCAGAAGAGCTCTCCCCTCCAGGACTATGCAGTCACTCTTCTCACAATGGCTTGCGCCACCGGCGAAGGAGGCCGGATGGGTTCCTGGCTTTAGGGCGGGCCCCCACACAGCCACACAGTACCTCCATAGGCAAGCAGCTGCCCGCGACCGTTTGGTGCTGCCCCTGATATTCACCCTTTCACAGGACACACAGCCACCACAAATAAAGGAGCCGCTTGGACAGGCAGCAACAGGAGAAACTCTCCTTCATCAATTGGCCCACAAGCCCTGCTCTCCACGTCTCTCGTGGCAGAGGGGGACTCACTGTAGGTTTTTTAACAGCCCGCACACGAAAGACCAGGGGAAGGAAGCCTCCACAACGTGCTTCCCCTTGCAGTAGGTGTAGTCGCAGCCTCCCTTGGGGCCGGGTGGCACATCGAGGCTTTGCTGGAAAACAAATCAGAGCCCACAGCGCTCACCACGCACTGGCCCTGGAGACAAGCAGATCAGTTGCAGTGCCCGCCACACGCTGATCTTTTGGCCTCTGCTGTGACAGCAGAAAATTAAGTGCTCACCCCGCACTTCTTCCTTGGCACAGGTCAGGACCATAAGGGGGAAAATCCCCCAGGCTTCTACATGAACCGGGGTGGGGAGGAAGCCAACCAGCCCCATGAGAACAACTGGGGGCACAAGAGCAGAGAACGAGCAGCAGGCCAGCACATCAGAGTCCTTGTAGCCAGTGGTAGTCCTTCTTGCAGCACAAGCAGGCTACCGGTCAGCACAACATGAGAGTAAGTCCAATTGCAGTTGCTCCTGGCAGCATAAAACCTCCTCCTGGCAATGTGCAGTCTGCAGGACCAGCAGCATCTGGGTACAAGTCCACACAGAGTCTAACATCATGGGGTCAGAACCACTGTCCTTATACTCCAAATGTCTTTGTTCTGGAAGTAACTTCAAATAACTTCAGAAGTGCAAAACACCCTCATTCAGTCCCCAGTCCTGGCTCCAGACACAATACATGGAGGCAGTGACAGCATTGTCAAAGGCAGGCACAGCCCTATTCAGGTGCAGGTGACAACTCCTCCCACCACTCTAGCCCAGGAAGACTCGTCAGAATATGTGGGGCACATATCAGCTCCCTCTGTGACTGTCTAGAGTGAATGCACAAAACAGGCCCCTGTCAGCCTGAACCAGACGTTGATTGGAGTTAGACTCAGTGGCAGCTGGCACGGATTGGGGTGGTGAGAAAGGGGGTAAATAAAAAGAAAATTTCTCTTGCCTCCTCGCTGCATATCTCCTCCTTGTCCCTCTGCTCCAGCCAGAACAGGAAGCACCCAAGCTCCCCTAAGCCTATCACAATGCTGCAATGGAGCGTTGTAATTGGTCTGAGCGCCGTGGTTCGGCGCTCAGACTGGGACTGGGAGCCTGGGCATGTTCTCCACTGAGGCTGTAATTCAGCCTGGGTGAAGAACATGCAAAGTGTGCATGACTGTTTGGCTGGCCCAAGCCGGCCGGCCAAACATTCATGCACACTTACAGAGTGCCCACCACTCCTCCCCCTGCTTCTCTGTCAGCAAAGCAGCCCCGCCCACCCACAAAGCGGCTGCAGCAGGAAAAAATAAAATGATAATAACATTGAGTTATTATAATTTTTTTCCCCTTTATTTAGAATGCTAAAAAGGAGTGGGGCGACGCTCCTCCGCCTTAGCAGAGAAGCCGCCACTGATCAGGCTGCAAAGCAAGAAGAGTCATAAGCACACAGAAATGCCCTCTTCTAAAAGTGGGATTTCTAAAATAGTAATGAAAAATTTGCTTTCACCAACAAGCAAGATTTATCACCACTACCAAACATGGCAACACTGCTCCTTCTAGATTAGAAATTGCCACTGAAAAACATACCAGGGAAGCCCATATGCAAACCTATGAGAGTAGCAGCCTCACAGCAGTGAGAAACCAAATAGGCTGTTTGTCACTACCAGGACATGCCAGACATAAAGGCACATGTCCTACCTTTTATTTACACAGCAACCTGCCCATAGGGCTACCTAGGGCCTACCTTAGGGGTGGCCTATATGTAGTAAAAGGGGAGTTTCAGACTTGGCAACCACCTTAAATGACAAGTCACTGTGGCAGTAAACTGCGCATGCAGGCTCTGCAATGGCAGAGGCCTGAGACAGGTTTGAAAGGCTACTTCTGTGGGTGGTGCAAGCAGCGCTGAAGGCCCACTAGTAGCATTTAATTAAAAGGGCCCTGAGGGGGGGCGTGGCCAGGCATCATGGCCGATCGGACGTGACCCCGATCGGCTCCGTCCTAAGCCCCGTAATCGCTATGGCTTGAGGCATTCCACATCGTACCCCGACAGCCCACAGGTGCAGCCAAGTGTGGGGGCTTTGCGCCGCACCGATTTTGAGCCCAGCAGAGCCCGCGGGGGGCAGCGACTGAACGGCAGCAAGTCGGGGCTGCCATGGAGAGCTCTCCGTAAAATGGCGGCCCTTCCCGTCGGAAGGGCCGTGGAGCCGCGTAGCTGAGCCCCCGGGAAATCGCACGAGATGCCTTGACTGCTGTAAGACCTAGGGGTGTCCCCTTGAGTGCTCCCGCCTGGCGCAGCGAGGCGGTGGAGCAGTAGATGACCAGTGGGAGGTCCCCGTGGCCCCTCCGGGCCCGCACTCGGGAGCTGTGACGGAAGGGCGAGTCGGTCGGAGGGGGCCTCAGCGGCGATGAAACAAGCATGAGAGGAGCTGCAGTTGCAGCCATCCCGGGTGGCCCATACTTGTCCTGAATGTGGCGCCCCCGGGCCCCCCCGAAGCAACCGGGTGAGTGAGACGGCAGGGTCATTGCGGCAAATTGAGGGCCTAAGGCGGGTGTTCGGCGGCGGCTCTGGAAACTCCACAAGAGGCCGGGGCGGTGCTGGGCCCCCCCGGGACTTCGCTCACCTTCTTCTCCTGCTCGTGGGAGCCCGCCTCGTCAGGAGGGCCTTTCAGTCGGCTGGGGCCCGTCATTACGGCAGAAACCGCAAAGAAGTCTGAGCAGGCTTCATTTGACAATCAAGGCATCGAGGCGCCTGGAGCTAAGACCCTGGATAATTGAGGTGGACAGTGGTCGTGGACAGCTGCTAGAGACTGCGGTGACTGAGTAGTAACTTGCTTGTAAAACAGCACCTGTCAGGGAACAAAATAGGCCCAGTGAGCTGGACTTGTGTGGCCTGAAAAAAATTCCATCACAGCCGTCTGCGAGCGCCATGAGACCTTCGAGTGATTAGAGCGCGATACAAATGTCCCTGATTTGATGTGATTTGATAATGACTACAGAGTGAGCCTTGCGGCGTCGGCGAGGAGAGGAGCAGCGGGCGACCGGCCCAACCTTGCATGATCTCCACTGTGAGTACTTGGCATAAGCGACTTACTTAGCAGGGGCCCAGGGACTAACCCCTGTGCGAGGTTCTGTGGACTGGATGCCTGACCTTCACATGGCCGCCAATACCTAAGGACATTCAGAAAGGGTTACACTCAGCAATTTCAACGTTACTCGTCTGCCCCCCTCCCCATCAAATGTAACAAGGAGTGCACGATTTTAAGGAGGGTACCGCCAGCGGCGGCCGTCTTTCTAACAAGGACTCTGCAATAAAACGTAGCCCACCACTACCAGGTGACCCCTGTGACCAGCTTTGATAGCCCAGACATCCGTATCCGGGGTTATACCTGTAAGGTCTTTCTGCACTTGGCGGAAGCCTTGGGGAGACCGAAGAGCGCAAGGCCTGGTTCTGCTCGATCGTCGGGGGCGGCCAGGAGCTGACCACGCAAAGCTTCCACTTATGCCACCGAAAAAGACCCCCAACAATAAGGTCTCCAACTACTTTGCGGCAACGGGAGCGGGGACGTCCAGTGAGGAGGTGGCGCAATCCACGGTAACAATGGCACTCACCAGGGAGGACCTGCTGGCATCTCTCAGAGAATTCAAAAAGGAGCTCCGCGCGGACATAAAAGCCGACATAGATGCCTCCTTCGACGCATTTCGGGAGGAAATGAGGGAGAAAATGACGACCTTGCAGGCAGATGTGGACTCGGTTGGCACTAGAACGCTGGATCTGGAGGCGAAAGTGCAGGAACTAACGGATCGCATTCAGCCCCTGGAAGAGGGGTCTGCGGAAATAAGGGGACAGTTGCGTGCCACTTTGCTCAAATGCAAGGACTTAGAGAACAGATCCCACCGTGATAATATCCAAATCCGTGGCCTGGAGGAAGACTGTGAGGGGCCAGATCTGGAGTCCTTCGTGGTGGACCTCTTCTCTTCGGTGGTGGGAGAAGGAGTTCCCAACATACAGCTGGAAAGAGTACATCGTGTGGGGCCGCGGATTCCTGGAGAGAGCAGGAGACCCCGAGACGTTCTTGCAAAGTTCAGCTCCTTTAAAACCAAAGAGTTGATCCTACAGAAGGCTAGATCCATGGACAAAATCTCTTTTCAAAATGTTACATGTGAGCTCTTCCAAGATGTGGTGCAGGCCACCCTTGCCCGCCGACAGCAGTTTCGCCCGATCACCGACTGCCTGCGAGAAAAGAAGGTCCGGTATAGATGGACCTACCCATTCAGGATAGCCTTCCAATGGGAAAACAAACAGGTACACTGCACAGAGTTGACGGAGGCGGCGGACACCCTGGGAATAGAGGATCAGTGCCTGCTGGTGCTGCCCCTTCAGGGGCTACGAAGGGAGAGAAACAGCGAGAGCGACAAGGGGGCGGACAATGAGAGTGGGCCGCAGAACCAATAGAAATCCGGACTGAGTTCCACGACCATGGGATCCTGACGCTAAGCTTTGTCTAACGAACAAGACGCCCTGCCTCCCCCTCCTCCACTCCCTGGGGGTGGACTGACATTGAGGCGGAGAATTGGATGGAGCGGAGGACTTGCAGAGTACGAAGCGGGGGGCTCCCATGGATATGGTCACCGTGTGTGGTTCTAGTTCAGACTCCGAACCCCCTGAGACAGCATGTGCGATCTCCGCCTGTTGTGGGTGCTATGCTGAGCGACAGGTGGCCAATGCGGTAAGAAATTTCCGGTGGAGGGTTGGATGGAGCGGTGGACTTGCAGACTCCTGGACACAGGCGATACCACCAGATCTTGCAGTGTTGAATAGCTCACTCCGGGGAGATAAGTCAATAGATAGTCACTAGGGGGCTGCATAACAGCACAAACTATATGCCTTAAAAGATGCTAATCTGAGGGCTGGAGGAACGGGAATGGCTACGTTCCACGAGTTTGACCTGGTAAGGAGGTTCCCTTCTGGGAGGGGGATTCTCCACACTCGATTTTCTTGTTTGTTATGTTTTGTTAAGCTAGTTAGATGTCATGGTGCACTTTTTATTCTTTTGTTTATGGGCTGGGGCGGACGAGGGAGGGGAGGTCTGAGGCTTAGTTTGCGTAGGGGGTCTTGCGCTGAGGATGTGGTATGGGACAGATACCCATGGCCGTCAGGACTCTAACCTGGAATACCTGGGGCTTAAATTCCCCTAACAAACGTCAAAGCCTTTGGAAATATTTGGTAGACCATAATGTCCAGGTGGCGGCTCTACAAGAGACGCACCTCAAAAAGTCGGAGGAACATCGGCTGCACCACAAAGCTTTCCCTCTTATCTTTAGATCCTCCCATGCCTTCAAACTAAATGGGGTGGCTCTACTTTTCCACTCAGGGGTCCCATTCCAGGCACAAGATACCAAAACTGATAAAGCAGGGAGATACCTAATGGTTGGGGGGGAGCTAAGGGGCCGGCAGTGTACTTTCGCAGTTATCTATGCTCCAAACACGGGCCGACAGGACTTTGTTCTCTCCTTCCTTATGGCTTTGGGGAACTTTGCACAGGGGGACATACTGCTCTTGGGTGACTTCAACCTCGTCTGGGAGCAGGGACTGGACACGACTCATCCACACAGGGCATGGGGAGGGGTGTTTGGCAAGGCACTCAAGTCACAACTTCAACTCATGGGACTGACGGATGTATGGAGGGACTCTAATCCTAATGGTCGCGATTACTCCTTCTTCTCCCACTCCCACAGAACATACTCCCACATCGACCACATCTTTATGAGCCAATCTCTGCTTCCCTCGATGCTCCAAGCACACTTCCACCCGATATGCCTGTCTGACCATGCGCCCCTAGAAATGACACTTACTTGGCCGAACCCACGCCCAAAGCACGCGGGATGGTATTTCCCCAACTTCCTTTGCAGGGATAGACTCCTACGGGATGACCTCAGGAAATCTATCAAAGATTTCTTCGAACACAATGACCCGGAGCTTACTTCCTATGCCACTACCTGGGATGCCCTCAAAGCAGTAGTCCGCGGTAAATGCATTGAGTTGGCTACTACCTTGAAAACGCGGCAGCGTGAGGAGCGCCTCCTGCTAGAACTGGAGTTACTGGCTGTGGAGCAGACCCATAAGGCTAGCCCCTCGGCCCCGGCGATGAGAAGAGTCACAGCCCTCAAAGGAAAGCTACAGGCCATATACACTAACAGGGCGGAGAACACTATCCTCCGCCTACAGGCCAGGGGATACGAAGGAGGGAACAAAGTGGGGTCCCTGCTTGCACATCAACTACGGGCCAAGCAGGAAAGGGAATACATTAAACTTATCGTAGATGAAGCGGGCGTTGTGCATAAGAATGAAGAGGGGAAGGCACAGGCCTTCGAGAAATTTTACCGTTCTCTCTACACTTCAGAATCTCCAAGGATGTAAGATCAAATGAGGTACTTGGACACATTAGACCTCCCACAGGTCCCGGCTGATACCAACGAAGACCTAGCGAAACCCATAACCTCTGAGGAAGTGCATAAAGCGATTGACGCGCTTAAACTCCAAAAAGCGCTGGGGCCAGACGGCTTTTCGGCACACTTCTATCGTACTTTTGCACCGGAGCTGGTCCCCTCTTTAACTACTTTATTTAATGTAATTGCCTCTACGCAGCAGGTCACTACCTCCATGGGCGAGGCGATTGTAGCAGTGATCCCCAAGCCCGGTAAGGACCCCACAGCATGCTCCTCTTATCGCCCGATAGCTCTTTTGAATCTCGACGCCAAGATTTACTCCAAAATCCTGGCCACGCGCCTCGAATCTGTGCTCCCGGGTCTTGTTGACCCAGACCAATCGGGATTCATTAAAGGACGACAGACCCACGATAATTTGCGGCGCATCATCCATATAATAGAGAAGGCCCGGAAGAAAAACATCCCAGCGGCTCTTCTCTCGCTCGACGCGGAGAAAGCCTTTGACTGCGTAGAGTGGCCCTTTCTATTTCGAGTGCTCTAGCGCTTTGGATTTCACAAGACCTTTATAGGGATGATTCGCGCCAATTATCATTCGCCCAGATCCCGGGTCCTAGTAAATGGTTCTGTGTCCCCCCCCTTTGGCTTGGCGCGCGGGACGCTGCAGGGTTGTCCATTGTCCCCCCTCTTATTCGCCTTGAGTATTGTACCCCTAGCACTTAAAATTAGAGGGAATCCGGATATCCGGGGGATACGCTTTGCCACAGATGACCATAAGATAACGCTTTTTGCCGACGACGTGCTTATCCCAGTCACAAACCCAGAGATATCTCTCCCAGCTATCCAAGGGGCGCTCAGGCTGTTTGAGCGGGATTTAAGATTAATTTGGCCAAATCCTGTTTACTAAACCTTTCCCTCAATAAAGAAGAGTGGAGGAGGATTAAGGGAGAATCACTCTTTAGCTGCACGACTAAAGAGATCACCTACCTAGGGGTCAAGCTCACCCCCGTATCGCGGACCTCTACAGGGCCAACTTCCCTCCCATTCTACGCCAGTTAAAAACTGACCTGGGTAAATGGAGTGCTGCTTACGTTTTCTGGCTGGGCAGGATCAATGCCATTAAGATGAACGTACTTCCCCGGTTGCTCTACCTCTTTCAGGGGTTGCCCATCCCTGTGGAAGAGGGTCTCTTTCGGGAACTGCGCCAAATGATTACTAAATTTATATGGTTAGGGAAGAGGGCCCGCTCGCCACACCGCCTGCTTATGTGACCACGCAAAGATGGGGGCCTGGCGCTACCGGACTTTAAGGGGTATTACAGAGCGGCGCAACTACGCGTCATCACTGAATGGTCGCTGCGGGCCTCAGAGAAGCACTGGCTACATATGGACAGACAGATAACGGGTCGCACTATTTGGGGTCTTTTATGGAAGTAAGAACAAGATAGACCACCCAACACCTATATTAATACTCCCACATCCACTACATTACGGGTATGGGACGTTCTCACTAAGAGGTTGCAGCTCACTACCTTCCCCTCCTCTTACACGCCCATACATTTTAATGCTGCCTTCCCCCTGTGCTTCAAGAGGGACCCTTCGAGGCATGGTGGGAGGGGGGCTGTCACATGATTTCCCACTTATTTGAGGGTAAACAGTCACAATATCGAATTTTAAATATCGATATAGCAAAATATCGAGTTTAAAATATAGAATGGACATAATATCGACTTACAAAAATATAGTGGTGCAGAATATCGAAATGCAGGTAAGAAATATCGTTTTTCATAATATCGAAGTTAGTAATATCGACAGTCATAATATAGTTGTTAAAAATATCGAATTTTTTTATAGTCTATTAAGTGTTAGTATATGTGTTAAAAGTGTGTATTATTTTTGTAATGTATGTTTGAATTTTTTAAAAGTAATTAATTTTAATTAAATTAATCTTTGCGTAATATAAATCCGTAGCGGGTTGTGGGTTTATAGGGGAATAGGGTGGGAAGTAATTTAATTATAATATATTTTTTTAGAATTATTTAGAAATAATTAATTATATGTTAATTATTTTTTTGCGCAATTTAATTCTGTAGCGGGTTGTGGGTTTATAGGGGAATAGGGTGGGAAGTAATTTAATTGAAATTAATTATTTTATTAATTAATAATTTAGGGGCCCATTACGATACCCGGCGTAAATAAATCCGCCAGGCATGGAAGCGGCAAAAATCCGCCCGCACACACCGCCTGAACACCGACCACGCCATTACGATTTCACAAACCGAAAACCGCCATCGGCGGAAAAGCACACAAAATACCGCCCGCCAACGTCCGAGTCGGAGTCAAACCGCCCGCCACGGACGGAAACACGCACGACAACACAAAACCGCCCGCCCTCACGGCCGACACACCGCACGTGACATTACGATCGCACCGACATGAGCGCGGAAAAACCACAAATATACCGCCCGCCAGCGCAAACAACGCCGATGAGAATCGACACGGCAGAAGCCATGGCGCCAACGTACCTGCACAGAAACCATCCGCACACAAAACCAATAGCACACAACATGGCCAACAAGTCCACACAGCAAGGCACGCACAAATACACAAGCACAGTACACATCCCGAAAACACCCCCCGGACAAACAAAAAATACAAAGGCCAGAACCCCAGACACAACACACCTGAAAACAACAGACCATGAGGACACACCCACATAGGTGAGTACAAAAGCAGCACTCCCACAGACCACAACCCCTTGCTACATTGCAAACCAGAGAGGAGAGGAGAGGACACAGTGACACAGCAAGGACAGCAGCACACCACAGAAACGCACACATCACAACCACCACCACCACCACCACCACCACCACCAAACACCACCACCACCACCACCACCACCAAACACCGGCACCACAAACCCCCTGCACATTACGCAACACACACCGCACCAGCACCACAAACACCATGGCACCACAAAGAATGCCCAAGTTCACGCCCATGGAGCTGACGGTCATGGTCGACGAGATCATCAAGGTGTACCCACAAATCTATGGGAACATGGTCCAGCACACACCACTAGCCACCAGAAACAGAATGTGGAACCGGATCGTAGACCAGGTCAATGCAGTCGGGACCCTGCCCAGGAACAGAGTCGAAATTAACAAACGTTGGAATGACGTAAAGAGCCTGGTCAAGAAGAAGGAGGGCAAAAACAGAGAGCTGGCTGCCGTCACTGGCGGAGGGAATCCCGCGCTCTTTAAGACCTTCAAAGCGTGGGAGGAGAAGGTGCGAGTCGTAATACATCCGGAGATCCTCGCCGGATTAGCAGGGGGAGTGGAGGCTGGTAAGTACAAACTAATGTATACCAGCACACCGCTATGTACTCACATGCGCAACTACCATGCCACAGCTCCCAGGGACAAACACCCCCATGTCCAGCACACAATACACAACACATCACACACACATGCAACAGACACTACCACACACAGCCCAAACCGAACAACTGTAAGATGCGTGGGGACATGTGTACACTAAGCCAGCCACGTAACCACCAACAGGTCCCCAAATATGCCAGAAGCGCCACAACGAGCACCCACCACACCCATGTGTCCGCCACAGCTGCACTAACCGACAAGTAACAGGTAAGTGGCAGGAACACAAAGTGCAGTGGGTGGGACGGTGGACAGCCCAAGTACAACACACACCAGGCCCCAGTCCCACAGCACAGCAAGGAGGAGCATCCCCCACACCCCACAGCCACGTGTCAGCCACCGCAGTGCACAACGACAGCCGAAAGGCAGACATCACGGTCCACAGCAATCGGTGTCAGTGGGTGTCCAGCCACCCCCACGACCCACAACACCCCCCACCCCCACAGACCTGCAACATGGAGCACCCCCGCTTAGAGCCATGTGGCATCCAGTACAGTGCACGCACGAACAACTTGCAGGTGGGAAACTGGACAGGGCTGGATTACTGGAGGCATGAGGTCCATAACACAACCAACACATGGGACATGTCACGTAGCAGACGAACACGCAGCACCGCCCACCGTCACGAACAAGTGAACAATGTGCACACGGACATGAACAACAGACTCACACCCCACATGACCCATCACAGACATAGCAACACCCAAGGAGCCACGTCTGCATGCACAAGCCACACTGAATATAGTCCCACACGGCAGCCACTGTGCAACTCATCACACACAACCGAAACACCATTGAAGTCCTGTCCATGTAGCCCCTACTGCCTGTCAACCACACACCCCACAACTACGCCTATGTAAGACAAACAACACTAGACGCAACAGAGCGGAACAACATAAATGCACACGAACACCACTGAACCCATCAAACTCACAGACACACCATGCACATACAACATACCATCCATCCCATCCGTCAGCCCCAGTCTCATGAAAGGCATGTCATCCGCACAGCTGCCACACATACAGCAGTCACGCTAAGACACATGCCCATGACCAACCATGTGCCAGAAGTCAATTAAGCGCACGACACACTGTGAGCAACAACACACAACATGGGCCACACCCCCCGAGCACTGCAGTGATGCACATGGCACAGGGCAGCACGCACACCAAGGAGATGGGACAACTGCAATACGTTGGCTGGCACACAACTATCACTCACTCATAACGATGCGTCCAATGCCATGTCCAGTAATCACAACAGACAGCAAATATGCAGGCCATGTCAAGCATGCACACACCTCAAACCATGCACTGTCATGCTGCCACAACACATGTCACGTTCGGCACCCATGGCTCACAGCATGTACCCCAAAAGCATATCCCCTCCCAAATGCGAATCTGGGGCATGGCCCCCATGTTGCCATATGCGTTCCTAAGCGTTCCATTTGAACCCCAAAAGCATATCCCCTCCCAAATGCGAATCTGGGGCATGGCCCCCATGTTGCCATATGCGTTCCTAAGCGTTCCATTTGAACCCCAAAAGCATATCCCCTCCCAAATGCGAATCTGGGGCATTGCCCCCATGTTGCCATATGCGTTCCTAAGCGTTCCATTTGAACCCCAAAAGCATATCCCCTCCCAAATGCGAATCTGGGGCATTGCCCCCATGTTGCCATATGCGTTCCTAAGCGTTCCATTTGAACCCCAAAAGCATATCCCCTCCCAAATGCGAATCTGGGGCATGGCCCCCATGTTGCCATATGCGTTCCTAAGCGTTCCATTTGAACCCCAAAAGCATATCCCCTCCCAAATGCGAATCTGGGGCATGGCCCCCATGTTGCCATATGCGTTCCATTTGAACCCCAAAAGCATATCCCCTCCCAAATGCGAATCTGGGGCATGGCCCCCATGTTGCCATATGCGTTCCTAAGCGTTCCATTTGAACCCCAAAAGCATATCCCCTCCCAAATGCGAATCTGGGGCATGGCCCCCATGTTGCCATATGCGTTCCTAAGCGTTCCATTTGAACCCCAAAAGCATATCCCCTCCCAAATGCGAATCTGGGGCATGGCCCCCATGTTGCCATATGCGTTCCTAAGCGTCCCATCTGAACCCCAAAAGCAAAGTACAAACCAGACCCAGGATGGGCCAGGAGCCCGCATACACCAGAGTCTCAATAAGTAGGGGCACAGCAACACACCCATCGGCATGGCCAATCCGTCCCATGCCACATGTGCACAGCACACAGTCCCATTGCCAAGCACACACAACTACAGATGCTACAGCCACACACACGCCTCTCGGAAACCCATGTACGAGATTGCACGAACTGTCAATGTCAGACGACAAATACATACTTCGCCAGGTGCAACACAATAACAAATCTCATTCTCTCCACAGGTGACGAACTGCTGGATGCTGGGGATGGAGCCAGCAGCCAGCACAGCCAGCCTACAAGCCCCCAACGAGGACACACGGATCTGGAGGATCTGTCCTCCTCTTCGGACACGGACCACCAAGCAGGCCCATCTGGTGTGGCAGGGCCCAGCCGCTCCCCAGGACCCCTCCTACCCACCAACCCATCATCCAGGGCTGCTGAACATTCCCAGCCCCCTGCTGCCACTGTCGTTGCGGCCACACCCACGGTCATTGTGGCCACTACCACTGCCGCAACCGCCACCATCGCCGCACCGACCACCACCGCCGCCACCACCGCCACGTCTTCGCTGGCACCAGCCCCAGCGCAGGTGGTGGCCCGGACGACTGGATCCACCCTGGGAGCCACAGCGAGGACCGTGGTGAGCAATGTGGCTAGTGGGCAGGCCGGTGGCAGCAGGACTGGTAGGAGGAGCAGGGTCAGGGAAACGCCAGCCTCCCCTGGGAGCCATGCCCTGCCTCACATTGCCAGAGTCCTTGGGGCCTATGAAGAGGCCCAAGGACAATGGGTCCGGTCTGCTTCAGTCACGCGTGAGGTGCTGGGGGTGCTGAGGTCCATGGACGCCCGTATGGGCCAAATCGTGGACCTCATGGGACAGCTGGTGGTGGCGGTGAGGTCACAGCCAGGGACAGCAGCTCCCCCTCCGCCACCACCTGCCGGGGCGCAGGGTGGAGCAGCAGTGTCCAGTTCCCCTGCGTCCACAGCCAGTGATCACACCTCAACCACCAGCATGTCGCAAGCAGGTACCCCCCCTCGCAAACGTGGAAGGGGCCGTCCGAAGTGGAAACAGATCTCCCGGGAGGACTTCGCACGCTCCAAACGCAAGTGAGGCAGCCAGCCAGCCTTCCACCAGCCTTCCTTGACCAGCCACTGCATTGACTTGGACTACGATCCCACTCCACACAGCCATCTGGATGGCATGTGTGTGTTGGACTATGGACATAGAACCAGTGGGTACACCCTGATCATCACGCAGCCATGACCGACAGCTCATTGTCACTGCACGCACCACTTTTGTCATCACCTTACACACAATCACATGTCACAGTTTGTAATAAATGCACCTTTTTCACTAACTGCTGTTTGTGCCCTGTGTCTTATTTGTACGGAATACAACGGCCACCTTGGGCGGAAAGGCACCTGATGCGTGGCATGGCAATTGAATCCGGAGGGCCTGTAGGGACCTAGGGGTGGGAGACAGAACAGGAGCACATTCAATGAGTGTGTCACACACCCATCACACAGTACATGCCAACAACTACAAGCAATGTACACACATCGCACAGAGCAATAGGGCACAATGCCACAGCCACCAACAGTGGCATACTACCCTGGCCATGGAGCGTTGACACACAGCACGCAGTGAACAAACGCCCACCCTGACACAGCACACACACACCTGCACAGATACAGCCACATCAGCCGTCGTACATAGACACTCACCGTCAAGTGAAGTAGCGGGCGATGAGCTGCTGCCGCACATTACCAGCTTCCTCCTCTCCGCTGTCCTCCTCACTCGAGCTGTCCTGGTCTGCGGGCTGGGGCCCTGGTTGATCTCCGTCATCCACGATGAGGGGGATCTGCTTCCGAATGGCCAGATTGTGCAGCATGCAGCACGCCACCACTATCCGGCACACCTTCTGTGGGGAGTACGCCAGCGCACCCCGGTGCGGTCCAGGCACCTGAACCTGGACTTGAGGAGGCCAAAGGTACGCTCGACCACACGTCTGGTCCTCCCATGTGCCTCATTGTAGCGATCGTCTGCTGGGGTGCGAGGATTCCTCAATGGACTGAGCAGCCATGCCCCATTCGGATACGCAGAGACCCCTGGGTGTGAGGGACACAGAGAACCGTTGCTAATCCAACTGGACAGGGGACAGCATCGCACAGCCAGCACGCTACACCACTCCACATACTCACCGACAATACAGGCACGATCCTGTTGCATATTGGACATCAGTCGTGGCAAGATGCTGTTGCGCATTATGTGTGCGTCATGGGCCGAGCCTGGGAACTTTGCACACACGTGGGTGATCACCATGTCCGCAAGGCACACCACTTGCACATTCAGGGAGTGCGTGTGCTTCCTGTTGCGGTACAGGTGCTCAGTGGCCTGTGGTGGAACAAGGCCGACATGTGTGCAGTCAATGGCTCCAACTACGTGTGGGATTCTGCCAAGGGCATAGAATGCACCCTTCACTGCCGCCAATTCACGAGCACTGGGGAAGCGGATGTACCTGTTCCGGTACAGCATCATGGCTGCCAGTACATCCCTCAGCACCTTGCTGAACATGGGCTGGGACATCCCTCCTCCAATGCCCACTGTGTGCTGGAATGACCCAGTGGCGAAGAAATGCATGGCGGCCATCACCTTAGCCGTGGGGGTGACAGCAGTCGGATACACCCTGCGGGGACGGAGATGGGGTTCTAACATGGCACACAGTCGATGCAGGGTTGGCCTGTCCAGCCGAAACTTCCTAATAACCTCTGTATCGTCCATGTCCGCCAGCAATTGGTATGGGCGGTCAATGTTCGGTCTCCGCCTAGGGACAATGGCAGAGGACACATGTCAATGCAACACGACACATAGCAATTTCGCATACACATCACTGACATGACTGAGCAAGCACATGAGCCACAGCCCAGCTGTCAAGCTGGGACGGCACGGCCACAATACACTTACACAGGTCTCCCAACAATGGCAATGGCTAGTGATACAAACCACTGCCATGTGCATGCACATGGGGATCTAGGCCCCAATGACTTGCGGGGCGTGCTGATGGGGACTGACTGCATATCCGTCAAGCGGCAACGCCACGGCAACATGAATGTCTGCTGAGCATGGAACTGCTTCCGCGGCTGGATGAGTATGGCACACGACGACAACGATGTGGGCACAGGCTGAGCGGCCAAAACAAGTGGGACCTGTGGCACGAGGGGATATGAGACAGTAGTAGGTGTCAGCACTGCACCCTATGTACAGCACTGTACGGATCACACCTCCCGAAACATTGACAGGTGTCCACATTGACAGCACCATGCCAAGACGGCTGTGTGCTTGCAGTCACACGTCACAGGTGAGAGGTTACATTGCACGTGCCAGGTGGCAGACGTACATAGTGGGAGCTGGCATGTGTGTGCATGTGTCTCCTGTTCAGGTTCCACCAGATGGGCGCTGACTCTGTACTGACCATTGGACACAGCATGTTCCGTGGTAGGCTTGTGTGTGTGGGATGGTGGCACTGGATGTGCCTCCGTTGGGTGGGGGGCCATGCACAGGGCGGGTACGTCGATGATTGCGCATTGTTGGTCACGGTGGGTGCACCAACTAAGATGTGTTGCCCTGTGTTCAATTCCTATGTCCGCATGATGATGGACTGTAGATGTGGGCAGACTACACATTGGTCGATGTGCTGTCTATATGCATGTGCCTTCACACCAGGCACAGCTGCCCCTGCACATGTGACCCCTGCTGGACTCGCTGCTGGGTCTGTGGAGCTGATGCACCTTCTGCGCGTGGGGCGGACAGCTCTCCTCACTTCCCTCATTGCGCATGTCATGACTTTGCCGCAGGTGACATGGATCATGGAGGGCCCACATGTACGCGTGGGTAGGCTACACATGATTGTACACTGGTCGCCACCCCCAGTCAGTGTTTCGAATGGGAAGGTTGTCGTGCTGGTGGTATGTTCGATGTGGCGGATGGGCGGGCCTAGGTGCGGGCTTACATTCCGGACATGGGGGGGTAGTTGGATTGGCGACTAGTTGCAGTACACACGGGACACGTCTCTTGCTTTCCACATCTGGGTCATCCCTTGTACTGACTGACAGTGATACAGTCATCTTCGCCCCAGCCCTCATGTCCTCCCCTCGCTCCCCCAATATGCATGCTCACCTGCGAGGCTAGCGCTTGCACAGGCAGCCCCAAGCTCGCACGAGAGAGGGCAAGGAGTGTATGTGTGGGTCCAGTTGCACGAGTGGGCTGTCTCAGGGTATGATGTGTTGCGGGACGCCGTCCACCTGCGTGGTGCCCCAAATGGAGACCCGGCCTGCATGGACTATGCATCACAGTCTTCGCCTTCCGGATCCGCCACCTGCGACACCCACTGGCTGTGGCTGCCCTTGCGGCCAGGCCACGTCCGTCTGTGACTGATGGCCCACACATTCACTCTTTGGCCTCTCTGGGGAGGGCTCGGGGTGGTGGCGCACGCGCTTGCACTTAGTCGCAATGGCATGTGGCGTGGTTGGTATGATGGGCAATGGATGGGATGGTGCGAGCCACCTCCCGTGACGTCAGTGCTGCTCGTGCTGTGGTGCGTCCCCTACACTTCCATGTGACTTGTGCCATGCTAGACGTTGAGGTTCTATTGCCTGCGTGATATGACCAGGAGGAGCGCGAGGAGACCTCTCACACACCATGCTCCACTGCCATCCCGTGCCCTGTATCGCCTGTGCGGAGTGACTATGTTGGGGTTACACCTGGTCGACTGGGGCTGTGTGTGCCTTGTCAAGGGGCATGGCGGGCGCACAACAGGATCCAGCTTGTCCACAGAGGGTGGGCTGAGGTGCGCCTGGTACAGCTTTGTACGTGTGCCCGGCTGCTGTGCACACACGTGTTCACTCCCCCCGACAGGTGTCCTCTCACAATGCCCAGGGAAGCGGTGGTGTACTGTTCATGACCCCTCCCAACACGGCGTGCTCCAACTTGGCATGTGCGCATCTACCCGTCGCACCCACCCACCTGAGCACTGCGTCCATACGACTTCACACGACACATGTGTGTCTTCCACAGTAGTGCTACTCATTTGCGTTGACATCCAATACCAGTGGACTACATGGTCATGTCACGACTGCCGTGTACTTCACATACTCTCATCCTCTCTCATTCGTACTTGTGAAATGAGTCAGCGGAGACAGTTTTGGTTTCAAACATTATATTGTGTCTTCTGTCCTCTCTGATGCAGTATAGTGGACACTACTGGCAGCGGAATACATGTTGAGGATATACTGAGCATGATTGCAAATGGGATAGGGTGTGGGGTTACATGTGATTGGCTGTTGCATGTGGGATGTGGGCTTCAGAGTGACATCTGCTTGGCCAAGGCTGTGCTAATGTACATTTACGTATAGCTGCGGAGCTGCGGACTTTGACACAGACAGTATACATGTAGCCTACCAGACCGCTTGGCATCATGGGCACAGTCCATCTCAGTTCCATGTGACAGGTTTGCTGCGGTTGTTCCTCATGCACGCGTGCATGTGAGATGACATCAGGGCATGTGCTTGCGTGCATGCAGCGGCGTGCCACTTGTTGTTGCACTGTGGTGGTTACTGGACATGTCACAGTCACTGGGGTCGTGTTGTTGTTGTATGCACTTGTCGTCCATGCAAAGGTCCTGGTATGGGATTCCCGGGGCGGGGGTGGGAGGGGTGCAGCACCCACAGACTCCAGGCAACCTATTCATGTCCACTGAGCGGTGTGTGTGTCCATGGGCGCTGGATCCATGTCGTGTCCTGGTTGTTCGTGCAGTTCCGTCCATGTGGGTGCGATACACAGAGCCCATGCCACTGCCTCCCACGATGCATGCGGTGTTCCTGGATGTGATGGGGAACAGTGTGCATGTCCCGGTCATATCCGATGTCATGGCGATGTCGTTGATGGTGTGGTTACAGTTGCCGGTCGTTTGGTATGGCTGTTGTGGTGGTGACTGGCCAGTCCGTGCGGAAGCTAAGCATGGGTGCGGGGTTGGACATCATAGGTCACTCGGGGAACCTGCGTTGTGGTCCGACGTATTTACAGGTTGTCAGGTATGCGATGCCGTCCAGCAGGGCTTCCATGTCATTGGTGGTGTACATGTTTGCCAGCCAATGTAGCGGATGGTGGCTGTCAAGGTGTTGTTCGTAAGTTGTCCCTTGGAGGACCATGATGGGGCATGCTGGGTGACATTCGATGTAGCTGTTCTCGATGATCCGTCGTGTGGAGGCACAGTGGTCCCATTTCAGTGCGGGTGCGATGTTGGCCACATACGCCATGCCCCCATAGGCAGAGCAGGCCCTGTCGTGTGCGTCCAGAGGGAGGAGTAGTGGTAGCAGGTCCGCCTTCAGACATGCCGGGTTGGAGAGGCATATCTCGACGGGATGCTGGTAGGGACACCTCCGACAGTAGAAGACGGGCATGACGCAGCTGAACAATGTGATGCGGTAAGTCAGTCGGTAACTTACGTTCAGCAGGGACAGGAGATCGCATCCCAATGTATGGAACAGGTTGGTTTTGTACAGCTTGAGCTGTTCGGCGTAGTTGGGTAGGTGTGTTGCGGTTGCCATTTCGCAGCGGTTCGTTGAGGTGGCGTGCTCCGGCTGTGTGTGCAGTCTGCAATGTGCACGCTCCGGGGTTGCTGTGAGCTCTGTGTAGTCGTAGGGAGACAGGACTTGTGTTCTGTTGGCTTGTTTGGAGGACACGGGCCCTCTTCCCACATGCTTCTCAGACAGTTCAAGGTCAGTGATGTGTGACTCCTTCCAATTAACTTGCCTGTGGCCGACATGGGGGAGTGTTTTCTTCTTTCTTCCCCGTCCGTTGTGTGCTTCTGTGATATGCGCTATCTGCCCTGTGGTCGGTCTCCTCGGCATGCCTGTGTTGGTCTATTCTTGGACAATGGCTGTATTCACCGGCTTCTGTCGTAGGGCTGTGGTTTCGGAGTTGGAATGGAAGGTCATTCAGTGCTGTCCGCTCTCCCTTGTGTGGGCGGCAGGCTGCCTTTCCGCTCTGCGTTGGGCCTTGTGTGTGAATGTTATTCTTGGGCCACCTGTTGTCGGTCCCCGGGCTCTTTGGTGTTCCGTTTTATATGTCTTGTTCATATGTGCAGGGTGGTATGGGTGTTTCTGTGTGGTACTGGCGTTCCTCTTCCCGAAGGGGCCCTGCTTCTCCTAGTTGGTGTTGCCGCCGCTGTGTGCTACGCCATGTTTGTTACACTGGGGTGTGTCCTGCTGTTGCGTGTCTTCACTGACATGTGTGCGTCGGTTGTGTGGCGTTGGGTGTTGTCCGTGAATTGGGCGTTGGGGACATGTCTGTGGCCGGCCTGTCACGTGTCATGTGCGTTCGGGGTGGGGCTGATGTGTGTGCTGCTTGGTTGTGTCCCTGTGTCTGTGTGCGACGCATGCATGGCGCTGCGGTTGGCCTCTGCGTTGTGCGCATGTGTGGCGGCGTCATCGGCGCTTTGGGGCCGTGACGGGGTGGTTGGTTCCTAGTCCCAGGTGGTGTGTACACATGTGTTCTGCGATGTTACGATTTGGCCTGTGTGTCATTTGTGGATGCAATGGTGGATGTGTAGTGTACACGCGCTGGTGGGGGTTGTCCGCTTTTCCGCCCTTGCACTGTGTGCGCTGTTTGCGTGCACTTGTTCTGTGTGTGCCTACCTGCGTCTCCGCGGTACGTTGCGTCCTTGGTGGTGCATCAGCAGAAGCATGGGGAGTGCCTGCAGTGCTGGATTCATGCTCGGGGAGCCGCTTCTTCGTTGTCCGTGCTCAGCATCCGTGTTACCGCTTCGGTTTGTCGTACGGTATCTCTTGGCCGTGGGAGCCGTTTGTTTGCGGCATCGTAATTTATGCGCCGGGCGGGACGTGTTTCGTCGGACGGTGTGTGTCAGTTAGGCTGCGCCGCTACATGTACGGGCGCACTTTGATGGCGGACGGTGTTGCTGGCTTGCCGGCGGTGTTTGGCCTACTTTTCGCATCGTAATTGGACGGGCGTGTGGACTGCTGCGTGCCGGCGGTAACTGGTGGTTTTTGCATCCGCCAGCACGGCGGTGGTGCTTCCGCCCGCCATCGTAATGTGCCCCTTAGTATTTAATAATTTATATTGTTAATTAAGTTACTTAATGTATTATTAATTAATTATGAATTGATTAATCACAATTAATAATTAATTGGTAAGTATGTTAATTGTGTTATTTTTTTATTAATTAGTAATTAATTAAATATTAATTATTAATAATTAATTTGTAAATATCTTATTTGTGTACTTTTTTTTAGGGGTGGGGTGAGGGTTGATAGGGGAGTAGGGTAGGAAGTACTTTAGTTTTAATGTAATTTTTATTATTTTTTATATTATATTTATTAAAAGTTATTTTATAGTGTTAATTTTGTGAATTAATTTAGATTTGATTGTTATTAATTTTATTGTTAATTGTAATTAGTTGATTAATTAATTTTTAATTAATTATGTTAATTTATTAATATTTTACAATATTGTAGGTGACGTTTATAGGGGAAAATGGTGGGAGGTAAATTAATTTTGAAAAAATAATTACTTGTTAATTAATGTTAATTATATTGCAGGAGTGGGTATACTAAATTATTCCCCTACGCTATCCAACACTTTCCCTACTGTTACACTTGGTGGAGTGGGAATATTAAATTATTCCCACCCGCTATCCAACACTTTCCCTACTGTTGCATTCGCTGGAGTGGGAATAGTAATTTTTACCCTCCCGCTATCCAACACTTTCCCTACTGGTGCACTCACTGGAGTGGGAATAGTAATTTTTACCCACCCGCTATCCAACACTTTCCCTACTGTTGCACTCACTGGAGTGGGAATAGTAATTTTTACCCACCCGCTATCCAACACTTTCCCTACTGTTGCACTCACTAGAGTGGGAATAGTAATTTTTACCCTTCCGCTATCCAACACTTTCCCTACTGTTGCACTCACTGGAGTGGGAATAGTAATTTTTACCCTCCCGCTATCCAACACTTTCCCTACTGTTGCACTGACTGGAGTGGGAATAGTAATTTTTTCCCACCTGCTATCCAACAGTTTCCCTACTGTTGCACTCACTGGAGTGGCAATAGTAATTTTTACCCTCCCGCTATCCAACACTTTCCCTACTGTTGCACTCGGTGGAGTGGGAATAGTAATTTTTACCCACCCGCTATCCAACACTTGCCCTACTTTTGCACTCACTGGAGTGGGAATAGTAATTTTTATCCACCCGCTATCCAACACTTTCCCTACTGTTACACTTGGTGGAGTGGGAATAGTACATTATTCCCACCCGCTATCCAACACTTTCCCTACTGTTGCACTCACTGGAGTGGGAATAGTAATTTTTACCCACCTGCTATCCAACACTTTCCCTACTGTTGCACTCACTGGAGTGGGAACAGTAATTTTTACCCTCCCGCTATCCAAAACTTTCCCTACTGTACCACTTGTTGGAGTGGAAATAGTTATGTTATCCCCTACGCTATGCAACGTTTCCAGTAATGTTATATTTAATGTAGTGTAAAATATTATTTTTAAAAAAAATATTTATTTTAATGTTTTAACTTATTATGTATAATTTATTTTTATATTTATAATATAGGTTTATTTATATATATGTAATTATATTTTAAATTATGTTTTTAACATTTTATAATTAAATTTTTTAATTATTGTTAATATTATTGTTATATATAATAAAAAATAAAAATGTATGTTTATTTATTTTTTTACATTATATTTATTATTTATTAATTTTAACTTTTAATTATTTTTAAGTATGTTTTACTTAATTATATTGATTATTTAATTAATTTTATATTACTTTTAAGACATTTAAAAAAGTCGATATTTTAGCAAACTATATTATTGACAACGATATTTAGAATTCAATATTTTTGTACTTACCTGTTTGTAGATAGGAAGTCGATATTCTGTCATTCTATATTTTTTCATCAAAATTCTGGCATCTCGATATTCTGCTCCTCGATATTCTGTCAGTGATCCTTATTTGAGAAAGGCGAGCTTCTCTCCTTCCAAGATTGTAAAAAACAGTTGACTGCTAAGGAGGAATACCATTACTTGCAGCTTAAACTCTGGGTGCAGCAACCACTGGTGCGGCTGGCCGCCACCAGAACCTTGCTTCCCATAGAGAAGTTCGCCCAATCTGGATCCACCTCCAAGGGATGCATCTCTTTTCTGTATGCTCTCATTCAATCCTTGAGTCCCAGGACGACTCCGCGTCATAAACGGTTTTGGGATGCACTTTTAGACTCCCCCCTAGCGGAAAAGCAATGGGAGCATTTAAGCAAGGATGTAGTGAAATTTAATCGCTCTACGTACCTAAGGGAGGCACACTATAAGCTGATCTATGATTGGTACTTATACCCTCAGAAACTACATAAGATTTTTCCCAATACCTCGGATAGGTGCTGTCGGGGATGTGGCCTGTTGGGTGACTTTCGCCACATTTGGTGGGACTGTCCCTCAATACAGCCGTTCTGGAAAGAAATTCTGTCCCAAATTAAAACCATTCTCGACTACCCAATTCCGTTGTCCCTAGAACATACCCTGCTGGGGGTGAGAGACCGGACCCTGAAACGCCAAACACAAAGCGACCGCTCTGTTATGTGGCTTTGCCTGGGGGCTGCTAAAATGGCAGTAGCTGCAGCGTGGAAGAAACAAGAAGCACCATCGTTAACACAATGGCACGCGAGGCTGTGGAGGGCGCTGGCGCTGGAGCGCATGGCCGACATAGTGGACGACACCAGAAAAAGCTTTGAATATATATGGTCCCCCCTGGTGAGTTACTTGTCGGAGGGGCTTCCACTGACGGCATGCGCCCCACGGATTAGGGCCCTCAACCTGCTCCTTATTTGATTTCACAGCAGCGATTTCATTGCACCATGACATCATTGTTTTGTTAGTTGTTAGACATGTTAAGTTTCCTTTTCAAGTTGCTCTCATTGGAGGGTGAAATGCGGGACATATGCGGGATGCTGAATGCAACAAGTTAAGATTGTAACGATTGTAAATTTGCTTTGCCATAGACCTTGTAAACAAGCTGCTACCCACATGCGAGATCTGTAACTCTTGGCTTATTTCAGTTAACCGTTGCATGTGCTCTGCATTTCTGTATAAGTTGCACAAGAAAATTCAAATAAACAGACTTTGACATAAAAGGGCCCTGAGTATATAGAATACCACTGTACAATGGACTTACAGGTAAATTAAATATGCCAAACAGGTGTAGACTAATCTTATCAACTTCACAGGAGCGAGCACATGCACTTTAGCACCAATCACCAGTGGTAAAGTGCCCAAAGTCAGAAAAACAAAAAAAACTGGTCAGAAAAAATACAGGTGGAAGGCAAAACATTTGTGGATAACCCTGCAAAAAGGGAAGGTCCAACACCCGCAATGAAATATTCATTACAAAGAAAGGCTTCACCCCCTTCAAAGTGCCGGCAGCTTTTTAGAACTAGCTCCATACAAAGAAGATACTCAGTAAGGACCCCTACAGGAAGGTGGCCCCTCAATGCAGACTTACAATTTGGCAACGAACCCCACAGGAGATCTTAAATTAATTGCATTAATTCAACCGACCCGAACATTTGGGGGGAAAAAACTCATATTTGCCATCCGTTATAGTTCTTTGGCAGCTTCAGATGCTTGAAGCTTTTTCCCGCCTGCCTTACCCAATAAAACACTCTTAACACCCATGAAACACTTCGGTTTCCTAAAAGTGTTGTAAATAGAATTACACTGTGATAACTCTGCACGATGATCAATGGTACTACCAAGACATGCTTCATTAGTGCTGCCATCAATTGTCTATGAGTCTGCTGGAGCTAACTAGCTGAGAATGAAGAACAACAATGAGGTAAGTGAGCTTGCGATACATCAAAAGACACTCCAATTGCAGCCCGCTCTGTGCCAGCCAAAAGTAAAATGCCACCCACCTGATCCACCCAAGCCCAGTTTTTCCCCTTGTAAAAATCAGTGTAGAGATGCCAGTGTTCTCAGAAGGAGGCCACGCAGCAAGAGGCCATGGGATTACATCTTGTTTAGAAACGTGATGCACTCTCTGCACAGTACAGTTCAGAAGAAACCAAGAGGTGAGCTGGGCGATCTGCAGCCGCAGGCACCCATCACACACATCTCAGTTAGGTGTGGCACTGTGTTCATAATGAAGGGGGCAGCAAATGCGTACTAAATAACCAGTTGCGGTCCCTCACAGTGGGCGTAGAGCACGTATGTGCTCGAGTACATAGCGATAGGGTACTGAAGAAGCACTATGTTTTGTCGTAAAGCTCAAAAAAGTGAAAAGCCTCTCCTGGCTTCCTTTCTTACAAATGCATCTATTATGACACAGAATCAGGCTTGCATGTGCTGGCCATATTAAGTAAGGGGAAACCCCTACATTCAATAAGACTGCCATAGAAGCCCCCAGTCATCACGTTTCAACGTGGAAGCCATGTAGGCAAGCACATAGGGGCCGATTCCGATCTCGGCCGGTAGGGCTCCGAATCAGATTCGGCTTAACCGGATCCGATTCGGAGCCCTATTTCCCGACCGATCCGTACGCGCGTCCGGGCGAGCGAGTACGATGCGTATTCGCCGACCGACTCGTAGGAGCGTCCCGACCGCTCCGACCGACTCGATCCCGGGTCGAACCGCACCGACCGACACGCACGGACACGACTCGCACCGCGCAATGGAGACGTTCCCCGGCCGGGTAAGTACGATGCGCGCCGCGAGCAGTCCGACCGAGCCGCGCACTCCGGCTCGAAAGAGCTGTCGGAGCCGTACTTTGGGGGTCCGTGTCGGACCCCCCTGTAAGCGTAGCCGCGCGAGTCGCACACAGGGGGGACCCATGGGTCCCCCTACCTGTGCGTGTACGGCGCGAATCGCTTCGCCGCGTACACGCTGTAGGGGCGCACTTGTCCGCATCGCACCCATTGAGTCAATGGGAGCCCGCGTACGCGTTGTACGACAGGCTCCCATTGACTTCAATGAGAGTCCGACCGACTCGGAGTCCGATGGCATACGTGCGCATCGTACTCGTTCGTTCGGACTGCACGGGTCCGATTCGGTCGGAAATCTCTCCGGGTCCGGCTCGGTCGGGGAGATTTCCGGCCCGAATCGGAATCGGCCCCACAGACTCTCATAAGTCAATACGAAGACAGCAAGCACTTTCAATTGAAGTACACTAATATTGCCTAATCGAATGTGATACTCCTGGCTCCCAAATTGTGGGTGTAGCGCTGTCAAGCCAGCCCATAAAAATCACAAAGTGTTACAGCCCCAAACAGGACAGTGGATGAGGAAGAGTGCAAGATGACAAATGGGAGCAAATAGGAGCCTCCAGCCAGGATCTGGTAGGTGAATTAGGTCAGGATTTAAGTATCTAGGTCCCACATATTTTAAAATCCTGATGCACCACAAGTGGCCCCACCCCCACATTACTCCACCACCAAAAGATGAAATTAGGTGGGGTTGTGGAAAAAACAATAAAGCAGAGGGTGAGGGCAATGAGCTTACCAAAGCTATCAGAGGTAAAAACAGTCGAAGATGTGGCATCATACTAGATAGGCACCTGAACTTCAGTATGTATCAAGCATGAGACCAACACCAACAAGGAGAGTGACATTGGTCAGGTGACTACATTCTTCAAGCCTTATCTAGCGGTCTAGTGGGGATTCCAACTACCCAGGAGAAGAATCAGAGGCCACTATGTCCTCACCCATCACTGCAACTCCCCCAGCACCTGTTGGTGACTCACTGCACGTCACATGCCTCAAGTCCCTCACAGGAGCACAACTGAGAGCACGAAACAGGAAGCACTGGGATGGAGCCATTTTAAGCTGACACTGCTCCAGCACCTGCCTCCCGGTTGTCAATTTTTTAAAACCAATCTCATTTCACCAAAACAAAAGGCATATATTTGTCATTAACAAGCATGTTTTTGTCCTGAAATAAAAGTTTTTACTTTTTACTAATTATACATTTTGTAACCAAACATCAGCTTGTATTTTTCATCAAATATCTACATGTACTACTGACACACATGAACAGACTTTGCCTCACATGGCCGATTGTCACCATCTCATGCAATGGATGCTGACAATATAGAAAGAATTACCACTATTAATTCAGTACCACCATTATACAAGATATGGGATTTTTTATTTTATCGTTGCCCACAATCTTACCAGAATTACTGTTGTGTTGCCAGACTTAATATTATATTGTATTCGACATTTTCATGCAATATATTTCCTTATTTAGAAAGAAACAAGACTTGCCCTCATTATGCTAGGCCAAAGTTATATTAAAGGTGGCGTCAATGATTAATGGATCCCCACTATCAGATCATCATTTTGCTTTGTTCACCCATTTTCATTTTTGCAACAGCACAAGAAAGATTTTTCCTTTGATTTGCTGGACTCTGCTAATAGCATGAGTCAAACTATCTCCTATTTGCAGATTCAGCTTATATCCAAACTTTAGAAGGGCTTGTCACGGATCAAATAAGCTGGCACCTTATGGTCCCAGGGAAATGTAGGGCACAGAAGGGCATCTTTGTGAAAGAGCCATCTGACCAGTTGAGACTTGACTTTGGTAAGGCTCTTGCTATACAGGGAGTGAATGAGCCTGTCTCCCACAGCTGTCTGTTCCCTAGTATCCTTGAAGATGTCTCTGGCAGTCTGGGAGCTTCAAGAATGACTAGGATGAAGGTATCTAGAGTCATTAGTACTTAAAAAGTTATTTCAGCCTAACAAGAACAAGTATAAGACGCCAAGTATACTTGGGAAATATGCAAACCCGATGGGGGGGGGCGGGCTTGATGAATTCCTGGTTTGTCATGCTCTACCCTTTCTCACAGAAAAAACAAAGCTTCAGAGGGACCTCATTCAGAATGTATCTCTCCAAGTGAAGCAGTGTTTGGTTGCCACTCCAGTTCTTTCTCCGCTGGAGGATTTTGAAGCCCCAACAAGTGACTAAATCTGAACGTAGAGAGGAAGAGGAAGGGAGATGCCAAGGTGGCCGAGTAAGAATAGGGCCATGAATTTCATGTTTGTCATATTAAGTACATTTGGTGACGACATCAAAGGCTTTCTTGTAAACTTCAATGTGACATATCTGCCTTGTCAAGCCATGCTCTGCCTTGCCTTACCTTGTTGACTATAAGCTTATAAAAAAGAGAATGTGAGGGCAGCAGTGGGCAAAGGCAGGCAAGTCAACTAATAACACAATTTCATTGGCTACAGATTTTAAGTTGTTCCCACTTGGAACTTTAGGCGCCCAAACTCAGGTTATCAGAAACCTCCAGGGGCTATATTACAGAATACGGTGTGCTCTTTTTGTTTGCGCAGGGCTCTCCTTTCAAAAGGTGTGCTGTGCACCAACAAGGAGAGTGCACAGTATTATATTGAATGCGCTGCTCCGAGGGCAGCTGCGAAGTCGTGCTGCCCTGGTGGCAGTACATTCAAGTGAAATATGGAGGGGTTTTGAAGCGGCCACTATGTGTTTCACTGTGCATGCAGCAACCCACCTGCACCTTTTTTTGGGGGGGGGTCAAAGATCCCCTTGCAGGTGGGTGCAGTGAGTGACTGCACCCACCTGCAAGGGGATGTCTGGAAGTCCCTAGGACCTCATTAACTCACCTACATAGGGCTGCTATGTCAGTGCGCCTCCTGACAGCTTCTTTGCCTCTGCTCCTGTGTCTATAATACGATTCAGGCACAGAGGCAAAGGCATTCCCTCATTTGCATGGGGCCACGCCCCCATGTAAATGAGGAAGCACCCTCCGGTATTAGGGATGGCCTTATATGTGCACCAGTGCTACCTGTATTACAAAAAGGGCAGCACAAGCGTCTGCAGCCCTTTCTGTATTTTCAAAGTTCCCCGGGGGTGCAAAGTGGGAGCACATGCCCATTGCGCCCCCGGGGCACTTTCCATAATACAGCCCCAAATCTGATATTAATGAAACTAAACTTCACTGGCATTTTTATAATGAACCTTTCCCCTGGGTGGATAGCACAACATAACCAACCGAGTTATCTCAGATTTCTTAATGGAATACCAGATCTGAATGAACTGCACATTTAAATACAGTGAAATAGGCACAAGTCATTTTTACAACACACTTAGGGCCCTATTAAACATAGGGCACACTTTCCCTGTCTGTGCCACAGCACACCCTAAAACAGGTGCGCTTGGCGCAAACAGGGCAAGTGCGCCTTATTACATTGAATGCGCTGCCCCCAGGTCAGCCACAAAGTCATGCTGCCCTGGGGGTAGAGCATTCAAGTGAAAAATGAAGCAGCTTTGATGCAGCCGCTCCTTGCTTCACTGTGCAGGCAGCAACCCACCTGCACTTTTAAGAGGGAAGAGAGATCCACTTGCAGGCGGGTGTAATGAGTGACTGCACCTGCCTGCAAGGAGATCCCTGGGGGCTCCATAGTACTCCCTTTCCCCCCTCCAGATGGCTGAGATCAGGGGAAACACTGACAGTGTGCCACCTGACATCTTCTTTGCCTCCGGGCCCACGTCTATAATATGGCACTATATGTGCGCCAGTGCTGTCTGTATTGAAGAAAGGGCCGCAGAAGCGTCTGCACCCCTTTCTGTAATACAAACTACGCCGGCAGCATGTAAAGCAGGCACACATGCCCGTTGTGCCCCCGGGGCACATTCCATAATACAGCCCCTGTAGTAGCACGCATAGTGGATCACGCCAGTTACTTGATGATCGTAAAGGTAAGCTTATCTAAACGCTATCTCTTTTGTGAATTGAGATAGGCTGCCCTTGCATCAATGGTGGTCTTGCATGTACTCTTTTACAATCAATGGCAGGGTTTCAGGCTAGACCTTCAAGGCTTTCTGCAGTCTGATTTTGTTTATTTTATGTCTGTAGCACTAAACCACCTGAACACCACAAACCACTACAAAATTTAAGATGTGTCTGTGTCATTACATTTCTTGTTGGAGCATTTGAATGAAAGGAAAGGCAACTGAGATGAACTTCTCTGCAAGTTTGTCAATGGACCGCCGTACAGTACATTAAAACTGTCCAGAATTCAAAGAAACAAACCAAGAATATTGGCTTATGAAGAGTAACTTGTAAATATGCATAAGTCATTTGGCAACTTGGGAAATAAATGGTAAAGATTACTGTTGAGTTTGTTTTTGAAAGCAGAAATGTATTGGATTAAATCTCAAATTGCAAAAATATGATGTGCACGCTTGCAACATGCACAGCCAAGGTGATCTAGAATATTTTGAATACCGGCACCACAACGCCTTCGACATGTTCTCATTTTAGTGGGGAATTTCCTTCTGAATGGCACTCTAAACATGAATGAATATGGTCACAGATATCCTACTTAATACCCAGATATTCAGGTTTCACTTTTACTCAAGTTCTAAATGAGATTTTAACTGTTTACACCAACAGGTGCAGGATGCCAAGACAATTTCCTTCCATTCATTCGTTTGGTTGCAACTAGCAAACAGTTTTTTATAACTTGAGTGTAACCGTATTGTTTCCTTTTTTAAGCCCAGTTCTATAAACATACCTTTACTAGCAATTTTGTTACGTTTTTGTGTTATCCTATAATATTTTGGATTTGTATTGGTTTCAATAAACTATGCAAAACATTTTTATGGATCTCATGCTCACATTTGCAGAGTCAAATCCTGTTATAGGTGTCCCCAGAAGAGTTTCTCCTTCTGATGTCCTTTCCTGGTCAGGCATGAGTTGATTTGCCGGAAGATAAGTGGTCACAGTTGTTATGGTCTCATTTACTTTTTCAGATTTTCTTTCTCAAGAGGAGAAACCTGCAGGATGCCAAAAGTAAAAGTTTGTTGATTGTTTGTTCTGACATGATAAACATCAATGTTTCTACCTATGCTCTTTGGCTACATGTTAGCAAAATACGTCTCTAATATCATCTAGATAGATATGAGGATTGTGTCTAAAATATCTGTGCCAAAGCATAAGGAATCCCTTACAAAATCTGTCTCATCTCTCAAAAGATCAATATCCATCTACCTCGATATATTCAGGACAGACTCCCGTAATCTGGAAGCAACTACCAGGTCATATTGGTCTTGTGATATTTAACTACCAAATGAGGGCCCAATTGTCTAGCCACTGCTTTGGTTTATCAGTGTCTGGAGACCCCATCAGGTGTAAGTGCATTGTAAATCAATCGGTCTCATGTCTCTAATATCATGTAGGCAGATGTGAGGATTGTGGCTAAAATGTCTGTGGCAAAGCATAACAAGTTTTTTACAACTCTGTCGCACCTCACCAAAGTTCAATACACATCTTTCTTGATACCGTGGGTCTGAAATCAGGAGTAATGGCTATGAGGTTGGTCATGTGTTTGGAGTGTGGTGGATTCATCTCAGAAATGTGATGACTGCCACACGGGAGGGTTGATTGTTCAGATCATGGCATACACATCCCTGATGAGATGTAAGTGCCATGCTTAGAGGGGACATCCGTTGAAGATGTAGCAATATATCTTAAGACCCAGTCGGATACATCATAGAAAGTCCAACATTCTACAATGCTTAAGGATAGTGATTGTTAGTGATAAAGGACTGGGTAAAGATAACTGTTTTTTCCTCTTCACTGGCTGCCCCCACTCATTACAATTCACAGGCACAGCAAGGAACTATTGCGGTGTTGTTCTAAATATTATCAAGTCACTTTCTGCCTCTTCAGAGACATGTGGTCTTGAACTGCTTTGCAATGTGATTGCAGCTTGTGCCATTGCATAGAACAAAATAAAAAAGGGCTGTTAAAACAGAAATATCTCTCCCACCTAGCCATGATATAACTTTTGGGCTCAGGATTTCATCAAATTTGAAGTATGGTCAGCTTCGTCACCCATTTTCAGTGGTTAATTTGTGTCTGTCTCCCTCAGAGGGTGTAACATTTGAAACAATATAAATAAAGGCATAACCATAAGATCTATTAAAAATTGAACTATCTCTCCCATATAACCGTAATATAACTTTTGGGCTAAGGATTTCATCACACTTGAAGTATGGTCAGCTTCGGCACCTTTTGGACTGAGGATTTCATCAATCTTGAAGTATGGTCAGCGTCGCCACCCATTTTAAATGGTTCATTTGCTTCTTTCTCTTTCGGAGGCTGCAACATTTAAAACAATATAAATAAAGCCATATTCATATCTCACATTTCAATTTAATATGTGCTAATTTGTACAATGGCTACATGATGAGTGCAAAAGACATTAAATAGGCTAGGCTATCCAATTACAACTAATATTTTATGAATGGAAAAATGTATCTACTCTAAAGATCTGCCAGGTTGGGTGACCTTGAAACAGATGGTTAGTATCACATTCATTTTGAAATAAAACATTAGAAATTGAGAATTATACATTTAGCCACACTCAATCACAGATAATATGTATTTGTAATGAATTTTCAAGAGGTTATAAAACCAAGTCATGTTTTTGTGCAAATAAAATGGCCTACATTGATCACAGTAATGTTTAAAAAAGGTATTTTTTAGTTATTGGCGGTGATGGTGGTACGGTAGGACGTGGATCCCGCCACTCCGCTGTTGATCCCGCCACATCAGTGCTCCGAGGGGCCCCTTGCCGGCATTACCCAGCAATCCAGCTAGCCGATTCTGCCAATGTGACAATCTGATGACCTGGAGGACGAATTTGCTTCCTTGCTCCGGCAATGGCTCTTGAATCGTCAGAGCTAGAGGAAACCGAGATTCCCTAGATGGTGGCTGCGGAGGCCTCGGCTGTGGTCCTTGCTCTCTCCAGCCTCACTGGCTCGAAAGTTTGGAGACACACTGGTGGGGAACTTTCACCCTCCCCCCACCCATCAGATGGGTCTCCTTTGAGGGCAGTTAAAAATCTGCTCACGGCAGGGGTCGGGGAATCGGGACTGGATCCTGGTCTTGCAGCGGACACACCACACAACGTCATAGCTGCCTGGTGGACCTTGTGGTGGTGACCCAGCCTTCTGCTGCAAGAACACTGAGCGCTGGGCTCTCCACAGCAGCCCCTTCAACGCTTCCCCGGTCAACTCAGAAGATAGACCACCCTGGCCCCCGGCCTAGCACTCATAGTGCCTACTCCAGAGCCACTGGGGTTATTCAGCCCAGGTCTGAGCCACTCGGCCAACTAAAGACTTGCAAGCGTCTGCAGCCCTTTCTGTAATACTAAGTACCCCGGCAGCATGCAGAGTGGGCGCACATGCCCGTTGTGCCTCTGGGGCACATTCCATAATACAGCCCCTGAAGTAGCATGCATAGTGGATCACGCCAGCTACTTGATGATCGTAAAGGTAAGCTTATCTAAACGCTATCTCTTTTGTGAATTGAGATAGGCTGCCCTTGCATCAATGGTGGTCTTGCAAGGACTCTTTTACAACCAATGGCAGGGTTTCGGGCTAGACCTTCTAGGCTTTCTGCAGTCTGATTTTGTTTATTTTATGTCTGTAGCACTAAACCACCTGAACACCACAAACCACTACAAAATTTAAGATGTGTCTGTGTCATTACATTTCTTGTTGGAGCATTTGAATGAAAGGAAAGGCAACTGAGATGAACTTCTCTGCAAGTTTGTCAATGGACCGCCGTACAGTACATTAAAACTGTCCAGAATTCAAAGAAACAAACCAAGAATATTGGCTTATGAAGAGTAACTTGTAAATATGCATAAGTCATTTGGCAACTTGGGAAATAAATGGTAAAGATTACTATTGAGTTTGTTTTTGAAAGCAGAAATGTATTGGATTAAATCTCAAATTGGAAAAATATGATGTGCACGCTTGCAACATGCACAGCCAAGGTGATCTAGAATATTTTGAATACCGGCACCACAACGCCTTCAACATGTTCTCATTTTAGTGGGGAATTTCCTTCTGAATGGCACTCTAAACATGAATGAATATGGTCACAGATATCCTACTTAATACCCAGATATTCAGGTTTCACTTTTACTCAAGTTCTAAATGAGATTTTAACTGTTTACACCAACAGGTGCAGGATGCCAAGACAATTTCCTTCCATTCATTCGTTTGGTTGCAACTAGCAAACAGTTTTTTATAACTTGAGTGTAACCTTGAGAAAATCTCAATGATTGTGGTTTTGATTAATATTTTGACAAAACAGGTCGGAGGACCTAATAAATCTGTGTGGAGCCATGCAATGTTAAACTGAGAAAATACTCCATAGCTCCCACATGTGTGGCAAGTGTGACATAAGTATTGTTTCCTTTTTAAGCCCAGTTCTATAAACATACCTTTACTAGCAATTTTGTTACGTTTTTGTGTTATCCTATAATATTTTGGATTTGTATTGGTTTCAATAAACTATGCAAAACATTTTTATGGATCTCATGCTCACATTTCCAGAGTCAAATCCTGTTATAGGTGTCCCCAGAAGAGTTTCTCCTTCTGATGTCCTTTCCTGGTCAGGCATGAGTTGATTTGCCGGAAGATAAGTGGTCACAGTTGTTATGGTCTCATTTACTTTTTTCAGATTTTCTTTCTCAAGAGGAGAAACCTGCAGGATGCCAAAAGTAAAAGTTTGTTGATTGTTTGTTCTGACATGATAAACATCAATGTTTCTACCTATGCTCTTTGCCTACATGTTAGCAAAATACGTCTCTAATATCATCTAGATAGATATGAGGATTGTGTCTAAAATATCTGTGCCAAAGCATAAGGAATCCCTTACAAAATCTGTCTCACCTCTCAAAAGATCAATATCCATCTACCTCGATATATTTGGAAGATCACTGAAGGACCATCTGCAGTTCCAAAAGTGATTGTATCTGCATACCCTAAAGTTTAGTTTTCCTTTTGAAAATAATCATCAGCTTTCAGGACAGACTCCCGTAATCTGGAAGCAACTACCAGGTCATATTGGTCTTGTGATATTTAACTACCAAATGAGGGCCCAATTGTCTAGCCACTGCTTTGGTTTATCAGTGTCTGGAGACCCCATCAGGTGTAAGTGCATTGTAAATCAATCGGTCTCATGTCTCTAATATCATGTAGGCAGATGTGAGGATTGTGGCTAAAATGTCTGTGGCAAAGCATAACAAGTTTTTACAACTCTGTCGCACCTCACCAAAGTTCAATACACATCTTTCTTGATACCGTGGGTCTGAAATCAGGACTAATGGCCATGAGGTTGGTCATGTGTTTGGAGTGTGGTGGATTCATCTCAGAAATGTGATGACTGCCACACGGGAGGGTTGATTGTTCAGATCATGGCATACACATCCCTGATGAGATGTAAGTGCCATGCTTAGAGGGGACATCCGTTGAAGATGTAGCAATATATCTTAAGACCCAGTAGGATACATCATAGAAAGTCCAACATTCTACAATGCTTAAGGATAGTGATTGTTAGTGATAAAGGACTGGGTAAAGATAACTGTTTTTTCCTCTTCACTGGCTGCCCCCACTAATTACAATTCACAGGCACAGCAAGGAACTATTGCGGTGTTGTTCTAAATATTATCAAGTCACTTTCTGCCTCTTCAGAGACATGTGGTCTTGAACTGCTTTGCAATGTGATTGCAGCTTGTGCCATTGCATAGAACAAAATAAAAAAGGGCTGTTAAAACAGAAATATCTCTCCCACCTAGCCATGATATAACTTTTGGGCTCAGGATTTCATCAATTTTGAAGTATGGTCAGCTTCGTCACCCATTTTCAGTGGTTAATTTGTGTCTGTCTCCCTCAGAGGGTGTAACATTTGAAACAATATAAATAAAGGCATAACCATAAGATCTATTAAAAATTGAACTATCTCTCCCATATAACCGTAATATAACTTTTGGGCTAAGGATTTCATCACACTTGAAGTATGGTCAGCAGGATTTCATCAATCTTGAAGTATGGTCAGCGTCGCCACCCATTTTAAATGGTTCATTTGCTTCTTTCTCTTTCGGAGGCTTCAACATTTAAAACAATATAAATAAAGCCATATTCATATCTCACATTTCAATTTAATATGTGCTAATTTGTACAATGGCTACATGATGAGTGCAAAAGACATTAAATAGGCTAGGCTTTCCAATTACAACTAATATTTTATGAATGGAAAAATGTATCTACTCTAAAGATCTGCCAGGTTGGGTGACCTTGAAACAGATGGTTAGTATCACATTCATTTTGAAATAAAACATTAGAAATTGAGAATTATACATTTAGCCACACTCAATCACAGATAATATGTATTTGTAATGAATTTTCAAGAGGTTATAAAACCAAGTCATGTTTTTGTGCAAATAAAATGGCCTACATTGATCACAGTAATGTTTAAAAAGGTATTTTTTAGTTATTGGCGGTGATGGTGGTACAGTAGGACGTGGATCCCGCCACTCCGCTGTTGATCCCGCCACATCAGTGCTCCGAGGGGCCCCTTGCCGGCATTACCCAGCAATCCAGCTAGCCGATTCCGCCAATGTGACAATCTGATGACCTGGAGGACGAATTTGCTTCCTTGCTCCGGCAATGGCTCTTGAATCGTCAGAGCTAGAGGAAACCGAGATTCCCTAGATGGTGGCTGCGGAGGCCTCGGCTGTGGTCCTTGCTCTCTCCAGCCTCACTGGCTCGAAAGTTTGGAAACACACTGGTGGGGAACTTTCACCCTCCCCCCACCCATCAGACGGGTCTCCTTTGAGGGCAGTTAAAAATCTGCTCACGGCAGGGGTCGGGGAATCGGGACTGGATCCTGGTCTTGCAACGGACACACCACACAACGTCATAGCTGCCTGGTGGACCTTGTGGTGGTGACCCAGCCTTCTGCTGCAAGAACACTGAGCGCTGGGCTCTCCACAGCAGCCCCTTCAACGCTTCCCCCGGTCAACTCAGAAGATAGACCACCCTGGCCCCCGGCCTAGCACTCATAGTGCCTACTCCAGAGCCACTGGGGTTATTCAGCCCAGGTCTGAGCCACTCGGCCAACTAAAGACTTGCAAGCGTCTGCAGCCCTTTCTGTAATACTAAGTACCCCGGCAGCATGCAGAGTGGGCGCACATGCCCGTTGTGCCTCCGGGGCACATTCCATAATACAGCCCCTGAAGTAGCATGACTAGTGGATCACGCCAGCTACTTGATGATCGTAAAGGTAAGCTTATCTAAATGCTATCTCTTTTGTGAATTGAGATAGGCTGCCCTTGCATCAATGGTGGTCTTGCAAGGACTCTTTTACAACCAATGGCAGGGTTTCGGGCTAGACCTTCTAGGCTTTCTGCAGTCTGATTTTGTTTATTTTATGTCTGTAGCACTAAACCACCTGAACACCACAAACCACTACAAAATTTAAGATGTGTCTGTGTCATTACATTTCTTGTTGGAGCATTTGAATGAAAGGAAAGGCAACTGAGATGAACTTCTCTGCAAGTTTGTCAATGGACCGCCGTACAGTACATTAAAACTGTCCAGAATTCAAAGAAACAAACCAAGAATATTGGCTTATGAAGAATAACTTGTAAATATGCATAAGTCATTTGGCAACTTGGGAAATAAATGGTAAAGATTACTGTTGAGTTTGTTTTTGAAAGCAGAAATGTATTGGATTAAATCTCAAATTGCAAAAATATGATGTGCACGCTTGCAACATGCACAGCCAAGGTGATCTAGAATATTTTGAATACCGGCACCACAACGCCTTCAACATGTTCTCATTTTAGTGGGGAATTTCCTTCTGAATGGCACTCTAAACATGAATGAATATGGTCACAGATATCCTACTTAATACCCAGATATTCAGGTTTCACTTTTACTCAAGTTCTAAATGAGATTTTAACTGTTTACACCAACAGGTGCAGGATGCCAAGACAATTTCCTTCCATTCATTCGTTTGGTTGCAACTAGCAAACAGTTTTTTATAACTTGAGTGTAACCTTGAGAAAATCTCAATGATTGTGGTTTTGATTAATATTTTGACAAAACAGGTCGGAGGACCTAATAAATCTGTGTGGAGCCATGCAATGTTAAACTGAGAAAATACTCCATAGCTCCCACATGTGTGGCAAGTGTGACATAAGTATTGTTTCCTTTTTAAGCCCAGTTCTATAAACATACCTTTACTAGCAATTTTGTTACGTTTGTGTTATCCTATAATATTTTGGATTTGTATTGGTTTCAATAAACTATGCAAAACATTTTTATGGATCTCATGCTCACATTTGCAGAGTCAAATCCTGTTATAGGTGTCCCCAGAAGAGTTTCTCCTTGTGATGTCCTTTCCTGGTCAGGCATGAGTTGATTTGCCGGAAGATAAGTGGTCACAGTTGTTATGGTCTCATTTACTTTTTCAGATTTTCTTTCTCAAGAGGAGAAACCTGTAGGATGCCAAAAGTAAAAGTTTGTTGATTGTTTGTTCTGACATGATAAACATCAATGTTTCTACCTATGCTCTTTGCCTACATGTTAGCAAAATACGTCTCTAATATCATCTAGATAGATATGAGGATTGTGTCTAAAATATCTGTGCCAAAGCATAAGGAATCCCTTACAAAATCTGTCTCACCTCTCAAAAGATCAATATCCATCTACCTCGATATATTTGGAAGATCACTGAAGGACCATCTGCAGTTCCAAAAGTGATTGTATCTGCATACCCTAAAGTTTAGTTTTCCTTTTGAAAATAATCATCAGCTTTCAGGACAGACTCCCGTAATCTGGAAGCAACTACCAGGTCATATTGGTCTTGTGATATTTAACTACCAAATGAGGGCCCAATTGTCTAGCCACTGCTTTGGTTTATCAGTGTCTGGAGACCCCATCAGGTGTAAGTGCATTGTAAATCAATCGGTCTCATGTCTCTAATATCATGTAGGCAGATGTGAGGATTGTGGCTAAAATGTCTGTGGCAAAGCATAACAAGTTTTTTACAACTCTGTCGCACCTCACCAAAGTTCAATACACATCTTTCTTGATACCGTGGGTCTGAAATCAGGACTAATGGCCATGAGGTTGGTCATGTGTTTGGAGTGTGGTGGATTCATCTCAGAAATGTGATGACTGCCACACGGGAGGGTTGATTGTTCAGATCATGGCATACACATCCCTGATGAGATGTAAGTGCCATGCTTAGAGGGGACATCCGTTGAAGATGTAGCAATATATCTTAAGACCCAGTAGGATACATCATAGAAAGTCCAACATTCTACAATGCTTAAGGATAGTGATTGTTAGTGATAAAGGACTGGGTAAAGATAACTGTTTTTTCCTCTTCACTGGCTGCCCCCACTCATTACAATTCACAGGCACAGCAAGGAACTATTGCGGTGTTGTTCTAAATATTATCAAGTCACTTTCTGCCTCTTCAGAGACATGTGGTCTTGAACTGCTTTGCAATGTGATTGCAGCTTGTGCCATTGCATAGAACAAAATAAAAAAGGGCTGTTAAAACAGAAATATCTCTCCCACCTAGCCATGATATAACTTTTGGGCTCAGGATTTCATCAATTTTGAAGTATGGTCAGCTTCGTCACCCATTTTCAGTGGTTAATTTGTGTCTGTCTCCCTCAGAGGGTGTAACATTTGAAACAATATAAATAAAGGCATAACCATAAGATCTATTAAAAATTGAACTATCTCTCCCATATAACTGTAATATAACTTTTGGGCTAAGGATTTCATCACACTTGAAGTATGGTCAGCTTCGGCACCTTTTGGACTGAGGATTTCATCAATCTTGAAGTATGGTCAGCGTCGCCACCCATTTTAAATGGTTCATTTGCTTCTTTCTCTTTCGGAGGCTGCAACATTTAAAACAATATAAATAAAGCCATATTCATATCTCACATTTCAATTTAATATGTGCTAATTTGTACAATGGCTACATGATGAGTGCAAAAGACATTAAATAGGCTAGGCTTTCCAATTACAACTAATATTTTATGAATGGAAAAATGTATCTACTCTAAAGATCTGCCAGGTTGGGTGACCTTGAAACAGATGGTTAGTATCACATTCATTTTGAAATAAAACATTAGAAATTGAGAATTATACATTTAGCCACACTCAATCACAGATAATATGTATTTGTAATGAATTTTCAAGAGGTTATAAAACCAAGTCATGTTTTTGTGCAAATAAAATGGCCTACATGGATCACAGTAATGTTTAAAAAGGTATTTTTAGTTATTGGCGGTGATGGTGGTACGGTAGGACGTGGATCCCGCCACTCCGCTGTTGATCCCGCCACATCAGTGCTCCGAGGGGCCCCTTGCCGGCATTACCCAGCAATCCAGCTAGCCGATTCCGCCAATGTGACAATCTGATGACCTGGAGGACGAATTTGCTTCCTTGCTCCGGCAATTGCTCTTGAATCGTCAGAGCTAGAGGAAACCGAGATTCCCTAGATGGTGGCTGCGGAGGCCTCGGCTGTGGTCCTTGCTCTCTCCAGCCTCACTGGCTCGAAAGTTTGGAGACACACTGGTGGGGAACTTTCACCCTCCCCCCACCCATCAGACGGGTCTCCTTTGAGGGCAGTTAAAAATCTGCTCACGGCAGGGGTCGGGGAATCGGGACTGGATCCTGGTCTTGCAGCGGACACACCACACAACGTCATAGCTGCCTGGTGGACCTTGTGGTGGTGACCCAGCCTTCTGCTGCAAGAACACTGAGCACTGGGCTCTCCACAGCAGCCCCTTCAACGCTTCCCCCGGTCAACTCAGAAGATAGACCACCCTGGCCCCAGGCCTAGCACTCATAGTGCCTACTCCAGAGCCACTGGGGTTATTCAGCCCAGGTCTGAGCCACTCGGCCAACTAAAGACTTGCAAGCGTCTGCAGCCCTTTCTGTAATACTAAGTACCCCGGCAGCATGCAGAGTGGGCGCACATGCCCGTTGTGCCTCCGGGGCACATTCCATAATACAGCCCCTGAAGTAGCACGCATAGTGGATCACGCCAGCTACTTGATGATCGTAAAGGTAAGCTTATCTAAACGCTATCTCTTTTGTGAATTGAGATAGGCTGCCCTTGCATCAATGGTGGTCTTGCAAGGACTCTTTTACAACCAATGGCAGGGTTTCGGGCTAGACCTTCTAGGCTTTCTGCAGTCTGATTTTGTTTATTTTACGTCTGCAGTACTAAACCACCTGAACACCACAAACCACTATAAAATTTAAGATGTGTCTGTGTCATTACATTTCTTGTTGGAGCGTTTGAATGAAAGGAAAGGCAACTGAGATGAACTTCTCTGCAAGTTTGTCATTGGACCGCCGAACAGTACATTAAAACTGTCAAGAATTCAAAGAAACATACCAAGATTATAGGCTTATGAAGAGTAACTTGTAAATATGCATAACTCATTTAGCAACTTGGGAAATAAATGGTAAAGATTACTGTTGAGTTTGTTTTTGAAAGCAGACATTTATTGGATTAAATCTCAAATTGCAAAAATATGATGTGCACGCTTGCAACATGCACAGCCAAGGTGATCCAGAATATTTTGAATACCGGTACCACAACGCCTTCGACATGTTCTCATTTTAGTGGGGAATTTCCTTTTGAATGGCACTCTAAAAATGAATGAATATGGTCACAGATATCCTACTTAATACCCAGATATTCAGGTTTCACTTTTACTCAAGTTCTAAATGAGATTTTAACTGTTTACACCAACAGGTGCAGGATGCCAAGCCAATTTCCTTCCATTCAATCGTTTGGTTGCAACCAGCAAACATTTTTTTATACCTTGAGGGTAACCTTGAGAAAATCTCAATGATTGTGGTTTTGATTAATATTTTGACAAAACTGGTTGGAGGACCTAAAAAATCTGTGTCTAGAAAAGCAATGTTAAACCGAGAAAATACTCCATAGCTCCCAAATGTGTGGCAAGTGTGACATAAGTATTGTTTCCGTTTTCAAGCCCAGTTCTATAAACATACCTTTACTAGCAATTTTGTTACGTTTTTTTTCCCTATAATTTGTTTTTTTTAATGGTTTCAATAAACTATGCAAAACATTTTTTATGGATCTCATGCTCACATTTGCACAGTCAAATCCTGTTATAGATTTCCCCAGAAGAGTTTTTCCTTGTGATGTTCTTTCCTGGTCAGGCATGAGTTGATTTGCCGGGAGGTAAGTGGTGATGGTTGTGATGGTCGTTTTTACTTTTTTCAGATTTTCTTTCTCAAGAGGAGAAACCTGCAGGATGCCAAAAGTAAAAGTTTGTTGATTGTTCGTTCTGACATGATAAACATCAATGTTTCTACCTGTGCTCTTTGCCTACATGTTATCAAAATAAGTCTCTTATATGATCTAGATAGATATGAGGATTGTGTCTAAAATATCTGTGCTAAAGCTAAAGGAGTTCCTTACAAAATCTGTCTCACCTCTTCAAAGATCAATATCCATCTGCCTCGACATATTTGGAAGATCACTGAAGGACCATCTGCAGTTCCAAGAGTGATTGTATCTGCATACCCTAAAGTTTAGTTTTCCTTTTGAAAGTAATCATCAGCTTTCAGGACAAATTCCCGTAATCTGGAAGCAACTACCAGGTCATATTGGTCTTGCGATATTTAACTACCAAATCAGGGCCCAATTTTCTAGCCACTGCTTTGCATCATCAGTGTCTGGAGACCTAATCAGGTGTAAGTCCATTGTAAATCAATCGGTCTCATGTCTCTAATATCATGTACACAGATGTGAGGATTGTGGTTAAAATATCTGTGCCAAAGCATAACAAATTTTTACAACGCTGTAGCACCTCACCAAAGTTTAGTACACATCTTTCTTGATACCGTGGGTCTGAAATCAGGACTAATGGCTATGAGGTTCGCCATGTGTTTGGAGTGTTGTAGATTCATCTCAGAAATGTCATGACTGCCACTGGGGAGGGTTGATTGTTCAGATCATGGCATACACATCCCTGATGAGATGTAAGTGCCATGCTTAAAGGGGACATCCGTTGAAGATGTAGCAATATATCTTAAGACCCAGTCAGATATATCATAAAAAATGCAACATTCTACAATGCCTATGGATAGTGATTGTTAGTAATAAAGGACTGGGTAAAGATAACAGTTTTTTCCGCTTCACTGGCTGCCCCCACTCATTCAAATTCACAGGCACAGCAAGGAACTATTGCGGTGTTGTTCTAAATATTATCAAGTCACTTTCTGCCTCTTCAGAGACATGTGTTCTTGAACTGCTTTGCAATGTGCTTGGAGCTTGTGCCATTGCATAGAACAAAATAAAAAATGGCTGTTAAAACAGAAATATCTCTCCCACCTAGCCATGATATAACTTTTGGGCTCAGGATGTCATCAATTTTGAAGTATGGTCAGCTTCGTCATCCATTTTCAGTGGTTAATTTGTGTCTGTCTCCCTCAGAGGGTGTAACATTTGAAACAATATAAATAAAGGCATAACCATAAGATCTATTAAAAATTGCATTATCTCTCCCATATAACCGTAATATAACTTTTGGGCTAAGGATTTCATCACACTTGAAGTATGGTCAGCTTCTGCACCTTTTGGACTGAGGATTTCATCAATCTTGAAGTATGGTCAGCGTCGCCACCCATTTTAAATGGTTCATTTGCTTCTTTCTCTTTCGGAGGCTCCCACATCTAAAACAATAGAAATAAAGCCATATTCATATTTCACCTTTCAACTTAACATGTGCTAATTTGTACAATGGCTACATGATGAGTGCAAAGGGCACTAAATAGGCTAGGCGATCCAATTACAACTAACATTTTATGAATGGAAAAATGTATCTACTCTAAAGATCTGCTAGTTTGGGTGACTTGAAACAGATGGTTACTATGACAATCATTTTGAAATCAAACATTAGAAATTGAGAATTATACATTTAGCCACACTCCATCACAGATAATATGTATTTGTAATGAATTTTCAAGGTTATAAAACCAAGTCATGTTTTTGTGTAAATAAAATGGGCCACATTGAGCACAGTAATGTTTAAAAAAGGTATTTTGTAGTGGGTGGCCATGATGGTGGTACAGCAGGACGTGGATTGTGCCACTCCGCTGTTGATCCCGCCACATCAGTGCCCCGAGGGACCCCTTGCCAGCATCACCCAGCAATCCAGCGAGCCGATTCCGCCAATGTGACAGTCTGATGACCTGGAAGACGAATTTGCTTCCTTGCTCTGGCAATGGCTCTTGAATCGTCAGAGCTAGAGGAAACCGAGAGCCCCTAGATGGCGGCCACGGAGGCCTCGGCTGTGGTCCTCACTCTTTCCAGCCTCACTGGCTCGAAAGTTTGGAGACACACTGGTGGGGAACTTTCACCCTCCCCCCACCCATCAGTCGGCTCTCCTTGGAGGGCAGTTAAAAATCTGCTCAGGGCGGGAGTCAGGGAATCGGGACTGGATCCTGGTCTTGCAGCTGACACCCCACACAACGTCGTAGCTGCCTGGTGGACCTTTTGGTAGTGACCCGGCCTTCTGCTGCCAGAACACTGAGCGCTGGGCTCTCCACAGCAGCCACTTCAACGCTTCCCCCGGTCCACTCAGAAGATAGACCACCCTGGCCCCCGGCCTAGCACTCATAGTGCCTACTCCAGAGCCACTGGGGTTATTCGGCCCAGGTCTGAGCCACTCGGCCAACTAAAGACTTGCAGGGGCGGCAGCTGGGGAGCGGCATATCAGGCCTTAAGCACTCGGAGACCCCCTTCCTTACTGATGACCGCCCTACAGGCTTCCACTCGGGACTGAAAATTACGGGCAGGCCCAGCTCCACAAGGCCCAGCCAGCACGCAACGTAGAGTTCGGTACCTGCCTGACCCTGGGGTGGCCGGTGCTGCAGCAGACTCAGGGTTCGATTCCGATCTCGGCCGGAAGTGCACCTAACAGTATTCGTCCGGAAAAAAACCAAGCCGAACGCGTGTTTCCCGACCGATTCGAACAGTCGTCCGAACGAACAAGTACGATGCGCATAACAGCCCAGATTCCGAGCGAGCCGTACTCACCCATTTCAGCTCCTGTTCCCCGCCCGAGCCGGATCCGTAAACGTCGAATCGAGTCGCACGGAACCAAATACACAGCACCTTCCGGCCGGACTAGTACGAAGCGCACTCTGTACGCGCCGAACCCGTCGCTACGTCCGGCACATCAGAGCATCCGGGAGAGCTGCACATAAGCTCCGATTCGCGCCACAAGACGATCCACGGCTACGAGACGAACAAGCCAGCGACGAGTACGAGTCCAAGCCACGAGAAACCCGAACGAGACGAACAAACCATGAATCCCATCGCGCAGGTCCTACCAATACTCTACATCTATTACCGGGACCGGTACGGACGCGTACGGCGAAGACGGTAAGTCAAACACCCACTATTCAAACAAACGACACGTACCCAACATATGTCACACACACATAGGGATGCAGAAATGACGTACAGTAGCAACAGCAGAACCATAGGGGCGGGATGGCTACCACCAATGCCATACACACCCATAGGGGGATGGATGCCTACCACTACCACCACCCCTACTCAGGGGGGCCTGGATGCCTACCACTACCACCATCCCCACTCATAGGGGGATGGATGCCTACCACTACCACCACCCCTACTCATGGGGGCCTGGATGCCTACCACTACCACCACCCCTACTCATGTGGGCCTGGATGCCTACCACTACCACCACCCCTACTCAGGGGGGCCTGGATGCCTGTCACTACTACCATCCCCACTCATAGGGGGATTGATGCCTACCACTGCCACCACCCCTACTCAGGGGGGCCTGGATGCCTACCACTACCACAACCACTACTCAGGGGTGCCTGGATGCCTGTCACTACCACCATTCCCACTCATAGGGGGATGGATGCCCACCACTACCACCATCCCCACTCATAGGGGGATGGATGCCTACCACCCACACCACCCCTACTCAGGGGGGCCTGGATGCCTGTCACTACTACCATCCCCACTCATAGGGGGATGGATGCCTACCACTACCACCATCCCCACTCATAGGGGGATGGATGCCTACCACTACCACCACCCCTACTCAGTGGTGCCTGGATGCCTACCACTACCACAACTCCTACTCATGGGGGACTGGATGCCTGTCACTACTACCATCCCCACTCATAGGGGGATGGATGCCTACCACTACCACTACCCCTACTCAGGGGGGCCTGGATGCCTACCACTACCACCACCCCTACTCAGGGGGGCCAGGATGCCTGTCACTACTACCATCCCCACTCACAGGGGGATGGATGCCTACCACTACCACCATCCCCACTCATAGGGGGATTGATGCCTACCACTACCACCACCCCTACTCAGGGGGGCCTGGATGCCTGTCACTACTACCATCCCCACTCATAGGGGGATGGATGCCTACCACTACCACCATCCCCACTCATAGGGGGATTGATGCCTACCACTACCACCACCCCTACTCAGGGGGGCCTGGATGCCTGTCACTACTACCATCCCCACTCATAGGGGGATGGATGCCTACCACTACCACCATCCCCACTCATAGGGGGATGGATGCCTACCACCCACACCACCCCTACTCAGGGGGGCCTGGATGCCTGTCACTACTACCATCCCCACTCATAGGGGGATGGATGCCTACCACTACCACCATCCACACTCATAGGGGGATGGATGCCTACCACCCACACCACCCCTACTCAGGGGGGCCTGGATGCCTGTCACTACCACCATCCCCACTCATAGGGGGATGGATGCCTACCACTACCACCATCCCCACTCATAGGGGGATGGATGCCTACCACCCACACCACCCCTACTCAGGGGGGCCTGGATGCCTGTCACTACTACCATCCCCACTCATAGGGGGATGGATGCCTACCACTACCACCATCCCCACTCATAGGGGGATTGATGCCTACCACTACCACCACCCCTACTCATGGGGGCCTGGATGCCTGTCACTACTACCATCCCCACTCATAGGGGGATTGATGCCTACCACTACCACCACCCCTACTCAGGGGGGCCTGGATGCCTACCACTACCACCACCCCTACTCAGGGGGCCTGGATGCCTGTCACTACTACCATCCCCACTCATAGGGGGATGGATGCCTACCACTACCACCATCCCCACTCATAGGGGGATGGATGCCTACCACCCACACCACCCCTACTCAGGGGGCCTGGATGCCTGTCACTGCTACCATCCCCACTCATAGGGGGATGGATGCCTACCACTACCACCACCCCCACTCACAGGGGGATGGATGCCTACCACCCACACCACCCCTACTCAGGGGGGCCTGGATGCCTGTCACTACTACCATCCCCACTCATAGGGGGATGGATGCCTACCACTACCACCATCCCCACTCATAGGAGGATTGATGCCTACCACTACCACCACCCCTACTCAGGGGGGCCTGGATGCCTGTCACTACTACCATCCCCACTCATAGGGGGATGGATGCCTACCACTACCACCACCCCTACTCAGGGGGGCCTGGATGCCTACCACTACCACCATCCCCACTCATAGGGGGATGGATGCCTACCACTACCACCACCCCTACTCAGGGGGGCCTGGATGCCTACCACTACCACCACCCCATCTCATGTGGGCCTGGTTGCCTACCACTACCACCACCCCTACTCATGGGGGCCTGGATGCCTGTCACTACTACCATCCCCACTCATAGGGGGATTGATGCCTACCACTACCACCACCCCTACTCAGGGGGGCCTGGATGCCTACCACTACCACCACCCCTACTCATGTGGGCCTGGATGCCTACCACTACCACCACCCCTACTCATGGGGGCCTGGATGCCTGTCACTACTAACATCCCCACTCATAGGGGGATGGATGCCTACCACCCACACCACCCTACACATAGGACGGGAAATGCATGACACAACCAGCATACTCCAACATAAGGAATGTCTGAAAATACATCCCACCAACACCATGACAAGCGTGTGTAGTCTGTGTCAAATGCCTACAACACTGAACATGACATTGAGCATACAATGTGACCCCCTATCACATGTGTCACACATAAATGTGTGTGGCCTCCACAATGCAAGCAGACCATGACCACTGTGGCAATGGGGTATAAAACCCCATCATTACAGTGACCAAAAGGTAAGTCTGGGGTCCATAGCTGAAGCCCAATTGAACATTGTGGCAGTGGGGTCTAAACACCCATCACCACAGTGACCAAAAGGGAAGTGTGGGGTCCATAGCTGAAGCACATTTTGTACATTGTGGCAATGGGGTCTAAACCCCCATCATCACAGTGACCAAAATGTAAGTGTGGGGTCCATAGCTGAAGCACATTTTGAACATTGTGGCAATGGGGTTTAAACCCCCATCACCACAGTGACCAAAAGGTAAGTGTTGTAATGGGAAAAGCTGCAAATGCCAAACAGCATGGATGATTCCTGGTCACAGAACAACAAACACATCTGTGGCATAGTAGTGCTTGTGACCCATAGCAACATACATTGGGTGAGGCAAACAGTGCAGTGCAAATAAGATATACCTTTGGCCATGTGCAGACAAACATCACCCATGGGGGCTGACATTGTCAACATTCGTCAATAACACAATGACAGAAGTGACCATCACAATGCAGCCCCACATATCTGCACCAATGGACACACAAATGTAGATATCCTGTGGAGACTGTAGATGTCAGGTGAACAAATACCATACCATGGCAGCAATGGGACATACAAACCATGATCATTGTGCTGACTGATGACCTAGGAGTCCCAGGGACAGCAGGGGAAACCCACCAAACAACATACAGCCAATGGCACACAAAGATATGCCAATGCAGTGGTGCAGATGCACAAACACAAACAGGCAGCCTCACACAGCATATCAAACACAACAGGTGATGGGGGGGTGCCAGTGTCCCCAGGCAACCACACAACACATGAGGAGGCCTGAATCACAATTACACAGATGTGTATACAGTGCCACACAAAAGTAACTCATGGATCGGATTCCCCTATGTGGGCAATCAGGCATTGTTAGATGAGAGGGAGCCCAAATTACACATGTCACACAAGCTTGTAGGAACAGCAAATAACACAGCAAGAGACAGACCCACCACAGCACTACCCCCAGGGACCCCACATTGTGGTGACCCTGGCCTGCATGATAATCCCACTGTGATGACAAAGCTAGATGTCGTTCACACTGTGAACCACAGTCATGTGTCCTGAGCTACAAACTACCATCACACCTACACAAGCACAAATCAATCAGCACGGCCTGTCAGCCAAGGCCAACATGGGGGTAGGGGTCTAGCCGTGCAACAACTCTCATTTGCACACACTCAACACCACACACCTTGATCTACACCAATGTGCAGCTGTGAAGCTCACATGGACTGGTGACATTGCACATGCACACATGACAAACCCAGGGGTGGTGGTGGGAACTAAGGTGCAGAAACCCATCACACATGGCCAGTCAACAAGACTCGTGAATGTCAGACACACTGCACAGTACGCCGTACATGGGCATGACGTGAAATCCACCACAATCAATGTGATCCCGGACACAGTCACACACCAATGAAGAAGTCAAGGTCACCCACAAAGAACACACATAGACAACTTCCAACATTGCAGCTAGGCCTGGGCGGTAAATTCCGTTCCGCTCGCGGAATTTGTGGAATTTGGGTAATTTCGCGTTCCGCGGAGAACGCGAAATTGCCGAAAATTCCACAATCCGCGACTTCACGGAGTTTTTTGCTTGTTCGCGCTTTCAAAATGCGTGTTCGCGAGATATTTCTCCCCGAGCACGCAAACAGCGTTCGCGAACAGGAAAAAAGCATCGCGAACGGGCGGAACAAGCAATTCCGCGTGTTCGCGGAACTTTTGCGTGCTCGCGGAGATTTTTTACCGTTTCGCGGAGCTTTGCGTAGCGAGACTACGCAAATTCCGCCCACCCTTGCAGCTCTGAGCCAGAGGAGTGGCAGCAGTCACACACACAACGTGTCACAATCACTGAAAGCTAACACAAACTGTAAATTACATGACTTCTGTAACCAACAAGTGCCAAGGGGAATCCTGACTGTGTCTCATCTGCGTTTGCCCACAAACTCAGCCCTGACAGCAAACACACCTATGGATGACACCCTGATGACCAGTAATGTGCCATGCACCCACATCCCAGAGAACCCAGTGCGAAGATTTGGGGGGAATATAGGTCAACTCAGCAAGCATCACAAACAGGAACATCACTAGGGATCCCAGCCTGTGTTGCAAAATGGAAGTGAACACACACAGACATGCTCACACAACACACACCTTGGGCTCAGGCAATGTCACGGAATTACACACTGCCATGAGGGTACTCCGCTCCTGTGTAAGGAAAGCTGTGCCATACGTTGTCTCTGCAGGGCTCTATCATGTCAGCAGTACACTTGGTCACTCAGTCAACAATTAGCACAAAATGAAGGCTCTCGTCACATCAGCCTGGTCATGGGAGTGTCACGAAATCATCTGCACAGATCCAACACACATGTAAATCAAGTTGCACTGATAACACAGATGAGTCCTTCCCCATTGATGCCCAAACTTGCATGTCCAGTGGAGATGGTCACACGGTCAGGGAAATAGACAAATTGAACAATGGCAAGCACAACTGATGTGCAGGGGTGTAAGCCACAGATGTGATATTGCAAATAAATGTAGGAAATCCCATTGGCAAATATTGAAAACATGACACCCTCATATTGCTGCAAAGGATGACATGGCTACACACCAGGATAGGACACATTCCCCCTGGACCACATGGGGTCCTGCACAGTAACACTTCATTTTCATGATATCAAATATCACCATCACTGCAGCAAGGGCATGGTTAGCATCATCAACATCATGTACATCTGAAGCTAAACCACCAGAGAACAGAAAGGAGCTTTATTCAGCATATGTGTCTGAAAACATGAAAGTCCAAGAAAATACAATGGCCAGTCCAACAGTTCAGTCCGAACAGGGTGACAGTGGCAGATGTCACCCTGATGCCTGCACTGATATGGAGCAGGGACATTCCCCTCGGAGGGGCATACGGGGGGGCAGGCCAGGCACCGCAGGGACAGGATCAGGGCTCACCAGAAGGAGGCAGGGAAGGGGTGGCTGGTCCTGGAGAGTCACTGACAACTGCAGTGGAGGTGTCTGACATGGTGTGTGCCGGCACAACTGGGGGGCATGAATCAGATGGTATGGGTGCCGGCACGACTGCAGTGGTCAGGCCAGATGGAGTGGACAGGTTCCCCACTGCAGTGCCCAAGTCAGACGGGGTGGTAGTGGACTCCACTGCAGTGCCTATCTCCAGGGGAGTAGAATGGGGTTCAGGTAAGGTGGGCAGGACAGAGGCGGAGGACACGGTCTCCACACCAGTGGCACAAACATGTGCAGCGGGGTGTGAGGCTGGAAGAGCAAGTGGTAGGTGGAGAAGGCCAGATCATTTTGGGGATGGTGTATCTGTGGGTGGGGGAACCTGGGGCAGGGTGTGGTGGGGGAACCAGTGTTGTGGGGGCCTGAGGGATGGAGGAAGGAGACTGTGTGGTTGAGCTGCAGGGCGGTGGCGGGGTCTTGCTCTTCCGGGACCGGGGGGACTTGCATGTGGGGGCCTTAGTCTGTCCGTGCCTGGGGGAGGGTGTCCGGGGGTGAGGGGCACTCCCCTCTGTGTGGGTGGACTTCCTCTTCCCCCTGTATGCTGGATCAGCTGGATCGGAGGGGAAGAGGTCGAGGTCACAGAGGAAGAGCTGCTGTTTAGGTGGGGTTGCAGGTGAGGCAAGGGAAGGGGTCTTGGAGGGAGAGGATTTGGAGGACTGCAGCGTGACTGTGGATGCCTGTGTGTGTGTCTGTTCCCCATCCCCTGTGGGTGTGGTATCAGTCCCCTGAGGATGCTTGCGTGCACGTTTTGCCTTTGTTTTGGGTGTTTCTGTGCTGCTTGTGTCTGTGTGTTTGGGTGATTGTGCAGGTGTGCATGTGCTTGGGACAGGTAGGGTGCCAGGAAGTGTGGATGGGGCAGAGGTAGGAGGGGTGAGGGACTGTTGGAGGAGGGACACTGCTGCTGTCAGGGAGGAGTCCATGGACTTATTGCTCCTCTGTAGGGCAGACATGCCAGATGAGATGCCCTCCATGAACGACACCAGCTGTGCCAACAGAGTGGTGTGTGCATGGAGGACACTCAGCATAGCTGTCTGCCCTACATGGAGCTGGCGAAGAGTACACAGACTCCTCACTCAGGGCAGCAGGGGACACAGGGGCAGGGGGTGCGGTGCCTGGCAAGAAGGAGACACGCTCCCGAACACGGGAGCCTCCACGGACCTCTGGAATGGGAGCCAATGGGAGGACGGTGGTGGTGGAGGTGGTGGTGGCGGGCCAGCCATACTAGCTGGGGTGTGGTGGCTGCTGACACCCGCCTCCAAAAGGGAGTCATCCTCCGAGCTGCTGTGGTCCTCAGCTGAGGTGGATGGTGCTAAGGACTCCTCAGTGTGGCTCCCCTCGCCCTCCGTGCCACTGGGTCCCTCCGACCACTCATCGGCTGCTGACCCAGCCTGGCTCTGCAGCTCCTCCTGGTCCATGGAGCTGTCCCCTCCTGTGGCCGTGGATGTATCTGCAAACAATTAGGGAAACAGACAAACATCAGTCACCTGCACTGACCGCACACACCACAGTAAGTACAGCACATTACAGAGCAAGCCCTGGCATCCTTAGTTGAACATTGCCAAAAGTGCTCACACAGATTAGGAGAAGCCAATTGTCAGTCTGATGGTCAACCATGGCACTCACACCCCTCCTGGCCTTTGTAGTAGGGTTCTGTTCTACCATATAACACAGACCTATGTACCTTTCTGCTCTGCCCATGAAACATGGCACTCCCATATAGGCCCCACCAGTCAGGCCCTGATAGATGACCTAAGCTGTCCATTTTTCTTTTAGCCTTTTAGTACCTGTCACAGTGGTCCACACCCCCTTAGATACATACACTTAGGCCCAAACCCACCTCCTTAGATGCACACACACATGTAGGCCCAAGAGGCCACTGCCTCATGCTATCATTTTTCTAATACAACAAATCTTGTAGGCCTTTCTGACCTGACAGCAGGGACCTGTGCCATCCACGGCGGCACCAGCCCCCCCCCCTTGTAAATGTCCACAGTCACAAGAATAAGGTTAGCCCACACGTATGTGACACTCTGCTGGTACATCTTGCTCTTTCACAAGCAATGTTTGCAAAATTTTAACTTATGAAACTTTCAACGCTTGCTCCACTGAAACTGAAAAGGTGGCTCCGTGACAGAGAAATAATATATAAAATTCTCAAATTCTGAGCATCTTACGGTAAAAGTTATCTTTTTCTTATGTTTGCGGTCAAGAGCACCGACCACCTGCTAAAAGCCCCTGTTTTCACCATGATACCACTTCTCTGTTCTTCAAAAAACTTTCCACAGTTACTGTAAGCGTGTGGTCAAGGACCCACGTCAGGGCCCACGTCAACTGTGGGTAGGAGTTCTGCATCAAGCCATATAAAAGCTTTGCACCCATGTCCACGCCCTAAACTCTTCATACCAGTGCATTGCATGGGGAGGGTTCACGGTCGGCCGTTCTCCTGATCTTGGGCCTCGAAATTCTACTATCAAGGTGGTAATGCTCTTTTCTGATTGCTAGCCTTTTGCCTTTGTCAGCCTCTCTAATTTAGCTCATCCACACCCAATTCATTGCATTTATCCTAGCTTAAACTGTGTAGCCTTGGATGGTTCTTGCTCTCTTATTTAAGATTTGCCTTCTAGGCGCTTGCCTATTCATGATCCCTCTTTTAAGACTTGCCCCATAGGCTGTAGCTCACAGATAGATAGTTACATAGATCTTTGTGCTTCACTTAAAATATGATTTGTAATATTGTTGATGCTTTCATTTTCATCCTGCTCATGTGTTGACGAGCAGCATCAAATGAACAGTTCTCGGTGTTACTGAATTGCTTAACAAAGTGCCACTGTATTTCACACCGTTGTTCCTTCTTTTCAAGTGAACGAGCAGAGTGCGGGTCGTGCTCTCATGAGCCGGTAAGCAGAAGGGTGTGACCACCCATTTACCCTCAAACAGCTTGCACCCATCTGTCTGGTGCCTGCCGGATGGTAATACCCCAGTGTGGACACATGCACCACCTACCCAATTGTTGGACATTGCAGGGAACACAGTGAAGTATGTGAACATGCACACATCACATCTCTTGCCCCTGAGTCAGTACAGGTGTCCGGATGAAGGGATGGCCAGAGTCTAATTTGAAATGCATGTGATGCATACCAGCACCAGACACCATGATGCACCCATGTCCTCATAGTCAATGCCTCAATGGGGTGCATGTTGCACATGTCACTCCCCTGCAGGATCACTCTTAGGAAGTTTAATGCCATGGCACATGCATGCCTGCAAAGTCATACATCACTGTCTCCAGTCACATGGGCAGGGCAGCTAGCCAACAACAGTCTGCACTGTGTCACAATCCTAGGTCATGGGGAATGCAAGTTCTGTAGCTGACAAGTGCACATGTCCATCCCCCCCACCACATCATCTGAATTTGTATTTGTCCACGTCATACCAATTGGACATATGGGAGACATGAAACACAACTCTCTGAACCTGAGCACCTCACAGTCTGCTGTGAATGAAAAACAGCTGCCTGAACTTCTCAGTCGCATGCACCAGTCTGCACATTCAAGTGATCAAACACCTATATGTCACCCAAGTATCATCTCTCATGGTCACATCTCAGATGGCATGCTGAGCCATAACCGATAAACAGCCCAGTAGTCCTGACAACGAAGCCACAGCACAATGACGCAGAGGCAGACACCTGAGGGAACATTTCACTGAGCACAACGTGTCAGCTGATACACGGGAGTGGGAGTACAGAGTGTATTGTATGCCCTGGAGTGGGCATGACTGTCCTGCTCCACGTGAAAGATAGATGAGCCCTGAACAGTAGGCAGGTGGCTAAGCATGTGTGACACACTTGATATACATACTCCTGAGGCCCAAACATTGTTCCCACCCGCAGCATGGGGGTGTGCCAAATACCCCAGGCACATGTGGTGAGTCAGATCAGCAATTGGAACACATATCAAAGTTATACGCAGATTACATGTCAGAACTCAGGCATTGTGTAAGCAATTGACCCACCCATGAAGCCCACCACAAAGGTACGGTAACAAATGCTGGCCCCCACCCTGAGCTAAGCAAAATGCAAGGACACAGTACCCAAGTGACACAATTTCCAGACTGTAAGGGCCACACCTGGGTGTCAGATGAGGAGTGGGCATGTCACAATTGAGGGACATGGGTCCTGGACCACAAGACTGATGTACTGTGGAGGTTTAACCAGGCCAGAGGAGGGCACATAGCATGTCAGACAAAGTTCACAGTGCAGTCATGGACTCACCCCCTCCTTGCTGCTGTCTGGCCTTCAGCTGCCCATCCAGGTCAGGGAAGACCACCGCCAGGATCCGGAGCATGTGGGGGTCAGGGTCCGGTGTCCGCCCCTCCTGCGAGGAGACGACAGCTTCAGCTGGACCCTTGCGATCCTCCGGGTCCAGCCCCGAAGGACCTGCCACCTCTTCTGGCAGTTGCGGATCCGGCGCTTGTAGTCCCCCACGGATCTTACTGCCCGGACGATGGTCAGCCAGATCTCCTGCTTCTGGTGGGCATCAACCTGTGAGGATGACAAAGTGAAAAAGGCCATTACTACACATGCAACATATCCGTGCATCACACAGTTGGATATACATGTCTCAATCACAGGGGCATATGATGTACACAGGCAGTGCAACTATGGCTATGAACAGTTTACCAGCAGTTACTAAATGGTATCATTGCCTGGGAAGTAAAACCTTGTTGGAATGCACAGTTACTGCACTATACCTGTTCAGTGCATGTAACTACACACTTTGGGGGTGAGAACTACTCAGTGAGCATGCTAGCCAGTGGTGTGCACACTGGAAGTCTTGCTAGTCAGACAACATGCACATTTAGTAAGGCAGTGGCCAGCACACTCACCTGCTCCCCTGGTTTCCCATACAGCTTGCTGTACTGTGGAAGGAGGCTGTCCAGCAGGGCCTGGTTCTCCTCAGTGCTGAAGGCTGGGGCTCTCTCCACAGTACGTGCCATTGCAGTAGCCAGAGGATGCAGAGACAGCAGAAGTGTTGGTGGCAGATGTCGTCCTGGAGCATGTAGTGCAGGCAAGTGAGCTCTCAGGGGAACAGCCAGCATTATATGTGTGCTGCAGAGGCAGATACTGTCCCATGTGTCCAAAGTGATAGGTCCAACTCGTTTGCATCTTCTGAATCTGGCCAATCCATGGAATTGCACCACTTATACACGCCCACAGCATCATTCAAAAGTTAAACTTCATGACACCCATGAATTTGCAACATTGTTGTAGCTGGCCAACTGAATTCACTGCATCAGACTCGTTACAGATTCGAAAACGCGTCCGTTGCAATGTCAGGCCCTAGCCAATGCGTGCTCACCGATCGGACCATTGCTGTACAACGCGTATTTCAAATTACAACGCGTACCCGTTGACATCAAATGCAATGGCCAATGTGTGCGCACCGATCGGTACATTGCTGTACAATGCGCATTCCGGGAAACAACGCGTACCCGCTCACATCTTATGCAATGGCCAATGCGTGCGCACCGATCGGTCCATTGCTGTACGACGCGTACCAGCTCACATCATATGCAATGGCCAATGCGTGCGCACCGATCGGTCCATTGCTGTACGACGCGTACCCGCTCACATCATATGCAATGGCCAATGCGTGCGCACCGATCGGTCCATTGCTGTACGACGCGTACCCGCTCACATCATATGCAATGGCCAATGCGTGCGCACCGATCGGTCCATTGCTGTACGACGCCTACCCGCTCACATCATATGCAATGGCCAATGCGTGCGCACCGATCGGTCCATTGCTGTACCACGCGTACCCGCTCACATCATATGCAATGGCCAATGCGTGCGCACCGATCGGTCCATTGCTGTACGACGCGTACCCGCTCACATCATATGCAATGGCCAATGCGTGCGCACCGATCGGTCCATTGCTGTACGACGCGTACCCGCTCACATCATATGCAAAGGCCAATGCGTGCGCACCGATCGGTCCATTGCTGTACGACGCGTATTCCAGGAAACAACACGTACCCGCTCACATCATATGCAATGGCCAATGCGTGCGCACCGATCGGTCCAATGCTGTACAACGCGTACCCGCTCACATCATATGCAATGGCCGATGGGTGCGCACCGATCGGTCCATTGCTGTACAACGCGTCCCTGTACAAGTCACTCGCATATGTCACCATGCTTGTCACTGGTGAACGTATGCCAGCCACATATACTTGCCAGGGACTCAGGGGCACACCTACAACACCACAGCCTGTCCACACTGTATCCTAAGGCATGTAAGGCTGCATTACCTTTTCTGTGTATGGGGGTCAACATGTGGTTTTTTGGGTGGCACTTGGGGGCAGCCACTCCCAGGCTGTGCACGTGTTCATGGGGACATAATCCTTTGTGTGTTGTGCACATGACCACTGTGATGTGCAACTGTTCATTTCATAGCATGTGGCATGGTCACATTTCCAGGTTGTGTATGTGTATGTCATGTCACATACCCCCTGAGTCCCATGTGGGAAGATATGTACGTCACAGGGTGACCCATTGCCACAATAGTGATGGCCCTCCACAGTCTGTGTGCATGTTGTGTTTCCGATGTCTCTGATTCCATGTGCACAATGGGAGACAGTCTCCACATCCACGTTGTTTGTGCATGGACTTTGATGTTGTGCGTGTGTGTGTCACAGACGTCCATGTCTGTCCTGCAGAGGCAACAGGGGCCACTACCTGTGGGAGTCATGGTTGTTTTGCTGACGTGTACATGATACGCCATGTCATGCCAGTGTCCATGTGGCAATACAGGGTCCCTGGGAATCTACCTGTCAATGAGCTGTGATGCCTGTGGCACATCTGTCCTGACATGTCACTGTGGTGTGTGTTTGGAACGTGACAGCAGTAAATGGGTACTGTGACAGAGCCTAATGATTTCCCATAGCACAACCTGGAACTTGTTGTCAACACATGTTGAACTGTGATGTTAGATGTTGGCCATGTAGGTGCCATATATGTCCATTCAGAACGGCACACACACCAGGTACTTGTGTCTCGTAATGATGTATCATGTGATATTGAGTATGGTCAATGGCACATATGTGGGGTGACTGACAATCTTTCTTTCTTCACCTATGCACTGCAGGGCACCAGCTGTCCATAGACCATTCCCTGACCTTGCAATGATGGTAGAACGTGACTGCATCCGACGGTACCGCTTCAACAGGGCGCAGATTGAGGAATTGGCGGTGCAGTTGGCCCCACATTTGCAACCTGGCCGGCCATACCCTACAGCGCTAACCCCCAAGGTGAAGGTGATGGCAGCCCTACACTTCTTTGCCACCGGTACCTTCCAACACACCGTGGCGTCTGCTGGTGGGATGTCACAGACTATGTTCAGCCGTGTGCTACGCGATGTTTTGGAGGCTATGTTGAGAAACCTGAACCAGTACATCTATTTCCCCAAACGTCGACAACTCACTGACGTCAAGAGTGACTTCTATGCCCTGGGGAGGAGGCCACATGTAATTGGCTCCATTGATGGGACACATGTGGCTTTGGTACCACCACAGGCACACGAGCAGGCATACAGGAACAGGAAACATTATCATTCGATCAATGCTCTGGTGGTATATCTTGCAGATATGAGCATCACACATGTGTGTGCCCGTTTCCCCGGTTCGGCACACGATGCCTACGTGATGAGGAGTAGTTGCATCCCGAGGATGATGTCACAGATGCAGAACCAGCGTGCCTGGCTTGTCGGTGTGTACTGACTTTGTACCATTGTGTGTGTTCTGCTATGTTGTATTCCGCCCTCTTTTCCAACTCAGCTAATGTGCAATTGTCTGTCTGTAGGTGACTCCGGATACCCCAACATGCCGTGGTTGCTGACACCCCTCAGGAACCCTGTGACACCAGCCCAGATGCGCTACAATGAGGCACATGGTCGGACCAGGAGAGTGATCGAGCGGACATTTGGTCTCTTGAAGAGCCGCTTCCGCTGCCTGGACAAGACAGGAGGGGCCCTCCCATATGCCCCAGCAAAGGTGTGCAAGATTGTCATCATCTGCTGCATGCTCCACAACCTGGCAGTGCGGAAGGAGTTGCCTCTCATCCTGGATGACGATGACCAACATCCGCCACCTGTGGAGGATCCTGGCCTGGGCCGCGATGCCAGTGATGATGATGATGATGAGGGTGATGTCCGCACACAGCTCATCACCAACTTCTTCAGCTGAATGTGAGTATCCAGAGAGTTGTCATGTCAATGATGTGAGTTTGCATGATATGTGTGGGTGGTGCTCTGGTGCTGTTTGAGTGTGGCCATGTGCTACTTGACTGGATGCGTGCAGCGATGTGTCCTTACAGGTAGTCTGTACTCCCCATCAGTGTTGATATGCTAACTTGGTTTTGTGTAGGTATCTTGTGACATGTATTGGGCATGAGTATTGCAGTTCTGTCCTGTTCTTCAGTGCTTTTGACTGTGTGTCATGTCTGTCCTTCACAGGGTGCTTACAGAGTTGTTTGATCAACTTGGATCCACCGACACCATGATTCAGCTTTCAAGGTGGCAGCAGTCGTTTCCCTACAGGTGATGTGCCACACACCCCTGGACTTTATTTCTTCTACACTTTTTGACTGTGTGGCCACTGCCACGTGGGATTACCTTGCATTTGTAGTGGAAACAACATGTTGCAAATGTGTAATAAACCTGTGCTTCACTTTGGGATGTGCGTTGTCTGTGGTCACACATCTGACTCACATTTGCTTACTGCACCTGTGGGCTAGTTAACACAGACTCTGAATAGGTGTGGTGTCTGTGCATTCCACTGTATTTCCTGGCAACATCAGTGTAGGCGATGAGTCCGATGGCCCTGGTGTCTATGTGTTGTGTAGCCCTAGTGGTGTGTCTCCCTCATGTGTCACGTCGCCATGATCCACATGACAGTGTTGAACTTGCTGTGGCAGTTAGCATGCACGGTGTCATTTAGCAGATCATCATCTCCGTGACAAAAACAATGTTGGAATCACAACAGAGGCAAGTATGGTGTATTAGTGAGTTTATTACATACATGTGTGCGGATAGTGCACAGGATGGTGGGTGTTGTACATTGGTATTGTAATCCAAAGTTCCCAGATGAGTTGGAAGTCTTGGTAGCAGAAATGTCCAGAGTAAAGTCCACAGTCATCTGATACATTAGTCCCACTTAAACTCCCCATGTTCATGTGGGAGAGTTGTGTTGCATTCGACAGGGTGAACAGTTTGCACACAAAGGAGAATTTCCAGAACAGGTGTTGGGTTCCTGGGGGATGTACATGGCCATCGGCCTCTCAGTTGTCCTTCCTCGGACGACCCCTCTTCTTTCTGGGGGGACCCTCACATGCAGGCCGCTGCGGTGCAGAGGACTCTCCACCAGAGTCATCCTCCCTTCCTGTGGCAGTTGCAGTTGTTGGGGCACCAGATGTTGTGGGCACACAGGGAGGTGTGGACATGTTGGTGCTAATCTGGCGGAGGCATGTCAATATGTCCCTCTGCACCGCTGTCAGTTCTTCCAATGTGTCCCACTTGGACTCCATGCCAGACATGTGTGTCTCCACACGGGACATGTGTGTCTCCACACGGGACATGTGGGAGTCCAAGCGGGCATGATGGGCAGCCTGCTGCTGTTGAATGTCCTTGAGGATCCCCACTTCCTGGCTGACCTCTCCGGTGCTATTCTGGTACGCCTCAGCAATGCGTGCCAGTTGTGGGTCATCATGCAGTCCAGAGCCCTCTGCAAACAGCGACCTCTGCCTACCACCCCTACCACCACCCCTAGACACACGTGCGGGAGCTGCCGTGGCACGCACAGGTGACCCTCGGCCCCCTTGGGGGTTGGTACTGGGGTTGTTGTCCGTTGCTTTACGGTGGGCTGTGGTCCCTGTGCTGTTGTCATTGAGTGTCCTTGGTCTGTCTGTGTCAGCGGGGGTGGTCTGTGTGTTGGCAGATGTTGGAGGAATGGGTGCAGGGGGTGCAGATTGTGGTCCTGCTGGTGCTGCATGATGACTCCCACCGGAGGTGCCAGGTTGGTCTTCGCCATCCGATGAGGGCCGAGGCTGTTCCACACCAGAGAGCTCAGGGTCCCCCGGAGCCTGGGACAGGGACTCCTCCTCATCTGCTGCTGTGTCCCCATCATCACCTGTTTTTGGAAGAGACACACAATGTATGTTATGTTTCTGCAGGCATCACTGGTTCAAACACATGACAGTTGTGACTGTACCTCTGGATGCGGGCCTGTACATTGCATTGTCCTAAGTTGTCACAGTCAGAGGTTGATATTGGTGTGGCTCATTGTCCTGCCAACCTGATGCATTTCTATGTGGATGTTGAGGTGTGTGCATGACCAGCATTGGTGGTATTTGGTTGACATCCGGACCTCCTTCTCCCCCAGCCCAGTTGTCCCACCATGAAGCATGCCACACTTGCAGTGGGTGCAGGTTGACTCTCAGGATGTCAGTCAGTGGCGTCCTGCTGTTGGTTGTTGCACAGTTCCCAGCAGGGCCTTGTGCTCCCCACAGCAGTACCCAGTGTCAGCCATCTTGTCAGTTCTTTTCCACTCCCTGTGATGTGAGCATGGTTCAGAGTGGTGTTGATGGGCCAATTGTGAGGGTGAGCAATATCTGTGACTACAACTCCCATCATGCTATTGCCTACACCCCCTTCCCAGCATGCCCATACTTCCTTCCTTTTGACTCTGCTTCCCTGTAGGGTAGTGTGCCTGTGCTGACAGGATGGCTGAGAGTGTTGTCCTGGCGTTTGTTTGGCTACAAGTCCCAAAAGTGTCCCTGTGCTTCACACGGCATAACCCAGTGTGGTTGTTCTTTGTGGGATATTTATTTGGAGTGTGAGGCATTGCATTCTCCCAGGTGAATTGTGTGGAGTTTGTGTTAAGGGGGTGTGTGAGAAAAGCTGGTGGTGACTATGGTCAGAGCTGTCAGTCCTCCTTCCCACCCAGCCAGATATCCCACCATGGAACGTGCTTCAATTGCAGGGAGTGCAAGTTGTCTTTCAAGATGTCAGTCAGTGGTGTCCTGCTGTTGGTTGTTGCACAGTTCCCTGCAGGGCCTTGTGCTCCCCACAGCAGTACCCAGTTTCAGCCATCTTGTCAGTTCTTTTCCACTCCCTGTGATGTGAGCATGGTTCAGAGTGGTGTTGATGGGCCAATTGTGAGGGTGACCAATATCTGTGACTACCACTCCCATCATGCTATTGCCTACACCCCCCTTCCCAGCATGCCCATACTTCCTTCCTTTTGAGTGGACTTCACTGTGTGTGAGTGTGACAGAAATGGCAAGATGGCTGACAGTGTGATCCTGTTGTTTGTTGGTGCCCAGTTCCCAGCAGGGCCTTGTGCTCCACACAGCAGTACCCAGTTTCAGCCATCTTGTCAGTTCTTTTCCACTCCCTGTGAGGTGTGCATGCTTCAGTGTGAGCTTGCTGGACCATGTGGGTGGGGGATGTTGAGCTGTGACTACCACTCCCATCATGCTATTGCCTACACCCCCCTTCCCAGCATGCCCATACTTCCTTCCTTTTGAGTCGACTTCACTGTGTGTGAGTGTGACAGCAATGGCAAGCTGGCTGACAGTGGTATCCTGCTGTTGGTTGGTGCCCAGTTCCCAGCAGGGCCTGGTACTCCCCACAACAGAGCACCATTGTCAGACATCTTAGAAGTGGCTTTTCACTCCCTGTGAGGTGTGCATGCTTCAGTGTGAGCTTGCTGGGCCATGTGGGTGGGGGATGTTGAGCTGTGACTACCACTCCCATCATGCTATTTCCTACACCCCCCTTCCCAGCATGCCCATACTTCCTTCCTTTTGACTCTGCTTCCCTGTGGGTTAGTGTGCCTGTGCTGACAGGATGGCTGACAGTGTTGTCCTGGCGTTTGTTTGGCTACAAGTCCCAAAAGTGTCCCTCTGCTTCACACAGCATAACCCAGTGTGGTAGTTCTTTGTGGGATATTTAATTAGAGTGTGAGGCAATGTATTCTCCCAGGTGAGTTGTGTGGAGTTTGTGTTAAGGGGGTGTGTGAGTAAAGCTGCTGGTAACTATGGTCAGAGCTGTCAGTCCTCCTTCCCACCCAGCCAGATATCCCACCATGGAACATGCTTCCATTGCAGGGAGTGCAAGTTGGCTTTCAGGATGTCAGTCAGTGGTGTCCTGCTGTTGGTTGTTGCACAGTTCCCAGCAGGGCCTTGTGCTCCCCACAGCAGTACCCAGTGTCAGCCATCTTGTCAGTTCTTTTCCACTCCCTGTGATGTGAGCATGGTTCAGAGTGGTGTTGATGGGCCAATTGTGAGGGTGACCAATATCTGTGACTACCACTCCCATCATGCTATTGCCTACACCCCCCTTCCCAGCATGCCCATACTTCCTTCCTTTTGAGTGGACTTCACTGTGTGTGAGTGTGACAGCAATGGCAAGATGGCTGACAGTGTGATCCTGTTGTTTGTTGGTGCCCAGTTCCCAGCAGGGCCTTGTGCTCCACACAGCAGTAACCAGTTTCAGCCATCTTGTCAGTTCTTTTCCACTCCCTGTGAGGTGTGCATGCTTCAGTGTGAGCTTGCTGGGCCATGTGGGTGGGGGATGTTGAGCTGTGACTACCACTCCCATCATGCTATTGCCTACACCCCCCTTCCCAGCATGCCCATACTTCCTTCCTTTTGAGTCGACTACACTGTGTGTGAGTATGACAGCAATGGCAAGATGGCTGACAGTGGTGTCCTGCTGTTGGTTGGTGCCCAGTTCCCAGCAGGGCCTGGTACTCCCCACAACAGAGCACCATTGTCAGGCATCTTAGAAGTGGCTTTTCACTCCCTGTGAGGTGTGCATGCTTCAGTGTGAGCTTGCTGGGCCATGTGGGTGGGGGATGTTGAGCTGTGACTACCACTCCCATCATGCTATTGCCTACACCCCCCTTCCCAACATGCCCATACTTCCTTCCTTTTGACTCTGCTTCCCTGTGGGTTAGTGTGCCTGTGCTGACAGGATGGCTGACAGTGTTGTCCTGGCGTTTGTTTGGCTACAAGTCCCAAAAGTGTCCCTGTGCTTCACACAGCATAACCCAGTGTGGTAGTTCTTTGTGGGATATTTAATTAGAGTGTGAGGCAATGTATTCTCCCAGGTGAGTTGTGTGGAGTTTGTGTTAAGGGGGTGTGTGAGTAAAGCTGATGGTAACTATCGTCAGAGCTGTCAGTCCTCCTTCCCACCCAGCCAGATATCCCACCATGGAACATGCTTCCATTGCAGGGAGTGCAAGTTGGCTTTCAGGATGTCAGTCAGTGGTGTCCTGCTGTTGGTTGTTGCACAGTTCCCAGCAGGGCCTTGTGCTCCCCACAGCAGTACCCAGTGTCAGCCATCTTGTCAGTTCTTTTCCACTCCCTGTGAAGTGAGCATGGTTCAGGGTGGTGTTGATGGGCCAATTGTGAGGGTGACCAATATCTGTGACTACAACTCCCATCATGCTATTGCTTACACCCCCCTTCCCAGCATGCCCATACTTCCTTCCTTTTGAGTGGACTTCACTGTGTGTGAGTGTGACAGCAATGGCAAGATGGCTGACAGTGGTGTCCTGCTATTTGTTGGTGCCCAGTTCCCAGCAGGGCCTTGTGCTCCCCACAGCAGTACCCAGTGTCAGCCATCTTGTCATTTCTTTTCCACTCCCTGTGATGTGAGCATGGTTCAGGGTGGTGTTGATGGGCCAATTGTGAGGGTGACCAATATCTGTGACTACAACTCCCATCATGCTATTGGCTACACTGACTTCACCAGCATACACAGAATTCCTTCCTTTCAGTGAGCTTCCCTGTGAGGTGGTGTTCTAGTGGTGGCAAAATATCTAACTGTGTTTGTTGGTTATATTTGTGCCACTGCCTTGCTGTATTTGTAGTTAGGTTTGTACATATCATGACACAGTTACATATCACTATGAGATGGCATGTATTGTGTTTATCTGACTGACAGACAAATCTTGGGGTGATTATCTTTTGGTTGCTGTGGATTTGCTATGGGTGCATGGTTTGACTATCCCCTTGACAGTGATGTGTGTGTATTGTCACACAATATTGGGTATATTAGTTGTGTACTCACCAGGCTCTGGGATGTTTGATAGTCCATATACGCTCACTGGTGGTAGCATGGCCCGCACCTTCTCCTCCCAGGGCCTGAGGTATAGTGGTTTGGCAGGAGGGCCACTGCCGGTGCGCTGACTCACGATGTAATCCTTCTTTAGTAGGTCCCTGACCCTCCTGCGCACATCATACCACCTGTTCTGGATGTCTTCCTTTGTGCGCAAACATGGTGATTGTGCATTCACCCTGTCGACGAACCTCTCCCACATCTTGGTTTTCTGCGACATGGGGGTCTGTTGGACCAATGTACCAAATAACTGTGGCTCTACCCTGAGGATCTCATCTACCATGACTTCCAATTCACTGTCTAGGAACTTTGGATTCTTCTTTGGGGGCATGGTGATGGGTGGTGGTGGTGATTGATGTGTTTGTGTGTGCAAGTGAGGGTGTGTGAGTGTAGATTTTGCTGGGTGTATGTGAGGGTGCTATTTGTTGAGGTGGTAATGGTGTGTGGCTTGTGTGATGGATGAGTTGTGAGTGTGTCTGTGGTTGCTGTGGGATGGTGTTCTGTGCTGGCAGGTCAGTTGAATTTGCAAAGGATCATGGTAGGGATTTTTGGCCCTTATTTGGGTGGAGTTGGGGGTGTGTCCTTGTTCCATGTTTTTTCCCCCTGTATTTATTGACTTTGTCATTGCTTGTTTGGCCCGTTTTTTTGTATTTTTTCCTTTGTATTTTTTGTGCATGTAGGAGACGTTCTTCTGACCGAGTAGGACGCTGCAGTTGTCTCGTGCGAGCTTCTCCGAGTCGTTCACGCTGTGTTTCTGCTAGGTTTATTGTGCGGCGTACGCGTCGGTCACCGAGTATTGGCTTCCTTCGGCTGGCTTTTGTATGCGTGTCGGTCGTACGGCTTTAGCTCCGTGCGACTCGGTCTGGTTTTCCACGCATTACATCGTACTGCGCGGGTCGGAGTTCGCGGGTACATTTTGTTCGTGTTCATTCCTGGTGCGTGTCGGTCGGTTCGATTCGCGTGGTTTCCCGGCCGGATAGCTTGTTTCCGTCCGGTTCGGTCGTTCGGCTTGTGTTCCGTACGAGTCGGTCGTGATTCACATGCATTTCATTGTACTACCCAGGTCGGGCAGCGCCGGTACGTGTCGGTCGGACTATATTCCCGTACCGAGTCGGTCGGTATGTTTTCAGGCCCGAATCGGAATCGGCCCCTGAGTCTCCAGAGAATAGGTTAAGCCCTCATCGCTTTGCCCTACAACGACTTCTTTTCTGCACTTAGCGTCCACTTACCGGGGCCTACCTCAAGACTTTGACTGTACCCCTCTGTGCCGGCACTCACTGAAGGTTGCCTTGGCCGACTTTGGCTCTTGGGACTTACACTTCCTGTCCATCCCTGTGGCGGATGCTTCCAGGCACGTGGGCCCTGAGGTGTTTCCCTTGGCACAGACCTATCCTGATCCCTGCCCCAAAGGCAACTGGGGACGATCAGCCATAATAAGGCTCAGGGGTGGCGAACAGCTTTACTCATTACAGGCCTCCTACTCTCCAGCAGCTTCTGCCCTCCACCGGGGCAGGACATTCACCCTGGTGGTCGCCTAGATCTAACTCAAGGTGCATCCTGTCCTCAGCTCCTGCTGCGCACTGATCTGCACAATGACATCTTCAAAAAGCAAACAGGACCAAGAGGTCAGAGAATGCTCACCCACTCCACCCCGGTCCCAGCCAAATACTCAGCCTTAAGTTCTCAGCCTGTTACTCATTCTGAATCAGAGGGACCACTGGATGCAGATCATGCCCCGGAGGCTTTACTGGCCTCTCTTTTTGACTCCCTGAAGACAGACCTCCAAGCCCTCAAAAATGATCTCTCACACGACATGCTGGAAATGTGTCAAGACCCTGTCCTCACTCAAAGATCGTGTTTCTACACTGGAGGACAATGAGACCTCTAAGGGAGAAGAGGTAGAGATACTAGGACAAGAAATATTACACCTGCATTAACAACATGACAAGTTCAGGGCCCAAAGGATCTGGAGAACAGGTCCCTACATAACAACATTTGTCTCAGGGGCGTCTCGTCAGTGGAGGGCTCCAAATATAAGAGAATACACCCAGGCACTCTTTCGTTCCATTCTAGAGTGGGAAGACAGCACTGAACTGGACCTCGAAAGGGTCCAGTGGGTCAGCCTGCCTGGGAGCATAGCATCAAAGTCATCGGACATACTAGCTCGTGTTCACATCTTTCAGACAAAGGAGGACATTCTCAGAGCCACCAGAATGAAACAACCCATCAGTTTCAGAGGTCACACCACAGGCCTGTTCCAGGACATCTCCCTCCTTACTCTCCAACGGTGCAGGGAGTTCAAGCCAGTAACTGATTTCTTATGCTCCAAAGAGGTGTACTATGGTTGAGGGCACCCCTTCAGGCTAATCTTCCGCTGGGAGGGCCAGATCCATCAACTGAGATCATTGAAAGAAGCCCAGTGGATCCTGGGCCTCCGAGTTGAGAGCATGTCCCACGCAACTATGGGTTCTCCCGTTAGCTCTCCCACGTGACTATCGACATGGCAGACAATAGGAAGCTCTGGCTGCTCCCACACCCTGGCGCTGAGTCGTGGGTGCAGGAGCATTGAGATTTCCTGGATAAACTAGCCTCTGGTGAGGGTGCCACATTCACATGGCAGCACCCCTCACAAGGTACTCTTTGCCTGCTATGATACCTATCCCGCAGTTCTACAGCACTGAAGGTATCCTCGGATAGCACGGAGGCATCTACAATTTTGGAAACCCATTCCTGCTTTCTCCACTCCCAGTCTGGTCAACTATGTGAAACACCATTATTATAGGTCTTTTTTGAATTGTTGTTTTAATTATGATGTTATTTTCCTATAACTGTTTCTGGGGTTATCATTCCTTCACCCTTCGAGGGTGGACTAAGACAATTTGGGGTTGAGTCCGGTGCCAGAACTTCCCCCTGGGCTCCTATTCTTCATGCTTTTACCACATCTCCTGCTGCCAGCCTAGCCTTAGCACTCCCCTAACATATGGTCTTGGAACTTAAAATCACAAGCCACAATGTCAGAGGCCTTACTAACTCTGCCCAAACAAGTACATTGCATGCAATCCCGCTGGCTCCCATGCCAGCTGTGGTCTTCCAACTCCTCAAAGTCAGGAGGGGTAGCTATTTTGTTTTCTACACGGTTTAGGAGAGACATAGTCTCTAAAGTGACTGAGAATAAGGGATGCCTCCTGGCATACCGACTTTGACTTGGCACCTTCCATTTTACCCTTGCAAACATATATGCACCCAAAAACCAGCAAGAATCGTTTATCAATTAAACCCTCTTTCCCATATTTCAGACCCCAGATGCTGCTATACTGGTTGAAGGAGACTTTCATCTGGTCATGGATAACAACCTCGACTGTTCTGGCCAACGCTCGGACCAAATGGTACTTTCTCACCGCAGGGTATCCATTGGTTAGCGGACTGTGGCCTGGGCGATATCTGGCACGCAAAATAGGTCACACTGGCTTCTCTCTGGGAAGCATTGAAATTAGTAGTCTGAGGGGAATTTATTGCCATATCCGCTTCTGAAAATCGTACTCAGAAAGAGAAACAGTGGACCCTTGAGCTGAAAGTTCAAGATGCTTGAGGCTATACACAAATGCATTATGGCCCCACGGGTGTGGAGAGAGCTGGAACGAAAGCGTTCGCTCCTCAAACGATTAGATTTAGACAGATCAGAGTATGCCGTAGTTTGTCTGAAGCATAAGTTCTTCTTGGCAGCAATCGATGCAGATGACTGTTAGCACACCGCCTGTGGGCCAAGATTCATTCTGGGTCCATCCAAGTGATTAGTCCCACCCTGACTTCAGAGATGTGTTCAGATCCACAGATTGCAGATGCATTCCACAAGTAGTTTTGTAAAACTCTCTATACAGAAACAGCAGAGGCTCCCACTGATCCCTTGGATGCCATCACAGTCTTTCCACCAAACCCACTCCCATCGCAGGCAGGTGACTCCCTACGCATTGAAGAGGCAGTCTCGTCCATAGCTCGCCTCAAGCTCATGAAGTCCCTGGGGCTAGATGGCCTCCCCCAAAATTTTACAAAACTTTTTGCCAAGAATTAGCTCCAGTCCTCTCTTGACTCTTTAACTCCTTCGCCTCTACAAGCTTCCTCACAGGTTCCATGCTAGAAGCTTCAATCTCTGTTATTCCCAAACCGGGCAAAGATCCGGTACTATTCGGGTCGACGCCAAATTATTTACAAGCATACTAGCCCACTATTTTAGTCCTCTCATGCCAGGATTGATCTCCCAGATCAGGCTAGCTTTATACCAGCGTGTCAATGCAGAGACAACACTAGACGCATCTATCACCTGTTTGACAAAGTGTCGAGGACATAAAAGGAAGCCCTTCTCCTCTCAATTGACGCAGAGAAAGCGTTCGATAGGGTCTGTTGGCCCTACCTCTTTAGGACCCTGGAGCTTTTTGGCTTTCAAGATAAGTTACTTTGATGGATTAAAAGCATCTACAGCTCCCCTAGGGCAGCGGTGCATGTCAATGGACTCTCATCGCAACCTTTTCCTTCACCCGCCGTGGGACAAAACAGGGCTAACCCCTCTCCCCACACCATTTTGCCCTGTAAATGGAGCCCCTGGCCCAACACATACGAGCACAGCCAGATATCACTGGTATCCGGTTTGTGGGAGAACAGCACCTCATCAGCCTTTATGCTGACAATGTGATCCTGGTAATCTCAAATCCACATATATCTCTCCCTGCCTTGGTCATGGAACTCCAGACTTTTAGAACCTTTTCTGGCTTCAAAGTCAACATGCAAAAATCACAAATTTTGAATCTTTTTGTCTCACCTCCAACTGAAAATTCCCTACGTGCCCATTTTCCTTTTGACCGGGTCTCTCACTCTATCACTTACCTTGTGATCAAACTAGCGAATTCCATTCCCAAAACCATTTCACTCAATTACAACACATTAGCCAAACAAATCCAGTCAGATATTCACAACTGGGAACGCCTGGAACTTTCTTGGTCAAGCAAAGTCGCGGTCATTAAAATGACCACATTATCCCACATCCTTTACCTTTTTCAAGCCCTACTGCTGACTCACCTAAACATGCACTCCGTTCAATGCAAGTTGATATCAATAGATTTGTTTGGAGGGGAAAGAAACCTCATCTCCACAAGCATCTTATTTATCGTCAAACACGCGAAGGTGGCCTCGCAATGCCCTCCTTACTGCGTTATTATCAGGCCTCACAGCTATGATTCTTAGTAGAATGGAGCAGGCCGCTCACCAAAAAGCATTGGTGCTTCATTGGTCAGGCAGTGGCGGGATCCCATATCTGGAAAAACCCTGGCTTCCTCAAAGACATAGGGTTTGGGGACTCTACTCTTCTCCGGTCATGAGCTCTGTCTTCTGAGTATAGGATGCATTGGTGACCAAAGTAGGGTTATCATCCTTACCTTCCCTTTCCCAATGACATCTATCCTCAATAATCCAGATTTCACTCCAGAGCTTCAACCCGACCGGTTCTCACATTGGCACGACAGCGGCTGTAAGTGGTTTGGCTGCATGTTTGACCCTCAAGGGATAAATCCCTTTGACCAATTAAAAATAGATTATGGCCTGGAGGAAGTGGACCGTATCCAATATCTTCAGTTTTGCCATTGGGTGATGCAGCCTTCCGTCCGGCCCTATGTAGAGAGACCCTTGACTTCTTTTGAGAAATGGTTAGTACTTAAGAAAAATGGCAGGCAACTCATCACTGAATTGTATACCATCCTTAGTCGAGGGGAGACTAACACTTGCTCTGTGGGATAGAGGAGGTGAGACAAGGAAATTGGTAGAGCACTCTCTGATGTGGAATGGACTGACATTTTTAATGGAGCCCGCCACACTGAGCACAACATGTCCAGTACAGAAACAGCATACAAAATCATGTCCTACTGGTATTTGACCCCAGCACGAATAGGCTCCTGGAACTCCGAGCGCTTGAAGGAATGCTGGAGGGGCTGTGGAGAGAGGGGTTCTCTCCTCAACCTTCTATTGAACTGCCCCAAACTTACTCACTTCTGGGACCAAGTACTAGATGATATTGACGGTGCGTTTCAGACCTCTATCCCTAGGTTTCCAGCATACACGATCCTTGGACTTCCCAATTCACTGACGTTTCCACTCAACTCGCAACGAGGGAAGCACATGGCATTAACTTTAGGTGCGGCACATCAGGCGATCCTTGCTTTATGGGGAACTGACAGGAGCCCTCAATACACAACTTGGTTACACAAACTCTGGTTCATCCTGAGCATGGAAAAGTTGTCATCAACAGTGGACCAGAAACTAGACGACTATGCTCTAGAGTGGGCTCCCTTCATGCGCCTCCTGTCTACTGAAATCAATGAACTGACACGCCCAACCTACCTGAAATTATTTCAGCTTCTGCCTTCATCTGATCCCCCGTCGACTATTACCTCCACCTAATGTCCCAGAGACGCCGACCCTAACACTCGTTGACTTTTTTGACACGGACGAATACCACCACTGACCACTTAACCACACTTTATGAAGGAATGGGGAGGTGGGGTGTGTTCTTAGGGTTTGACATGTTTTCTAATGGCTACTTGCTTCAGTGCTGCTGCCGGCCCCAGGTTTGTTGGCAAGACACTGTGTGCGTCATTTCTATCTGGCCTTTCCATGCTGCTGCCCCCTGGGGATGTAGGCCCTTTGCTGTGTTACAACTTTACTGTGGATTCAATAAAAAATATTTGATCTTTAAAAAAGCATTTCAAATGTTCATAGGTGGAGTTATACAGCAAGCACAAGGACTGGGACCTGTAAGAAGCTGTTGTGGCAGCTATGTTATAGGTAAATTAGGCATTAAACCTAATGAGATAATGTTCCTGATAGATACTTCTCACCGCTGATTCCTCACTTTGTGAATCTCCCCAGGAGCCAGACTGGATCAGTAAAACATCTCTGTAATAGTTCCTGCATAGATCCTGGCTGTTCCGCCAGGCATATGACTAATTTAACCCTCTCACTGCTGCAGCATTCCCTGAACTCCAGCGCCATGAAATCGTCCGGTGTACGTGCGCTTTACAAGTTCATTTAACATAACATAACATAACATCCTGGTAGATGGTGCCATTAATCTCTGTTGCAAATTCGTTCATCCCAGATGCATTGACACAGACTCGCAAATAGGGGGCCCCCTGCGTGCTGGTGTCAGATCATCATTTTTGGACCCTTCAACTCAGATCCAGCATTTAGCACTGGTAATTTTCCACATTTCTTGTCAAAGTTTTAAACAATTCTTCAAGAGTGTGCTAGGAATGTCTCCCCCTAAGATGACATATTTAAATCATACTGCATTCATAAAAGCAGGGGTTCTGAGGCCAATTATAGGCATAAGGATCCAGAACACCTCCCCTAAGTAGGAACATTTCAAGATGCTGAAGTTTAGCTTAGGTTTTTTGACCTTGTAAACATAGGATTAAATGATGTCCTTGTGCTTGCATAATGGGTACTTCCACCTGCTGATTCTACAGTCTTGTTGGCAGTACCTCTGCTTTGTGATGGGGTCAGTGCATAACAAATTAACAGTCTGGCATTTCAACTTTATCTTGGCCCCTCCAGAGTTCACAAAGGTCACATTAGTTGTTGTGGCCCAAGTTTACAAGTTAGGGATCTAAGAATTCTCATACCTCAACAGCTGGCTGCTGAAGGCAAGCTCACCTCAGCTATTCTTAGACTATGTTAAAGAATTATATTGTTGCTGTCCTTCCTGGGAATCAGAAAGCTAAATTCCCATGTTCGGCCCTTTCAGAGTATTATTTTATAGGGGCCATTTTGGACAAAGAGTGAAGAAGAAAACCTTTATTGTTTCAGTTAATAAAAACCATAACAATTTTGAAAATACCAATATAATCCGTATCTTAAAATCTTTAGAGTAAGATTTCATAAGAAAATGTACAATGTTGCTGACTTTCTAAATATAAAATACAATACATTGAATCCGTTTAAAATCAATCTGAAAAACCTACCTAACATATTAAAATTAAACTACATGGTCCAATTCCTATTTGCCACATTAAAAAACGCGCTTCCATTACTACCTATACCAATCCCGATATAGAATTCATTAATGCAACTCCTGCTGCAACTTCTTACTTGTTCATAACGGAGGGACTTAGCATTTTGGTACTTGCAATCACTACACAATCAATGGCACAATGATTTGTTTGCCCATTTTCATTGTTAACTGTTCATACCGTATCAAAAATGTCATCACCTTACAGTTTAGATAGGGATCTGTTGAGTCCAAACCTTTGATCATTGCAGCTCTACAAGGCGGAATCCCTCTATCAGTAGAGTGAAATACCTAGACATTCTTGAAGAGAGTCTTGGGCACTCAGACTTTGATCCCGATGTTTTGTTGCAGCCTTGATGGATCGGACACTTTTGGGGCTCCTTGCTTCATACATTCTGCAGATTCCAAACGTCTGTTAAAATATGCAGGCGCTCATGTTTTAATATGTATCGTTAAAGGGCACAACAATGGGGTGCCTTTCAAACAACATCTGCATTTCTGATAAAGTGACTCTGGACCTACAGTTGGTTATCTCAGAAGATAACCTGTTGTGCAGCAGGCCATTCTCTGTGCCACATCTGGAGCTCACAGTTGTGACAAATGCATCATTGCTGGGCTACCAAGGTCACCTGGACAAGGTAGAAATCACAGACCTCGGTTGCCAGTGTAGCAGTTCCATCATATCAGTCTTCTGGAGCTGTCGGCCACTCAACTAGCTCTAAATGCCACTCTGCCCTCAATTGGGCAATGTGGTCCAGGCGCTGATGGATAACACAATTGCCACTTGGTACTGTAACAAGGAATGTTGTGTGAGGTCTTGTGCTCTGGCTGTAGTGACTCTTCAAGAGATTTCTCTAACAGTCAATCATTGGGTAAGATTCCTCAACATCTGGGCTGACATGCTCAGCGACCATCATTTTGCAATCATGAATGGCAGCTAGATTCGGAGGTGGTTGGAGATATCTTCTCACAATGGGTACCCCATTATTAGATCTGTTTGCTACCACTGACAATATCTACTGTCCCACATTTGACATTCTGGAGTTTCTTCCTTGAAGTTCCCTCAGAGACATGTTTTGCCTCTGGTGGGACTCCAGCCTGTTCTACGCCGTCCCACCTTTGCCATTCATTCCGTGGGACCTGAAGAAAGTCAGGCAGCTCATTCTGATTGCCATTCAAATTAAAGTGGGGGATTTCCTACTGAGTGGTTCTCTAAAAATGGCTGATTTCAGTCACCTAAATCCTGCTTCTACCCACATATACAGGTTTTGTTTTCACTTTGGCTCTTTGTGAGAATTGAACGCATTTACACAATCAGGTGACATGATGCCAAGTCGATTTCCTTCCATCCCGTCATTTGGCTGAAAACCAGTAAACATTTTTTTACGTAAGTCTAGCTTGAATATTTTGATTCATCTTATTTTGCTCATACTCTTGTCTTAATTGTACACACCCAAGAGATTATGAGCAAAAAATGTCTTATGGGAACTGTATGTGCCCCAACTGCATGTGCTGCATGCACTGCAGCAGGGACTATGTGACCGAAGAAACTGAACAGATGTACATCAATAGATATCTCACTTGATTCTGCGTAAGAGAATACATTAAATATAATAATCAGGAAGAGCTGTTTATGCAGTAGGGCTGTATCTCCATGGTTTTGAATCCCGGTGCTGCCACTTCAGATCCATCTGCCTATCATCCACTCACAATGCTAAATACAGATATGAAGGTTCTTTTTAAGGTTTTGGCGCTTATGCTGCACCCGGTGGTTTCTCGTTTGGTCCATGAGGTTCAGTGTGGTTCTATCCTGGGACAAACTGATGCATGTCCTGCATGAGGTGGAGGGTAGGGTAGGTTAGGTGGTGGTGGTATTTACTGATATTGCTATGGCATTCAAAACAATGGATTGGCATTATTTCATGAGAGTGCTGGAGGAAATGGGCTTGGTTGTGCAATATCAGGCATGGGTGTGACTGCTGTATACTGCACCAATGGCCAGGGTAAAGGTAGGTAACTTGGGCTCTGACTCATGGGTGGTGGGTAGGAGCATGCGTCAGGCCTGTCTCCTGCGGCCTTTCCTCTTTGCCATAGTGCTAGAGCCTCTGGCGATCCAAATTTGGCAGATGATGTTAGAATGGGGAATGCGAGTAGGGGATGTTAATAATGTGGTGTCTCATTATGCAGATGACAACCTCTTTTATCTTATGGCCTCTCAGGAATCCTTACCCCTTCTCTTTCAATATTTAGATGCTTTTGGGGATCTAACGGGTCTTAAAATCAACCATGCAAATCACTCTTGTTTCTGCTTGGTGCGTTGGCTGGGTGGGACCCAGCGTTCCTTTACCATCCTGTCCCTAATATGTGAGACTGACCGGTTCCATTTCTTGGTGATCATCGTGGCGCACACCTCCCAGCGATGAAAGTGGTATAATATTGATAGAATCACCGAGTTTGAGTGGGTTGGTTCAATTTTGGGATACCCTCCCTCTGTCCCTAATGGTTCAAGTGGTGGTGGCCAAGTTGGTTTGTTTGCTGCGGTGCCTGTATGCTATTCCACATTTGTTTGATACCATTCCCCGGGTGGCAGTTAAGAGATTGCATTCTCTTCTTACTACATGGATATGTGCTTGATGCAGAAGCAGGGTTAGCATGTTATTTTTAGTTTTTGATCATGTTGGAGGGTGGGTTGGTGGTCCCCAACCTGGATCTGTATTACCTGGCCTCCAGATTACAGAATGCCGCCCATCGGTTGTCGTATGGTGAGAACTGGAAGACATTTCTGTTGGCGGATGAGACATGTGCTCTTACTGTACCACAATTGTTATCCTGGGGGTGCAATGCGTTTCGGGTATCATACCAAATTAGGCATATGGTCTCCCTTTGGGAGCGGGCTGTCAAGGTAGTTCTTGGTAGAGCCCCTTTTGTGCAAGAGTTTATTTTTTGGGACTTACCAGCATTTCGTACAGTTGCTGAATCGGTGAATATCCCTTATTTGGCAGAGGGGCGCTTGTGAGACTATTGGTGACCTGTAGCTAAATGAGGATTTTATTACTTTTAGGCGGCGCAAGAGGCCTTCTTTGCATTGGGCAATACTTAATGCACCCCAGCATAGCTGACATAGTTTGGCAAATATGGCCCACGTTCCCTGCTGCTCCGTCCATGACAGTACTGTTTCAAGGGCTATTAGAGTTAAGAGTGCTCGTCATCTGGTTTTGCACTTATTTAGAGCCATGACAGCTGACAGACCCTGAGCCCCGTTTCCTTTCAGGGCTGCTTGGAAGGAGGACTTGGGGGTAGGTCCCGGGCCCTAGTCCCGTCAGTTTCTAGTAATGGACGATTTAAATTGGTTCATTTCAATTTCTTGCACCAGTGCTGCTTAACACGATAGATTCTAGTGGGTCTAGTGTTTGCCACCGGTGCCAGGCTCAGGTGGCAACTTTCCTACACCTTGCATTGTACTGTGAACTGGTGATCCCATTCTGGACATCTGCTGTAGTGCAAGTGGCCACGGTGGTCAGGAATTCCATAGGGATGGAACCGATTGTTTATTTGCTGGGGATGTTAGGCAGCGTAATTGTAAAAAAAATGGAATTTAATTTCCTGCCTATGCTGTTGTTATTTGCAATAGGAAGTGTTGCAATTACCTGGATGAGGCAGATTGTACCAGTGTGGAGGGTTGGGTGAGTGATGTAGATGAGTGGGTGGTTGCGTAGGAAGTACACCTGAAAAAAGTGTTGGCATGATGAGAAGGTGGAAGAGGACCTGCAAGTTCGAGGGGCAATGCTAAGTTTGTGGATCAAGGGGGGGTCACAGAACACTACGCCATATGACAAGGTACACTCCCCTCTCACCTCTAGTGCTGCAGCCCTTGTAGTTCTTTCAGAGGAGACTGCTGGGATATGATACATCTGCTTTATTGTAGGATTTATAACGTGATAACCAGTTACTCTAATAAAAGATGTCTTAAAAAAAGGAATCAGGCAGTGTACCACTCAAGCATAATTTGTGTAATATGAATCATGTTCATAAAACTTACCCATTATTGTCCTTAGTAAACAATTATGCAATTTTGTCTTGGCTTAGCTGTGACACTACAGCTCACACATACACACAAATGAAGTACAACATTCATGTGCCCCGTCAAGAAACAGTTAGAAGAGGAGTCTAAAACAATTATCAATCAGAAACTGGGAAGCTGTTCAATGCACCGACTCATGCCCTGCAACTGATTATGCAGAGTAAATAATACAAGAACTGGCTAGATTTCCCTCACAGTCTCAATGTAACCTCCTGGAACACAGTACAGCCGCTGTCAGAAACGTGGCTCCTCACTTGAGTAATGGGTGGGAGGAGGTTACGAGGGCTGGAGATCAGAGCCTGAGTAATTTGAAGCTACAGCACTTTGAGGTAAAGAGCAGCTCCTTCATCTGCTTGGAATGCTTTGTGTACACCACCTCCTGTGGCTGAATGAGGCTGCCTTCTTAGGAGGCACGTTGTGAATACAAAACAACTTGGCAGTAACAAGAAATACAACACAGCCACATGTTGCAAATGTTGCTCAAAGTTTTCCCATAATTTTTCCACGTATCACAGATTGTGCACAAGACATATACACATTAAATAAATCAACTGAATAGTGTTAGGTTGAGGAATGGTGCTGGTGCAGTGAACAGTAATTGCTGAGCGTGAGAAATTAAAGAAGAAAGCATTCCTGCTGGAGGAATTGGGGGTGACAGCAAGTAACTTGAAATGTTGACCGGAAGTCTGTTCTTTTGTGAATGAGGTGAAGTGACTCTGCTAGACCTGCATGTGATGCTAGGCAGCTGCTGTCTGTTATAAAGCCATCCACCTAGCCCAAAGAATAGCTTTCGGGGGGTGTTTGGGGTGTGACACCCCCAAAATAAATATTGGCTTATTTTTGTGGGTCTGGGACCCCTAAGTTGGGTCTGCCAGCTCAGTGCCATTTCTTCTCCCACGGGGCCCAAGAAGAGGTATGGTCTGGGGGCGTGGTCAGCTGCCGACTGGAACGGCCGCTGAATCCCCCATCAATCCGACTAATTATCTGAAGTGCACCACCAGAGCAGTTTGCGGAAGCAAGGGTGTGCCCCACTGTACCCTGGTGAGCAGCGAACCGGCGGTAGAAAGCCCCCGGAAAGAAAGTTGGGACGGCGGCCTGGCAGAGGCCTCAACGCGGCATGACTGCGTAGTGGGCGGAGCCGGCCGGAAGTACAGGAACTTCGGCTGGGGCACAGACGCAAGTCCGTGTTTAACCCTGGGCGTAATTCGTGTAGTGGCGCTACGCGTAGCTACGCAAAATGCACTTCGTACTACGCGAGCTACGCGTAGAACTACGCGAACTGCGTAGTGCGGTAGGAAATGCTGTTCGCAATGATTGCACAGTGCCGGATGCTTGTCCGCACTGTGCAATCATTGCAAACGGCATCTTGCACAGTGCAAGCAGTCGTTTTCTGCCGCTCGAGTAGATTTGTACTCGAGCGGCAGTTTTCTCAACGCGTACTGGTAGTTTCTCATCGCGAGCGGTCGCGAGCATACGCGACCACTCGCAATGAGAAACCTGACCTCTCCGCGTTGAGAATCTCGCCGGGAGGTTTATTTTCCACGCTCGCGATCGGCAACTTGATGTTGCTGATCGCGAACGAGGAAAAAGTCTCGCCGGGATGTCATTTTGCTCGCTCGCGGTCGCCAACTTGACGTTGAGGACCGCGAGCAAGCAAAAAATGCCCGCTACGCGTTTTTGCACTGTGCTAAGTGCAATTCGCGTAGCGCGTAGTTGCGCAAACTACGCGAGCGTAGCGTAGTTTTCCGCCCAGGCCTATCCGTGTTCTACCGGGCCTTGACTGGGAGCCCAGAGACGACGGAGGACAGGGGCAGACTTGGTGCTGGCTGCCATTAACAACGAAGTCGGAGCTCTGAATCCCGAAAGTGAGGGATCTGCGGGGTTCAGAGGTAGCAGAGGCGCCTTGGGAATGGTGAAATTGCCTGACTTTCAGTGCCGGAGGTGGAGGGGAAGTGGGGCCTTATTATCACCGTCGGCCACCCCCCTCCCCCCCTCCTGAGTAACTTCTGATTCACTGGGGGCCTTGGAACTCTTTCTCCCTCCCACATGCTGGAAGACTGAGTCTGGGCAGACACTGCTGAGGGGGTGATTGGTGGACTGGAGTGGTCCCTGGCCCTGAGATGGGCATCATAATGGGGCCCAGGAAGGCAAGAGAAGCTGCCTGAGACGTCAGCAAATTGTGGTGGGATATCACCAACACCACGGTGAACTAAAGAGTGGGGCTTGGAGGCTGAAGCTGGGTGGAACGTGGTAGAGGTGGTGAGACCCCGACAGGCCACAGGGGATTGTTTTGCACTCGGTAGGCGGCGGGTGCTTTCTTGCTTCCCCACCGACCCCTCCCCCTCTTACCACCGAATAGTGGCAGTATCCCGTGATGTCTACAAAGGGGTACCGGACAGCCCTTCAAACCAAAATGGAGAAGTACGCCCAGCCAAGGGCAGAGGCCCACACCGGGGAGGGAGATACCAACACGTCCCCGAACCAAGTGCAGAGCACGAACAAGGACAGCTCTCCGACCCTCCACGATGTTATGGCTGCTATACACAAAGTACAAACCACTCTGGAGAGAAAGATAGATACAGTCTCTGTGGAGGTGGACTTGATGCGAGCAGACCTACATAAGATGGGAGCGAGGGTGAAGGAAAATGAGAACTCTATTGCCATGCTCCAAACTGAGACCAAAACTTTACGAGTGCAAGTTTGTGAATTGAGGGAGCTAATGCAAACGCTAGAGAACTGAATGGAAGAAGCCGAGGGACGCTCAAGGCGTAACAACGTTTGGATTCTTGGTGTTCCCGAAAAAGCAGAGGGCTCGACAGTCAACTTGTTTGTGGAAGAATTGATTCTTCAACATCTCCATCCAAAAGGCCTGTCAAATTATTTCTCCGTGGAGCGTGCCCACCGTGTGCAGGGGATGGCGCCACGGTAGGGCAATCCTCCTCGTCCAATCATAGCCGGAATCTTTAACTTCAGGGACAGAGTTGTGATACTCCAGGCGGCTCGCTTGACACTGCAAGTGAAATGGGACAACAGCACGATTACGTTCTTTCCGGACTTTACTCCTCGAGTTCAAAGAATGAGATGATCATTCCTGGAGGTGAAGAGAGCTCTAAAGTAGAAGGAGATGAAAAACGCAATGTTGTTCCCGGCGAGACTACGAGTTATAGCGGACAATAAACCTTGGTTTTTTGATACCCCGGAGGAGGTCTAGTCCTGGCTGGAGGGATGGCGAATGGTCAGCAGAAGAAGCGGATCAGGGAAAAGTGCTGCAGTGAAGACGGGGCTCAACCGAGGAGGACCAACGAAAGACGTTTCCGAATGAGGCACAGGGAGACAAGTACGCTTTGGAGATAGAATGCCTGCAGTGAACTGCGAAACGGTTTGATCACAGTAACACACCCTGGACAAAGGAACAATGAGTAATATTGTTATCAGGTGATTGTAGGCGCTCAGGGAGTCCAGTCGGCCTCAGGTCTTCCAATGAGGCTTTCCAGGGAGGCGGTAGTCACATTGAAATTACAGTGAGCTATCGTTCATCCTAGTGGTAATGTAGACTGGTGGTGTGTGTAAGGGACTGAATGGGCAGGGCTGCGGCCTCTGCTCCTTAAGTGTTTAAAATGTGTTCTGGGGTTAGAAGCACTCTGCATAGTTGGGGTGGCGGGCAGCTTGAGCCCGTAATGCAGGGAGGACGGGAGGGGGGAGAAGTTGACAACAAGGTTTGTTTTGGGTGTAAGAATTTTTGCCATTTACGACAATTGTGGTGCCAACAGGAGGGGTTTTATAATTTGCGGGCTGAACTGGGGCCTCATATATCTGCATGTCCACACATTGTGGGACTGACTTAATATAAGTTATGTCTGTAAAGGTTTCAGGAGATGCTCGGAATGAACAAGAGTGCGCAGCCGATCCTCAGAAACTGGACGTTGTGGTCCCCCGGGGGAAAAATAAAGGGTTTAAGTTGATGTACTGGAACGTCAATGGGTTGGGTGACAGAATAAAAAGGGGGATAGTCCTCCAATACTTGAAAAGGCATGCACCAGCCATGGTTCTCCTACAGGAGACGCACATTCAGGGCACACAATATGCGGCGCTCAACCGATGGGGCTATAAGTTAATTGCACACTCTGGGTACACTAGGGGCTCTCGAGGAGTTGGGATATTGATGCGCACTTCTTTTCCTTTATCGAATCCAAGGGTAACACAGGACCCCCAGGGTAGAATAGTTGTAGTTACAGGTGGCTAGGAGGGACACGTTTTTAACATCATCTCTCTGTATATCCCCCCCAAACAACAATCCTTGCTTCTGCCAGAACTGGGGGCTATCCCTTTGAATCTCCCGGAGGGGGTAATGGTTATCGGCGGTGACTGTAACGTGGCCTTGTCCCTGACACTAGACCGTCTTCCACCACGACCGCAAGACCAGGCGGGTACGACATTAGCCGACTTTGTGTCTACCATGGGCCTACATGATATCTGGAGAGGCCTCAACCCTAATTCGCGACAGTACACATATCTTTCGGGGGCGCATGGTAGCATGTCACGTATAGATTACTTTTTTACACTGATCTAGCAGGCATCCCAGTTTAGAGAAGTTTATAATATGGCCCGGGGAATATCAGATCATTCTCCAATATGTGTCCATTACAAAATTTCCCAGCTCAGGCCGAGGCGACTGGGCAGGATTAACACCTGGTACTTTCAAATCCCCGCAATTAGATCCAAAATGTATGAAGCAACTGATCTCTACATAACGGAAAACACTGATACAGTCAACTCTGCCTGCACACTATGGGAGGCCTATAAGGCAGTGATTGGAGGATATAGAACAGAGTATCCTGGCACTGGATACGAGCCTGATCAATAATAATGACAGGGAAATTAAACATCAGTTGAGTTTGAAGAAAGTGGAGTTTAAGGCGATAGCTGAAGAGGCCGTGAAAGCTAGATATCGGGCGATGCAGCAAAACCTTTATGAAGTGGGAGACAAAGCAGGCAAATTGCTGGCGTTGTTGGATAAGAAATCGGAGGCCTCCAGATGGGTTCAGGAAGTAAAGAGAAGGGATAGAGTCACTGTTCAGGGTGGGAGTCAGATAGCCGAGGCATTCGCAGATTACTACGAGCATCTCTATGCTTCAAATTCCACCACTACCATTGTGGCCTCGCGGGAGCTACTGGCTACGCTTAGATTGCCGCGTCTCGGGCTGGAGGAAAAGGAGTCCTTAGAGCAGGACTTGGCGGAGTCAGAAATAACCAAAGCAATTACATACCTTCGATCGGGTAAAGCCGGGGGCCCTAACGGACTTCGGATTGAACTCTACAAAATTACATCGACTAAAGTGACACCCTTGTTACATAAAATGTTTAATGAAAGCTATGACAAAGGTATGCTCCCCAGAGACCAGCGTATAGCGAATATCGCGGTGATCCCAAAACCAGGGAAGGCCTCAAACGACTGTGGCTCTTATAAACGGATTTCGTTGTTGAATGCTGAGCCTAAAATCCTGGCCAAGCTTTTGGCTAACCGTCTACTCCCGGTGATAGATTCTATGGTCCACCCTGGCCAGTCAGGTTTCATGCCAAGATGTAACATGCCTCTTAATCTTAGACGATTGCACAGAGTGATTGGCAGAGCAGCGACCATTGAGGAAGATGAGTTGGTGGTGCCACTGGACGCACGCATGGCATTCGACACGGTGGAATGGCACTTTTTGTTTGCAGTTCTGGAGAGACTGGGTTTCGGGCCCAAATTTTTAAGCTGGATCAGGCTCTTGTACGTGGAACCCCTGGCACAGTTCTCGGTAAACGGGAGTGGGTCTAGAGTGTTCGAACTTCGGAGGGGGACGCAACAGGGGTGTCCGCTCTGCCCCCTGTTGTTTGCGTTGGTCCTGGAACCATTGGCGGCCTGGATTCAGGAAGACCCCATGATCTGTGGGTTATGATAGACCCCGGAGTGGGAGGACAAAATCTCCTTGTATGCAGACGATGTCTTTCTGTACGTGGTAAACCCAAGGGCCACACTCCACAGGATGCTCAATATATTCGAGCTATTTTGCAAATATTCGGGATACACAATAAATTGGGACAAGTCCGTGATTTACTTGTTAGCAGGAGGCCAGCTTGTACTCCCCAGGGGATGTCAACTCTGAGTAGATGCGAAGGGGTTTCGATTTTTGGGCATATACATCCCTCAAGACCATTAGCAGAATCTGGCCCCTCTGTTGCACCGTCTGCATAGTGACATCCAACACTGGCGATCGTTACTACTCTCCCTCCTGGGTAGAGCGGCACTTTTTAAAATGATGGCTTTGCCCAGATTCCTCTATGTGCTCCACAACACGCCTTACCCAGTGCCCCGCGGTACTTTCAGAAAATAGACGCAGCAATACGGCAGCTGTTGTGGGATGTGGGAGCGGGCCAAATCTCGTTAATAAAATTGACCAGGGGCTGGTACGATGGGGTATTTCACTTCCCTCGCTTAAACACTAATACTGGGCCGCCCAGCTCACAGTCATTAATCACTGGGTATATAAATCCCAGAGTGAGCCCGCATATAGGATGGACCGTCACAATATGCAACAGGGAGGATACCTGCGGGCGCTGTATGGGGAAGGTGCGGAGGATTCCTTTTACCCATCGACCTCTACTACGCTCCGAATTTGGCAGGAGGGCTCAAAGGTGCTGGGTTGGTGGGGTAAAATTAGTTTGATGACTCCCCTGTGGGAATCGAGGAGACTAGGCATGCTGGGGCTTAGGGCAAGCTTTACTGGTTGGGACATGATTGGGATTTTGAAAATGGGCGACCTCTGGGAAGGAGGGGACATTAAGACTTTTCCGGCGCTGCGAAAGGAATATCAGATGCCACAATCTGAAACTTTTAGGTATCTCCAAGTCACACATGCGCTAAAAGCGGGAATACTTAAAGGCCTCCCTACTGGAAGACAGGTTATTAGATGGATATTTAGACACAAAAGCGATATCACTGGTTTATCGGAAACTTATAAATAATTTGCCGAACCCCTTGACATCGCTGCGGAATAGGTGGGAGAAAGACCTGGGTAAGTTGGACGAAGAAGAGTGGGTGGAAGCCATGGCCTCACCCCGAGAGGTGGCCATAAGACTGCGCTTTATATTGGTACAACTCAAGATTCTTCACAGAGTTTATTATGCATGCACCACGCAGGTAAAAATGGGGATACTCACCTCGCCATTGTGCCCGAGGGGGTGTGGACAAGAGGGTACTTTCCTCCACCTAATGCGAGAGTGTCCACCACTTCAACAATATTGGACAGCACTATTGAGGACTATGAGGGAGGTCTATAGGGTGGAAGAGGACAAATCACCACGATGGTGTTTGCTAAATATCTGGGGAGATTCGGACCTTACAAATGCTGAGCGCACGTGGATAACGTTGGGGTTTATGATTGCAAAATGCAATATTGCAAAGAAATGGAGGGCCCAAGATGCCTCAACATTGAAAGAGTGGGAAATGGATCTGGACTGGTGTATGCAGGCCGAAAGGACGATGTATGAGAGTAAAGGCTGCCCGAAAAAATGGACAAAGATTTGGGGGAGGTGGAATAGTTATCAGGGAATGTTGTGTACCCCAGCGACCGAACAAGATCATGAGCGGGAGATACTGTAATCGACTGCTGGGCTTGGGTAGGGGCGGGGGACTTTCTGAGTGTTTTTCATGCAATATAAACAACTGTTGTCAAGTTATTGGTTGGTACGGAATTGTCGGAACTACTGCAGTATGTATCCGTTAAAGAGATGGCATGTTGCTAATTTGATAATTTATAAATAAACTTATTAAAAAAAAAGAAGAGGTATGGGCCGGGACGCCAGAGCCAGACCAAAAAGGGGCCAGCGGGGAACACCTACCGAGGGCGGGTACACCAAGAAGCGGGAGGCTAAAGCCCACGAAAGTTGCACACAGCAATTGGCACAAGTGTTTTAAATCGCCCAATACAAGCAAGAGAGGCGTGGTTAGTACGAGGTAAAAAGAGGGGGCACAAGACCACTTCGCTAAATTGAACTCTAGTCATTGAGCCACGCTAAGACGCACCTGGAGCAGACCGTCATTCAGCACTGCAACTTGGGAGTGGCAGTGGCTGTGGGGCTTGGGTTGTGCCAGATAACAGCACTCAGGATAGTCGGAATCCTGACATCAGACTTCCCTTGAGTTGTGTGTTGGGAAAATTTTTCAACACTGAGGTGAGCGGCCAGAATGGCAGCAGAGCTGAAGAGCCACCGAACAGGGGCAGACCACAGCTACCTAAAGGAGTGCAGAGGTGGTGGACGCGCAGAACCACTGTAATGTGGTGAAAGATCAATCGGCATTGGTTTCATCACAGCGCATCGAGGATAACAGTAATCGACTCCCCCAGTGCGGTGCGCGACGGCAGCAGGGACCGAGCGGCGAACCCTCTGTAGGTGAATGGGCATCGGACTTGCACTTGCGTGTAGCATTGTTGCCAGTGATGGGGCTAAGGCGAAGCGCTGGGAATCTTCAGAGCAGGGAAGAGCGACGACTTCAAAGGGGCGAGGCAAAAACGGAAGTCGGCCTGTTTCCGGCATGGAGCAGCATGCGAAGAGGAGGTGGGGCCTGCACAAGAGAGTCATGGAGCGCCTCGGAGGGAAATAGAAATGCTGGCCCTGAGTTAGATGACAATCTCCAGGCCCTGCTGCAACGGTCACGTGTCCTCGTGGCCAAACAAAGGAAGGAATGGCTCAGCAAGCACGTTATGGATTATTTGGAGGAAAGGCCTGCAAAAAAGAGCAAAGCGCAAGCAGGCCCAGGAGGGCAAATCCCACAAGGCAGCTGAAGCCCCAATACCTGGCAGAAAGGGGTTTGCCACAGGAAGGGCAGTCCCCTTCTAAAATGGGTGGGGTAGGGGGCTGCAAAGAGAGCTCAGAAGCAAGGAGCAGCACTTGGCCAGAATGGGGCCAGGACCAAAACAAAGAGGACTGTGTAGTCCGGGCACAAAGGGAGTGTGGCACCATCAGCCCCAACCAGGGACAAGGAGGGCACCAGCAGGGACAGCAACAATGACCTACATAGGGGCCCGTAGTCAACATGGCGGCACCCGAAGGGTCGGAGGGCACAGCAGACTACAACTCTGCAGCATGGATTGGTCAGCAAAATGCACAAAGTGAAGAGGCAGGGTTGCAAGCAAGAGTGTGCAAACAGCCACATGGTCCTGGGGGGTCACCAGGGGGCCTTTTTTATATGAGAGTGCAAACTACCTGACAGACAGGCCACACTATGGTCTGACAACCACGCGGTGGTACAGGCAATAAACCTAGGAGCATTGCAGTGCCCATCAGTAGTGCGATTATTGCAACAGTTAGTTGGCTGTCAATTGAGGACCAACACAGCAGTTAGGGCCAGACACATCTCAGGTGGTGTGAATTCAGTGGCTGGTGCGATCACTTGTTTTCAGTGGGAAAGATGCAGAGAACTGGCACTGCAAGCAGAGCAGATCATGATGTCTGTACCCACCAACTCTGGAAACTTGTGGGCCCAACCTAGCGATGCTGGTGGACAATGTGTTAACCCCTAAGGTGATGAAGAGATACCTTAAGTGCTGGGAAGTCTTCCAAAGCATAAACAACACAGTGGGCCAGGACAGTATCACCTCCAAGGAGGTGGTAGACTTCAGACATTGGGCGTTCGAGGGCTCGAGAAGCAAGTCATGGGCGCATTTCCACCTCCGCCCAGTTTCTCACTACACCAAACTGGCTAGAGGGAAGGACTCAGCTGCTTTATTTTACTGCAGGACAGCGACGAAGGATTGGGGGAGGTTGCAGCCTAGGCACAGGGACCAGAGGTAACCCATTGACTTCACGGTGCTGAAGACAGTGCTGGCAGCCCTCTCATTATTATGTAGGCCAGGTCACGAGATGGTACTCTTTAAGGCGGCATTCGCCTTAGCTTTCTTAGGGGCCTCCAGAATTAGCGAGCTAGTGTCCTGGGCCAGAAAAATGCATGCATCCACACTAAGGATATACATCTGGGGAGTGGGTATATAATAGTGCACCTACGCCAGTCAAAAGCAGACCAGGAAGGGAAAGGGAAACACACATGCATTGATTGTATTGAGGACAGATCATGCTGCCCGGTGTGCCACCTACCTAAGTTATTTCCAATTCACGGCAATAATGAGGAGGGCCTTAGACAAAGAGGGACTCCCTCCTAGGGAGTTGGAGTCACACTCTTTTCACATAGGGGTGGCAACCACTAAGGCCATAGGGCTGAGCAAAGAGAACACAAAAAAGCTGAGCCATTGGACATCAGGCACCTTCAAAGGTTACATTTAGCCCACTGGGATCTGAGCTATATTTCTTCTCATAACAGGATCACCCGGCGGCCGGCACAGTGGACATCAGCACGTAAGGACTACAATTGTATTTGTCTAAACAGCACGAGGGTGACATGGTTGGGACGACCAGACATGAGAAGGTGTGTCAGCTGCTACCAGCCGTACAGGACATGTTGTGCCAAGAAGGACAACCGGATGCTATTCTTGTGCACCTAGGGGAGAATGATTTAACATGACTAGGGAGAAGGGATCAGTCCTGACAAGGTTGTTCCACACATCGCACCTCATCTGGTCGGAAATCATAGCCCACCGGGAATGGAGAGAGGCGGTAGATCAGGGGCGGTGAACAAATCGAAGAGAAAGCTGAACATTCCCATGGTAAAAGTAAGTAGGGCATATGGATTGGGGTTTGTACGACATGGGCTTATAAATCTTAGGACATCGGGTTACCGCACGAAGGATGGGCTCCACTCTAGCATGGTGGGCATGGATATTTTCCTACTCAATATAGTCTGTGTCCCAGAACAGCTAGGTTTCTCCTGAAATGAGCAATGGGGGGAGCTGCCGATGATCGGGAAACCGCCGGTAGCATGGCGTAGACAGCACAGAGAGTTACCAAGAGAAAATAGTAACCTAGGAAGAAGAGCTGCTCAAACAGTGTCCTTGGGATGCCTCTCAGCAGGGGCACTGGGGAGCAGGCGAATGGTCAGCAAGGGTCTGGGGCAGGCGGACACGACACTTGCAGCCCGGGCTGACGGCTACCCACTAAGATTGGTAGCAAGGGAAGCAGACACCTGCAAAGGGGCCATCGTTCAGGGTTAGTGCTGGCAACCACAGATAGGAGTCGACAAAACAGCGTTATGACATTGACGATAGTGATGTTCATCATGTAAGCATGGTGATTGCGAATAAGCAAACAAAAAGGTGCGATATGTATGACCCATGAGTTGATATAATGCGTAATAAACTGCAGCCTTTATGCACCATAAACTGTTCCCCATGTAATTCAAGAAGAGGGGACGGGGTGCGCTGTGTGACCGAGAGGGATGGTGTTAACTCACACATCTGGGAGGGGTTGAGGCACAGGCCAGGAAGGCAGAGCCGGACCAGATAGGGGCCCACACAGAATGCCTACCAAGGGCAGGAACACCAGAAAGCAAGAGGCAAAAGCCCCAAAAAGTTGCACTCAGTGATTGGCGAGCGTGTTTTGAATCGCCTAATACAAGCAAGAGAGGCGTGGTGAGTACGAGGTCAAAAGGGGGGGCACGGGACCCCTCACCACTATTGACCTCTCGTCCTTGAGCCCACCCTCTCACAGCACATTGCGGGTGTCACAGCCGCAAGCACAGTAGAGGAGAAGGGGGATGGCAGAGACAGCACAGAAAAATACCCAAAGAAAATAGTGACCTAGGAAGAAGAGCTGCTCAATAAGTGTCCTTCGGATGCCTCACAGCAGAGCCTTCAGGGAGCAGGTAATAGCGCAGAATGGCAGCCAGAATAGAAGAGCTGCTCAAACAGTGTCCTTGGCATGCCACATGGCAGGGGCACTGGGAACAAGCGAATGGTCAGCAAGGGTCTGGGCAGGCGGACACAGCACTTACAGACCAGGCCAGGCCAAAGATCGATAGCAAGGGAAGCATAGAATCTGCAAATACTGAGACAGCTGCAAAGGGGTCATCGCTCAGGGTTAGTGCTGTCGACCGGAGAGAGGAGTCAACAAAATGTAACAGCGTTATGACATTGACAAATGTGATATTTTTCAAGTAAGCATGTTGATTGCGAATGACCAACCAATAAGTTGCGATAATATGATCCATGTATTGATATAATGTGCAATAAACTGCTGCCTTTACGCACCATAACCTGTTCCCCGTGTGATTTAAGAGAAGGGGAGAGGATGCGCTGTGTGGCCGAGAGGGATGGTGTTAACTCTCATGTCTGGGAGGGGTTTGAAAGACAAAACATTTGTCTTTTATGTAAACAGAAGAGACAGAGACAGAGATACCCATCTGGTGGCTTAGATTAAAATTGTGAAACAAAATAACCTGGAATCAATACAGGCTTCTGTGCATGTCCAAATTGTGTGATCCTTGGCAATTATGTTATTTCACAAAGCCTTCTTTTTATTTATTATCACATATGAGCTCATTTTAAATACGTGATTCAGGATGTGACCTGTACAAGCACCTCTTATATTTGATTTAATAGACTGTAATGTTGCTCCATCTGGAATAGGAATCTAGGCCATGTTTAGGGCTTATAATAATACTGACATATCTCTTAGATCAATAAGGCATTGCCGTTGTGGGGCGAGCCATGAATGTTTCTTAAAACACTTTTTGTAAATGTATGTCTATGCAGCTATGTAGCTCTCGAGAGACAGCTCTCATTTATATGTCAGATTCTCACTGTCACACCTGCTTGCTTCAAATTAATACAATTTCTCCATAAGGTTTTAGATTTTCTCCCTTTTAGGGCTAGGAAACTGATCCATTTTTGATAAATTTCTAAGCTGGATTACTCTAACTTTCTACCTAGGTTTTCCCAAAAACTCATAAGCAAACTTCAGTTGGTATAGAATTCGGCAGCAAAACTACTTTGTCTTTCCAGACATTGTTCCATCTCAGCTAAATTGAACACCTTCAGTGGCTTCCGATAAAAACAAGCATTGGTAATGCATCAGTTTGGCCTATGTGATGAATAATAAACTGTTTTTATCAATCACCATCCGGGACGAAGGGACGAAGGAAAGAGTTCCCTGACAAGTATCACAGGAGTGGAGAGGATGTGGGCAGTGGCCAGAGCTGCTGATTTAAGAGCTGGGGATCCCAGGTTGAGTCTCGGCATGCGCAACGTTCTGTGATTCTGAGCAAATAACTTCATCTCTCCGGATAATAAGTTGCGCTATATAAATGTGCTGCAAAACGGAAAAGCAGAAAGAGGCAAAACTTTATGAAAAATAGTTCCACTGAAGCGGATGATAACAGTATTTCAGCTACGCGAAACTGATGAGAGAAGCAAAAGAGGAACAAGCTTTGGTAAATGCAAGAAAATGTGCTACAGCCAATTTAAAGGGAGGAAAACTAAGTTTGTACAACTCCTTAGGGAGGAGCGGGGCAGGGGTGGACACTCCCCTGTCCTTTGCATAGTTCCGCGCCGGAGCAGGAGCCAAGGGCTCCTGATCTGGGCAAAACTGGTTTATGCAAGGAGGGCATCAAATGTGCTCTTCAATGCAGTCTGGTGGCGCTCGGAAGCACCCCCACCCTACGTAATTCTATGGGAGAGGTGGTCACCCCTCTCCTTCACAGAAAATCTTTTGTTCAGCTTCCCCTGCCCAACTTAAGCTTATCAGCAGGGGGACAGAACACTGTCTAGGAACAGCAGCAGCATGGGCTGGAAGTCAGACCCTGTAAGGCTACACGGGTAGGTATAGGTTGGGTCCTCTAAGGAGCTCCCCAGTACACGGTATCATGCAACTAACATTGGAATGGGTGTAGTTGCACGATTCCAACAAATATGATACCAAACATGACCGGGTTCGGGGCACCTAATATGTAGTTAGACGTCTTGACTTGCCAGTGTCCACTAGATACCTTATAATGGCTGTCCCGCATGTTCAAAGCCCAGAAAATTGAGTCCGGGGTTTGCAGGGGTACTGCTGCACATGCAGGGACACCCATACACTTAGAACCATGCACCCTGCCCTCGGGCTGAAGACCCTACCTTAGGGGTAAAATGAAAGGTGCATGCACCATTTATTGCAGACTTCAATGGCAGCTCTACAGTCACCGTTTGCATGAGCTCCCATGCTGCAGCCCATGCGAGACCCCTGGAATACCTATACTCTGGGTACCTCAGTACAATATACTAGGGACTTACAATGGTACACCAGTATGCCAATTGTGGGATATACCAAATGCTTACCATAGAATTTAGAGGAGACAGCACAGCCACTGGGGTCCTGGTTAGCAGGATCCCAGTGAATAACATCCAAAATACACTGACACCAGGCAAAAAGTGGTGGTATCCATGCCAGAAAGATCCATTTTTCCTACAACCGGTTACCAAAAAAGTAGTAAATCTGTACCTACAGAAGTACTCCTTGAATGGGTGCAAACCTACTACTTTTTGGAATCTATAAACATTGACAGTAGTAGACTTGGAAAGCTGCGTCAATTTCCAGCATACCACTGACGATCAAACACCCATAAGGTAATGGGATGAATACTTGCAAATAGACAAACCAGTGGCAATCGCTCGAGGTAACATTCACGCACATCGTTTCTCATCCACTGTGCCACTCTAGACAGAGGCTCAACAAGTGCAAATCTGTACTGACGCTATTACTCATGCAGACAGTTCATTGCACACCTTGATCATCTCATCCCGTCACACTGCAGCCCACTGTTTTTAAAGTTGGAAAATTTGACATTCACACCCCCTAATCTCACTGACTAAGCCACACCCTTGCACCTGTGAAATGCTAGTGAGCCGGGAGCCCAGGAGGTCTTCCATTCTGAAGAAGCCCAATTGGTTTACAACTCTTGCTTTGACATGGAAGGCCTCAGAAATCCCTCTTCTCTAGCAGATAACTTAGGGCCTGCTTTAGAGCTAGGGAACGGGTTACTCTGTGACAAACAAGACGGATAAGCTGTTCACTGTATAATTCACTTGTAATACAGTGGACAAAGCAGCAAAAGTAGAGAAAATGCCATATGTTTGTTATAGATCTTCGCTGCCTTCTTTTTAAAACCCCACAAAATTGTGATCAAATGCATCTCTTTAATTAAAAGCTCCTGACACAAACATCCAAAATGCAGTGGCTAAAGTATGGTGGGATCCAGTTAGTCTGCACTGAGTTCTTGCAATTTGAACTAACCTGACCCACATTTACAGCAACATGAATGTGTGATTGTGCCTAAGTAGCTCAGAAACTTTACTACCAGTCTACACTAGGTAGCTGCCTAAGGCTATCCTGCATGTAACCTCACGCCGTCCTTTGGAGCATTAAAATATAGTCTCATTTTTAGGGAAAAAATTGACACGGCTCATAAACTTTGTAACTGCCATGATTCTTATGGTGGGTATTAGGAGGAGACTGATAAACAATAAGTGGCTGGGCTCTATAAGCCCAGCAACACTAGAGTTGAGGTGTATCACCCACTTCTATGTGGAATGCATGAGAGTGTCTTTTCTCTGCTTATGTATCTGGCAGCCTATGTAGATGGAACACTAAGGCCGTGATTATGAGTTATTTATGCCACAAACTCTGCATGCCTCGGTATTCACTGGCCATTTTCCCGCTGGGTTTTTATCAAAAGATTTGACCTGTCTATATTTAACTGGCAAAATACAGTGGGTGTGGACTTAATCACACCTGGTAATTACAAGGTAAGCACCACACAACTCATAGTTCTGACCCCATCCTTAAGAGGGGCTTGCAAAGGGGCCAGAATTATCTGGCAGTTTTGAAATCAGGACCTATGCGACATCTCCACACAAAGGAGGCAATAACACTGCTATTTGGTAAACACGGATCGCAGACTGCTCCCCTAACCTGTTGAAAGTTGTGAGAGGTTTCTTTCCAGATTCATTTCCCACCATACTTTCTGGACAATGGGAATGTTAATACCATTTATCAGAAACTTTGGACATGCTCAAGAGATGTAATATAATTCCGAACAAATTACACAACTAACATTAGGAAGAAAAAAAGCCCAGAAACAGAAGGTTATAGAACAAAATATAATGGAATAAGCATTGTGTCTATTCATAGCACTGTACATTCATGTCCAGAGGAAATGTCATGTGTTTGTCATCACTCTTCTCTCCCTTTATTTTGAAACCAAATTAAGTGAAGAACACTGTTTCTGCTACAAACAATCTAAAAAATGTGCATGAAGTCCAGTGAGACCTATTTAGCCAGCTCTGAGTAAATCTAATGAGAAGTAATTTGATCCACCTACTGTACCGTGAGTGGAACATTGCCTGAATGACTTAGAAACATCCATGGCCTGAGGTTAAAAAAAGCAAATAGGGTTTTGGGAATAAAATGTGTCTAGCTTTCTGTTAAGGCTGCGCCTTAATGTTATTTTTCTTTCATTGAAAAATCAAACGTACAAATAAAAAGTCTATAGCAAACTTTCTTTCTGATTCACAAAAACTGAAATAGTCTTACTTCACATGCGGGAATGTTACATACAAGAGCATACAAGAGAAGAAGATCCCGAAAGTTTTAAGTGGAATCTCTGAAGTGGCCAATAACAGGAGTCACAATCCTGAATGAGATTTCAAGATTCACGGCAAACCATTGAGACATTACTACTTCCCCAGGGACTCTGACTACTCAAAGCCACTGAAATCTCCAAGCGAAACTACTGGTGAGACTAACCAGGGGAATCACACCCAATATTATGTCCATGGCATCATGGCCACCTGGTTGCCCTAGAATTGCTGTACCTTGTGAGAGTGCTATGGTCCCTGTCTCTCAGAAAGGGCTGCAGTCAGGGGCGGCTCTTCCGTAATGGCGGAGGAGCATTGTTCCACTGCCCAGAGCCAGTAGATGATAAATAAAATGATAAAAGCACCATGTCATTGTCATTTTATTTATCGCTGTCAGGGCCGCGATGGAGTTCAAGCAGAGTATATGGTTGGGCCGGGCTGCGCATGGCAGGGAGGATGAGTAGTGTGCACTTATAAGTGTGCATGCCAGTTTGGCCTGCCGTCTTAGGCCGGCCAAACAGACATGCGCAATTATGTTTCTCCAACCCAGCTCTGATGCACAGCCAGGTTGTATAAAAGCCACAGGCTCCCAGGTACTGTCTGATTGCCAAACAAGGATGCTTAGAACGATCCTGGTGCTGCTCTAATACTAGGTATTGCATGAGAGCAGTGTCCGGATTGGGTGGGGGTCTTATGCTTTGAGTCCCATCCACTTCCGGGCCAGACAAAAAGAGCAAAGAGGCAGCCAGCAGGGTCAGCGGGAGAAGAGAGGCATGTAAGTCTTATTTTTATTTTCATTTTACTCCCCAACCCCTCCCCCCAGCCGTCCTACCACTTTTGATGGGCGGCAAATGTCACTATCCAAAAGAAGTCCACAGCTGAACATTTTGAGTGCCTCTCAACTGCGGCTGCCTTCTCACAAGCTCCTGGGCTCCTGACAGCTGCTCCTTGCTCCTCCAGATAACCAGTCTAAGGGGTTTCAGACTGCCCTTCAAAGCTGCATCACAGCTAGTCCACTTCAGGTGTTCATTCTCTCTGCTTTTTAGGTCTCGCCTACGCAGCGCGCATGCGCTGCATAGGAAAAAAGACCTTTTGCGATCAATTCGGCTTTTCAGCCAAAAAAGTGCACGCGTTCCATTGCCTTCAATGGCAACGCGTGCACGTTTGGCGATTCACTTGCGGGAGCGAGCAGCTGGCGCCATATGGTAGCAATTATCGCTCCTGGCGCCGCTCGCTCCCGCAAGTGAATCGCGCAGGCTCCCCCCTCCCCCTGCTGCCGTTCTTTTTTTGTTCTTCTGGCTCTTGCAGCTTTGGATGAACAGTACATGCCAGGCAGTTATTTTCTTCCACGGCTGACACCGAGAGGTTCTGTTTACTGACTCTGGGATCATATTTAAGAGCAGAGTGAGCGTGGGAACCAGGCGGCGCGGAATTTCATCGGCCAGCGAGGCGCTCGGCAGAACTTTCAGCCGCGTGAGCCCTGTGTTGCCGGTAGTTGTGGACCGGGTCAGCACTGGGCCGGACATGCAGACTCTGTAGCATCCACCCTGGAAGTACAAACATGTACCTTCATGACAGCGAGGACTTTGAGGAGGTAAGACTCCAGTGACCGAGGTATGCCTCTTATGCTCGACATCCCCACATGCATAACAGATTCGTTTTTTCAAGGTGCTGTATTTATACAAGGGTTCTGCATTCTGCTCTCTATTATATTTTTTAAAATAATAAGCTATTTTTGTTTTAGAAATTAACCCTTTACGTTCAGTGTTTCACAAGGGCTTTTGGATTGACTTAAATACAATGAAAAACACAAGAGTAAACATGCTCTTTTTGAGTGCACAGGGCGCACGTGACATTCTCATGTGCACACCCTGTCTTACAGTCGTTTGCGTCTTTGGAACCCTGACAGTGTTACTTGATGGTTATAGATTTTGTCAGGTTATGCTATGCTCTGTTGTCATATGCTGTGTTATGCTGAGGCATGGCATTGTGCTTTAGGCTCTGGGATTTTGTAACATTTAATGTTATGGTATGGTGTAGTGTCGAATATTTTTGGTTTTAGGGTATTGTATTTATGGCACATTAGTAGTCATTGTGTGATATTTATTATGTAGTTAATGTTGTGGTATGGTTTTGTATAATGTTTGATTTTTATGTTGTGCTCCCGTGGTGTGACAGCATAATATGTAGCACTTCTAATGCACCACAAAGCACTTGAGCAGCCACAGATCCCGTCACTTTCAAACACTGCTCCCCGAGTCGCCGACCTTGTTACCAACGCAGACCTTCATGGCGCTGCTGTGCTGTTTCTTGGCAGAGAGTTGTATGCTGCTGTGCTGTTTCTTGCCAGAGAGTTGGGTGCTGCTGTGCTGTGTGTTATATTTAACATATGACATTTTACAGGAGAATGTTCGATAGCAGGGAACGTTAGCTCCACAAATTTCCCAAAAAGTTGTATTGTCCCATTATGAAATGCTAGGCGCGATACAACTTATGTGTATCTCACCACCATCACCATCATCCTTTCCAGGGATCTGTCATGGTTGTCACTAATATTCTTGCACTTCTACCGGAAGTACTGTTTTGTGACACGTGCACACCAGTTAACACGTAAAGAGCACAGAAAAGTGTCCCGATGAATTTATCAGGCAGAAAGAATCAATTTATCCCCCGCACCTTTAAGCAGATGACCCTTGTCTTGAAAGTGCTGCGCTTCGTGAAACTGTTGAGAATGATGCTGTGCTGGAGACTAACTTTAGGAAACAATGCAGCTTTTAATGAAGAAGCATCCGCCTCTAGTGCTTGCTTGATAATCTTAACATTCTGCACCGGTCTCCGCTTATTGTTATGTGGTGTTCTATGATTTTATAAAGCGCTCGAATACCAATGAGGTGTCTAGGCGCTTCAGGATAAAAACCACCTAAAGAAACACTGACGTTCGTTTCAAACGCTTAGAATATAAAAATGCTACTTGTCAATTATACCGTCCCGTTCCATCCACTGCAGACCTTTTTATCCACAAATGGCAAATAATGGAGCCATGGTTTCAAATGGAATCCGAGGACCGCACATGCGTGTTAGGGAGATGCTGCTGGGTTGGCTGTCAGGATATGGACAGGAAGCTGGCCCATGGCGGAGACGCCAGGAAGGAGCAGGAATGAAAGTTAAAAGCATTGAGGGGCGGGTGGGGAAGGGACGGGAAAGAAGGAACAGAAGCATTATGTCTACCAGAGCTGTGGAGGAAGCTGGCAAAGAGCCCATTGTCAGAGCTCTGTGGCTGTGGGCGGAGCCCGGGTGAGCTCAGGGAGATGGAAAGACCTTCCAGCAGGCCACAGCCAATCTCATGTAAGGTGTTGCATCTTAAAGTTAAGATTTGCGGTAGCCAGGTTGCTCAAAAGTTTGCAACAAGTCCCTATTAGCCTGCTTTGTCAGCCTGGTACTGAGCCAGCCTTAAATAGCTAAACGCTGACAAATATTCCCTCTCCAGTATCTGGGAGGAAAAAACATGGCATATCAGGAGAAGTGGAGGTTAGTTTCTCTACAGTAGGTTGTACTCAAATGACCGAGGCGCCTTGCGGAATAATGCCTAGATGGCAGATATTAGATTAATATCACCAGATGGAACAGCACAGCGAGTTAAGAGCCTGCCGCTGAGAATGTGTCTGAAACAATCATGTCAGAAGTACAACTGTTGGTTGGATAGACTTTCTCGTTGTTCCTCTGTGGTCAATAAAATGGCTAGATATACATATTCCATTTATTATTTTTTCCAGATATATTACAGAATATTCAATCTTGTGTTCAGAAGAAAGTCAAGCTACAGTAAATAGTTACATCGGTCCAAAAAGTTTTGTTGCCTTTTTGTCATAGCATTAGCTGCTGTCATTGGTCCGATCTTTCATGAGGCGAATGCTATCACTAGCTAGCTGTATTCATTAAAGCTGTTAGCATCCTTTGCCATAAACTCATCTAAGTAGATGGCCTATTATTTGTGGCCCGATTGTTGGCCCACAGTTCCTCCTCCCAGAGTTACTGAATCTGTAGACATCCATAAATCCAGGGGAGGAAGGGGAATTACTCTTCATTATGGAATAATTTAGAATAACATTCAAGAAATTGGTGTTTCTATGCCAAGATCCATGCCTTCCTCCCATTTTCTGCCGTTTCTTTACTTGTAGGCGTCACTTGCATTCAGTAGGCAATGTCTTCCATTGAAGCCCTCTGAGTCGCAGTGGTAACACACTTTGTGTAATCCTGATAGTTCGGCCTAATTATCTTGTGCTCAGTCTTGCAAATAAAAACTTAAGTTGCCAGACAACTTGCTTCTGCATATGGTAGGTCTTTATAGTATCTCTACCTATACTCATCCATGAGGGCTGGCCCTCATGCAGCTGGTGCAGTGGAACTGACTGCCCTAATTTCCAAAGTGTTGACTTTGTCTATGTGGGTCTGCATTTTCTATTGTCTTATTTTCCGCCTTTTCCAAGTTTGAAGCTTTCGGGTCTTTTACAGGCTTCTGTGTCTGTTTACCTGAGATTACTCTCCATGTTCCCACCACAAAAACAATGCCACCAGTCACCATTGCTATCCTTGGGGCCAACAGTGTTTACCACTCAATTCTCTTGCACAAAGGGTCCTCTAAGGCCTATTTGAAGCCTCATCTAGACCCCCACTTTTATGCTATTTTATGTAATACATATTTGGCAGTTAAACACCAAATTGCTTACCTTATCAACCAACATCAATGTGAGCTGTTCTTTTTAACAGAAACCTGGTTCGCCAATGTTATTGCTCCTTTTTTGGATTAGATAGTTCCTCCTAATTGTAAAATCTGTAGAAAGGATTAGTTGCAAAGAATCTGGGGCCAGATGTAGGACAATTTTTGCATGAGCAAACGGGTTTGCGAACCCGTTTGCGCTTGCAAAAACAGCATGGGGAATGTACAAACCCTATTTTGCGAGTCGCAATTTTTAGCGACTCGCAAAATAGGGTTTTGCGACTCGCTATTAGGAAGGGGCGTTCCCTTCCTAATAGCGAGCGCAACCCTATGTAAGAATGTTTTGCGTCCGCAATTGCGGGCGCAAAACACTCGCAAATTACCACCCTCTTCAAAAGGGTGGTAATGGGGTCGCAAAAGGGAAGGAGTCCCCAGGGGACCCCTTCTCCTTTGCAAATGCAGGGGAAAATAATTTTTAAGGGCAGGCAGTGGTCCCAGGGACCACTGCCTGCTACTTAAAACATGAAACGAAAACGTTTCATTTTTTCTTTTAAATGCATCCCGTTTTCCTTTAAGGAAAACGGGCTGCATTAAAAAAAAAAAAAAAAACTGCTTTATTTAGAAGCAGTCCCAGACATGGTGGTCTGCTGAGCCCAGCAGGCCACCATACCTGGGAGGGCCTGCCATTCCCAATGGGGTCGCAAATTGCGAGAGGCTCATTAATATTCATGAGCCTCTCTATTTGCGACCCCATTGGGAATTGCTAACAGTGTGAAAAACACTGTTGTACATTGGAAATAGCGCCTCGCAAATTACGAGTCGCAAAAAACTCGCACTTTGTGAGGCGCTATTTCCACGGTTGTACATCTGGCCCCTGAAGCGTTGTGGTGAGTATCTCACATGATCTAACTGATGGTTGAAACCTTTCCTCATCAATGGAATAACAAATTAGAAACTCTTCTTAATAGCATTGCACTGAACTCCCCTACAATGAGTTTCATATTGATTTACAGGTCACCTGACTGCACAGTCACAATTCACACATCACTATATGAACAACTGTCAGATTTATGCATTGATAGACACAATCTGGTGCACTTTGGGGACTTACACTTATGCTACTCTTTAAATAATTCTGAAAACTCTAGAACTAAACATGGCTACCGTAAATTCCAAATTATTAAACCAAGAGCTCAGCCACATTGCAGGCCATAAATTGGATGTCATTTTTGCCTGGGCCGAACTAATTGAAGTGCACAAAACTATCCCCCTAATCTGGTCCGACTAGCATGGAAACATATTTCATATAAAATTAGCAACCTCTCTTGAAACCCTTAGCATTTTAACCTCCATCAGACACAGCTGGAATCTTTTAATCCCATACCTATGTGCCACAGAATTAATACATCTACTGACTCAATAAGGCATGCAACTCCACGCCTATTGTTCTGCTAAATCATTTTAACTCCTCACTTCTTGCAGTCCTGGATAACAGGCTGTCAGTCCAGTAACGAAAATCTGTGCATCCGCAAAGCAGAATAATCCTTGTTTTTCACGTAAACTAAAAAACAAACCTTGAATTAGAACTTTGAGATCTGAAAGAAAATGGAGACGAGTCTACTCTACATCAGTTAAGGAGGCATACCGCTCTATAATGCTTATATAGAAATCAAATATCAAAACATAAATGCTGAAAAATGTCCTCCTTCACTGGAAGTATTCATAATTCTGCTTACCTCTTCAAATACCCAATACATCCTTCATATCGTATCTGAACTTCAAAAATTCACTGCTAGAAAATTCGAAAAAGCACCATCACAAAGTCCTCTGTGATAACATGGCCCTTTTTTCTCAGAGAAAATGTCTACTATTTAGGATTCCATTATCAGTGATCCAATTCCGATGCTCGATACTCCACATAAATCTAGTTTGCACAAAGGGAACCTCCTAGACTATTTTACAACAAGCATTGGCATAGCCAATATGTCTCGCCTTTGGGACCTTATAAGTGTTTAGCCATGCAACGGTTGATGTTGTTGCACCAAGGATATTGTGCTGCATAACTAAATACTTATAAGGTCCCAAAAGCGAGACCTATTGACTATGCCAATGCTTGTTCTTTTTATTTCGGCTACTTCTTCCTAGTATACTTCCTTACTCTCCCAATATATTATGTTTCCTATAGTGGGGTGTATTGATGTCATTTTATTTTCCTGTTCTTTTACTATATACATGTTTCTGACTGGCTGAAGGATGTTTCACAGCAAAGCTGTTTTCCTTTGTGTGTTTCCTTGCTCTATCCAGTTGTTTACCCGGACTCTTCACTCCTGAAGAATTCCACTCTTAGACTCCAAATTCATGTTTTTTTTCCCAATCCTTTGAAGTCTTTGCCCAGCAAGAAAGTTTTTTTACACCTTTTTCTTTTTCCTCCTGGGATGGTGGAAGCTTACCAAATATTCCAGTGTGTGGTGAGATTGTTGCTTTCGAAAACAGTCACTCATACATTGTACTGTTTAAGACCTGGGCCAGATCACTGGTAAGCATCCAGTCCAAGACAGGTTGCGGCACCAAAACTTTCCAACGGTTTCCAGCATGGGTCCTCGGGTTGACCTGGCCATTGTCCTCCAGCAACAAACCCTAGAATTAGACTAATTGATGACCAAGATTGCTGCCCTTGTTAAGCTATCCACTCCAGTTCTTGAGATCGACCTACCATCATCCCCTCCACTTCAAAGTATTCTGGCGATCCTATGGGCTTGAAGGAGTTTTCGGATCATCCGGTGGGTTCTTTCGCCTCACCTTTTGACCCGGAAAATGTTCCTCTGACCATTCTAAGAAGGATAATTGATTGGTTCCTTCACCAGTGCTGCTCTGGCCTTGGCAACTCCTCTAGTTGTTGCTAAAGATTCTTGCCTGAATTATTATTCAGATTTTTTGGCAAAGTTCAAGAAGATGTTTTAGAGACTAGATTATGAAGCTTCCGTTAAGGATGTCCTGTGTGAATTCTCTCAGGGAAAATCTGAAGTACTCACCTATTGCACTCAGTTCTGTGGGCTTGTTACTGAGACCACCTGGGTGGAATATACTCAGATGAATTTATTCTGAAAGGGTTAAAGGATGAGATAAAGGATGAGCTGGCAAGGGTTCCCTGAGCTTCCTTGCTTTATTAACTGCTGGTGGAGCAGGTTCTCTTGATTGAACACTGACTTAAGGAAAGGAGACAGGAAAAACAGAGAAGCCATAGGGTCAGTTCTACTCCTTCTTTATAAGATCTTAGGTAAACTGTGGCAATTACTAAGCCAGTTTTTCCTTCTGACAAGTCAATGTGGCCTGGAACCACTAGAGGTCCTTTATTCATTACCCAAAGGGAACACAAATGTAAGGGAGGCTTGGATCTTTATTGTACAAGTCCTAACCATCTGCTGTGGAATTACACTGTTCAGCCCTGCAGGGAATAGGGAAACACCAGGTCCAGTCCTTTGTAAGGGAGAAGGGAGGCAGGAGATTCCACTCTCCTGAAAGATTGTAGTTCCTCCAGTGGATCCAAATCACGCTTATTTGTGTTAGAGTTGATCCTTCAAGTCCATCCTGGAGTGTCTCTGTTCCTGTCCTGTTAGACTCTATATGCCTCCGGCCTGCATATGGACTTGAGTTGTGCCCAGAGACTCCAAATTCCTATAAGGAAGAAATCATCTCCGGATGACGTAAAAACAATCGATGGATCTCCGTTGACTTCGGGGGCCACATTACAGACAACATTGTTTGTGTCGGGTGCACCTTTTAAAAGTTGTGCCTGGGGCAAACAATGAAAATGCACCCTAACATGATGAATGCGCTGTCCTCAGGGCAACCGCATACTCGCGCTGCCCTGGGGCACCGCATTCTGTGAAAAGGTGGAGCAGCTGCTTTACAGCCGCTCCGTGTTTTCACAGTGCAGGCTGCCACCCGCCTGCACTTTTAAAGGGGATTAGAGATTCCCTTGCCGGCGGGTGCAGTCAGTGACTGCACTCGCCTGCAAGGGGATGTCTGTCGGGTCCATGGAATCCCTTTTCCCCCTGCCAGAGGACTGCTCTTAGGGGGCGCACTGACAGTGCGCCATCTTCTAGGTGGCGCACTGTCAGTGCACCCCCTGAGAGTTACTTTGCCTCTGCGCCCGCGTCTATAATACGGCACGGGTGCAGAGGCAAAGGAATTCCCTCATTTGCCCCCATGCAAATCAGGGAACGACCCCTGAAGATATCGTTGGCGTTTTATGTGCACCAGCACGATCGGTATTACAGAAGGGACAGCACAACCGCCTGCAGCCCCTTCTGTAATATCAAAGGGGGCGCGTGAAGCGGGCACAAACGCCCGTTGTGGCTTTGGGGCACTTTCTGTAAAACGACCCCTGGTCTTGTTACCTTCATCACAGTCCTCGCTTAGTATGTTAAGGCAATTAATATATACTTTATTCGGTTTAAAATAGAAACAATAAATTACAAATATCAAAGCAAAACATTAGGAATCAACAACCATGAAGGTTCTGTGTCTGATAGTACAGTTTAAAAAACAAGCAACATAATAACAGATTATAGGATTACTTAATAACTGTAAAAACAAAAAGGCAGGCTTGAACTGGGTAAAATTCCATTCACACTAAGGGGCCGATTCCGATCTCGGTCGGAGGCGTACCCAACACCATTCGGTCGGGAAAAAAGCCATGCGAAAGCCTGTTTCCCGACCGATCCGTACAGCACACCGAACGAGTAAGTACGATGCGCACAACAGCACAGAATCCGGCCGAGCCGTACTCACCCAAACCAGGTCCTGTTCCCCGACCGAGGCGAATCCGGAAACGCTGAATCGAGTCGCACGGAAGGGAAAATGCAGCTCCGTCCGTCCGATGCGCTTTCCGTACGCGCCGAACCCGTCGCTACGCACGGCACGTCAAAGCATCCGGGAAAGGCGCACATAAGCTCCGATTCGCGCCACAACACGATCCACGGCTCCGAGACGAACACGGCAGCGACGAGGACGACGCGAAGCAACGAGAAGGACGAACGACACGAACCAACCATGAATCCCTTCGTCCCGATCATACCAATATTCTACATTTACTACCGGAACAGGCACGGACGCGTACGGCGCAGAAGGTAAGCCAGACACCAACCACAAAACACATACAACACGTACACGACACATCACACACACACAGAGGGATGCAGAATATACTTACACCAGCAACAGCAGCACCATAGGGGCGGGATGCCCATCACCAATGCCACATATGCACACAGGGGCCTGAATGCGCACCACCACCCCTACCCAGGGGGGCTGGATGCCTACCACTACTACCACCCTCACCCAGGGGGGCTGGATGCCTACCACCACCCTTAGCCAGGGGGCTGGATGCCTACCACTACTACCACCCTCACCCAGGGGGCTGGATGCCTACCACCACCCTTAGCCAGGGGGCTGGATGCCTACCACTACTACCACCCTTACCCAGGGGGCAGGATGCCTACCACTACTACCACCCTCACCCAGGGGGGCTGGATGCCTACCACCACCCTTAGTCAGGGGGGGCTGGATGCCTACCACTACTACCACCCTTAGCCAGGGGGGGCTGGATGCCTACCACTACTACCACCCTGAGCCAGGGGGGGCTGGATGCCTACCACTACTACCACCCTCACCCAGGGTGGGCAGGATGCGTACCACTACTACCACCCTTACCCAGGGGGGGCAGAGATGCCTACCACTACTACCACCCTTACCCAGGGGGGGCTGGATGCCTACCACTACTACCACCCTTACCCAGGGGGGGCTGGATGCCTAACACCACTACCACCCTCACCCAGGGGGGGCAGGATGCCTACCACTACTACCACCCTTAGCCAGGGGGGGCTGGATGCCTCCCACTACTACCACCCATAGCCAGGGGGGCTGGATGCCTACCACTACTACCACCCTTAGCCAGGGGGCTGGATGCCTACCACTACTACCACCCTCACCCAGGGGGCTGGATGCCTACCACTAATACCACCCTCACCCAGGGGGGCTGGATGCCTACCACTACTACCACCCTTAGCCAGGGGGGCAGGATGCCTACCACTACTACCACCCTCACCCAGGGGGGCAGGATGCCTACCACTACTACCACCCTCACCCAGGGGGGCTGGATGCCTACCACTACTACCACCCTTACCCAGGGGGGCAGGATGCCTACCACCACCCTTAGCCAGGGGGCTGGAAGCCTACCACTACTACCACCCTTAGCCAGGGGGGGCTGGATGCCTACCACTACTACCACCCTGAGCCAGGGGGGGCTGGATGCCTACCACTACTACCACCCTCACCCAGGGTGGGCAGGATGCCTACCACTACTACCACCCTTAGCCAGGGGGGGCTGGATGCCTACCACCACTACCACCCTCACCCAGGGGGGGGAAGGATGCCTACCACTACTACCACCCTTACCCAGGGGGGCAGGATGCCTACCACTACTACCACCCTTACCCAGGGGGGCAGGATGCCTACCACTACTACCACCCTTACCCAGGGGGGCAGGATGCCTACCACTACTACCACCCTCACCCAGGGTGGGCAGGATGCCTACCACTACTACCACCCTTAGCCAGGGGGGGCAGGATGCCTACCACTACTACCACCCTCACCCAGGGGGGGCAGGATGCCTACCACTACTACCACCCTCACCCAGTGGGGGCTGGATGCCTACCACCACCCTTAGCCAGGGGGCTGGATGCCTACCACTACTACCACCCTCACCCAGGGGGCTGGATGCCTACCACTACTACCACCCCCACTCATAGGATGGACAATGCATGACACAACCAGCACACCACAACCTAGGGAATGCAAGAAGAAGACATCCCCCAACACCATGACAAGCGTGTGTATACTGTGTCAAATGCCTACAACACCGAACATGACTTTGAACATACAATGTGACCCCCTAGCACATGTGCCACACATATATGTGTGTGGCACCCACAATGAAAGCAGGCCATGACCATTGTGGCAATGGGGTCCAAACCCCCATCATCACAGTGACCAAAATGTAAGTGTGGGGTCCATAGCTGAAGCACACTTTGAACAATGTGGCAATGGGGTCCAAACCCCCATCATCACAGTGACCAAAAGGTAAGTGTGGGGTCCATAGCTGAAGCACATTTTGAACATTGTGGCAATGGGGTCCAAACCCCCATCATCACAGTGACCAAAATGTAAGTGTGGGGTCCATAGCTGAAGCACATTTCGAACATTGTGGCAATGGGGTCCAAACCCCCATCATCACAGTGACCAAAATGTAAGTGTGGGGTCCATAGCTGAAGCACACTTTGAACATTGTGGCAATGTTCCAAACCCCCATCATCACAGTGACCAAAATGTAAGTGTGGGGTCCATAGCTGAAGCACACTTTGAACATTGTGGCAATGGGTTCCAAACCCCATCATCACAGTGACCAAAAGGTAAGTGTGGGGTCCATAGCTGAAGCACACTTTGAACATTGTGGCAATGGGTTCCAAACCCCCATCATCACAGTGACCAAAATGTAAGTGTGGGGTCCATAGCTGAAGCACACTTTGAACATTGTGGCAATGGGTTCCAAACCCCCATCATCACAGTGACCAAAAGGTAAGTGTGGGGTCCATAGCTGAAGCACATTTTGAACATTGTGGCAATGGGGTCCAAACCCCCATCATCACAGTGACCAAAATGTAAGTGTGGGGTCCATAGCTGAAGCACATTTCGAACATTGTGGCAATGGGGTCCAAACCCCCATCATCACAGTGACCAAAAGGTAAGTGTTGACAAAGAAAGAGGTGCAACTGCCAAACTGCATGGATGATTCCTGGTCACAGAACAACAAACACATCAGTGGCAAAGTAGTGTATGTGTCCGATTGCAACATAAATTGGGGGAGCCAAATCCTGCAGTGTAAATAAGACATACCTTTGGCCATGTGCAGACAAACAACACCCATGGGGGCTGACACCGTCAACAATCATCAATGACACAATGACAGAAGTGACCATCAGAATGCAGACCCACATATTTGCACCAATGGGCACACACATGCAGATACCCTGTGGAGACTGCAGATGTGAGGTGAACAGATACCATACCATGGCAGCAATGGGACACACAAACCATGATCATTGTGCTGACCGATGACCTAGGAGTCCCAGGGACAGCAGGGGAAACCCACCAAACTACATACAGCCAATGGCACACCCAAGATATGCCAATGCAGTGGTGCAGATGCACAAACACAAACAGGCAGACCCACACTGCACATCATACACAACAGGTGAGGGGGTGCCAGTGTCCCCAGGCAACCACACAACACATGAGGAGACCTGAATACCAATCATACAGATGTGCATACAGTGCCACACAAAGGTAACTCATGGATCCAAATCCCCTATGTGGGCAAGCAGGCATTGTCAGATGAGAGGGAGCACAAATCACACATGTCACACAGGCACGTAGGGACAGCAACTGACACAGCAAGACACAGACACACCACAGCACCACCCCCAGGGCCCCCACAATGTGGTGACCCTGGGCTGCATTACAATCCCACTGTGATGACAAAGCTAAATGTGGTTCACACTGTGAACCACAGTCATGTGTACTGAGCAACTAACTACCATCACACCTACACAAGCACAAATCAAACAGCATGGCCAGTAAGCCAAGGCCAACATGGAGGCAGGGGCCTAGCCGGGCAACAACTCTCATCTGCACACACTCAACACCACACCCCTCGACCTCCAACAATGTGCAGCAGTGAAGCACACATGCACTGGTGACATTGCACATGCACCCATGACTATTCCAGGGTGGTGGGTGGGAACCAAGGTGCAGAAACACATCACACATGGACACTCAACAAGACTCCTGAATGTCTGACACACTGCACACTACGCTGTACATGGACATGACGGCAATACCACACCAACCAATGGGATCACAGCCACAGTCACACACCAATGAAGAAGCCAAGGTCACCCACAAAGAACACACATAGACAACAACCAACATTGCAGCCCGGACCCTGAGGAGTGCCAGCAGTCACACACACAACGTGTCACAATCACTGAAAGATAACACAAACTGGAAATCACATGACAGGGGCAAACAACAAGTGCCAAGGGGAAACCTGACTGTGACCCATCTGCGTCTGCACACAAACTCAGCCCTGACAGCAAACACACCTATGGGTGACACCCTGATGACCAGTAATGTGCCATGCACCCACATCACAGAGAACCCAGGGAGAAGACTTTGGGGGAACATAGGTCAACTCAGCTAGCATCACAAACAGGTACAACACTAGGGATCACAGCATGCACAGCTAAACGGAAGTGAACACACAGACATGCACATACAACACACACCTTGGGCGCAGGCAATGTCACAGGAGTACACACTGCCATGAGGGTACTCCACTCCTGTGTGAGGAAAGCTGTGCCATATGTTGCCTCAGTAGGGCCCCATCATGTCAGCTGAGCACTTGGTCACACAATCAACAATTAGCACCAAATGAGGGCTCCCGTCACATCAGCCTGGTCATGGAAGTGCCAACGGAATCATCAGCACAGATCCAACACACTTGTATAGCAATGTTGCACTGACAACACAGATGAGTCCTTCCCCATTGATGCCCAAACCTGCATGTCCACTGGAGATGGGCACACGGTCAGGGAAGTAGACAAATTGAACAATGGCAGGCACAACAGATGTGCAGGGGTGGAAGCCACAGATGTGAAATAGCCAATCTAAGTAGGAAATCCCATTGCCAAATACTGAACACATGACACCCTCAGATGCTGCTATGGATGACATGGATACACCACAGGATAGGACACATTCCCCCTGGACCACATGGGTTCCTGCACAGTAACACTTCATTATCATGAGACCAAATATCACCATCACTGCAGCAAGGGCATGGTTAGCATCATCAACATCATGTACATCAGAAGCAAAATCACTAGAGAACAGAAAGTTGCTTTATTCAGCATATGTGGCATTAAAAGTAGAAGTCCGGTAGAACATAAACAAAGGCCAATGGCCAGTCCATCAACAAAGTCACAAGTGGGTGACAGTGGCAGATGCCACCCTACACATGCCTGCACAAAACCAGGGACAATCCACTAGGAGGGGCAACCGGGGGTAGGCCAGGCACCGCAGGGACAGGATCAGGGCTCACCAGGAGGAAGCAGGGAAGGGGTGGTGGGTGCTGGAGAGCCACTGACAACTGCAGTGGAGGTGTCTGACATGGTGTGTGCCGGCACAACTGGGGGGCATGGCTCAGATGTTGTGGGTGCCGGCACGACTGCAGTTGACCCTGCAGATGGAGTGGACAGGTCCGCCACTGCAGTGCCCAAGTCAGACAGGGTGGTAGTGGACTCCACTGCAGTGCCTACCACCAGGGGAGGAGAATGGGGAACAGGCAAGGTGGGCTGGACAGAGGGGGAGGACACCCTCACCACATCAGTGGCACAGAGAAGCGCAGCGGGGGGTGTGGTGCCGGGGGAGCAAGTGGCAGGGGGAGAAGGCCGGAGCCTCTTGGGGATGGTATATCTGTGGGTGGGGGAACCTGGGGCAGGGTGTGGTGGGGGCACCTGTGGAGTGGGGGCCTGAGGGATGGAGGAAGGAGACCTGGTGCTTCAGCTGCAGGGCGGCGGCGGGGTCTTGCTCTTACCACTCCGGGGGGACTTGCGGGTGGGGGCCTCAATCTGTCTGCGCCTGGGGGAGGGTGTCCGGGGGCGAGGGGCACTCTGCTCCGTGTGGGGGGGCTTCCTCTTCACCCTGGATGCTGGAGCAGCTGGATCGGAGGGGAAGAGGCCGAGGTCACTGAGGAAGAGGCGCTGGGTCTTTGGGGTTGCAGGTGAGGCAAGGGAGGGTGCTTTGGAGGGAGAGGCAACTGAGGACTGCGCAGTGCCCGTGGATGCGTGTGTGTGTACCAGGGCCCCATCCCCTGTGAATCTGGTTTCAGTCCCCTGACTGTGCGTGCGTGTGCATTTTGTTTGTGGCGTGTGTGTCTGTGTGCTGGACGTGTGTGTGCTGGTGTGTGCCTGTGCCGGTGTGTGTGTGCTTGGGACGGGTAAGGTGCTGGGGAATGTGGATGGAGCAGAGGCAGGAGGGGTGAGGGACTGTCTGAGGAGGGACACTGCTGCCGTCAGGGAGGAGTCCATGACCTATTGCCCCTCTGTAGGTCAGACATGCCCGATGAGATGCCCTCCATGAACGACACCAGCTGAGTCAACAGTGCGGTGTGCGCATGGAGGACACTCAGCATGGCTGACTGCCCTACATGGAGCTGGCGAAGGAGGTACACAGACTCCTTACTCAGGGCAGCAGGGGACACAGGGGCAGGGGGTGCGGTGCCTGGCCCAAAGGAGACACGCTCCCGAACATGGGAGCCTCCACGGACCTGGGGAATGGGAGCCGATGGGAGGGCGGTGGTGGTGCTGGTGGTGGCGGGGACAGCAACACTAGCTGGGGTGTGGTGGCTGCTGACACCCGCCTCCACAAGGGAGTCATCCTCCGAGTTGCTCTGGTCCTCAGCTGAGGTGGATGGTGCTGAGGACTCCTCGGTGTGGCTCCCCTCGCCCTCCGTGCCACTGGGTCCCTCCGACCACTCCTCGGCTGCTGACCCAGTCTGGCTCTCTGGCTCCTCCTGGTCCGTGGAGCTGTCCCCTTCCGTGGCCGTGGATGTATCTGCAAACAATGGGGAAACAGACAGACATCAGTCACCTGCACCAAACGCACACACCACTGTGAGCACAGCACATTACAGAGCAAGCCCTGGCATCATTAGTTGTACATTGCTAAAAGTGCCCTAACTGAACAGGAGAAGCCAATTGTCAGTCTGATGCCAAGCATGGCACTCACATCCCACATGGCCTTGCACCCATCTGACTGGTGTCTGTTGGATTGCAACACCCCAGTGTGGACACATGCACCAAGTACACAGTAGTTGGACAGTGCAGAGGACACGGTGTGGCATGTGGACATGCACACATCACAGCTCTTGCCACTGAGTCAGTACAGGTTTCCGGATGAAAGGGATGCCCAGAGTCAAATAGGAAATGCATGTGATGCATACCAGCGACAGACACCATGATGCACCCATGTCCTGATAGCCATCGCCACAATGGTGTGCATGTAGCACATGTCACTCCCCTGCAGGACCACCAATAAGTTGACACATGCCATGGCAGAGGCATGACTGCTAAGTCATACATCACTGTCTCAGTGATGTATGACTTGGCAGCCAGACAACAACACTATGCACTGTGTCACAATAGTAGGTCATGGGGAATGCAAGTCCTGGAGCTGCACAAGTGCACATGTACATCCCCCACACAACACATCATCTTAACCCTCATCTGTCCAGGTCATACCTATTGGACATATGGGAGACCTGTGACACTACCCTCTGAACCTGAGCCCCTCACAATTTGCTGTGAATGGGGAACAGCTGCCTGAACTTCACATTCGCATACCGCAGTCTGCACGGGCAGCTGATCAAACACCTATGTGACACACAAGTATCGTCTCCTATGGTCACATCTCCAGGGGCATGCTGAGCCCCTACCAAGAAACACCCCAGCAGTCCTGGCAACTAATCCACAGCACACTGACACAGAGGCAGACACCTGAGGGGTCAAATCACTGTGCACAATGTGTCAGCTGATACACGGGAGTGGGAGTACAGAGTGCATTGCATGGCCTGGAGTAGGCATGACTGTCCTGCTCCACATGAATGAGGGATGTGCCCTGGACAGTGGATAGCTGGCTATGTATGTGTGACACACGTAATCTGCACACTCCTGGGGCCCAAACATTGTTCCCACCCGCTGCATGGGCGTGTGCCACATACCCCAGGCACATGTGGTGGCTCAGCTCAGCAAGTGGACCGCATATCAAAGCAACACGCAGATCACATGTCCAAACACAGGCGTTGTGTGAACAATGGACCCACCCATGATGCCCACAACAGAGTTAGGGAAACAGATGCTGTCCCCCACCTTTAGTGAAGCAAACTGCAAGGACACAGTCCCAAGTGACACAATTCCCTGAATGTAAGGGCCACACCTGGGTATCAGATGAGCAGTGGGCAGTGCACAATAGAGGGACATGGCTCCTGGACAACATGACTGCTGCACTGTGGCAGTTGAACCAGGCCAGAGGAGGGCACAAAGCATGTAATACAGAGTTCACAGTGCAGTCTTTGACTCACCCCCTCCTTGCTGCTGTCTGGCCTTCAGCTGCCCATCCAGGTCTGGAAACACCACCGCCAGGATCTGGAGCATGTGGGGGGTCAGGGTCCGTGTTCCGCCCCTCCTGCGAGGAGGCGACAGCTTCAGCTGGACCCGTGCAATCTTCCGGGTCCAGCCCCGAAGGTCCTGCCACCTCTTCTGGCAGTTGCGGATCCGGCGCTTGTAGACCCCCACGGACCGGGCGGCCCGGACGATGTCCTTCCAGATCTCCTGCTTCCGATGGGCATTAACCTGTCAGGATGACAAAGTGAAAAGGCCATTACCACACATGCAACATATCCGTGCATGACACAGTTGTATATACATGTCTCAATCACAGGGGCACATGATGTAGACAGGCAGTGCAAAGCTGCCCATGGACAGTTTGCCAGACGTCACTACATGGTATCATTGCATGGGAAGTAAAACCTTGTTCAAATGCACTGTCACTGCACCATACCTGTCCAGTGCATGTCACTACACACTATGGGGGGTGACAACTACTCAGTGAGCCTGCTAGCCAGTGGCGTGCAGACTTTCAGCCTTGCTAGTCAGACAAAATGCACATTCAGAAAGGCAGTGCACAGAACACTCACCTGCTCCCCTGGTGTCCCATACAGCTTGCTGTACTGTGGAAGTAGGCTGTCCAGCAGGGCCTGGTTCTCTTCAAGGCTGAAGGCTGGGGCTCTCTCCACAGTACGTGCCATTGCAGGGTCCAGAGGGGCAGAGACAGCAGCAGTGCAGTGGCAGATGTCGTCCTGGAGCATGTAGTGCAGCAAGTGAGCTCTCAGGGGAACAGCCAGCAATATATATGTGCTGGAGAGGCAGATACTGTCCCTTGTGTCCAAAGTGATAGGTCCAAGTCGTTTGCATCTTCTGAATCTGGCCAATCCATGGAATAGCAGCACCAAAACACGCCCACAGCATCCTTCAAATCTTCAACTTCATGACATACATGATTTTGCAACATTGTTGTGGGTGACCAACTGATTTTCCAGCAACCGACTCGTTCGAAATTCGAAAACGCGTCCGTTGCCAGGCAAGCCCATTGTCAATGGGTGCGCACCGATCGATCCATTGCGGTACAACGCGTACAGGGGTACAACGCGTACCCGCACACATTGAATGCAATGGGCCGGCCGGAGGCACCGATCGGTCCATTGCAGTACAACGCGTACAGGGGTACAACGCGTACCCGCACACATTGAATGCAATGGGCCGGCCGGAGGCACCGATCGGTCCATTGCAGTACAACGCGTACAGGGGTACAACGCGTACCCGCACACATTGAATGCAATGGGCCGGCCGGAGGCACCGATCGGTCCATTGCAGTACAACGCGTACAGGGGTACAACGCGTACCCGCACACATTGAATGCAATGGGCCGGCCGGGGGCACCGATCGGTCCATTGCAGTACAACGCATCACTGTACATGTGACTGGCATATGTCAGCATGCCTGTCTCAGATGGACATATGCCAGCCACAGATAGCTCCCAGGGAGTGAGGGGCACACCTACATCACGACAGCCTGTCCAAACTTTATCATAAGGCATGTAAGGCTGCATTTCCTATTGTGTGTATGTTGGTGTACATGTTGTCCTGTGGGTGTCACCTGTGGGCAGCCACCCCCAGGCTGTGCACGTGTTCATGGGGACAGGATCCTGGGTGTTACGTGTGCATGACCACTGTGATGTGCAACTGTTCATATCTGTGCATGTGCCATGGTCACATTTCACGGTGGTGTATGTGTATGTCATGTCACATACCCCGTGAGTCCCATGTGGGATGGTATGTTTGAGCCAGGGTGTCCCAGCGGCACAATAGTGATGGTCCTCCACAGTCTTTGTGCATGTAGTGTTTACAATGTCTCTGATTTCATGTGCACAATGGGAGACAGTCTCCACATCCAGGTTGTGTGTGCATGGACTTTGATGTTGTGCGTGTGTGTGTCACAGACGTCCATGTCTGTCCTGCCGTGGCAAGTGGGGCCACTACCTGTGGGGGTCATGGTTGTTTTGCTGTGGTGTATACATGATACTCCATGTAATGCCAGTGTCCATGTGGCAATACAGGGTCCCTGGGAATGTACCTGTCGTTGAGCTGTGGTGCCTGGGGCACATCTGTCCTCACATGTCACTGTGGGGGGTTATTGTGACACGGCAACAGGAGATGGGAACTGTGACACGGCCTCATGATATCCAATGGGCCAACCTGGGACTAATTGATGCCACCTGTTGGACCGTGTTGACAGATGTTGGCCATGTATGTACCATACATGTCCTTCCGGAACTGCACACTTCATGTAGTTGTGCCTCATAATGATGTATGTTGGGATCTTGAGTGTGTTCAATGCCGCATATGTGGGGTGACTGACAATCTTGCTTACTTCTCCTCTGCACTGCAGGGCTCCTGCTGTCCATCGACCATTCCCAGACCTGGCAACGATGGTGGAACGGGACAGCATCCGACGGTACCGCTTCACCAGGCAGCTGATTGAGGATTTGGCAGTGCAGTTGTCCCCACATTTGCAGCCTGGCCGGCCGTATCCTACAGCGCTGACCCCCAAGGTGAAGGTGATGGCAGCCCTACACTTCTTTGCCACCGGTACCTTCCAACATACTGTGGCGACTGCTGGTGGGATGTCACAGACCATGTTGAGCTGTGTGCTCCGCGATGTTTTGGCGGCAATGTTGCTATTCCTGAACCGGTACATCTATTTCCCTAGACTGCGACGACTCACTGACGTGAAGAGTGACATTTATGCCCTGGGGAGGATGCCGCATGTCATTGGCTCCATTGATGGGACACATGTGGCTTTGGTACCACCACAGGCCCAGGAGCAGGCCTACAGGAACCGCAAGCACTACCACTCGGTCAATGCACTGGTGGTGTGTCTTGCAGACATGACCATCACACACGTGTGTGCCCGTTTCCCTGGTTCAGCACACGATGCCTTTGTGATGAGGAGTAGTCGCATCCCCAAGATGATGGCACAGATGCAGAACCAGCGTGCCTGGCTTGTCGGTGTGTACTGACTTTGTGCCATTGTGTGTGATCTGATCTGTAGTATTCCGCCCACTTTTCCAAGTCAGCTAATGTGCACTTGTCTGTCCGTAGGTGACTCAGGATACCCCAACATGCCGTGGTTGCTGACACCCCTCAGGAACCCTGTGACACCAGCCCAGATGCGCTACAATGAGGCACATGGTCGGACCAGGAGAGTGATTGAGCGGACATTTGGTCTCCTGAAGAGCCGCTTCCGCTGCCTGGACAAGACCGGAGGGTCCCTCCCATATGCCCCTGCGAAAGTGTGCAAGATTATCATCGTCTGCTGCATGCTCCACAACCTGGCAGTGCGGAAGGAGTTGTCTCTCATCCAGGATGACAATGACCAACATCCGCCACCTGTGGAGGATCCTGGCCTGGACCACGATGCCAGTGACGATGATGGTGATGTCCGCACACAGCTCATCACCAACTTCTTTAGCTGAATGTGAGTATCCTGAGGTGTCATGTCAATGATGTGAGTTGGCATGATGTGTAGGTGGTGCTCTGGTGCTGTTGGAGTGTGTCCATGGGCTACTTGACTGGATGTGTGTTGCGATGTGTGCTAACAGGTGGGCTGTACTCCCCAACAGTGTTGACATGCTAACTTGGTTCTGGGTGGGTATCTTGTAACATGTATTGTGCATGAGTTTTGCTGTTCTGTCCTGTACTCCATTGCTTTTGACTGTGTGTCATTTCTGTCCTTCACAGGGTACTTTCAGATTCGTTTGGTCATCTGTGTCCACCGACGACGTGATTGCACATCCAGGGTGGTAGCTGTTGTGTCCCTACAGGTGATGTGCGCCACACCCATGGACTTCCTTCCGTCTAGAGTTGTTGACTGTGTGCCCGCTGCCAGGTGGGATTACCTTGCATCTGTAGTGGTTACGACATGTTGCAACTGTGTAATAAACCTGTGCTTCACTTTGTGATGTGCGTTGTCTGTGGTCACACATTTGAGTGCCATTTGCTTACTGCACCTGTGGGCTACTTGACTACAACTGGGAATGGGTGTGGTGTCTGTGCATTGCACCGTCTTCCCTGGCAACATCAGTGTAGGCAATGAGTCAGATGGCCTAGGTGTGTATGTGTTGTGTAGCCCTGGTGGTGTGTCTCCCTCATATGTGTCACGTTGCCTTTACTCACATGCCTGTGTTGTCCTTGCTGTTGCAGTTCGCATACACAGTGTAATTTTGCAGTTCATCATCCCCATAACAGCACCCACGTTGGAATCACGACAGAGGCAAGTATGGTGTATTAGTGTGTTTATTGTGATACATTTGTGTTAATAGTGCATAGGATGGGTAGTGCTGTACATAAATCTTGCAATCCGAAGTTCCTAGGTGAATTGAAAGTACTGGTAGACAGGATCCCCAGTATCGGGGCCACAGTTGTCTGACACATTGGTCCAACTTGTACTCCCCATGCAATGTGTGGGAGTAGTGTTGCCGTCAACAGGGTGAACAGTCTGTGCACAAAGGCGAACATCCAGAACAGGTTAAGGCTTCCTGGGAGTTGCGCTTGGCCATCGGCCTCTCACTTTTCCCTCCTCGGACGACCCCTCTTCTTGGGGGGGCCCCTCAAGTACAGGCTGCTGCGGTGCAGGGGACTCTCCGCCAGAGTCCTCCTCCCTCCCTGTGGCAGTTGCAGTTTGTTCGGCACCAGATGTTGTTGGCACACAGGGAGGTGTGGACTGGTTGCTGTTCATCTGGCGGAGGCATTGTAAAATGTCCCTGTGCACCGCCGTCAACTCATGCAGTGCATCCCACTTGGACTCCACGCGGGACATGTGTGAGTCCACGCGGGACATGTGTGACTCCACGTGGGACATGTGGGAGTCCAAGCGGGCATGATGGGCAGCCTACTGCTGTTTCATGTCTCTGAGGAGCCCCACTACCTGGCTGAGGTCTCCGGTGCTGGACTGGTACGCATCAGCTATGCGTACCAGTTGTGGGTCATCATGCACACCAGCAACGTCTGCAAGCAGCGACCTCTGTCTTCCACCCCTCCCACCACCCCTGCTGACATGTGCAGTGTGTGCAGTGGCACGCACAGATAACCCTGGTCCACCTTGGGGGTTGGTGGTGGTGGTGGTGTCCATGGCCCCAGGTTGGTCCAGGGTCCCTGTGCTGGTGTTGCTCCTTGTTCTGTCCATGTCGGCAGGGATGGTATTTGTGGTGACAGTCGTTGGAGGGGTGGGTGCAGGGGGTGCAGCTGGTGGTCCTGCTGGTGCTGCAGCTGGTGGTCCTGCTGGTGCTGCATGTTGACTTGCACCGGATGTGCCAGGTTGGTCTTCATCGTCCGAGGAGGACAGAGGCTGTACGACGCCAGTGAGCTCCGCATCCTCTTGAGCCTGGGACTGGGACTCCTCAGCGTCTGCTGCTGTGTCCCCATCATCACCTGTTTTTGGGAGACACAAACAATGTATGTTATGTTTCTGCAGGCATCAATGGTTGACACACATGACAGTTGTGACTGTGCCTCTGGGTGCGGGCCTGTACATTGCATTGTCCTAAGTCGTCACAGTCAGGGGTTGATATTTGTGTGGCACATTGTCCTGCATTATTTGGGCATTTCTATGTATTTTCTGGGGTGTGAACATGGTCTGCATTGGTTGTGTTTGGTTGACAGCCGGCCCTCCTTCCCACCCACCCAGCCAGTCAGTTATCCCACCATGGAACGTGCTTGCGTTGCAGGGAGTGGAAGTTGTCTCTCAGGATGTCAGTCAGTGGTGTCCTGCTGTTTGTTGGTGCACAGTTGGCAGCAGGGCCTTGTGCTCCCCACAGCAGTAGCCAGTGTCAGCCATCTTGTGAGTCCTTCTCCACTCCCTGTGATGTGAGCATGGTTCAGGGTGGTGTTGATGGGACAGTTGTGGGGGTGAGCTATGTCTGTGACTACGACTCCCATCATGCTATTGCCTCCACCCCACTTCCCAGCATTCCCATACTTACTTGCTTTTGTGGGGAGTTCAGTGTGTGTGGGTGTGAGAGCAATGGCAAGATGGCTGACAGTGGTGTCCTGCGGTTGGTTGGTGTGCAGTACCCAGCATGCCCTTGTGCTCCCCACGACACAGCAACAGTGTCAGACATCTTTGATGGGCCTTTTCACTCTCTGTGGGATGTGCATGCATGAGTGTGAGCTTGCTGGGCCATGTGGTGGGGGATGTAGAGCTGTGACTACGACTCCCATCATGCTATTGCCTCCTCCCCCCTTCCCAGCATGCCCATGCTTCCTTCCTTTTGACTCTGCTTCCCTGTGGGGTGGGCTGGCTGTGCTGACAGGATGGCTGGGAGTGTTGTCCTGGCAGTTGTTTGGCTAGAAGTCCCAAGAGTGGCCCTGTGCTTCACACAACATAACCCAGGGTGGTGGTTCTTTGTGGGATCTTGTGTTAGGATGGGGGGCATTGCATTCTACCAGGTGGGTTCTGTGGAGTTTGTGTTGGGGTGTGTGTGAGGGGAGGTGCTTGTGACTATGGTCAGTGCTGCAAGTCCTCCTTCCCACCCAGCTAGCCAGATATCCCACCATGGTACGTGCTTGCATTGCAGGGAGTGTAAGTTGTCTCTCAGGATGTCAGTCAGTGGTGTCCTGCTGTTTGTTGGTGCACAGTTGGCAGCAGGGCCTTGTGCTCCACACAGCAGTAGCCAGTGTCAGCCATCTTGTGAGTCCTTCTCCATTTCCTGTGATGTGAGCATGGTTCAGGGTGGTGTTGATGGGACAGTTGTGGGGGGGGCAATATGTGTGACTGCGACTCCCATGATGCTATTGGCTACACTGACTTGGCCAGCATACACAGAATTCCTTCCTTTGGGTGGTCTTCACTGTGTGTTGGTGTTGTTGTGGTGGCTACATGTCTGGATGTGTTTGTTAGTTCTATTTGTGCCACTGCCTAGCTGTAGTTGTAGTTGTGTTTGTACATGTGTTGGCACAGTTGGATGTGACTTTTTTGATGGCATGTGTTGTGTTTATCTGACTGACATACACATTTTGGGATGATTCTGTTCTGGTTGCTGTGTAATTGCTATGAGTGCATGGTTTGACTCTCCCCTTGACAGTGATGTGTGTGTTTTGTGGCAGTATATTGTGTACATTTGTTGTGTACTCACCAGGCTCTGGGATGTCCTCTAGTCCATATACGCTCACTGGCGAAAGGATGGCCCGCACCTTCTCCTCCCAGGGCCTGAGGTATATTGGCTTGGCAGGAGGGCCACTGCCGGTGTATTGGCTGTTGATGTAGTCTTTCTTCAGCAGGTCCCGTACCCTCCTGCGCACGTCATACCACCTGTTCTGGATGTCGCTCTTTGTGCGCCGACATGGTGATTGTGCGTTCACCCTGTTGATGATCCTCTCCCACATCTTGGTTTTCTGGGAGATGGGGGTCTGTTGGACCAGTGTGCCAAACAGCTGTGGCTCTACCCTGAGGATCTCGTCTACCATGACTTCCAATTCACTATCTAGGAACTTGGGATTCTTCTTGGGGGGCATGGTGATGGGTGGTGATGGTGAGTGATGTGTGTGTTGGTGTGCAGGTGAGTGTGTGTGAGTGTGTGTTTTGCTGGGTGTATGTGAGGTAGGTATTTGTTGGTGTGCTGATGGTGTGTGGCTTGTGTGAGGGATGAGCTGTGGGTGTGTGGTTGCTTTCTCTTGGGTGCTGGCAGTGGAATGGCATTTGCAAAGGCTCATGGTTGTGATTTGTGTCCTTTATATAGGTGGAGTTGTGGGTGTGTCTTTGTTCTCTGTCCCCACCCCCCAGTATTTATTGGCTTGGTAATTGCTTGTTTGGCCTTTTTTTGGGTGATTTTTCCTTTGTGCTGTCTGTGTATGTTGGAAACGTTCTTGTGACCGAGTCGGACCCTGCATTTGTCTCGTACGGTGTTCTCCGTTTCGTTCACGCTGTGTTTGTGCAGTTTTCTATGCTGCGTACGCGTCGGTCGCGGTGTTTTGTGTTGCTTCGGCTCGGTTTTGTATGCGTGTCGGTCGTACGGCTTGGCCTCCGTCCGACTCGCTCGTGGTTTCGCGCCTTGCATCGTACTTTGCGGTTTGGAGTTCGCGTGTACGTTTCGGTCGGATTTGTTCCGGGTGCGTGTCGGTCGGTTGGATTCGCGTGTTTTTCCGGCCGGATTGCTGTTTTCCTTGCGGCTCGGTCGGTCGACTTGGTTTCGGTACGTGTCGGTCGGATTTTTCACGCCTTGCATCGTACTTGGCGTGTCGGGCGCCACGGGTACGTGTCGGTCGGTATTATTTCCGGATCCGAGTCGGTCGGTGCTTTTTCCGGCCCGAATCGGAATCGACCCCTATGAGTGGGCTCAGAAAGCAAGATCTGAGGTGCTTGTAAAATAGGACCGAATTAAATAAAGTGCATAGTTTCTTGGGTAGATGTGGCCTGACAAACACATGGTGGGCGGTCCAATTTGCAGGACCATCATTTGGGGATACTAAGTGAAGCATGTTCAACCTGAAATGAGTTAACAGATAACGATGAGTATTAGACATGTTATGTTAAATAATTTTATAGAGCTCGAACAAATGCCCAGAGGCACTAAGGAGATACCGAGTTTCGGAGCGTGTAAGCTAAGTTAATAGGTAAAAAGCCATGTCTTCAATGTCTTGCGAAAGGAAAGCAGGTTTGTCTGAGATTTAATATGCAGTGACATGGAGTGCCAAAGTTTTGAAGCCCCTGTCACAAAGGTTCTACTGCCCCATTAGGCGAGCCTGAACCTAGGGATCATAATGTTTTTTGACGCACTTGAACTGAGGGACCCAGGGTCGGATTGGGACCAGATATAGGCCCGGGCACCCAAAACAAAAGTGGCCCACATTTGCAAATTGCAACCTTTTATGAAGCATTGACTTTTTAGTATGAGGGGGATAATTTTAGGAGAATATTATGGTAAAGAAAGCGTTGTATTGCTTATATGGCCAGGGACATTGGTCAGGACTAAAAATTCCATTATTCCACTGAAACTCACTCACTCTCCTCCTGACACTCATCTTGAAATCCATGAATCACCCGATTCCCATGCTCCCCTTCATATCTCTGAGCCCCCTCCTGTCTATTAGGCCATTATCCCTATATATCCTGATGAAGGCAATAGATGATGAGCTAAAACGTTGTGTACAAAGGCTGATAATTGTGGAAAAAGTGTCTGGAAAGGAGAGGGAACTGCTGGATGAAATTCATATTGCTTGGTGTTTTTGTCTCCCCTTATCAGGACTTATTCAGTAGATATGTGTGAATGAGAAGAGGTTTCTGGAATAGTATTTTACTTTTTAATATATTTTCATAGATATGCTGTGTACTAAATGGTATTTGAGAGCAGTGCATTGCCCCACTGCTCTGCAGCAGCAAAAGAAAGGAAAAAATAAGATGACAATAACCTAATGTTATTGTCATTTTATTTTGTACTCCTGCTGCGGTTGCTTTGTGTGAGGGGGTGGGGTGGGGCTGCAGAGCAGGGGAGGAGTGGTATAGCCCTCCTAAGTACCCAATGACGGTTTGGCCGGCCCTCTCGGGCAGCCAAAAACAGTCATGCGCACTTTTCCTGTTCTCCCTGCAGGCTGCATTACAGCCTGCATGGAGAACATGCTCACCCCTCCATCCCCTGGCTGAGCGCCCCAATAACAACATTGCATTGCAGCATTGTGATTGGTGAGGGGAGCCTGTCTGTGCTTCCTGTTCCTGTATTCGGACGTAGGAGAGCAGGAGCAGAGACGCGGGACCCGGCGGCAAGGTAAGTGTTTATTTTTTTATTTAAATGTTTTTACATTGCATCCCGCGCCCTATCCCCCCGCCCGCCACCCATGAGCCTTACTGCCCACCACTGGTTGATAGAAAAAGAAGATGAAAATGTAAATAGACAGTGACTGTTTAAAATTTGTATGGAATGTATTTGTATATAGAGCAATAAAGATTAGATGATATCAATGATCCTCTTCCTTTTAATAATGGGGGAGAGATAGATATTTATATAGCTGAAATTGTGGGCATGAAATCATCAGTCGAGAAGTTATGATGAGAGTGGTATCAATATTGAAATAAGATTTGAAGAAGAGTGACTTGATACTCTCTACATGCAAAGACTTGCCCAATTTTAATTTAAAAAGAGCAAAGACTCTTACCATGGACAAAAAGATAGAAAAGACAAACTCTGCTCATGGCCTTTGAAATGCAAGAGAGATGCTCATTGTGAGTGCTCTGTGGAAGAGACAGCGTGGACAAAAGGTTAGAAGTAGGCCCTCACCATTGGCTCTGTAGTAGAAGAGGCAAACCTCCAACACAAACAAAATGTGTTGACTTATACACACACACACTTTATGTGTGTGCAGAGGCTCAGATTTTCTTTAACGAGCTCTTGGTCAGAGTTGTTGAATGCAGGGCTGCTCAGTACCGATGTAACCAACCAAAACTTGGTTTCACCTTATCTCGCTTCCTTCCACCATCCTACTCTTCCTATCTCTTTATTTCACTCTTGCAAGTTCATTTCCCTCTCCTTTCTCCCTTTGTCAGTGCATTCCTATGACTGTGTTCCCCTTGTTTTCTGCCTTTCTCTCTCTTGCGCTGGTCAAAATCTCATGTTAAAAAAAGCCTTGATGTCCAAAAATGAGTGCTTGTGCCAACCACTACCAACCATCTGCACAAATTAAGCACTGTGTTGATGTTGTGATAAAAGGACCTGATGTGTTCAGTGAGGACAAATAAAGTGAGCTACAGACATTGGTGGAACAGAGTCAAAAGGCAGAGCGTTGCTGAAAGAGGCAGGAAAAGAAAGGTGCATACAGTTTGAGTTGTTGCATTGTGCATTCCATTGAATTTTCTTCAATTCTGTAGCACTCTACCCAACAGGTGTTTTTAATACCATGACCCATTGTTCGCAGGTTGGAACTATTCAGAATGAAGGCTGCAGGTTATATCCATGGCCACTGGAATTATGTGATTGTGTGGCTGCAGCATTTTTTTCATATAGATTTGTCGCAGTTGCCACATATCTGTTGACAAAGCCTCTAAATTAAGTGCCACATCTCAAAGAGACTGGTAAGGCTGGGGGTTGATTTCTGGTTAAATTCTGGGTTGCCTTGCCTGGCCACCATAAATGAGAGTCAGGCCATCCATTGCGGGAGGGAGGGAGGGAGCAGATCCCCGTTTATTGTGCCCATCACTTCCCCATCCAAGTGGAGTGAAAACCTTGCTGCTTAGAAGCAGTATCTCCCGTGGAAAGGCCCCACTGTCATACCCAAAGGCCAGGGCGTGAGCTCACACCACATGCTGTGCCTGCTGGGTTTGGCCCATTGTCATTCTATATATAACAATGGGCCACGATAACCTGTGCTGGGTTGAGCAGTGGCTGCAGTAGCCTCTGGAGTTCAGCAGAGCCAGCCCGAACACTGATGGGGAAAAAACTGGCCCACATCAAGCCTCGGGTACTGGGCCTCGGGCACCGGCCGATTGGCCGCCTTGCCAATCCAATGCTGGAGGGGCCTCTCCAGCAGATACCATTTGAGCTTATCCGTAAGGTAATTTGTGGCAAGATCGTGTAAAGCCCAGAAGGTGATACATAGTACATAGGGCTTTGAAATCAACTCTTTGTTTGACTGGGAGTCAGTGAAGTCCCCGTAGAGCTGGTTTAGCTGATTGGAATTTGGAGATTCCTGTCAAAAGCCTAGCTGCAGCATTCGGAATGTACTGCAACTCATTTAGATAATGCACCTGCAAGTTTAGATAAAGCCCATTGCAGTAATCTAGTTTTGACAGTATTAATGCTGTTACTACTGTTCTTTGCAGAAAAGGTAGAATGTATGAAAGAATCTTTTTAAATAGCTTAGGTATATAGAAAGTGGTAGAGATAGTGGCATTGAGTGGTCACCAAAGGCAAGTTTGCTGTCCATAAGGACGGCAAGATTTCTAACCTTTTTAACAGGAGATGGGAGTGGCCCTAAATTTTGTTGCCAGCAGGTCAAACAGGAGATACAGTTCTATAGACAAAGTGAACTGCACCAGACAATTTGACCTGACTGAAGCCATAGTAAGAGCAAGGGATTCCCTCTCATATTGCAGTTATCTGCAAAAGGCTGCTTTTATCCAGGTACGGTCAGCCTTTTTAATGCTCTCAGGGGAGCTGAAAAGAAAGGGTTGCCCTAATTTAAACAGGCAATCACAAGTATAAGTGATCCAGGGTATGTGGGAGATACTATCCAAATCTTTGCGATTCTTAAGTATTTCCATGTTAAGTGCTTGTTCTAGCTTGATCCTAACAGTCAGCCGAAGTATGAAAGGGCTCAGTTGTATTGCGTCTGCCAGAAACCCCTGCCCCAACTCTTCGTGGGCAGTGAAAGTGGTGAACTACTGGGAAGTGCAAGTAGCCTTCTGAGAAACGTTTAGGCAATCATAAGGAGATGGTTGCTTTTGATCTAATCACAGCTCCTAACTATGCCATAGTGCTTGGAATATTCTGGCTTGAACAATACAATCCATATGTCAATTGGGAAACCAGAGTCATATCTCTATCATCGCAGTTCTGCAGAGATAAATGTTACTTGGTTGGGAGTTTCTGGGTTCCTATGGTACAAGAACTTTCTGAAGACCTGTCTCAGCTACTTTCGGTCAGACTTAGTCCATTCCAATGGCTTACCAGATATTTGCTGGTGTCTGTCAGAAGCCTAGTTCTGTGTCTGTCCCTCCTTATAGAGATCTAGAATGTGCCATTCGGACCATACAGAGAGTCATAATTCCCTATGATAGAACACACCTTCTGTCTCAGCAAAAGAAACAGGTCTTAAGAGAATATTTGGACTAGAAGCTTCAGAATTACCTGATTGTACAGTCGACATCACTTGCTAGATAGAGGTCCACTTTTGTTGTCTCTATGAAGAGCTCAGACCTTCCATTGATTATTGTGAGTTAAATAAGGTCACCATTACAGACTGTTATCTGCGTCACATCATCAAAAACATACTCGTGGTTATTTCATGAAGTTATATCTCTATGAAGCTTACAATCTACTCCTGATAAAGGCAGGTGATGACTGGAAGACAGCCTTTCGAACACCCTTCGGACACCACAAACATTAGAGTGCACCCTTTGACCTTGCAAGTGCTCCAAACAGTTTTCTGGAGGTACATGAACAGCATACTCTTGGGCATCCTGAACCAGTTTCTTGTGGTACACTTAGATGACATTCTGAGCTTCTCTACTTACCTTCCGGCGCATCAAGTCCATGTTCGTTCAGTGCTTATTCGTCTTAGGGAAAGCCAGCTATCTTGTAAGCCTGAGAAGTGTGAATTTGAAGGAACAGAAGTGGAGTATCTCGGGTATGGGCTTTTAGAGGGTGGATTATCTATAGACAGTCTTAAGATCTATTATGGACTGGCCAACCCCCAAGTCCATCAAGGAGAACCCTTCAAAGGCTCAGGAGGCCTTTATCAATCTTAAGAAAGCTCTCACTCAAGCCCCTATTCTAAGACACTCAAATCTGTCTAAGAAATGTATTCTGGTGATCGATGGCTTTAATTTTGCTGAGTGGGTAGTTCTGCTTCAGCTCCAGGAGGACGACAATCCGGAGCATCCCATATTTTATCTCTCCCATGTCTTGAATCTTTGTGAATAAAGGTATTGTGCTCTGGAACACAATCTCTTGGCCCTTAAACATGCTTGTATGGTGTGGTGGCGTATTTTAATGGGAGCAGTTGAATCTATTGAGGCTCAGACGGACCACTGAAACCTCCAGTTTCTGCAGAGCATGCAATGCAGAAATATCAGACAAGCTTACTGGGCCTATTTCTTTTCACAATATGACTATTTTGTAACTCACATACTCAATGCTTAGAACATTCTTGCTGATGCTTTGTCTAGATGGTTCATTGTGATCAAGGATTATGAGACACCTATCCTTTTCTCCCTGACACAGTTATCTGTCTGGCAAGGTATTTCACACAGCGTGTGATTTATACTCATGCTGAGATCTCTCCAAAAGACCTTACTGCTTTGCTTAGTCATGTGCCCATTACCTACACCCAAAATCTATTTTTTTTCCAGCAGACTTGTTGATTTAAACTAAGACTCTTCAAACCGAGGTTCTGTAGATGTGTCATGACTTGGCAGTAGCAGGCCATCATGGCTTTAAATCAACCTTAGAACTTGGCTTATGATCCTTCTGGTGGTCTACTATTCACTAGGATGTAGAGCTCTTTGCCAAATGTTTTCCTACCTGTGCACAGTCCAAGGTAGTCCATGATTAGCCCTTTGTTTTTCTTCAACCTTTGGCCATTCCTCCTTATCCTTGGCACACCATTTACACCAACTTTATTCTGGACTTAACCCTGTCAGGTGGAAACCGAGTGATCATGGTTCTCTGTAGGCCATTTTTCCAAGATGGACCAATTTTGGAGGCTTTTGACTCCCTTCATAATTGCTGGGAAATTCCTGACATACATTTCTCCTGCATGGGCTCCCCAACCCCTTAATTTCTTACAAAGGATCTCAGTACATTTTTAGGTTCTGGCACTCAGGGGCCGATTCCGATCTCGGCCGTGAGGCTCCGAATCGGATTCGGCTTTACCGGATCCGATTCGGAGCCCTGTTTCCCGACCGAACCATACGCGGGTCCGGCCGAGCGAGTACGATGCGGGTCGCCGACCGACTCGTCCGGGCGTCCCGACCGCTCCGACCGACTCGCTCCCGGCTCGAACCGCTCCGACCGACTCGCTCGGACTCGACTCGCACCGCGCAATGGAGACGTTCCCCGGCCGGGTAAGTACGATGCGCGCCGCGAGCAGTCCGACCGAGCCGCGCACTCCGGCTCGAAAGAGCTGTCGGAGCAGTACTTTGGGGGTCCGTGTCGGACCCCCCTGTACGAGTAGCCGCGCGAGTCGCACACAGGGGGGACCCATGGGTCCCCCCTACCTGTGCGTGTACGGCGCGAGTCGCTTCGCAGCGTACCCGCTGTAGGGGGCGCCCTTGTCCGACTCGCACCCATTGAGTCAATGGGAGCCCGCGTACGCGTTGTACGACCGGCTCCCATTGACTTCAATGGGAGTCCGACCGACTCGAGTCCGATAACATACGGACGCATCGTACTCGTTCGGTCGGACTGCACGGGTCCGATTCGGTCGGAAATCTCTCCGGGTCCGGCTCGGTCGGAGAAATTTCCGGCCCGAATCGGAATCGACCCCTCAATCCGCTGTACCCCGAGTATCCATCAACCTGTTCTCAGGTTAAGATCCATAGTTAAATGGAACTGCTCAGTCAGAGCCTTGAGCAATATTGTAGGATTTTCTGTAATGCCACACAAAATAATTGGACAGAATACCTACCCTTAGCTGAGTTCTCATATAACAACTCTACTGAAGTCTCCCCATTCTATTACATCCAGGACTTCCATCATCGTTCCTTTCCCTCTTCTTTGTCTACTCTGCTTGTAACTTTTGCCGCTGATTTTCTAGAGAAACCCAACTCTGAAAGGAGAGAAATTGCTCCGAATCATCAGGACTCTAAGGAGGCTGTGAATGCTAGGACTGACAAGACTGATTCCACACTGTAAGGTAGGAAAGAAGGTCTGGTTGTCTTTCAGGTTCTTGCTCACTCGAAAGATGCCAGTCTGGTTTGAGCCTCGATTTTTTGGCCCCTTTGTAATAATCAAAGAAATCAATCCCATTGCCTTTAGGCTCCGTTTTCCTAACTCTTGGAAGTTTCACTCTACTTTTCATGTCTCCCAGCTGAAGCCTTTTGTGCCTGACCCTTTTCGTCAGAGTTCCCCTCCCTCTCCAGTTATGGTAGATGGAGAACCATAATACAAAGTTAGTAAGAGCTGTGAAACCCAGATCCTTAGAGGTCGTTTAAAGTTCTTCGTTCACTGGAAAGGCTGTCCTACTAGTGAGTGTTCTTAGGTATGCCTCTTCAATACATGACCCTAGACTCGTTTGTTGATTTTTTTCTGGCTGTTCTTGACAAGGCAGAGGCCTCAAGAATGGGGAATACTGTAGTGTCTGTGGCGTCGCGCCCTCCTGGGTATCCTAGAATTGCAATTTATTGCGGGTCCTTTAGTTACTGCAAGAAGACGCAGCTGTGAGCCTTTTTCACCTCGGCCTCTCTTCTCTGGAGCTCTGGCTCTGCTCTTTGCTCCTCCAGATCCAAAATGGCAATCATTTGTCTGAGGGTTTGCAGCTGCCTTTAAAAGCGGCTCCACAGCTAGTCCCCTTAAGGTCTTCATTCTCTTTTCTTTTTATTTTCTATCATGACTTTGTTTTCCTTTGTTTCTTCCTTACTTTTCCCAATCCACTATGTTTCCTATCGGAATATTGATGTGATTTTCTTTTCCTAGTCTTTTACTATATTCAGGTTTCTGTCTGGCTGAAGGATGTGTCACAACAAAGCTTTTTTTCCATTGCTTGTTTCCTTGCTATATCCACTTGTTCGCCCTGACTCTTCACTCCTGCAGAATTCCACTATTAGACTCTGAATTCCTGGTTTTCTTACTTTTTAAAGTTTTTTTGCCTTTTTCCTCATGAGAAGGTGAGGCGGGAGCTTTTTGGGGCCAATAGCTTACCAAATATTCCAGTGGATGGTGACATTGTGGCTTCCAGGAATAGTTGACTGTACATCGGACAGCAGAAGACCCAGACTTGGATTATGGCTAAATGTCCAGATCTGAAATATTAGAATTAGCGATTGTCCTAGTAATTTTCCATTTCTCAGTGGAACCTCAGACTCCCACTTGTAATCCTTGTCAATTTTGCACTCTTTGAGATAACTATAATGTTATAGGGCGCTTTTATGTAACTTGAATAGGCCGTCAGAGAAATGCAATGCAAATGAGATGAACACCTAACTTTGCCATTACAATGAAGACTTGTAATTCATGTCACACACACTTACAATTTGAACCTGATTGACTTAGGCTTAAGTGGATTAGAAAGTGTGGTAGAGTGGCTACAAGACCCACATTTTTGTGGAGTCCATGGGGGGAGACTTTGAATGGAACCCCATCGTCATATGAAGAAAAATATTAAACCAAATGCTATCTGTGAGATAAGACAGTTTTCCTTCTCCAGTACATGCAAACATTCTAACAGAAACTGCAAATAATGCAAGTTATTGTATTTACTGTATGTACAGTTTGCACACTACAATTCTGCGAGTAAAGAGCAGAATGAGCATTTTTACATGTGATATCATCAATTTATTATTTTCAATATTAGGAAATTGTGACTGGCCAGGACTTTGCAATGGTAGGTCTTTCCATTCCATAGGACTGGTATTGACCTGGAATAGAACCACATACATAATTTAGGTTTGGTAAAACCCAGTGCTAAATAGTAATCTGCCATGATCCAAAAGGTATCAAGGAAATATTAAAGAATTTAGATTTCAAAGGTCCTGACTGCAAGTGGGCAGGTAAATTATCAGCCACGTGCAAACTCCTGTTTACACAGGGATTAGAATTGTCAGCTATTCTGAATTAACTACACCCATTAATTAGATGGAATGATGAAGTTCTCAGCCTCTTGAGTTTTAGCCCTGCATATGAGCATACTACACTTGCACACTAGACATTTGGAAATGAGGGTTTAAGTGCATGGACGTCTACATGTTGGGCCCAATTTTTATGGGCCTAACTTTTAATATTTGACATTTATTGAACTCAATAATACCAAATTCTTGGGTATTGGATTTTATAAGGTGCAATAAATATCTTGCCCTTTACCATGGCACTTGTAAGCTGTCCCTTCATGTGAATAGAAGGGGCAGTCAGAGAGCACCATTACATTATTCATGGCAGACTGGCACCATGAAATCCCACAAAGAGGCTCTATTCAATATTATGTGTGTGTGATCAAGTCCTAAGTACATTGTATCATTAAAAAAATATTGTGCTAGCAGATGTACAGCAGAATGTTGTTTATACAAACATATACTATACAAACCTTGTTCTTCATTATGTAGAACGCATGGTCAACACTGCTACCGTAAGGATATCTGGGATTCCGAATTGTTTTTTCACGAGAAGTCAATAACTGCACAATGGAAAACAGGTAAAATTATGATTTTCAGACGTCGTATTATACTGAGGTGCTTACACTAGCCTATTTATATCATTCATATATTAGGAAACATACAAACTACATAAACTCATGCTTTTAGAGAGTTTTCTCTTGTGATAAAGTAGGTTTTGTTAAAGTTTAGCATGATATCAGCAGCAGCAGCTTCAACAAGGGTAAACAGATTTATCACTTAATTTTATTGTAGAGGAATGCACACCCCCAAAGGTCCAGAAATCCCCATATAAAAATAAGAACTTGCTATTATTCTGCTTTATGCAGACTTGGGGGTGGTGATGATTCTCTAAATATTTTACATGCACAGCGTGTGGTATGTTATTTGCATTCTGCACATTTGGGTGCATTGCATCCAATGCAGATTGCACGACAACAATGTCTTGAGCATTAGAGTCATTACCAACATATCTTTATCAATCTATCTTACAAAACATGGCTCACTGGTTTTACAGGCAACTCAACACTGTGATTTTGGGAACATAAACCACAGACCTAATTATTTTAAAGGCGCAGAAGGAGTTTTTGTATGCAGTGAAGTGCAATGCCTGGATTACTTATGTGTAATATTTATTACTTTGACTCTTCCTTACTCCACCCAGTGCTTACTTGCTGAGTAAATGAGCCCATTTTCCTTCATAGACCACCCTTTCCCTAAGCTGACTTTTGTTTCTACTAATAACCCAGGAAGTTCCTCTTTTAGACCCTGCACCTCCTGAAACCTCTTCTTTTTTATACCAAGCCCTTCTATCAAAAAGGCAGGTGAAGGAAGTAGAGTGAGGGAGGTCATAAATACTAGAACGAGTCAGGAAAAATAGAATTAATGATGATTACTTATAATTAATCTAGGCATTACCTCCTCTTTTTTTACTTCTCAGCCCATTCCTTACATTTTGAGGATTACCCTAGCTAAGAAGCTTCAGCTGATAGAAGAAATATAGTAGTCAGAAATAGAAAATGATCTCACCTAGAGTGCAGAATACTGCTAACCAGTGTGATAGTTAATTAAAATAAAAAAATCCTCTTATTTAAATAAAAAAAAGGAATGAACTGATTTCTTAAGCTGACATGGACTTCTTAACAAGCTGTGATCCAAAAGCTAGCTCAGAAACCCTGAGCTGCACGCAACCTATAAAGTTCTATAAAAGTGTAAGGGAACAGCAAAGTGGCAGCTTTGCAGATATCCACAATTGAAACCCCTACCCACTCTGCCCAGGAAGCCACCATTCCTCTGGTGAAATGAGCCTTAATTGTGCCTTGGAGTTCTTTACCACAGTCTTTATATACTAAGGAGAATATATATTTCACTCATCTCCCTAAGGGTGAAGTAGATGTTTCTAAGCCCTCTAAGAAGGGCAAAATTTAATGAACAGACAGTCAAATTTCATAAATTCAGCAGATCTTTTTAGATAAATCTTAACAGCTAACACAAGATCCAGAAGATGAATTCAAGGATCTAAGTCAGAGGAATCCGCCTATAGAGAAGGAATGATTATCTCCTGATCTCTTTGGAAGGCTACATTTTTCATAGAGAATTTAGGACTGAAAGAAAGAAAAAGGTGATCCTTGGAAATGTTTAGATAAGGGTGTTGGCACACAAGGGCACATAACTCTCCTAGCCTTATGTTAAAAGGCTAAGATCAAAGGTAAATACCAGGAGGGCAAGAATGTCTAAGCTTTGTTTTAAATTATCAAAACCTATAAAAAACCTTGAAACCAAAAGATTTATTGATGAGAAATTATCCAAGGAGATCTGAATGCTTTCATCGCAGACTGCTGTAGCCAAAGTGTAAACAAAGGTAATTTTTTTGTCAAAACCGCCTTGCAGGAATTGAAGAATATCTGCTGCTCAGACATAAACTGGAGACAAAGCTCTGGCTCTATAGCAATTCTCAAGAGATGTCTAGTGGTGTTTCTGAGCTTTGTTAGTGGAATTTTTTCTAGAATCCTGCAAAACATCTGAGATAAAAACTGGATAGACCTCCATTCAGGAAACCATCCCTCTCAACCTCCAAAACGATAGTCTTAGCTGGGCGAGGGGGTTCAGGAATAGAAAAGGGTGACTCAGAGGAGACCGGACAAGGGATGTATCCATTCCTGATCTACAGCTAAACGGTGTAGAAGAGGAAATTAGCATTTCCACATATTCCCTCTTGAGTCTTGCCATGCCAGGATTACTGGATTCGTATAGGCACACATTGTTCCTTGGTACAGGGTTGATGGGGTCTCTCACCAACCCAGGTTGTCTTGAATTGATCGAGTCATAGAATTAGATCCTAGTATCTCTTGTAGAAGAGAACCCAGTGGCTAAGGATGTGAAGTACTATATGTCCCTGATAGAAACAATGGAAACAATGAAAAGAATCATAGCCTGTAAAGGGAGAGAACAAAATAAAGAGTACTGAGATCATTTTCCCTCCCAAAAACTTTGAGTACTGGTAAGTAATAGGATTTGTTATAAATAACTATCATGTATCTCTGGACTCATAGACATTTTCTCGCTAAAGCTTCTGATTTCACTAGTAAGACCTCAAGTTGATTTCTGAGCTTTTCCTTCCTGGATTTTGGTAGAAGTACCATCACCAAAGCGGGGTCAAACAATGCTCATATGTATTCTAGCTTCTGGAACAGAATGGGTTGTGACTCCAACCAATTGACTAGGAACCAAAAACTGGAAATAAGGGGAATGGTCTGCTGAAGAGTGTTCATCTTGAATTAAATTGTAAGAATGAACTTGTTGAAAAATGTTAGGTCTATTGTTATTCTGAATTCCCTTAATGACATCCTCACCAAGAACACTATGGAATAATGCCCTAACCTTCCCTTTTGAAAGGGAACAGGGAGAATAGTGTCCTTCTTTATAAAGAAAGCTATGCTTTCCAGATGAGCCTTCTGTTTTATTTTGTTAATTGACCATGGGATTTGAATACAAATTGGCTCTTGAAAATCTGGTGAAAAGGCTATAGCTGGGGGAAACTGCCCAAAGGACCCACTGCTCTGAAGTCCATGGTCTCCATTGCAGCTAAAAGTGGACCGGGAGACCTCCAACTGGACCATTCAAAGTCCTGGAATAGTCAGGAATTCTCTTCCCATCTGAGGACTAATGAGAGGCAGGGTTTTATGAGACCCCCTGAGGCTGAACACAGGAACTGTTGTGAAAGAAATCAAACCCTTTCTTCTTTTAGTGATCAGACTTTCGTCAACCTTCTTCCCAAGATCTTGATCTGTGACGGAAAGACTGAGGGCCGGATTCTGATGCGGTTAGGAAGGCCTCCTAACGGCATTTGCTCCGTCCAAATCGGATCGGGAATGTGTTATTCCAACCGACTCTGAAAGGTTTCCAACCGACCTAGTATGATGCGAGTTAGGCGTTAAGAATATCCCAATCCAAACCCGAAGGCATTTGGAATGACCAAGCCGTATGGGGCAGAATTGTACGTCTCTACAGGACGAGTTTCCAAATGACCGAGTATGATGCTGGATTTGGACAGCCTTGCTGAATCGTGCTGTCCGACTCGAATCGGCAGTCGGAATCAGACTTTGGGGGCCGTAGTGGGCCCCCATGCACTTGGAGCCTTCCCAATCGGGCCCGTGGGGGTACCCATGGGTCTTACCTTACCAGCCATGCACAGTGTGGCAGTCACCAGCAGGTGCCCGCCACGGGGTGCCCGATTTTCCCTAGCCACCCCTTTCTTCAATGGGAGACTATGCATTCGGTCGGAACAAAGGCTCCCATTGAAGTCAATGGGAGTCCAACCAAATCGTATCTGGAAGCATCCGGATGCATCGTACTCGGTCGGTTGGACTCTCCCGATCCGATTCGGTTGGAAACCATTCCGAAACCCATTCAGTTGGAAAGCTTTCCAAACCGCATCAGAATCGGGCCCTGAGTGTGCTTTTGGCTCCTGAATGACTTGTGAAGGACCTCTTCCAATTAAACGCCAAAAAGTCTATTACCAGGAAAAGGCATTAGAAAAAACACATTCTCATGAGCAGCCTTTACCTTTTAACTTCTTAGCTCTAGATGATCTCTTGCAGCAACTGTACCTGCTAAAGCTATGGCGGAGGCTCTTAAGTTATCAAACACCACATTTGATAAGAATTTTGCCTGGATTACCATACACCCTAAAACTGATCCCAATCTACTCTCCTTTTGAATGTTGGAAGACAAAGTTTAAAAGTCTTTAAACATGGACTCGGAGGCCTAGACAGTGTATATCTCAGATCTCATCGCCAGACTGAGACTAGCATGGGCTCTCTTCAGAGCACTTTCTAACTTTTAATCAACAGGGCCTGACATCTTGAGACCCTTTGTCAGGTGACTACCTACCAGGTTTGCCAAAATGGGATCTACAACTAATGAATGTTGAAGCTCAGTCTGATCTTTTGCTAGAAGATATAGCCTGCCCATGAATCTGGGTACTAATACTCTATCGGCATCCTTTCATTCTCACTTCAGCAGACCATGAATTGAAAAAATAATAGGAACTTTAGGGTAAGGAAGGCCTATGAAACTGTTGAAACCTTTCCTCACTTGTGCTGGGTTAACCATTTTCTAGTGGAAGCTGCAGATTAGAAGAGAAGTACAAAATGACATGATTGAGGTCTTTCTTCAAAATATATTTTTACCTTGATGTTGAAGAATTTCCTGGAAAACCAGACTCCTCCACATCATGATCAGCAGGCACCCATGAGGAACACAAGGAAGAAGAGGAGATAGACAAGAGGGAGAGTTACTGTTGCATTAGTGAATATAGACCTCGGATAAAGCCCTGACCATCTCCTGAAAGTCTTTCTCAGAAACTGTAGGAGACCAGGATCTTGGCCCACGATTTCTTACTCCATGAAGATATCTATCCCCAGAGAAAGAGGGAGAAGTATAATATTTTTTCTGCGAGTGCTTCCTTCTGTTTGTCACACAAAAGAAATCACACACAACGAAGGATAGCAGGAGGAAAAAGCAAATATATTACCTGGATTCTTGAACTTAAAATGGGTATGCAGACAGAATATTGAGTTGGAAATGTCGATCTACACAAATATAGGGTTGGAAATATCGTGATACAGAAATATCGACAGCAAGAATATCGTGGTCAAGAATATCGAGTTTGAGGTAAGAAATATCATTTTTAAAAATATCGAAGTCATTAATATCGTTTGCAAAAATATAGGGGCCCATTACGATGGCGGGCGGAAGCACAACCGCCGTGCTGGCGGATGCAAAAACCACCAGTTACCGCCCGCATGCCGCAGCCCACACGCCCGCCAAATTACGATGCGAAAAGCAGGCCAAACACCGCCGGCAAGCCAGCAACACCGTCCGCCATCAAAGTGCGCCCGCACACGTAGCGGCGCAGCACAACTGACACACACCGTCCGACGAAACACGTCCCGCCCGGCGCATAAATTACGATGCCGCAAACAAACGGCTCCCACGGCAAAGAGACACCGCACGTGAAAGAGAGGCGGAAACACGGACGCAGAGCACGGACAACGAAGAAGCGGCACCCGGGCATGAATCCAGCACTGCAGGCCCTTCCCATGCTTCTGCTGATGCACCACCAAGGACGCAACGTACCGCGGAGACGCAGGTAGGCACACACACAACAAGTGCACGCAAACAGCGCACACAGTGCAAGGGCGGAAAAAGCGGACAACCCCCCACCAGCGCGTGCACACTACACATCCACCATTGCATCCACATATGACACACAGGCCAAATCCTAACATCGCGGAACACATGTGTACACACCACCTGGGACTAGGAACCAACCACCCCGTCACGGCCCCAAAGCGCCGATGACGCCGCCACACATGCGCACAACGCAGAGGCCAACCGCAGCGCCATGCATGCGTCGCACACAGGGACAGGGACACAACCAAGCAGCACACACATCAGCCCCACCCCGAACGCACATGACACGTGACAGGCCGGCCACAGACATGTCCCCAACGCCCAATTCACGGACAACACCCAACGCCACACAACCGACGCACACATGTCAGTGAAGTCACGCAACAGCAGGACACACCCCAGTGTAACAAACATGGCGAAGCACACAGCGGCGGCAACACCAACTAGGAGAAGCAGGGCCCTTACGGGAAGAGGAACGCCAGTACCACACTGAAAAACCCATACCACCCTGCCCATATGAACAAGACACATGAAACGGAACACCAAAGAGCCCGGTGACCGACAACAGGTGGCCCAAGAATTACATCCACACACAAGGCCCAACGCAGAGCGGAAAGGCAGGCTGCCGCCCACACAAGGGAGAGCAGACAGCACTGAATGACCTTCCATTCCAACACCGAAACCACAGCCCTACGACAGAAGCCGGTGAATACAGCCATTGTCCAAGAATAGACCAACACAGGCTTGCCGAGGAGACCGACCACAGGGCAGATAGCGCATATCACAGAAGCACACAACGGACGGGGAAGAAAGAAGAAAACACTCCCCCATGTCGGCCACATGCAAGTTAATTGGAAGGAGTCACACAGCACTGACCTTGAACTGTCTGAGAAGCATGTGGGAAGAGGGCCCGTGTCCTCCAAACAAGCCAACAGAACACAAGTCCTGTCTCCCCACGACTACACAGAGCTCACAGCAACCCCGGAGTGTGCACATTGCAGACTGCACACACAGCCGGAGCACGCCACCACAACGCACCGCTGCGAAATGGCAACCGCAACACACCTACCCAACTACGCCGAAGAGCTCAAGCTGTACCAAACCAGCACGATACATACATTGGGATGCGATCTCCTGTCCCTGCTGAACGTAAGTTACCGACTGACTTACCGCATCACATTGTTCAGCTGCGTCATGCCCGTCTTCTACTGTCGGAGGTGTCCCTACCAGCATCCCGTCGAGATATGCCTCTCCAACCCGGCATGTCTGAAGGTGGACCTGCTACCACTACTCCTCCCTCTGGACGCACACGACAGGGCCTGCTCTGCCTATGGGGGCATGGCGTATGTGGCCAACATCGCACGCGCACTGAAATGGAACCACTGTGCCTCCACACGACGGATCATCGAGAACAGCTACATCGAATGTCACCCAGCATGCCCCATCATGGTCCTCCAAGGGACAACCTACGAACAACACCTTGACAGCCACCATCCGCTTCATTGGCTGGCAAACATGTACACCACCAATGACATGGAAGCCCTGCTGGGACGGCATCGCATACCTGACAACCTGTAAATACGTCGGACCACAACGCAGGTTCCCCGAGTGACCTATGAAGTCCAACCCCGCACCCATGCTCAGCTTCCGCACGGACTGGACAGTCACCACCACAACAGCCATACCAAACGACCGGCAACTGTAACCACACCATCAACGACATCGCCATGACATCGGATATGACCGGGACATGCACACTGTTCCCCATCACATCCAGGAACACCGCATGCATCGTGGGAGGCAGTGGCATGGGCTCTGTGCATCGCACCCACATGGACGGAACTGCACGAACAACCAGGACACGACATGGATCCAGCGCACATGGACACACACACCGCTCAGTGGACATGAATAGGTCGCCTGGAGTCTGTGGGTGCTGCACCCCTCCCACCCCCGCCCCGGGAATCCCATACCAGGACCTTTGCATGGACGACAAGTGCATACAACAACAACACGACCCCAGTGACTGTGACATGTCCAGTAACCACCACAGTGCAACAACAAGTGGCACGCCGCTGCATGCACGCAAGCACATGCCCTGATGTCATCTCACATGCACGCGTGCATGAGGAACAACCGCAGCAAACCTGTCACATGGAACTGAGATGGACTGTGCCCATGATGCCGAGCGGTCTGGTAGGCTACATGTATACCGTCTGTGTCAAAGTCCTCAGCTCCGCAGCTATACGTAAATGTACATTAGCACAGCCTTGGCCAAGCAGATGTAACCCCACACCCTATCCCATTTGTAATCATGCTCAGTATATCCTCAATATGTATTCCGCTGCCAGTAGTGTCCACTATACTGCATCACAGAGGACAGAAGACTCAATATAATGTTTGAAACCAGAACTGTCTCCGCTGACTCATTTCACAAGTACGAATGAGAGAGGATGAGAGTATGTGAAGTACACGGCAGTCGTGACATGACCATGTAGTCCACTGGTATTGGATGTCAACGCAAATGAGTAGCACTACTGTGGAAGACACACATGTGTCGTGTGAAGTCGTATGGACGCAGTGCTCAGGTGGGTGGGTGCGACGGGTAGATGCGCACATGCCAAGTTGGAGCACGCCGTGTTGGGAGGGCTCATGAACAGTACACCACCGCTTCCCTGGGCATTGTGAGAGGACACCTGTCGGGGGGAGTGAACACGTGTGTGCACAGCAGCCGGGCACACGTACAAAGCGGTACCAGGCGCACCTCAGCCCACCCTCTGTGGACGAGCTGGATCCTGTTGTGCGCCCGCCATGCCCCTTGACAAGGCACACACAGCCCCAGTCGACCAGGTGTAACCCCAACATAGTCAATCCGCACAGGCGATACAGGGCACGGGATGGCAGTGGAGCATGGTGTGTGAGAGGTCTCCTCGCGCTCCTCCTGGTCATATCACGCAGGCAATAGAACCTCAACGTCCAGCATGGCAAAAAGTCAAATGAAAGTGTAGGGGGACGCACCACAGCACGAGCAGCACTGACGTCACGGGAGGTGGCTCGCACCATCCCATCCATTGCCCATCATACCAACCACGACACATGCCATTGCGACTAAGTGCAAGCGCGTGCGCCACCACCCCTGAGCCCTCCCCAGAGAGGCCAAAGAGTGAATGTGTGGGCCATCAGCCACAGACGGACGCGGCATGGCCGCAAGGGCAGCCACAGCCACTGGGTGTCGCAGGTGGCGGATCCGGAAGGCGAAGACTGTGATGCATAGTCCATGCAGGCCGGGTCTCCATTTGGGGCACCACGCAGGTGGACGGCGTCCCGCCACACATCATACCCTGAGACAGCCCACTCGTGCAACTGGACCCACACATACACTCCTTGCCCTCTCTGGTGCAAGCTTGGGGCTGCCTGTGCAAGCGCTAGCCTCGCAGGTGAGCATGCATATTGGGGGGCGAGGGGAGGACATGAGGGCTGGGGCGAAGATGACTGTATCACTGTCAGTTAGTACAAGGGATGACCCAGATGTGGAAAGGAAGAGACGTGTCCCGTGTGTACTGCAACTAGTCGCCAATCCAACTACCCCCCATGTCCGGAATGTAAGCCCGCACCTAGGCCCGCCCATCCGCCACATCGAACATACCACCAGCACGACAACCTTCCCATTCGAAACACTGACTGGGGGTGGCGACCAGTGAACAATCATGTGTAGCCTACCCACGCGTACATGTGGGCCCTCCATGATCCATGTCACCTGCGGCAAAGACATGACATGCGCAATGAGGGAAGTGAGGAGAGCTGTCCGCCCCACGCGCAGAAGGTGCATCAGCTCCACAGACCCAGCAGCGAGTCCAGCAGGGGTCACATGTGCAGGGGCAGCTGTGCCTGGTGTGAAGGCACATGCATATAGACAGCACATCGACCAATGTGTAGTCTGCCCACATCCACAGTCCATCATCATGCGGACATAGGAATTGAACACAGGGCAACACATCTTAGTTGGTGCACCCACCGTGACCAACAATGCGCAATCATCGACGTACCCGCCCTGTGCATGGCCCCCCACCCAACGGAGGCACATCCAGTGCCACCATCCCACACACACAAGCCTTCCACGGAACATGCTGTGTCCAATGGTCAGTACAGAGTCAGCGCCCATCTGGTGGATCCTGAACAGGAGACACATGCACACACATGCCAGCTCCCACTATGTACGTCTGCCACCTGGCACGTGCAATGTAACCTCTCACCTGTGACGTGTGACTGCAAGCACACAGCCGTCTTGGCATGGGGCTGTCAATGTGGACACCAGTCAATGTTTCGGGAGCTGTGATCCGTACAGTGCTGTACATAGGGTGCAGTGCTGACACCTACTACTGTCTCATATCCCCTCGTGCCACAGGTCCCACTTGTATTGGCCGCTCAGCCCGTGCCCACATCGTCGTCGTCGTGTGCCATACTCATCCCGCCTCGGAAGCAGTACCATGCACAGCAGACACTCATGTTGCCGTGGCGTTGCCGCTTGACGAATATGCAGTCAGTCCCCATCAGCACGCCCCGCAAGTCATTGGGGCCTAGATCCCCATGTGCATGCACATGGCAGTGGTATGTCTCACTTGCCATTGCCATTGTTGGGAGACCTGTGTAAGTGTATTGTGGCCGTGCCGTCCCAGCTTGACAGCTGGGCTGTGGCTCATGTGCTTGCTCAGTCATGTCAGTGATGTGTATGCGAAATTGCTATGTGCCGTGTTGCTTTGACATGTGTCCTCTGCCATTTAACCCAGGCGGAGACCGAACATTGACCGCCCATACCAATTGCTGGCGGACATGGACGATACAGAGGTAATCAGGAAGTTTCGGCTGGACAGGCCAACTCTGCATCGACTGTGTGCCATGTTAGAGCCCCATCTCCGTCCCCGCAGGGTGTATCCGACTGCTGTCACCCCCACGGCTAAGGTGATGGCCGCCATGCATTTCTTCGCCACTGGGTCATTCCAGCACACAGTGGGCAGTGGAGGAGGGATGTCCCAGCCCATGTTCAGCAAGGTGCTGAGGGATGTACTGGCAGCCATGATGCTGTACCGGAACAGGTACATCAGATTCCCCAGGGCTCGTGAATTGGCGGCAGTGAAGGGTGCATTCTATGCCCTTGGCAGAATCCCACACGTCGTGGGAGCCATTGACTGCACTCATGTTGGCCTTGTTCCACCACAGGCCACTGAGCACCTGTACCGCAACAGGAAGCACACGCACTCCCTGAATGTGCAAGTGGTGTGCCTTGCGGACATGGTGATCACCCACGTGTGTGCAAAGTTTCCAGGCTCGGCCCATGGCGCACACATAATGCGCAACAGCATCTTGCCACGACTGATGGCCAATCTGCAACAGGATCGTGGCTGTATTGTCGGTGAGTATGTGGAGTGGTGTAGCGTGCTGGTTGTGCGATGCTGTCCCCTGTCCAGTTGGAATAGCAACGGTTCTCTGTGTCCCTCACACCCAGGTGACTCTGCGTATCCGAATGGGGCATGGCTGCTCAGTCCATTGAGGAATCCTCGCACCCCAGCAGACGATCGATACAATGAGGCACATGGGAGGACCAGACGTGTGGTCGAGCGTACCTTTGGCCTCCTCAAGTCCAGGTTCAGGTGCCTGGACCGCACCGAGGGTGCACTGGCGTACTCCCCACAGAAGGTGTGCCAGATAGTGGTGGCGTGCTGCATGCTGCACAATCTGGCCATTCGGAAGCAGATCCCCCTCATTGTGGATGACGGAGATCAACCAGGGCCCCAGCCCGCAGACCAGGACAGCTCGAGTGAGGTGGACAGCGGAGAGGAGGAAGCTGGGAATGTGCGCCAGCAGCTCATCGCCCGCTACTTCACTTGACGGTGAGTGTCCATGTACGACGGATGATGTGTCTGTATCTATGCAGGTGTGTGTGTGCTGTGTCAGGGTGGCCGTATGTTCACTGCGTGCAGTGTGTCAACGCTCCATGGCCAGGGTAGTATGCCACTGTTGGTGGCTGTGGCATTGTGCCCTATTGCTCTGTGCGATGTGTGTACATTGCTTGTAGTTGTTGACATGTACTGTGTGATGGGTGTGTGACACACTCATTGAATGTGCTCCTGTTCTGTCTCCCACCCCTAGGTCCCTACAGGCCCTCCGGATTCCATTTCCATGCCACGCATCAGGTGCCTTTCCGCCCAAGGTGGCCGTTGTATTCCGTACAATAAAGACACAGGGCACAAACAGCAGTTAGTGAAAAAGGTGCATTTATTACGAACTGTGACATGTGATTGTGTGTAAGGTGATGACAAAAGTGGTGCGTGCAGTGACAATGAGCTGTCGGTCATGGCTGCGTGATGATCAGGGTGTACCCACTGGTTCTATGTCCATAGTCCAACACACACATGCCATCCAGATGGCTGTGTGGAGTGGGATCGTAGAGCAAGTCAATGCAGTGGCTGGTCAAGGAAGGCTGGCGGAAGGCTGGCTGGCTGCCTCACTTGCGACTGGAGCGTGCGAAGTCCTCCCGGGAGATCTGTTTCCTCTTCGGACGGCCCCTTCCACGTTTGGGAGGGGGTGTGTGGTGGCGACCTGCTGGTGGTGGGTGAGGTGTGCTCACTGGCTGTGGACGCAGGGGAAGTGGACACTGCTGCCCGAGCCTGCGCCCTAGCAGGTGGTGGCGGAGGTGGTGTTGCTGGCCTTGCCTGTGACCCCACCGCCACCACCAGCTGGCCCATGAGGTCCACGAGTTGGTCCATACGGGACACGAATTGGCCCATATGGGCGTCCATGGACCTCAGCACCCCCAGCACCTCCCTCGTGTCAGTAGCAGACCTGGCCCATTGTCCTTGGGCCTCTTCATAGGCCCCAAGGACTCTGTCCATTTGAGGCAGGGCATGGCTCCCAGGGGAGGCTGGCGTTTCCCTGACCCTGCTCCTCCTACCAGTCCTGCTGCCACCGGCCCTGCCCACTAGCCACATTGCTCACCACGGTCCTCGCTGTGGCTCCCAGGGTGGATCCAGTCGGCCGGGCCACCACCTGCGCTGGGGCTGGTGCCAGCGAAGACGTGGTGGTGGTGGAGGCGGTGGTGGTCGGTGCGGCGATGGTGGCGGTTGCGGCAGTGGTAGTGGCCGCAATGACCGTGGGTGTGGCCGCAACGACAGTGGCAGCAGGGGACTGGGACTGTTCAGCATCCCTGGATGATGGGTTGGTGGGTAGGAGGGGTCCTGGGGAGCGGCTGGGCCCTGCCACGCCAGATGGGCCAGCTTGGTGGTCCGTGTCCGAAGAGGTGGACAGATCCTCCAGATCCGTGTGTCCTCGTTGGGGGCTTGTAGGCTGGCTGTGCTGGCTGCTGTCTCCATCCCCAGCGTCCAGCAGTTCGTCACCTGTGGAGAGAATGAGATTTGTTATTGTGTTGCACCTGGCGAAGTATGTATTAGTCGTCTGACATTGGCAGTTCGTGCAATCTCGTACATGGGTTTCCCGGAGGCGAGTGTGTGGCTGTGGCATCTGTAGGTGTGTGTGCTAGGCAATGGGACTGTGTGCTGTGCACATGTGGCATGGGACGGATTGGCCATGCCGATGGGTGTGTTGCTTTGCCCCTACTCATTGTGACTCTGGTGTATGCGGGCTCCTGGCCCGTCCTGGGTCTGGTTTATACTTTGCTTTTGGAGTTCAAATGGAACGCTTAGGAACGCATATGGCAACATGGGGGCCATGCCCCAGATTCGCATTTGGGATGGAATATGCTTTTGGGGTTCAAATGGAACGCTTAGGAACGCATATGGCAACATGGGGGCCATGCCCCAGATTCGCATTTGGGATGGAATATGCTTTTGGGGTTCAAATGGAACGCTTAGGAACGCATATGGCAACATGGGGGCCATGCCCCAGATTCGCATTTGGGATGGAATATGCTTTTGGGGTTCAAATGGAACGCTTAGGAACGCATATGGCAACATGGGGGCTATGCCCCAGATTCGCATTTGGGAGGGTATATGCTTTTGGGGTACATGCTGTGAGCCATGGGTGCCGAACGTGACATGTGTTGTGGCAGCATGACAGTGCATGGTCTGAGGTGTGTGCATGCCTGACATGCCCTGCATATTTGCTGTCTGTTGTGGTTACTGGACATGGCATTGGACGCATCGTTATGAGTGAGTGATAGTTGTGTGCCAGCCAACGTATTGCAGTTGTCCCATCTCCTTGGCGTGCGTGCTGCCCTGTGCCATGTGCATCACTGCAGTGCTCGGGGGGGTGTGGCCCATGTTGTGTGTTGTTGCTCACAGTGTGTCGTGCGCTTAATTGACTTCTGGCACATGGTTGGTCATGGGCATGTGTCTTAGCGTGACTGCTGTATGTGTGGCAGCTGTGCGGATGACATGCCTTTCATGAGACTGGGGCTGACGGATGGGATGGATGGTATGTTGTATGTGCATGGTGTGTCTGTGTGTTTGATGGGTTCAGTGGTGTTCGTGTGCATTTCTGTTGTTCCGCTCTGTTGCGTCTAGTGTTGTTTGTCTTACATAGGCGTAGTTGTGGGGTGTGTGGTTGACAGGCAGTAGGGGCTACATGGACAGGACTTCAATGGTGTTTCGGTTGTGTGTGATGAGTTGCACAGTGGCTGCCGTGTGGGACTATATTCAGTGTGGCTTGTGCATGCAGACGTGGCTCCTTGGGTGTTGCTATGTCTGTGATGGGTCATGTGGGGTGTGAGTCTGCTGTTCATGTCCGTGTGCACATTGTTCACTTGTTCGTGACGGTGGGCGGTGCTGCGTGTTCGTGTGCTACGTGACATGTCCCATGTGTTGGTGGTGTTATGGTCCTCATGCCTCCAGTAATCCAGCCCTGTCCAGTTTCCCACCTGCAAGTTGTTCGTGCGTGCACTGTACTGGATGCCACATGGCTCTTAGCGGGGGTGCTCCATGTTGCAGGTCTGTGGGGGTGGGGGGGTGTAGTGGGTCGTGGGGGTGGCTGTACACCCACTGACACCGATTGCTGTGGACCGTGATGTCTGCCTTTCGGCTGTCATTGTGCACTGCGGTGGCTGACACGTGGGTGTGGGGTGTGGGGGATGCTCCTCCTTGCTGTGCTGTGGGACTGGGGCCTGGTGTGTGTTGTACTTGGGCTGTCCACCGTCCCACCCACTGCACTTTGTGTTCCTGCCACTTACCTGTTACTTGTCAGTTGGTGCAGCTGTGCCTGACACATGGGTGTGGGGAGTGCTCCACCTTGCTGGTCTGTGGGAGTGGGGGCCTGGTGGGTGTTGTACTTCAGCTGTCCCCCTCCGACCCACTGCACTTTGTGTTCCTGCCACTTACCTGTTACTTGTCAGTTGGTGCAGCTGTGCCTGACACATGGGTGTGGGGAGTGCTCCACCTTGCTGGTCTGTGGGAGTGGGGGCCTGGTGGGTGTTGTACTTCAGCTGTCCCCCTCCGACCCACTGCACTTTGTGTTCCTGCCACTTACCTGTTACTTGTCAGTTGGTGCAGCTGTGGCGGACACATGGGTGTGGCGGGTGCTCGTTGTGGCGCTTCTGGCATATTTGTGGACCTGTTGGTGGTTACGTGGCTGGCTTAGTGTACACATGTCCCCACGCATCTTACAGTTGTTCTGTTTGGGCTGTGTGTGGTGGTGTCTGTTGCATGTGTGTGTCGTGTATTGTGTGCTGGACATGGGGGTGTTTGTCCCTGGGAGCTGTGGCATGGTGGTAGTGCATGTGAGTACATAGCGGTGTGCTGGTATACATTAGTTTGTACTTACCAGCCTCCACTCCCCCTGCTAATCCGGCGAGGATCTCCGGATGGATTACGACTCGCACCTTCTCCTCCCACGCTTTGAAGGTCTTAAAGAGCGCGGGATTCCCTCCGCCAGTGACGGCAGCCAGCTCTCTGTTTTTGCCCTCCTTCTTCTTGACCAGGCTCTTTACGTCATTCCAACGTTTGTTTATCTCGGTTCTGTTCCTGGGCAGGGTCCCGACTGCATTGACCTGGTCTACGATCCGGGTCCACATTCTGTTTCTGGTGGCTAGTGGTGTGTGCTGGACCATGTTCCCATAGATTTGTGGGTACACCTTGATGATCTCGTCGACCATGACCGTCAGCTCCATGGGCGTGAACTTGGGCATCCTTTGTGGTGCCATGGTGTTTGTGGTGCTGGTGCGGTGTGTGTTGTGTAATGTGCAGGGGGTTTGTGGTGCCGGTGTTTGGTGGTGGTGGTGGTGGTGGTGGTTGTGATGTGTGCGTTTCTGTGGTGTGCTGCTGTCCTTGCTGTGTCACTGTGTCCTCTCCTCTCCTCTCTGGTTTGCAATGTAGCAAGGGGTTGTGGTCTGTGGGAGTGCTGCTTTTGTACTCACCTATGTGGGTGTGTCCTCATGGTCTGTTGTTTTCAGGTGTGTTGTGTCTGGGGTTCTGGCCTTTGTATTTTTTGTTTGTCCGGGGGGTGTTTTCGGGATGTGTACTGTGCTTGTGTATTTGTACGTGCCTTGCTGTGTGGACTTGTTGGCCATGTTGTGTGCTATTGGTTTTGTGTGCGGATGGTTTCTGTGCAGGTACGTGGGCGCCATGGCTTCTGCCGTGTCGATTCTCATCGGCGTTGTTTGCGCTGGCGGGCGGTATTTTTGTTGTTTTTCCGCGCTCATGGCGGTGCGATCGTAATTTCACGTGCGGTGTGTCGGCCGTGAGGGCGGGCGGTTTTGTGTTGTCGTGCGTGTTTCCGTCCGTGGCGGGCGGTTTGACTCCGACTCGGACGATGGCGGGCGGTATTTTGTATGATTTTTCCGCCGATGGCGGTTTTCAGTTTGTGTACTCATAATGGCGTGGTCGGTGTTCAGGCGGTGTGTGCGGGCGGATTTTTGCCGCTTCCATGCCTGGCGGATTTTTTTACGCCGGGTATCGTAATGTGCCCCATAGTTGTTAAAAATATCGTTGTTTTAGTTAGTGTTATGTATTTATTATGTATTTTAAATGTATGTGCTCTATTTTTTTGTCTAAGTATTGCTTTTGTTTTTTAATATATGTGTTAAATTTTTAGTAGTTAATAATTTTATTTTGATAAAATTTTGCGTTTTAGTTCCGTAGCGGGTTGTGGGTTTATAGGGGAATAGGGTGGGAAGTAATTTAATTATAATAAATTAAATATTAATTTTTATTTATTGATTTTATAGTGTTAATTGAGGGAATTAATTTATTATTAATTAATAATTGGTTGTTAATTTTTATTTATTTATTAATTGGTAAATATGTTAATTGTGTCATTTTTTTAGGAGCGGGTTGTGGGTTTATAGGGGAATAGGGTGGGAAGTAATTTAATTATGATCAAATTATTATTATTTTGTATTAATTAATATTTAATTAATATTTTATACTGTTAATTGTGGGAATTAATGTATTAATACATATTTATTAATTTGTAGTTAAATTATTATTAATTAATTGGTAATTATGTTAATTGTGTTGTTTTTTTAGGAGCGGGTTGTGGGTTTATAGGGGAATAGGGTGGGAAGTAATTTAATTATGATCAAATTATTATTATTTTGTATTAATTAATATTTAATTAATATTTTATACTGTTAATTGTGGGAATTAATGTATTAATACATATTTATTAATTTGTAGTTAAATTATTATTAATTAATTGGTAATTATGTTAATTGTGTTGTTTTTTAGGAGCGGGTTGTAGGTTGATAGGGGAATAGGGTGGGAAGTATTTTAATTTTAATAAATGTATTAATATTTTTTATATAATATTTATTAAATTTTATTTTATAGTGTTAATTGTGGGAATTAATTTATTAATAATTATTTAGAATTTTCTTGTTAATTGTTATTAGTTAACTAATTAATTGTTAATTAATTATGTTAATTGTGTCATGTTTTAAGAAACTGGTGGTGGGGTTTATAGGGGAATAGGGTGGGAGGTAATTTATTTATAATTAATTAATTATTTGTTAACTAATGCTAATTAATTAATTGAAATTTAAATATGGTAATTGTGTAATTAATTTGATGTGTGAGTTGTGGGTTTATAGTGGTAAATGTTGGGAAGTAATGTTTTTTAAATTAATTAATGATTTGTGGTTAATTTATATTAATTTATTAATGTAAAATTAGCTATGGAAATTGTGTAATTATTTTTAGGTGTGTGTTGTGGTGTTTATTGGGGTAGAGGGTGGAAAGTAATTTAGTATAAATTAATTAATAATTACTTGAACATTAATATTCATTTATTATTTGATAAAGATTTTTGATAATTGTTTATTTTTATTTTATTTGTGGTTTTTGTTCTATAGGGGTAACGTTTGATTAGTACATTCATTTCTATCTGTTTTAATGTGTATTTTAATTAATAATATTTATTTAATTGATAATTAATTGTGTTAATTATGGAGGTACACTTTTCAAAAAAAAATAAGATGTATGTTGTAAATTGTGTGGTGTTATAGGGTAGGAAAAACAAATATTAAATTTCTGTAATAATTAATGTTTTTGATTATAAATAATTTCTATTACAAAATAGTTATTTGTTTGAAAATTATTTTTACATTTTTAAAAAATAATCCTTGTATGTAATTTTTAGAATTTTTTAACATTATAATATGTTTCTATCTTTTGTAATTTTTTATATTTTTATATGTTTTTTTCTTTTATTATTATCTTTTGTGTTGTAGTTGATATTTTGTTTGTTTTTAAATTTGAATTGTCTTCAGTGGGAATAGTAATTTTTACCCCTCCGCTATCCAACACTTTCCCTACTGTTGCATTTGCTGGAGTGGGAATAGTAATTTTTTCCCCTCCGCTATCCATCACTTTCCCTACTGTTGCACTCGCTGGAGTGGGAATAGTAATTTTTACTCCTGTGCTATCCAACATATTCCCTACTGTTGCACTCGTTGACGTGGGAATAGCAATTTTTTTCCCCTCCGCTATCTAACACTTTCCCTACTGTTGCACTCGCTGGAGTGGGAATAGTAATTTTATCCCCTCCGCTATCCAACACTTTCACTACTGTTGTACTAGCTGGAGTGGGAATAGTAAGTTTTACTCCTGTGCTATCCAACATATTCCCTACTGTTGCACTCATTGGAGTGGGAATAGTAATTTTTACCCCTCCGCTATCCAACACTTTCCCTACTGTTGCTCTGGCTGGAGTGGGAATAGTAATTTTTTCCCCTCCGCTATCCAACACTTTCCCTACTGTTGCACTCACTGGAGTGGGAATTACTATTCCCACTCCAGCGAGTGCAACAGTAGGGAAAGTGATGGATAGCGGAGGAAAAAATTACTATTCCTACTCCAGCAAATGCAACAGTAGGGAAAGTGTTGGATAGCGGAGAGGTAAAAATTACTATTCCCACTGAAGACAATTCAAATTTAAAAACAAACAAAATATCAACTACAACACAAAAGATAATAAAAAACAAAAAAACAAAATATATATAAAAATATAAAAAATTACAAAAGATAGAAACATATTATAATGTTAAAAAATTCTAAAAATTACATACAAAGATTAATGTGTTGGATAGTGGAGAGGTAAACATTACTATTCCCACTCCAGTGAATGCAATAGTAGGGAAAGTTTTGGATAGCAAAGGGGAATAATTTACTATTTTTACTCCTGTGCTATCCAACATATTCCCTACTGTTGCACTCGTTGACGTGGGAATAGCAATTTTTCCCCTCCGCTATCTAACACTTTCCCTACTGTTGCACTCGCTGGAGTGGGAATAGTAATTTTATCCCCTCCGCTATCCAACACTTTCACTACTGTTGTACTAGCTGGAGTGGGAATAGTAAGTTTTACTCCTGTGCTATCCAACATATTCCCTACTGTTGCACTCATTGGAGTGGGAATAGTAATTTTTACCCCTCCGCTATCCAACACTTTCCCTACTGTTGCTCTGGCTGGAGTGGGAATAGTAATTTTTTCCCCTCCGCTATCCAACACTTTCCCTACTGTTGCACTCACTGGAGTGGGAATAGTAAATTATTCCCCTTTGCTATCCAAAACTTTCCCTACTATTGCATTCACTGGAGTGGGAATAGTAATTTTTACCTCTCCACTATCCAACACATTCCCTACTGTTGCACTCGCTGGAGTGGGAATAGTAGTTTTTACTCCTCCGCTATCCAACACATTCCCTACTGTTGTACTCGTTGGAGTGGGAATAGTAATTTTTACCCCTCTGCTATCCAATACTTTCCCTACTGTTGCACTCACTGGAGTGGGAATACAAATTTTTACCCCTTTGCTATCCAACACTTTCCCTACTGTTGCACTCACTGGAGTGGGAATAGTAAATTATTCCCCTCCGCTATCCAACACTTTTCCTACTATTGCATTCACTGGAGTGGGAATAGTAATTTTTACCTCTCCGCTATCCAACACTTTCCCTACTGTTGCAGTCACTGGAGTGGGAATAGTAATTTACTCCTCTCCGCTATACAACACTTTCCCTACTGTTGCGCTCGCTGGAGTAGGAATAGTAATTTTATCCCCTCCGCTATCCAACACTTTCACTACTGTTGCACTAGCTGGAGTGGGAATAGTAAGTTTTACTCCTGTGCTATCCAACATATTCCCTACTGTTGCACTCATTGAAGTGGGAATAGTCATTTTTACCCCTCCACTATCCAACACTTTCCCTACTGTTGCTCTGGCTGGAGTGGGAATAGTAATTTTTCCCCTCCGCTATCCAACACTTTCCCTACTGTTGCACTCACTGGAGTGGGAATAGTAAATTATTCCCCTTTGCTATCCAAAACTTTCCCCACTATTGCATTCACTGGAGTGGGAATAGTAATTTTTACCTCTCCACTATCCAACACATTCCCTACTGTTGCACTCGCTGGAGTGGGAATAGTAATTTTTACTCCTCTGCGATCCAACACTTTACCTACTGTTGCACTCACTGGAGTGGGAATAGTAAATTATTCCCCTCCGCTATCCAACACTTTTCCTACTATTGCATTCACTGGAGTGGGAATAGTAATTTTTACCTCTCCGCTATGCAACACTTTCCCTACTGTTGCAGTCACTGGAGTGGGAATAGTAATTTATTCCCCTCCGCTATCCAACACTTTCCCTACTGTTGCACTCGCTGGAGTAGGAATGGTAATTTTATCCCCTCCTCTATCCAACACTTTCACTACTATTGCACTAGCTTTAGTGGGAATAGTAATTTTTACTCCTGTGCTATCCAACATATTCCCTACTGTTGCACTCGTTGGAGTGGGAATAGTAATCTTTACCCCTCCGCTATCCAACACTTTCCCTACTGTTGCTCTCGCTGGAGTGGGAATAGTAATTTTTTCCCCTCCGCTATCCAACACTTTCCCTACTGTTGCACTCACTGGAGTGGGAATAGTAAATTATTCCCCTTTGCTATCCAAAACTTTCCCTACTAATGCATTCACTGGATTGGGAATAGTAATTTTTACCTCTCCGCTATACAGCACTTTCCCTACTGTTGCACTCGCTGGAGTGGGAATAGTAATTTTACTCCTCCACTATCCAACACATTCCCTACTGTTGCACTCGTTGGAGTGGGAATAGTAATTTTTACCCCTCTGTTATCCAAAACTTTCCCTACTGTTGCACTCGCTGGAGTGGGAATACTAATTTTTACCCCTTCGCTATCCAACACTTTCCCTACTATTGCATTCACTGGAGTGGGAATAGTAATTTTTACCTCTCCACTATCCAACACTTTCCCTACTGTTGCACTCGCTTGAGTGGGAATAGTAATTTTTACCCCTCCGCTATCCAACACTTTCCCTACTGTTTCACTCTCTGGAGTGGGAATAGTAATTTTTACCCCTCTGCTATCCAACACTTTCCCTACTGTTTCACTCGCTGGAGTGGGAATAGTAAATTATTCCCCCCCGCTATCCAACACTTTCCCTACTATTGCATTCGCTGGAGTGGGAATAGTAATTTTTACCTCTCTGCTATCCAACACTTTCCCTACTGTTGCACTCGCTGGAGTTGGAATAGTAAATTTGAACCCTTCTGCTATTCAACACTTTCCCTACTTTTGCACTCACTGGAGTGGGAATAGTAAATTATTCCCCTCCGCTATCCAACACTTTCCCTACTATTGCACTCGCTGTAGTGGGAATAGTAATTTTTACCCCTCCGCTCTCCAACATTTTTTCTACTGTTGCACTTAGGGGTCGATTCCGATTCGGGCCGGAAATCTCTCCGACCGAGCCGGACCCGGAGAGATTTCCGACCGAATCGGACCCGTGCAGTCCGACCGAACGAGTCCGATGCATTCGTATGCCACCGGACACGAGTCGGTCGGACTCCCATTGAACTCAATGGGAGCCGGTCGTACAACGCGTACGCGGGCTCCCATTGCCTCAATGGGTGCGAGGCGGACAAGGGCGCCCCCTACAGCGAGTACGCCGCGAAGTGCTTCGCGGCGTACACGCACAGGTAGGGGGGACCCATGGGTCCCCCCTGTGTGCGCCTCGCACGGGTACGCGTACAGGGGGGTCCGACACGGACCCCCAAAGTGCGGCTCCGACAGCTCCTTGGAGCCGGACTGCGCGAGTCGGTCGGAGCGGTCGAGGTGCGCATCGTACTTACCCGGCCGGAAAACGTCTCCATTGCGCGGTGCGAATCGGGTCCGAGCGAGTCGGTCGGAGCGGTACGATCCGGGTACGAGTCGGTCGGAGCGGTCGGGTCGCCCGGACGAGTCGGTCGGCGAATTCGCATCGTACTCGCTCGGCCGGACCCGCGTACGGTTCGGTCGGGAAACAGGGCTCCGAATCGGATCCGGTAAAGCCGAATCCTATTCGGAGCCCTACCGGCCGAGATCGGAATCGGCCCCTTAATGTAGTGCAAAATGTAGGTTTAAAAAATATTAAATATTTTAATATTTTAATTTATAAAATAAATTGTTACAGGTGTATGCATATATATATATATATATATATATTTAATATATTTATAACATTTTATAAATAATTAAAATTATTATAATTCATAATTGTTTTTAAGTAAATATATATATATTATATTTTATATATGTATGTTTAATTTTTTACAATTACATTTATTACTTATATTTTTTATAATTTACTAATAAATCTAAATACATTTTTTTAAGTTATATTTATTATTTTATTTTTTTACACTATTTTTTATACATATAAAAAAATCAATATTTTGTACATCGATATTTTTTACAACAATATTTTTTTTCGATATTTTTTGTACTTAAACCATTATAAATATAGGAGGTCGATATTTTTGACAACGATATTTATGTCCCGATATTTGTGTAGGCCGATATTGTGGTGGTCAATATTCTGTCAGTGATCCCATAAAATGACCACAAAGATGCCTGGGCACAATAAAAACATTTTACAAAATATCTAATTTTACTTTAAAAGAATGCGTATTTCTTTCCATAATCCAAAAAATATCATTCCATAAAATATGTTTTTTTCTTCTTTATATATGTGTAATTTTTGGAAGATATAAAAAAAACTGTCAGGCAAAGCCCTGGATGCCTCCCATACGCCTCCTTCCTTTTCCTGAAGTTTAAATAGAGATCACTTCCTTTACTTCTATAATGATCCAAAACTGGAGGCTGAAAAGAGGAAGAGGGAAAATGGAAATTCTTTTCCAATCCAGTAATGTAAACAATCAGTGGTGAGATCCCCATGAGTCTTATTTAGAAGCACAGACTCCCTGATCAACACGATCAGCAATACCGACTTTAATGAAAATCTAATCTACCACTGGCCCCCTGCACCACACAAAAGAGCTGAAGCGAGTACAGTAACACCTGCTTTCAACAACGACTGACAAGGGAATGGAGGAAGGGACTTGATTATGATTGTGGAATGTAGGGACCTTGTATGTCCACCCCATAGTCTTCCAAGGATAATCGCCGTCTCTGATGAGTTAGTCGATGAGGGAACCTCAGGGCCTAATCAAAGTGTCCAAACCCATTTTTCCCCATATGATAGGATTGGTTGTGATCAACTAACCTGTCTCATACTAATGGCCTGCATGCTATGGTTGATAGTTTTGCTAGGCATGATAGGTTTTATTCCAACACGGCCACTTTGGCCTTATTGGTTCATGGTTCACTTTATAATTGTGACAATTCCGATGGGTTTGAAGGAGCCAGAAGTGTTATTAATGGCTTGGAAGATAATAGCAATGAATGGAAGAAGTACCCATATACTAATACGGGGGCAACAACTACAATGGTTTCTTGGAATCTGGCTGGCCTTAAAGCCAACCTGTTGCAAACCCGTTGGTGTGAATTTATCGACAGGGCAGTATATCACTTCTCCATGACAAATCTTGTCATCATTTCTCTTTAAGATAGGTTGGAGATAAAATAACTTACTGACTCAGGCCTGCCCAGACAGTGTACATATACAGCACACTGTTAGAATTCTTCTTTTAGCCTCTAGATTCTCCCTCCTACCATGTTCCTTAACAACCCAAATCATGTCCTTTACTGCATATGTGTTAACAAGGACCATCCCACATTGCACCCATTTTTAGTAAAATAAACAAAGGTTTAGAAGATAATTGTGCTTCCTTTGTCAGCTCCTGTAAAATGTACATTGAAACTGGTAACATAAATTAACATGAAAAATAAATTAATGGAACATATAGGAATATTAGTTCAATATATTAGGTGAGAAAAAAAAACCCTAGCATCCTGGGTGCAATCATATTCCATTGGAAACTCTCTTCAACATAGACACACACATGATAAACTTCAACACCACCATATGGCTGAACCATATGTTGAAGTGTATGTAGGCACCCACAGATATATTTGCTGATGCTTTTAAAGTCTATGCTATTTGAGGGGCGTTGCAAAAAATCAAAGACTTTGAGCACCGCAATTAGGGATTTCAAAATGCTGTCCTCTGTTTGACAATAGAAATAAAATATGTCTCTACTGCCTGAAGAGGCAGAGGTGGCTATTTGCTTATCTTTCAGAATAAAAGACAGTAGTGCAATTCGGTTGGGATGAGAATGTGCCTTGCATGGTATACACGTGAGTACCTTGCCTGCATGTCTAGCTGGGAGCATCTGGTATTCTGGCTTATGGATTTTCTGACCCTAGCCTCACACTAATCTAATGTAAGTGTGATCACCTAGGCTTTCCTTTGACCTGTGCCTGGTTCTGGACCTGTCCTGATCCTAGTGGTGTGCACCCAGCGAGCCCTCAGAAGTGACGGTAGGCCAATGTCCCTATCAGGGGTCATGCATCTAGCACAGTAGTGGCAGCATACTCTGTTTTGTATAAATCCTAGTGTTAAGAGTCTTTTGTACCTGTACCACATGTACCAGGCCCACTCATGGAAATTTTGTGAACCTAGAATCATAATACAGAGTTCCAAAGAAGCTGAACAAATGTATATATGTTTATGAGAAGTGTAGGATGGTGGAGTATTATGTGGTGATGCTGGTTAGGCTTCACCATACAATTCTCTTACAGGCCCCAAAGATGGTCCATGCATTCACAATAATAAATCCGTAGCTCAGTCCTGGTAGTATGGCAAAGAGCAGTCAGCATTACTAAAAGAACATGTCTTAAGCATTTCAGAGTACTCACATAGACGATAAGTAATTGACACGACTCGAAAGAAATCCAACACTAATTTATAAAAATAAAGCATTTTTTTATATTAATTTAGACACCAAAATGAACATGATCAGAATAGAAGTGGACTTATGGATTTTAGTAGAAAACATAAATCTCAGCTATTCAATACTGCAGAACTTTTGCATTGCGGTCAATGGGAAAAAGTAGTAGTGACAATCGGTCACTTGCAGGTCGAGCTGCGTGGAACCCAAGGAGTGTAAAGGCGAGGTGGGCCCCAGGACCAATCCACAACAGTCATTTCAATTTCACCTGGCCCATGGAGCCCAGGTGCAGAGTTGCCCTGGCTGTCCTTTGTGCTGAATGGGAACCGCAGGAGAGCAACTTTTACCGCTTACACAGTGCTGCGGGGGAAAGGGTGCAAAATCTCCACAACTGGACCGCTGCTGAAGTCAGGTGAAAGTTATAAGGGGTTCCCTCTAGATCCAGCATCGAGTGAAGGGGTCAGTTTGTGGACTGGTGACCAACAAGCTTTGGCAGCAGTAAGTACAGCAGATGGCTACTTCGATGTCCGATGGCCAAGGGGACATGGTAGCTGCGTGAAACTACGTGGAGGGCATGTCTGCAGTTCCCACAATGCACTAGACCATCTGGATTTGGGTGATTCCTTGGTGGGTCCAATGGCCAGTGATTCTTTGGATCCAGAGTGTTGATTTATCTGGATTTTGCAGGGGACTACTGCCCCTAGTCCAGGGGAGTTTGACGTTGCTTCTGGCTCTCACAGGGATCCTTCTGTCTGGGGAAAATGAGCTTTAGCCTAGGGAGAGTCTTGGTTGTGCAGTTCCAGGAGTTATGCAAAAGGTGCAGAGTCTCCTTCTTTTGGTTTGTGCAAGTCCTGTTAGCTAGACTTGGGTCTCTTTGTCATCTTTGATGCAGGTTGGTTCAGAACTGAGATTTTGGTGTCAGGGGTAGCCCTGGAATCCTAGATTCTCCTCCTGAGGTGACCACATCTGGGTGTGTAGGTAACCTTTTCTACCACTTTTAAAAATGCCAGAAGCCTTCCTCAGCTTTAAAGACAAGTTAGCCCAACCTAGAAGTGTGACTAGCCTTCCAGGGGTGTACCCCTCCTGAGTACCTAATTGTCCCACCTGCCTGGGTGCAAATGTGCCTATGGGCAGGGGAAGGGCTGTCTCCTCCTTTGGGAGGCAACCTGGCTGCATTTCAAAAGCAATGCAGTCTTTAAAGCTCACTGCCTTGATGTGGAATGCCACTAGCCTGTCAGGGAGGGAGGCATGACCTCCTTCCTGTCCGGGCCATTATTTCTGACTCCTGGGAGGATTGGCAGGGGGTCATAGTCCTGTCCTGGCGGCTGCAAGGGCTGGCTGTCAGCCAGAGCACAGGAAAGGCTGGGTCAACCATGTGGTCATCCTCCGAGGTAGCCACCTGGGTGCTTGGCACATCATCCTCAACACAAAATTTGTGTCAGGGGTGATGAGGCACGTTGTTTGATACCAAACACAATATAATTAGGTGGGACAATAATGGAGCTGCCAACCTTAGGCTTGCACGGGTGCCAGCTCATGTTATCCTAGGGACCGTCTATCACTTATAGTGTGCTTTAATGGGAAAGGCCACTATAGAGGAATATAAGCTTGCACTTACATGTCCACACCTTTAATATAATGCAGCCTGCCTCCTGGGCTTAAGGAGGCCTCCCTTAGGCGTGAGTGGCATATATGAATAATAGTGCATTAACTTTCCCACGCATGGTGAGGGCAAATACGAGTTTGAGCAGTTTACACTGCTCCTGCAGTCTGCAATGGCGGGCCTGCTGTCAGTAGTTTACTTGGGTCACTCAGGGTGGCACAAACAGTGCTTCAGGCCCTGGTGACCCCTTTATCTCCCATGCCCTGGGTACCACTGGTACCATATACTAGGGACTAAGAAGGGGGTTGAAGTCCTTTGCCAATTGGGGTTACCAATTAACACATTCCAGTTTTAGGGAGAAAGCACTGGATCTCGGGCATGGGCATCAGGCTCCAGTGAACTTTCAGAGTCATAACCATCAGCATTGCCGTAAAAAGTGTGGGGGGGGGGTGACCATACAGAAAGGGTACTTCCTACAAGAAGCATGTTGTAAAATTCAGAAGTGGCAAAGGCCTCTGAGCAACAGGCTTCCACTTAAGAATGTCATTATATCCTTTCTCTTACAGAGGCATGCTGATTAGTCTTCCTGAAACTGCCATTTGATGGATGGTAGTGGGGAAGGGCAAGTTTTTATTTCCTGTTGTTTGTGTGAGAAGGATCTTTTAGTAGAAAAGCATCCTTTAGTCTGTTCCTGATCACTGTCAGGTGTACCTGTTCATAGATAGGTGCAGACTACTCACACCCCTTTGTGCCTCAGTTGTGGGTGCCGCAGCCTGCAGCTGACCCTGCTGTGAAGAGCATCACTCAAGACAAAGGCTGAGTTTCGGAGACATTCTGAGAAGGACACATAAAAGGAGAACCAACCCAAACCAGTTCCGAAAGGTCAGACAGACAACCTCCTCTCGGAACAAGGAGGGGTGCTCCAAAGAGTACCCAGAGGACTACTGCGCAACCAGAACTGGTATCTGAGCAACAGTCATCATCACAGAGATAAGGGAAAAGCCTGTGGAATCATGCTTGAGCAGAGAGAGCCAACCCTGAATGAAGAGCTGACAGCTGGTGTAGACAGAAGTAATTGCATCTTGTGTTGTGGTTCATCCACCAAAGACTTGAAAACCTGTGTGACTGGATTTCTATAGTCTGGGAACTAGTACCTGAACTCCTTGGAGGGACTGTATAACCTTCCAATCACCCTCAAGCAGTCTCCGCTGTTGTCCGCGATGTTGCAGCTGTGACACTTGCCAATTGTGCCCGATTATTCAGCTCCATTGATTTTGGAATCAATGTTGCCCGATGAGACTTGCTGCATGCTGTTTAGTGAGGATGGTGCAACTGTGCCACCATCTCCCCAAGCAGCACCTGCTGCCCCAGAAGTAGTAGTCTGCGGTGCCCACCCCACGGTACTCCACTAACCAGCCTAGGAAGGTAGCCTGACACTGATCAAAAAAGGTGTACCGAACGGAATACGCCACTTTGAAGTAAGAAGCTGCTGTTTTGAGAAACACAGTGATGAAGTATTGGCTGGTTGCCATAGTGTGAGAGACCTACATGACCAACCCGACATAGCTGCCATTCCCTAAAGCATCTCCAAGCTGTTATGTACCACATGAGCCCCATGCACAGAGAAGAGGACTGCAAGATTGCTTCGTCTGGGAAGAGGGCCATCATCAGAGGCGAATCACTCCTTCCACTGTCTCCAGGATCCTACCAAGAGGTCTACGCCTGCCTGGTCTGAGCTGGTCTGCTGCGTGAACTGACCATGGGTGAACCAGGCAGGAGGCAGAGGCCAACAGCAGCCCTCCACAGCCAGGAGAAGTGGGTGATAGACTATTAATTTGTCCCAGGTAAGAAAGAGACTATATGCTAATAGAGGGGGAAAGCTGAACCTGCATAAATACCTATGCCACTGGGCTGTAGCTTACTGTGAAGGGGAGGAGGATAAAGTGCACAGAGGGGGCACCCTTGAGGCTTATTGGATTCACATTTATACAACAGGCATGGGGATCACTGTCTACATATTTGTCGTTTTTTGTTTTTGTTTTACTATTTTTAAAAAAGGACTTTTATTTTCAATATCAGAACCAGGGCACTGGACAATCCTGTTACTGTTATCCTGGGTCCATTGATGAATTCTGAGCCTATTATACAACCCATACTAACCTCCCTGAGCAGCCTGTGTTTGCTTGCGAATGCTACCACTGTCAAGTGCTGACAGGATTGGCCTAGTTTTGCAGAGCCATAGTAGGACGGACCACAGGACAGTAAAGTCAAATGACCCCCGTCCCTATGGCTGTGGCCCAGTAGCTCCTGGCTGTATGATAGATCACCCCCACCAAACAAAAAACAGGATCTGATAAATTCAATTAAATTCCCAATTAAAAAACATTTAAATTGCATAAGAGAAACATGTTTGACCCTTTCAAAGAGAGTGACCTCGGACAATGAAGGCCAGTTTAAAAGTAATGTCCACATCACCAGTCAGCTGAAGAGACTCCAGATACATCTTTCTTCCTTCATCTACTGAAAATAAAAATACCTACTCACACAGCGATTCTTAAGGGGGTTTCCAAAACTGATCTTTTTGTCCAATATAAACATAGTAGGCTTGTTAGACCTTTAAGCCTTAGGGTGGTCGTCCCCCAAACGTTTGTCTTCCTCCTCCATTTTTGCTGATCTCACTCATTTTTGCTGGCCTTAGGGCTCTGCGCTCTTTACCACTGCTAACAGTGCTAACGTGCATGTGCTCCCGCCTTAAAACATGGTAACATTGGCCTATACCCAATTGGCATATTTAATTTACTTGTAAGTCCCAAATAAAGTGGCACCACATGTGCCTAGGGCTTGTAAATTAAATGCTTCTAGTGGGACTGCAGCAGTGATTGTGCCACCCACTTAGGTAGCCCTTTAACCTTTTAAGTGCGGCTGTCGGCCAATGGCCGATGTCCTCACTTCCTCTCCAGTGCAGGTGTCAACCATTGGGTGATACTGGGAAGGCACTTAAAAGCTCCTCTGGTGCAATGCACCAAAGGAGTCCTTTTTTTTCCATCTGTCTGCTCGAGAAGATGTTTTCGAGCAGCATAATTGTTTTTTTTTTTACTACAATGATGATAGGCGTGCAGGGCACGCTGACGTCATTGCAGTAAAAGGCAAAGTAAAACAAGCCTATGGGCTCATTTAACTTTCACTGAATCAGTACTCGATGAGCTATCTCAGACCCCGAGCACTGATTCTAAAGGTAGAGGTATCGTTGGAAAGGGGAGAATCTCTCCTTTCCAATGGTACCTTTGCCCCGTTGATCACTGCATGGGGATTGCCACAGGAGAGCAATCCCTAAGCAAGGATCCACCCAGAAGACACCAGGGTGACGGCCCCTTAGGCAAGGGCTTGTGCTCCCCCTTTAACAATTTATTTATTTCAGTCTTTCAGTCCTGGGGGCAGCTTGGAGCAATTACCCCAGGGAGCAGAAAGCACACTAGGCACCAGGGTTATTTAATTAATTATATAGAAATAGAGGCGTGGGATCTGCCAAGCATGGGCATGGCCAAGCCCCCACTCCACATAAATGGGGAACCTGTCTTTCTGCTCCCACTGGAGGTAATTACCCCTGATCTGCCCCCCATGGAGGGGGCAGAAAGCCCATTAGGTGCCAGGTAATTTAATATAAATAGAGGGGTGGGGGAGCTCACCATGAGTATGACAATACCCCCACCCCAACTAAATGGGACACCAGTCTTCATGGCCCACTTGGGGGGAGACAGATACAAGTACTCCCGATCTGCATTCCCCGGGGAGGCTGAAAGCCCACTAGGTACGAGGGTTATTTAATTATATGGAAATAAAGGAGTAGGGGATTCCCAGCATGGGCATGGCCATGCCCCCACCCCACATAAATGGGGAAACAACATCTCTTCCCCCTTGGGGGGCAGATTGGGGTAATTACCCCCGAAGCCCACTCGAAACCAGAAAATGCATTTTTGAAAAAGAATACTGGGGTAGATGCTGCCCAGCTTGGGCATGGCCACGGCCCCACCCAGAGTAAATGGAGCAACAATGTTTCTGCCCTCCGAGGGGCAGATGGGGGTATGTACCCCTAATCTCCCGGGGCAAAAAGCCCACTAGACTACAGGGAAAGTTTTTTTTAAATAAAATATAGGGGTACGGGCTGCACACCATGGGCATGGTTATGTTCCCACCCCAATTAAAGGAGGCAAGTCTTTCTGCCTCTCAGGGGAAACTTTGAGGTAATTACCCCCGGTTTACCTCTCAGGGGGCCAGAAGCCCACTGTATGGCAGCAATATATATTTTTAATGAAACAATGGAGTGGGTCTTGCCCATCCAAACATCAGGCTCACCCTCACCCTTAAACCCTCAACAGTCTTTCTGCTCCCTTGTGGACTGAAACACCCCAACCTAATGGCAAGGAGGAGGACATTTGATTCTTTTGGGTGTTGTTTTACATATGGGCTATCTCCCAATATCGACCCACTTACAATGGTGAACGGCTGCAGTTTTGGGGCTTCAGTAGGCTGATACCTAGAAAAATGTACCAGCCCCAAAAATTAAACAAACCACACATTTATAAAGATATTTCTCCTTTCAAGGTTTTGGTAATGTATGTCACAACTGTTAAGAGAAGCAGCAGCAGCAAATGCAGACATATAGGACACTAGGGGAGTTGCACATGAAATAGATATATAACACAAACCCTCTAGATATTTCTATAGAAAAATTAAGGGCCTTCTCTAGAGTTTGGCAGCCAGGGTACTCCGTCAAAAGTGTAGCAGATGTCCCGTTCACCATACTAAACGTGCATTAAAAACAATGACAATCTAAGGGGGTCATTAGGATGTCGGACGGAAGGGCATCCGTAGTGCTGGCAGAAATCGGAGAATTCTCTGCACCCCATGCGGTTATTGCGACCGCCACATTACAATGGGCCAACATAGGCCATTTACGTACCTCCACGGTGTATCTGCGTCCGCACGTGTTGCCCTCACGTAAGGGTGGCGGACGGAGCCAATAGAGCAAGGACAGCGTGCGGAATCACGTCTCCACCGCCAACCACATTACGATGTACCAAACAGCCAATCCCACCGCTGCGGAAACCCCACCTCATCGCGGATGGCGGAAGCACAATAACAGCGAGGGAATATCCAAGCCCTATACACGTACACCACCAGAGCCGCAATGGATCCAGCCCTACAGGCCTTACCGCTGCTGTACCGGATGCATTACCAGCAGATCAGACGCTGCCGCGCACAACAGCAGAGGTACATTCAACACCCATACACGCATGCAACCACGGTACAACAACAACTCACTGCAAGCGTGCAGGCAGGGCCTGCACAACCACGTCTGTGGAAACGATGCCTCCCCTATTCACATCAGTGAGACTCTCAGGGGCCAGAATGTTGCCCCGTGCTGATGCCTCCTGCCACTCAGCTCCCCTCACACCCACCCACCAGCACTACTCACACAGCTCCAATCCTGATCAAGGTAACAGATTAGCATTGGTGATGGGAGTGCATACACTGCAGACTGCAAAGTGACCAAGATGCCTGCCCAGGATGGCTAGCAGGCGCAAGGGAAACAGCTACACATTTTGCAAACATCCACTGCCACACAACCCTGGCAAACATCCATGCAGGAACAAGACAAGAGGACTGTGATGCCAATCCATCTGTACTGTACCACAGCAACCATTACTGAAAGCAAGTAGGTACAAACATCACACATCACCCACTGAAATAGTGCCGCTGGCCAGCATGCCAATGGAAACAGATCATCAGCACATAGCACAGTGCCAGAACATGGAGGGGAGTGGAGGGTCAAACATGTGCATGGCAGCCATTGGCACAGGTCACGAATGAAGTGGTGGATACACCAGATCTGTACAGTTGAGGAGTGTTCCAAGCAAAAATCCATGTTTAAGTCTGACTCAATGTGCATGGCCAAATGCAATTACTGTCACAGCTATGAATCTGAACAACTCCAATTTGGGCACAGAAAGTGTCAAGTGACAGGTATGCCTGTGAGAAATCACATATTATGTTTGCAACCCACAGACATGCAGAACTGTGTGAACAAAGGTAAGCAAGACCAAGGCCATATCCCAAGACACACAACACAGACATTGCACTGACCCACTTTGCATACTCACCAATGATGAGTCGAACATGCAGGTGCACACTAGGCCTGCGAGGTCACAATGACACACAGCACACAGCTCCTGCAACAACCCCAACATGTCCACCAACACCCCACAAGGTGTCTGACCATGGAAACAAACAGGCACACATCACATGGACCATACATGATTGAAAGGGCAATGCCCAAGGGCACACACACATCAACATCTCAGAGAATTACAGCACACTCACACTGTACGATGACTCCAATAAGAACATGTACCTCCATCCATCTGACTATGAAGCCATACCCATCCAAGATGACAACATACCCACACTAGTGTGTACACATCAAGATAGACCACACAGATATGTAGTACCCTGCCCACCCCTCAAGTCATCATGTAAATTGGAAGACATTCACATGAAGGAGATCCAACCCATCTGACATGTGTGAAGAAGGAGAGCACAGCCAACGCAATGAACAGGACCAGAGTGGACCATCACTGACAAGTAGCCCGCCCCCATCAATACTCTGAGTCAAAACATGACAGCATTCTGCAGAACCCCTGGTAACCCCTGTAAGATCTAGTACAGTACATGAGAATGGCAAAGTGTGACTTCAGAGCATTGAACCCATGAACACATGCACATAAATTGTACAGCAACATTTGTAAGGCCACCGACAACGTCAAGAACATGAATAACTTCATTCAAACACAAACTCAGTATCAGCATGTAAAGTGCAAAACATGAAGGGCAACTGCCAGTCAAAACTCAAGTCCGCACAGTTGTGCTTTGGAAATACACACAGATCAATGTAACACAGTCCACAGCCATGTAAACATCACCAGTACTGGGCTAGCAAATGGTCAGCTCAGCCACCGCTCAGGGAGGAATGGGCTGGGAAGAGGGACCAGCCATCAAATATGTGGAGAACTGGAACTGTGTGGGGGATGACTATCTGGGGTAGTCTGAGGACTGGACCTGGGAGGGGGAGAACTGGCACAGGCAGAGGGATCCCTGGATGTGGGAGCCTGAGGGCTGGCAGGACCCGGTGGAGTCGTCGCACGGGGAGGTGGTGACATGCACTGGTGATGCTCAGTGGCTGATGTTGCATGTGGAGGGCTGGGCTTCACTTGTTTGGGGATACGATAGCCCACAAGTGTCTTTGGACAAGGGATAGGTGAGGTGCCCACAGCTGCTCCCTTCCCCCCAGAAAGTGGAGCACGTGGCCGTGGATCCTTTCTTGCAAAACCCTCAGACCTAGTTCTACGCTGGGGGGGGTGTCCTACCCTGCCTCCCCTGTTGTGGAACAATCACTACCTCACTGCTTCTCTGTCCATGCTCACTAGGGGGACTTTTGGTGGGAGTGGAAGTTCTGGGCACAACATCCCTCTGAACTGGGGGGGGCAGTTGTGGAACGCAACAGCCCCACGGCAGCCTGGGCAAATTCTTGTGCTGAGCCTGGATCAGTAGTGGATCCTGGAGGGGTCTTGGAGTGCTGGGACTTTGACGTCTGCAATGTTGAGGCATGTCTTTTGTGTTTCAGCTCTGCACTCTCATGTGAGGTTATTTTGGTGGTGCTGGCATCTGTGCTCCTTGTGCACCTTGTGGATGATGTCTCGTGTCTCTGTCGCTTGGACTCCTGTTGTCGTGTGCTGCATGGGGATGACCTGGTGCCTGAGTGTACAGGTGTGTGGCTCCTCTGATCATGTGGGGACACTGGCAGGGTGGTTGAGGAAGGGACAGGAGCCAGACTTAGAGCCTGTGACTGCACTATTGCAGCCGTCAGTGTGGAGGCCAGACACTGGACACTCCAGAGCAGGCCACCTACGTCAGAATGGATGCCCTCCGTGAACGCTATTACCTGTGTCAACTTGCAGGGTCCCGCTGGTAATCCACTTGCTGCTTGCCTTCACTCGCGGCTGGAGCCGCTGACACCGCACTCCCATCCCGCCAATCAGAGCGCCAGGAGGCACTTCAAAAGCTGAGCGTGAGCTCCCGCAGCCCGGGTCCCGCTGGTAATCCACTTGCTGCTTGCCTTCACTCGCGGCTGGAGCCGCTGACACCGCACTCCCATCCCGCCAATCAGAGCGCCAGGAGGCGCTTCAAAAGCTGAGTGCGGGCTCCCGCAGCGCGGGTCCCGCTGGTAATCCACTTGCTGCTTGCCTTCACTCGCGGCTGGAGCCGCTGACACCGCACTCCCATCCTGCCAATCAGAGCGCCAGGAGGTGCTTCAAAAGCTGAGCGCGGGCTCCTGCAGCGCGGGCTCCCGCAGCGCGGGACGCGCGCGGGCGAAGCCCGGGCCAAGGGCGGGCCCGTCTGCGCCCGTCAGCGACCGGAGGAGGCCGGGCCGGGCCACATCTCTTGGTTACATCTGAGGTGATACAGAAGTAAGGAGTGGGGGCTGAAAGGCCTGCGGAAAAACACAAAAAGTCCTTATATTTTCTCGGGTCGAGGGTTGAGATATGGGGAGAAAGAAACCTACGCCCACCTCAAAATGTACAGATACAACATTAGATGGCTACTTGCAAAAAGCTGTGGGGGCACTCAACAAAGAAATCGCACAGGCAGAGCGTAGACTATCATTGACTCCCTCACCTGTAGCTGGAAACTTGGATATGCATCCTGCACAGACTGCGCCCTTAATAACAGCAGAGACCCCTCAACATACAATACTTTTAATCCCCCCCATTAGTCAAGAGGATCCACCAATTGCACCAATTGTACTTTCACCAACAGTCATCGTCTTGAGTCAGGGTCCCCGGGGTGGAGTGGAAAAACATGTGGATACTGCAACATTGTCAAGCACGGGGGACCCAAATTCAGCTGGGGGGAAAAGAAAGCGCACTGACCCGATGGGAACTGAACAGCGGTCACGGGGTCAATTGCCCCGGGTTAAGAGGCCCAAGCAAAATCCGGTGGTTTCCGCAGGACAACCTCGAGGGGGGGAGAGGGAGGAGGGGTTGGAAAACATAAAACTTTGCCCGAATTGGACATAATGGCAGCTCAATTTGGGAAAGTAGTGGCAGACTTATTAGAGCCGATACTATTGCGATTGTCCCGCATAGAAGAGCTGCTTGGTCAACCTTTGCCCTCTCTAGGGTGTTTCGTGAATCAAACTGGGCCTAATGTAAGCGGCCCTCTGGGCAAATGCCAGATAGATAGGGGAGAAAATGCCACCTCTAATGTAACTGAAAGGAGAAGGTTAGCTATAGATAGGCAAATAGACACAAGTGCAGAAGTTCATATATTACGTCCCTACCAGGGCAGTGAAAATCAGATAGTCTCCTTACCACCAGGGCTGCAAATACAGGCAGGAGGTCATGATAGGGGGCCAACAGCACTTATAGAGAATTTAACTCATCGAATCCTGAAAGGGATCATAGTAAGAGTAATGGGTTTGCAAATGGGCCTAAGAAATGTCGGGAACAAATCCAGAAAGACATGGTTTTAGACCTCCCGCCAGAATGTACTCCTTACACGTTGATCCTGACAGGGGTCCCACATCCTCACCAAGGTTATCATGAAAGTTGCCAGAGCCTTATTAATAAATCTGCATTTTGGTGCGCTAGTAGAATACATTCCCAGGTGAACTGGAGTGAGCATATTATAATGGCAAGACGGGTGAGCTGGTTGGGGAAAACGGAAAAAAATACTGAAGGCGATTGCGTGGTCTTGAATTTTAATAAGAAAAGATGGGTGGAATTTGCCTTAAGCCATCTTAGAGACTCCCCTGTGGAGTACATACAGGCCCGTCCATTGGGCTTTTTCTACCCGCCACATCAAAGGGGCATTATGCCCCGCACGCGACCCCTGAACAGAATCTCCCCTCCTCATCCCCCCACATGGCTTCACCCTAATCGATTTGAAGTATTGTCGGGATTAACAGATATCGATTGACTACCGCTGGGCCCACATAGTTCATGTAAGCAAATAAGGACAGGAGGGTTATCCAGGGAAAACTATTGCCCAGCGAATAGAATAGAAGGGATTAGGTTGGGGCAAAACCATATAGACCATAATATACACACATCATCTGATACCCCTAGCATAACTGAGAAGCGGTTGAGTGGGAATGACCCTCCCGGCCCCTCTACATCACTTAACCCAGGGAGGGGGGGGGACCCAGCTCAGATTTCGCAATTGCTAGTAGTAGGGAGGATCTAGTTAGAAGGGTTCGCACAACCAGACCCCTTAAACTGGTCTCCTGGAATATCGCAGGTATCCGTTCTAAACTAGAGGATGAAATGTGGCTAAATTACGTAAAGGCCTTTGATATTATTTGTACCCAGGAGACATGGTCAAGGGAGAATATTGATTTAGATGGTTATTGTTCTTTTAATGTGCATGCTGTCGCCTCCCCCGCAGGAAGAGCGAAAGGAGGACTGTTGACCCTGATCTCTCTTAAATATAGGTCTATAAATGTTAAGTCTGTTTGTAATTCACCTTGGTATCAATTGATCTTGATTTCTAATTTGTTCCAGGTTAAGACCCTTTTAATTAATTGGTACTATAATGTTTTTGACTCAAGCAGAAGTGACATTATTATAGACCTTAAGGAGGAAATTGATAAGATCGCCGGGAAGTGGCAGCCCCTATGTATCTACTGGGTTGGGGATTTTAATTGTACTTTATGTAGGTATAGCACAGATAAAGTTTGTGGGTTAATAGATACTGAGGGTCAACCCCTAGTACATTTTATACATACTCCCCAGGAGACGCCATAAATGATATAATTGTTGTGAATGACTTGCTCATTGTTGATAACCAGGTCAGTAACCGAGATCACCAATATCCCACCTATATGGGTAGAGGTAGGGAAAGTATCATTGATTTTATGCTAATAACTAGAAATTTTGCCTTCTTGGTAGATAGCTCCGCGGTGGAGCTAAATAACGCCAGCGACCATAACCCCCTTTACTGTGTCTCTACATGCAGTTACCCAAGAGATTGAAGGTGATGGTCGCCCCCTGCAGTATAATATAAATCAAGGGGTGAGAATTAAATGGAATAAGATTAATCCCCCACAATTTGAGGAGAGTACAGTCAAGGCGAACTTAGTTGATATTTTGAAATGCCTTGAATATGACTCTCCCCCTGAAACAGTCACAGAAGGATTTCAGATAATTTGTAGGAACGTATCTAGAAATCTAACAAACACATCTGCACCAAGGGAATCCAGGGGTACTAAATGGTTTAGCGCTGAGTGCACAAGGGCTCAAAAGGATTTAAAGAAGGCAGTACACACGAACCCACGAGATAAAGCCTTAATTAAGAGCGCAAGGCAGCGCTATAAAACCATAGTTGCGGATAGGAAACAGGATCTGAGAAAGCTGGCCTGGGAGGACCTTGAGAGAGCAAGTGCACTCAAAGATTCTAAAAGCTTCTGGCAGGTAATAAACCGCCCATTGTTCTCAGAGGATTCAAGGGGTATGGATTCATTAATACCAGGGGATGTGTGGGAATCCCACTACACTAAGATATTCAACCCAAATGGCATCACTACCAAGGAAACTAGCCAGGAGGTCCCACTAAATTTAACATCTGCACTTCACTTGAGTAACTCCCTCTCAGTGAGTGAGGTGGAAGATGCCCTTAAAAAAGGGATACTTCTAAAAGCTGCGGGGCCGGATGGGGTACCTCTTGACCTTTTTAAAAGTAACCTCCAACTTTGGTCACCCCTTTTGACAAATGTGTTCAGAGCAGCAATAATCGGCCCCATACCAACGTCATGGAAAGAGGCCATAGTGGTCCCTGTGTATAAAAAGGGAAAGAAGGAAGACCCGGCCTGTTATAGGCCCATTTCCCTAATTGACGCTACGGTCAAGGTTCTGGGGAGGGTGATTTTAGCCCGCCTTGATACCTGGGCAGACTCTAAAAAGCTGATATCCCAAACCCAATACGGCTTTCGAAGAGGCATGGGGACAAACGAACAGTGCCTAAATCTGGCACTGATTATGGGCAAGTACATGAAGGCAAGGAAGGGGTCGTTACACCTTGCCTTTATGGACTTGTCCAGTGCTTTCGATACGGTTAATAGAGGCAAATTGTGGGCAATGATGGGGGAAATGGGCTTCGAGGAACCTCTTGTCACTTTAGTGCGGAGGTTGCACGCATCCACCACGGTAGCCATACGCTTTGGCCCAGGTGGAGAAAGGACGAGGCCCATTGTGTCTAACCCTGGGCGTAGTTCGCGAAGTAGTGCTTCGCGAAGCTACGCAAAGTGCAGTTCGCACTACGCGAGCTTCGCGTAGCACTACGCGAACTGCGTAGTGCGTGTTCGCAATGATTGCACAGTGCCGGATGCTTGTCCGCACTGTGCAATCATTGAAAACGGCATCTTGCACAGTGCGAGCTGTCTTTTACTGCCTCTCGAGTAGATTTTTACTCGAGCGGCAGCTTTCTCAACGCGGACTGGTAGTTTCTCATCGCGAGCGGTCGCGAGCATACGCGACCACTCGCAATGAGAAACCTGACCTCCCCGCGTTGAGAATCTCGCCGGGAGGTTTATTTTCCACGCTCGCGATCGGCAACTTGATGTTGCTGATCGCGAACGAGGAAAAGTCTCGCCGGGATGTCATTTTGCTTGCTCGCGGTCGCCAACTTGACGTTGAGGACCGCGAGCAAGCAAAATGACCGCTGCGCTACGCTACGCGTGTTTGCACTGTGCTACGTGCAATTCGCGTAGTGCGAAGTAGCGCAAACTTCGCAAACTACGCGAGCGTAGCGTAGTTTTCCGCCCAGGCCTAATTGTGTCAACAGAAGGAGTCCGTCAGGGCTGCATATTGGCCCCCTTTCTCTTCCTTTTGTATACAAATGGCCTTGAATCTGCCTTGAAAGATCAGGAGTTAGATTTTCCAAGAATTGGGGAAAGCCGATCCCGTTGTTGTCATACGCGGACGACACGGTTTTAATGGCTTTAACCGCTAACAGCTTACAGAAGTCTTTAAATATCTTTACTAATTTTATGTTAGGCTTGGATCTAAAGGTCAATTTCACCAAATCTTATATTATGGTTTGTGGACCGAATAATACCAAATCAAGAAAATTTACGGTAAATGCCAAGTCAATCGACAAGGTCTCAAATTTTAACTATCTGGGGAATGTTTTTAATAATAAATTAAACTGGGAAAATCTTGTCACATTCAGAGTTCAGAATACTAGTCGTGCTGTGGAAGGTCTCTTCCGCTTTGCGTGCAAATTGGGCCATAAGCCAGTGGCGGAATTGTTAATCCTATACAGATCAAAATGTTTATCTATTGCCACTTATGGGGCGGGAGTATGGGGACATTATAAAAGCACGCAATTACAAACGTTAGAAAATAAGTTCTTAAAAGATTGCTAATGATCCCAAATAGCGCTCCCACAGCATTCTGTCACTCCGAGGTAGGGGTGGACTTTATTACTGATCGGATTAACATTGCCCCATTGATCCTCTGGGCCAAAGTCTGGTTGTCAGAGGACCTAAAGCTAACAAGAGAAATTCTCAAGGATTGTATGGCGCTGGACAATTCTGAGACCATTCCATGGCTAGGCTATGTAAAAAGAAAATTTAATGAAATAGGTCTGGGGCATTATTACGACAATCCAACTAGTATAGATACAAATATGAAATCGACCATAAAAAATGCATACTGTGGTGAGCGGGATAATTGCCGGCGCCTAGCAGGGTTGCAACCTCTTATCGATCACTTATTTTTACATCCCCAATTTTACTTATCTTTTACCACGAACGTGCAGTTTAGATTTTACTTGACTAGATTTCGGCTTTGCACATTGCACTTTTTAGTGGCCTTTCCTAAACAGGCCGGATGGTGCAATAATCTCATTCCTTGCCCTTGTGATAATATAGCACAACAAAGCACTCTGCACTTTACCCTATTCTGTGCTCTGTATAAGGAACCTAGGGCCCGGTTCCTTATTCCTTTTTTAAGAAAAACTCACCCTAGTAATTACCAGGAAGGTTTTAATAGATTATTATCCCTGTCTACTGAGGCAATCTGTACGGTAGTACTAAATTTTATCAGGATTGCTTTTTTAATAAGAAAACGGTATGAAATGTAAATAAAATTGGCGTCTCCCTTTTAGAATTTTAGAATTTTAGATTTTAAGAATTTTAGAATTTAAGATTCATGTATTTAAATTTCAAAGATAAATCAAGGAGTATTTGAGTCATGTAACATTTTATCGTATTTGATTCGATATGACATGTAATTTGTATATCTTGTATGAATGTTATACTTTTATGGTTATTCAAACCGAATAAAGTTATTCTTGACTTGACTTGACTTGCCATGATCCTGTAGGGCATTCAATAGCAAAGTCTGACCCACAGACACCTGACGCAAGATGTCAATGGCCTCCACACTGAGGGCAGCAGGGGACACAGGGGCTGGGGCAGCTGTGCCTGGGGGGAAAGATACCCCACCCTTCTTAGGGCATCATGCACGGATGACATTTGGGGGAGCATCAGGGACTGTGGACACAGGATGGGGTGTGTTGGACGAAGAAGCACTGCTTGATTCTCCTCTGACCGACCACACCGAGTAGTCACCACCTGAGTCTGAGGAAGTGGAGGTAGGCATTTCAGGAGCTGACTCATCCAGGGCACTCCGGTCCCCCTCCGATGAGCTGGTACCATCAGTGTCGCTGTACTCCAGGGGAGCAGTGATGCCAGTAGGTACACCAACTGTTACGTGCCCATCACCTTCTCTGATCTCGGTAGATTCAGCAGGAGACAGAGACACTGTTCAGTGAAGTGGCCTGACAACAAACATGATAGGCAAGATAAAAATAAAAGCATGTACCAAATGCACACATGTGACTGTCCATGCACAGGCTGCATTAGTCTACAATTTTTCCATGCTCAGCCCATGGATGTTAACATGCAAACTGGCAGTCATGCTCCAAGTAGCCATCATACAGTAAAATTGCTCGTCATGTGGTGCCATATCAACATCACATCCCATTGTCTGTAGGCACATCCACATGCCTCGAGCTAATAGAGTTACACATCAGTATACACTTAAACTCGTTTGGCTACACAGACTCCAACACGTATTCATCATCGATCTGAAAGTAACATGTGTGATGTTTCAGACATGTTGAGCAGCAACATTGAACAGTGTGCCATCCTCCCCACACACTCAAGTGCATCAAGTAGTGCGTAATGAATGTGGAATGCAGACAACCAAATCAGAATGCTGCCCTTTTGGCAAGCAGTCCGAGGCACACAGCACTGTACAGCCACATGTTTTGACCCTCGTGACCAACATAAGTAAGTGTGGCATACACTTTCCAGTCCCTCTGGAGCACCATATGGCCTCCCGTACTGTCCAAGGACCTCTCTTACCAGGACCCCCAGCTCCTCTGTGGTGAAGGGACGGGCCCTCGGGTTCTCTCTTCGAGACATGACTGGTTCCAGAGATGACATACAGCCGCTGTTCGTGCTGAGGATTGGCAGGCAGCAGTGTCTCTAGGCGAGTGACAGGTGTGTACATATCACAGCCAATATATATAGTGCCCTAGGCTCGTTCAAATGTTGGTCTGCTGTTACCATTGGCCAGCTGGCTTAGCATCCTTCATTTGGGGCCAATGGTTGGCCCCGCAGGGGCCTAGCACGCCTACCGCGACATTCCAAAATCACTACCGCTGCCGGTTCCCATTGGCTGATGGCTATACCTCATTGACGGTCATGCCCCGCGGAGGTCACGCAGCGGCCACCGCTATCCAGCACCATTCGATTGGGGCCAATGCTTGTTACCTCTGTGGATGCCACCTCTAGCGCCTGTAAACACAATTTAGCTTTAGCATGCACGCTTTGCTAACTGCATCATTCACCACACAACATTTGCATAAGGTCAAATGTGCAAACTGTTAAGGTTTCATGGCGTGTGACCTATGCCTTACGTCCTGACACACATGGAATGTCCATGAAAAGGAGAGTGGGAAGACATCACTCGTATTGTGTGGTGGCCAGCATGGCATGAAAAGAGTAAATGAGTCCAAAAGGACAAAGGCCGCTATCACTGTACTCACGTTGTGTACTGAGACATAAAAGATGTTAACACGTTTGGAGTAACACTTGCTACTTGACGGTCGGACACTTCTCCATGTTTTGTCTCATGAAATGCCAGTGATGTCGGCTGACATCCCCAGCTGGCCATTGTCATGAAATCAGACATACTTTTCAGCTCCACACTTTCTACACACGTACTGCTGTGCCATGCTGTGTGATCACCTGCTATTGCCTCCATGTGTGTACACACGTCAGGGCAATGCACATGTGTCTCAACATACATTGCTGGATCCAACATAAGTTGTGCTGTCAAACTATGTGTGCATGTATACACTAAACACGTGTATCTGTTTAAATACACTTCGAACGTGGCAATGTGTGTCACGCAGATTCATCACACAGTCCTGATGGACTGACCACATAATGCACATATGAACATGTCTACTGTGCTGCATACTCATGTGATGTTGTCCAGGTGACACAGACTGCCCTCATCCCGTTGTGTTGCTGTGTATTGTCGGACTTGAGATTGAGGACGTGCAAGGGCAGAAGATACATGCAAGTCAGTATTGATGCTGGTAACCACATGTGCTGTGCCTAACACACAGGGCTGATCACACCCTGATGTAGCAGGGTACGACATGTCATACACAATGTCATATTGTTGATGTACTAGTGCTCAGTATGAGGAGTGTGTGGAGTGAACCAAGGTCTTAATGCATGTCACTTGTGTCTTTTCACGTGCTCAAGAGTCATGTCAATGTTGTGGCCGTGTGAGTCTCTGGTGAAACTGTCACACACATCTCATCAATTTTTACCTACTTCTGCATGTGTCCCCTGCCAGAGTACGTAGGAGGAGCACACCTATCTATCACCTTGTCCCAGTCCTGGAAACCATGGGGGACATTACAATCAGCATGGAATTCCCTCAGGATCACCTCACAATGCGAGAGCTATGTCTCAGTTGGAGCCCCACTTGAAGTCCAGGTGAACATATCCTTGGGCATTGTCAGCAAAAGTCAAAGTGATGGCTGCACTGCATTTTTTGGCAACTGGGTCTTTCCAGTACACCGTGTCCAGCGCTGGAGGGATGTCACAGCCTATGTCCAGCATGGTGTTGCGTGATGTCCTGTCTGCAGTAATGACATACAAGATTCACTACATACAGTTCCCAAGGCGCAATGATTTGGCAGGTGTGAAGGGGGATTCCTATGAACTTGGACGCATTCCACATGTAGTGTGCGACATCAACAGAACCCACATTGGCCTAGTTCCACCACAGGCACGTGAAAGCATTTATACTAACTGAAAAAAATTAACACTCCATAAATGTGCAAGTGGTATGCCAAGCGTACCAGACCATTTCACACGTGTGTGCCAAGTATCCTGTGTCGGCACATGACACAGTCATTCTGCGCCACAGCAGCATACCACAATTGATGGCTAATCTACACCCAGATTGTGCCTGGCTTGTTGGTGAGTGGGCTGTGTCAATGAGTGTGACGTATGTGTGACATGCTGCTCCACTCACATGTCACAGTTACATTTTTATAAATGTGTTTATCCAGGATAGGTGACTCTGGCTATCCCAATCGTCCCTGGGTGCTGAGCCCACTGCGGAATCCAACTACGCCAGGGGAGGACCACTACAATGATGCCCATGGGAGAACACGTTGTGTGGTGGAACTCACTTTTGCACTTCTGAAGTTGAGATTTAGGTGTCTGGCCAAGACTGGAGGGGCACGTCTCTACTCACCCAAGAAGGTGTGCCAGATAGTAGTCGCATGCTGCATGCTGCACAACCTGGCCTTGCGCAAGAGGATACCCCGGATTCAGGACGATGATGACCAGCAACAGCCCCCCGCTGCAAACCCACACATGCCCAGGGACGATGACAGTGGTGAGGAAGAAGGTCTTGACCTGCGTGACCAGCTCATAGCCAACTACTTCCAATGAGTGTAAGTTATCATCATGCAACTATGACTGTGTCTGTGCGCATTGCTGTTGTCTCCCAAACTTGGTGGATTGTAGCTGTGAATCTGGACACATACACATGAAAAAGAACATGAATATGGGATTTGGGCAGGCAGTGGAAGAGTCAAACAAACAACTGGGTAAGCATTAGCACTGGCAACATTGTGTGTCCTGCCACAGTAGCTCTGTCACTCACCGACAGTGTAACAAGCGCCAAGACACCACATGACCCAACACTGCCTGATCCCTCTGTAATCCAGGTAACAGGACACACTCTCTCGTCCTCACTCTCATACTTCTCAACACTGATCACAGTACAATACAAGTTAATGTGCGAGATGTTTATTACTATTAACGTGTCCTAATGTGCAAGATACGTACCACGACATGCAGAACAATGCATCAGACCGAAACAGGCAGCATAGGAACGTGTTCAGATGTCATGGAGGGAGATGTCACATTAATGAGCACTCAGGAGGGAGTACTCCGATCTGATCCCCCCTTCCCTTGCTGGACAAGTCATGTGATGGATCACATTAGCTCAATGCCCTTTGTCAGAGGAGCCCACTCCTCAGCCCATATGATTTGACATGTACTGTACTCCAGGACAGCGCTGACTGAATGTTCTGCTGACAGTAATCAGGTGAAAGACTCAAACTAAGATACTTGCAGTACAACAAAGGCATGTAAGAACTAGCTCAACAGCTGCATGATGGCAGCAAGACTGGTACTAGGCGACAATGTCCACTACGGGCAGGAGACAGCCTCACCTTGCACAGGTGTGTGCCAACAAGCGATGCAGGCCGCAGAGGTAATCAGAGTCCAAGCGAATGCAGACATGTCCATTGTCAGTGCTAAATCTGTAATCAGTTCCGTAAGATGCAACTGTATGTTGATACATCTGTAATTAGTCCCAATCAGTTGTGGATGCAGGTAAGTAGTTACTCATCCAATAAAGCTATTGCAGCTTCAGCTAGGCAATCAGTTCCAAGAGTAGATCGTGATCAGCTTCAGCAAACAGGACGGCCACCCAATCCAGTAGTATGAATGAACAGATGTGCTCCTCGCACCCCGTGTCCGTAAGGAGCATTTCAGGCCAATAGGGGAGCGGTTCAATGTAGTCATTGCACACGAGAAGTTGTGCAATTGCACATGACCAGCTGCCAGCACTTATGCCAAGTTGTAAGGCATCCCATAGACGGGTATTCCGGGCACAGTCCCGGTCGTGGACCAACAAAGGACTCAACCACATGTCATAATCCAGTTCAGCAATCGATGTGTTGGATAGGCAGACATCCATGGCCCATTGAAAGGGGCAGCTGCGACAGTGGAACACAGGTTGCACACAGGTGAAATAGGCATAGCGGAAGCTTAGCCTATAACTGATGCGCAGCACAGCCAATGGCAACGCTCCCAATATATTCAGCATTCGTTCACGGTACAGTTGCACATGACCGGGGATGTGCAGGACCACAGGATGTGCAGCCATTGCGTTGTAGCTGCCGTTGAACCTGCACTCTTCAGAACAGCGGGAGGAATGTTGCTGAAATGCCACATGTCCGACAAAAAGTTGTTTGAGTGAGCACCTGTTGTACTCCTGAAATGGTCTGAGCGGAAGTGACAAGGCCATTCCCCACAAGGGAAATTGTGATATGAGCAAGGACTGCTGTGTGTGGAGTGTATGAACCTTGGTGTATCAGTTGCACTGAACCTAGTGGGAGACTCGTATTCAGCTGTTACAGTATCTCGCAGGAGGTAACAGCCACCTGGTATTCGAAGGTCAGAGGGGTGGATGTGAGTCCGCCTTCTTGTTAATACAAATGAGCTTTCAGCCCTGTTGATACTTTGAAGTCTGCTTACATTGTTGGAATGTGAGCCCACAAATTACTGTTGACATTCACATATGGGGGAGTGATGAGTTCATCCCTACGGCAATGGACACGTTGAGAAACTCTTTCTGTGTACGTGAGCCCTGCACGGGAAATACCTCTGTTTGTGATGTACATGACTCGATCAGTTCCTTCTGGTACATATGAGGGGCGTGTGAGCCTGGTGGCTGGGACTGGTGTACATTGATGTATTTTGCCGACAATCAACTTAGATAGGTTTCAATACACGTGTGACTGTACTTGTCTTGCTGAACGCAATAATTTCCTCAATCTAGCTTTGACCTGATTCGTTTGGTTCGTGCCTGTTTTTGGGACACTGCTGAGTGCTGCATTGTGATGCGCTGTGTGAGTCATTGACACTGCAGTCATTCCCATGTGGATGGTTGTAGGGGGTGGGAGGACACTGATTCACCTACCAGCACAGTACATCCCTTAGCATCCATGAACGTGCACTTACGTCAAATGTGCATACTTGTGATGAAGCAGAAGGGTTTGACTTCAGTTTGACAGGGAGAGGTACAGGGAGCTGAGACAATGGCGGCTGCTTACTCACCTTACACCTATTTGCTGAATCTGTTCCCTACTGATGAAGGATGATATCCATGTACACATGTGACTTGAGATTGACAACACTAACCCGCTAATACCTTGGTGTATCACCACGCACGGGAATCTAGTTGGCATTTAAGCTGAGGTGCATTTCCCAGGTTGCTAAGGTGTGCACTGTGCTGGGAGATGTAGTGCTGTGCTCCCATCCCCCTTCTGTCCATGTTGATGTAGTTGACCAGTGTAATATGGATTGCACGTGTACAGTGTTGCCTGGTGCTGTGCTTTGGCTGTCATGCCATCATATGTCAACCACATGTCATGTTCTTGTGTCTTTCTAGGTACCTCCGCTCACACAATGGATTGTGGCATTCAAATATGGAGAGACATTGCAATGTGAGTTAACATGCTATTTACTCTGAAAAAAATGGTACTGACACAAACGCTCAGTGTTGTGAATAGTGTTTATTTGTACATGAGTGACAGGTGAGGGGTGAAGTTGAAAGTGCTGGCACAAGAGTCATCAGGGTAGAACACACAATGCTGGTATGACACAGTCCAACAGTACACTGCCAACATTGTGGAAATGTGGGCTCTGATCTGCAACAAAGTCAATGCTGGAGGCAACACTGCTGACATCATAGTTGGCGCATGGAACGGGTTTTGGGAGGTGCTTTGCCACGTGATCCTCCGTTTGTCTTCTTCGGACGTCCCCTCGACCGTTTGGCCGGGGGGGAACCTGCTGCATGCTCTGAGGTGTCTGAGGAGTCTGTGCCTGCTGCCTCACCCCTCCCTGTGGCCGCTGTGGTGGTGTTCTCAGTATCGTCCGGCTGGCCACGGGGTGGGCGGTTGGCTAGTTGAGCAGCATGGATGTCCCTCAGAACACCTACTAGCTGGCCCATGTAATCAGCAATGACACCCAAGCGGGTGTCCATGGACCGTTGCAGCAGGCGGAGTTCGCGCAGTTCTTCGACGACCTGGCCCATCTGTCCCTGGGTCTGTTGGTATGCACCCAGGACAGTGTTGACCGTGGCCAGGGCCTCAGTCTCGGTGTCATCCTGGGACTGTCCCAGGGGGCCCTCCCACCTGCCCTGCATACACGGACCTGTGGCGGAGCCTGTCGCTGCCCCCGCACACTGTCCCCAGCATCCTGGGGGTGGCTGGTGGGATTGGGTGCAACTGCCACGGGGACAGTGTTGGAGGCAGTGGTACTGGTGTTGGTGCTGGCTGGCACACAGGTCGTAGTCGCAGGGATCAGCGTTGTTGCTGCTGTTGTGGGAGTCGAGGTGGTGGTGGGGACAGTGAGGCCCGGAGACTGGGGTTGCCTGGCCACGCCTGAAGGGCCAGGTCGGTCCTCCTCGTCCGAGGAAGGGAGCAAATCTGCATCCGTGAGTTCACCTTCATGGGGGGAGACTGGCTGGGCTCGTTGGTCACACTTCCGACAGGTGTTGTAATCGGATCACCTGTTGAATAGAGGTCATTATGTCAGCATGTTCAGTAGACAGCACAACTTATATGTTAATGTATTGCACATTTCAATTGAGATGACCAGACTTTTGACAGTGACATTACTTTGCATTGTCCACAGTTTTGCATCAGTCTAACATGATGTTGAGGTACATGATTTGTCAGTTAGCAATGTGACATTGCGTGGGCAACAATTTCATATGTGTGGATCTTGTTTTTCAATAGACATTTCCTCGGGTATCAACTTGATGCACATCCACTGCAGTTTATGCTTGGACCTTTCTGACATTTATCTGACTAGCTGTCTACTGTGCCGCCACTTCATGATTGATGTTGTTGGGTTTTTGACTGACTCTCGCGGTGGATGTGCTCCGCCACTGCGGTGCCAGGTATTGACACCAATTGATTTGTGCAGCCTTGCGATGGTCGCTTCCTGACCTCCGCGGTGCGTCACCGCCTCTGAGGAATAGCCATCAGCCAATGGGAACCGGCAGCGGTTTCGAATTTTTTAAACGCATGGTGTACGTGCTCGCCCACTGCGGTGCCAGGCATTGTGCACTCTGGATGATATTGTTTTCTACTTCAGTTTAAAATTCACATGACTTATGTAATTGCCAGTATGCCTCAGGTGCAATATTTCTGTTGTGCTGTTTTGTAGAGGCCTCCTCTGTATAGTGATGTGTGGCTGAGTCTCCATGTATGTGTGGAGTTGATGTGTGCCTTTATGCTTATGACATCGACATCTGAATGTGGTTCTTTGCGAATCTTGGATTGACTCTGCAGTTACATGTGACTTCTTGGATGACAGTGTGATGAATGTGACCTCTTAATGGCATTAATCTGTGTGTGCACTGGCTACAACTTATGTTGCTTTGCAGACTTGGCAAACATGTGCGTGATGTGCTGGGCATATGGAACCATGCTATTTGGGAGGGAGGCCAGGGTGCATGAGCTGACTATCTACGTGTGAAGTGCAGCAGAGGTGGGTGATGGCTGCCACGTGTCTCAGGGGTGGGGAGGGTGCTCCATGCTGTTTGGGAGGGTGGGCAGGGGGCCTTGTGGGAGTGGTGGTCTTGCTGTCAGGTCTCAACGACTCCCTCCACAGTAAGATGGCTACCTACCTGTTATGAGGCACTGTCGAGGGTAATGGCTTCCACGTGTCCCTGGGGTGGAGAGGGTGGGCAGGGGGCCTTGTGGGAGTGGTGGTCTTGCTGTCAGGTCTCAACGACTCCCTCCACAGTAATATGGCTACCTACCTGTTATGAGGCACTGTCGGGGGCAATGGCTGCCACGTGTCTGTGGGGAGGGTGCTCCATGCTGTTTGGGAGGGTGGAGAAAAACAACAAGGGAACCCTACTCACTTGGAACCAGGGTCCTGAAATGATTATCAAAAACAATGGCTCCTGTGGACTAATGGCAAGAAAATCTCAATAAAATAACGCACTATGGCAATGTAATGGGTTATTGTGATGTCAAAAAGAGAAGGAGTCGAACACACCTTAGATTAGTATTTCATTCATAATTCTTGTTTATATAGTTCTTTGAAGCAAAATTACATTCATGACATTTAACAATCAATTGATTGTAGTGAGTGGTGTCCCAGTGAAAAAAGAAACCTAAACAAATAAACCTAAATAATTTGTGACATATTCGTGACATATATACAAGGTTTCCTATATTTCATGAAAGCGACCATTGAAAGATATATATTATATAAACCACGCTTTTATACAATGATAAGTGCTGGCTTGTAATGATTCGCTTTGAAAAACTGTCGACGGCGTTTCGACCCTGTGTGCAATGTAGGGTCTCTTCAGGACCTAAGATAGTAGGGACACCTGCGAGAAGAGGAAGGATAATGTCAGTATGTGCTTGTAATGGAGCAGCTGTGCTCGTGGAAAAAGGATGTAGGCAATCAGTATAGTACCTGAAGGAAGGGTTTGCGCAGCCTCGTGTGGAATTTGTGGCACCGTGAGTAAAGTGAAAAGGAAGGATACTCACATGGGACCCGGCCGGGCACTGTTCATGTGAGAAATAGAAGCGTGTTAATATCAGTCTTTTAAGTAGAGTACATATGACTCTACTACATAGGTGCACTATGATAAGAGACTTACCCCATGTGAGGGTAGCTGTCGGCTGGCAAAATTCGGTTAGCACAATAGGAGGATTCCGCAGGTATGGAATAGAAGGGCACGGTCAGTGTGCAGATCAAGCACGAGCTATATAGAAAAATACAGTTATTGTCGGTGTCTATTGGCCAAACAGCGTTAGAGCGCTTAGGAAGTCTATAATTGTACAGGCTTACTCCGATAGGGTTTTTAAGTAGAAGTAGCAGGCTTCTTCCATGTGTTATGGCTCTTGATAATTATTTAAGACGGCTATGCGCCTCTTTGTGTCGCCAGTTGATAAGTAATGGGGGTCTGAAACCAAATAAAGTAAGAGTATATTTAGTATTGAGGTCTAATCTTAACCAAGGCGCTCTATGCGTGTATTGGACAGCCAAACTAATGCTGGCCCGCTTACCTTACTCAAGAATCAGTATGTTCGTGCCTGCATCAAGGATATCTGTGGAGCAGAACAGCATCTGTCTGTCTGCCTTGGTTCAATGCCACCGAGCCTGTGAAAGGCTTGAGGTATATAGCTTCTCTCTTCCCGCCGAAAAATGACAGTGCAGTTTTGACAGACCCGAAAAATGGAGCCGCAGCTGTAGATCTAATCTGCTGCTCTGTGATCTATCATGGAAATGGACAGCAGACCGTCATGAGTCTGTCTTCCAAAAAGGGTGTAATCTCCTGGGTGACGCATGGCGAATATAATGGCCTATATCCTAATTGGTGTAAAGCAGGGGATTTTTATCATGATGGGGTCTTGGGTGTTGACATATCAGAAATGTTCTTGCTCATGAAAAACGACTGACAGGGAACGCGAGTAGACGGTATGCCTGTGATCTCAGTAATTAAGGATGCTGGCTTGTACTTGTGTTTTTAACCGTGTAGTAATTTTATTCGATACATTGTGTATTCAAATAAAGTCAAATTCAATCTCTTGGTGTACTCTTACAGTTACACCATCACTACCACCCTTACCCTTACCTACTACCACCCTTAGCCAGGGGGGTGCCAGATGCCCACCACTACTACCACCCTTACCCAGGGGGGGCTGGATAACTACCACTACTACCACCCTTAGCCAGGGGGGTGCCGGATGCCCACCACTACTACCACCCTTACCCAGGGGGGCTGGATGCCTACCACTACTACCACCCTTAGTCAGGGGGGTGCCAGATGCCCACCACTACTACCACCCTTACCCAGGGGGGGCTGGATAACTACCACTACTACCACCCTTACCCAGGTGGGGCTGGATGCCTACCACTACTACCACCCTTAGCCAGGGGGGTGCCAGATGCCCACCACCACTACCACCCTTACCCAGGGGGCTGGATGCCTACCACTACTATCACCCTAAGCCAGGGGTGCCAGATGCCTACCACTACTACCACCCTTAGCCAGGGGGTGCCAGGGGGCTGGATGCCTACCACTACTACCCCCTTAGCCAGGGGGTGCCAGATGCCCACCACCACTACCACCCTTACCCAGGGGGGCTGGATGCCCTACCACTACTACCCCCTTAGCCAGGGGGTGCCAGATGCCCACCACCACTACCACCCTTACCCAGGGGGCTGGATGCCTACCACTACTACCACCCTTACCCAGGGGGGCTGGATGCCTACCACTACTATCACCCTAAGCCAGGGGGTGCCAGATGCCTACCACTACTACCACCCTTAGCCAGGGGGTGCCAGATGCCTACCACTACTACCACCCTTACCCAGGGAGGGCTGGATGCCTACCACTACTACCACCCTTAGCCAGGGGGGTGCCAGATGCCCACCACTACTACCACCCTTACCCAGGGGGCTGGATAACTACCACTACTACCACCCTTACCCAGGTGGGGCTGGATGCCTACCACTACTATCACCCTAAGCCAGGGGTGCCAGATGCCTACCACTACTACCACCCTTAGCCAGGGGTGCCAGATGCCCACCACTACTACCACCCTTACCCAGGGGGCTGGATAACTACCACTACTACCACCCTTACCCAGGGGGCTGGATGCCTACCACTACTATCACCCTAAGCCAGGGGGTGCCAGATGCCTACCACTACTACCACCCTTAGCCAGGGGGTGCCAGATGCCCACCACCACTACCACCCTTACCCAGGGGGCTGGATGCCTACCACTACTACCACCCTTAGCCAGGGGGCTGGATGCCTACCACTACTACCACCCTTAGCCAGGGGGTGCCAGATGCCCACCACCACTACCACCCTTACCCAGGGGGGGCTGGATGCCTACCACTACTATCACCCTAAGCCAGGGGGGTGCCAGATGCCTACCACTACTACCACCCTTAGCCAGGGGGGTGCCAGATGCCTACCACTACTACCACCCTTAGCCATGGGGGTGCCAGATGCCCACCACCACTACCACCCTTACCCAGGGGGCTGGATGCCTACCACTACTATCACCTCTACCCATGGGGGCTGGATGCCTACCACCAACACCACCCCCACTCATAGGATGGACAATGCATGACACAACCAGCACACCACAACCTAGGGAATGCAAGAAAAAGACATCCCCCAACACCATGCCAAGCGTGTGTAGACTGTGTCAAATGCCTACAACACTGAACATGACTTTGAACATACAATGTGACCCCCTATCACATGTGCCACACATATATGTGTGTGGCCCCCACAATGCAAGCAGGCCATGACCAATGTGGCAATGGGGTCCAAACCCCCATCATCACAGTGACCAAAAGGTAAGTGTGGGGTCCATAGCTGAAGCACATTTTGAACATTGTGGCAATGGGGTCCAAACCCCCATCATCACAGTGACCAAAATGTAAGTGTGGGGTCCATAGCTGAAGCACATTTTTAAAATAGTGGCAATGGGGTCCAAACCCCCATCATCACAGTGACCAAAAGGTAAGTGTGGGGTCCATAGCTGAATCACATTTCGAACATTGTGGCAATGGGGTCCAAACCCCCATCATCACAGTGACCAAAAGGTAAGTGTGGGGTCCATATCTGAAGCACATTTTGAACATTGTGGCAATGGGGTCCAAACCCCCATCATCACAGTGACCAAAAGGTAAGTGTGGGGTCCATAGCTGAAGCACATTTTGAACATTGTGGCAATGGGGTCCAAACCCCCATCATCACAGTGACCAAAATGTAAGTGTGGGGTCCATAGCTGAAGCACATTTTGAAAATTGTGGCAATGGGGTCCAAACCCCCATCATCACAGTGACCAAAAGGTAAGTGTAGGGTCCATGGCTGAATCACATCTCGAACATTGTGGCAATGGGGTCCAAACCCCCATCATCACAGTGACCAAAAGGTAAGTGTGGGGTCCATATCTGAAGCACATTTTGAACATTGTGGCAATGGGGTCCAAACCCCCATCATCACAGTGACCAAAAGGTAAGTGTGGGGTCCATAGCTGAAGCACATTTTGAACATTGTGGCAATGGGGTCCAAACCCCCATCATCACAGTGACCAAAATGTAAGTGTTGACAAAGAAAAAGCTGCAACTGCCAAACTGCATGGATGATTCCTGGTCACAGAACATAAAACACATCAGTGGCAAAGTAGTGCATATGTCCCATTGCAACATAGATTGGGGGAGGCAAATACTGCAGTGCAAATAAGACATACCTTTGGCCATGTGCAGACAAACAACACCCATGGGGGCTGACACAGTCAACATTCATCAATGACACAATGACAGAAGTGACCATCAGAATGCAGACCCACATATTTGCACCAATGGGCACACAAATGCAGATACCCTGTGGAGACTGTAGATGTGAGGTGAACAGATACCATACAATGGCAGCAATGGGACACACAAACCATGATCATTGTGCTGACCGATGACCTAGGAGTCCCAGGGACAGCAGGGGAAACCCACCAAACTACATACAGCCAATGGCACACCTAAGATATGCCAATGCAGTGGTGCAGATGCACAAACACAAACAGGCAGACCCACACTGCACATCAAACACAACAGGTGAGGGGGGGGGTGCCAGTGTCCCCAGGCAACCACACAACACATGAGGAGGCCTGAATACCAATCATACAGATGTTCATACAGTGCCACACAAAGGTAACTCATGGATCCAAATCCCCTATGTGGGCAATCAGGCATTGTCAGATGAGAGGGAGCACAAATCACACATGTCACACAGGCACGTAGGAACAGCAACTGACACAGCAAGACACAGACACACCACAGCACTACCCCAGGGCCCCCACAATGTGGTGACCCTGGGCTGCATTACAATCCCACTGTGATGACAAAGCTAAATGTCGTTCACACTGTGAACCACAGTCATGTGTCCTGAGCAACAAACTACCATCACACCTACACAAGCACAAATCAATCAGCACGGCCAGTAAGCCAAGGCCAACATGGAGGCAGGGGTCTAGCCGGGCAACAACTCTCATCTGCACACACTCAACACCACACACCTCGACCTCCAACAATGTGCAGCAGTGAAGCACACATGCACTGGTGACATTGCACATGCACCCATGACAATTCCAGGGTGGTGGGTGGGAACCAAGGTACAGAAACACATCACACATGGCCACTCAACAAGACTCCTGAATGTCTGACACACTGCACACTACGCTGTACATGGACATGACGGCAATACCACACCAACCAATGGGATCCCAGCCACAGTCACACACCAATGAAGAAGCCAAGGTCACCCACAAAGAACACACATAGACAACAACCAACATTGCAGCCCGGACCCTGAGGAGTGCCAGCAGTCACACACACAACGTGTCACAATCACTGAAAGATAACACAAACTGGAAATCACATGACAGGTGCAAACAACAAGTGCCAAGGGGAAACCTGACTGTGATCCATCTGCGTCTGCACACAAACTCAGCCCTGACAGCAAACACACCTATGGGTGACACCCTGATGACCAGTAATGTGCCATGCACCCACATCACAGAGAACCCAGGGAGAAGACTTTGGGGGAACATAGGTCAACTCAGCAAGCATCACAAACAGGTACAACACTAGGGATCACAGCATGCACAGCAAAACGGAAGTGAACACACAGACATGCTCATACAACACACACCTTGGGCGCAGGCAATGTCACAGGAGTACACACTGCCATGAGGGGACTCCACTCCTGTGTGAGGAAAACTGTGCCATATGTTGCCTCAGTAGGGCCCCATCATGTCAGCTGAGCACTTGGTCACACAATCAACAATTAGCACCAAATGAAGGCTCCTGTCACATCAGCCTGGTCATGGAAGTGCCCACGAAATCATCAGCACAGATCCAACACACTTGTATAGCAATGTTGCACTGACAACACAGATGAGTCCTTCCCCATTGATGCCCAAACCTGCATGTCCAGTGGAGATGGCCACACGGTCAGGGAAGTAGACGAATTGAACAATGGCAGGCACAACAGATGTGCAGGGGTGGAAGCCACAGATGTGAAATTGCTAATGTAAGTAGGAAATCCCATTGCCAAATACTGAACACATGACACCCTCAGATGCTGCTATGGATGACATGGATACACCACAGGATAGGACACATTCCCCCTGGACCACATGTGTTCCTGCACAGTAACACTTCATTATCATGAGACCAAATATCACCATCACTGCAGCAAGGGCATGGTTAGCATCATCAACAACATGTACATCAGAAGCATAAGCACTAGAGAACAGAAAGTTGCTTTATTCAGCATATGTGTGTTTAAAAGTGAAAGTCCAGAATAAACACAAAGGCCAATGGCCAGTCCATTGTCAAAGTCCAAACAGGGTGACAGTGGCAGATGTCACCCTACGCATGCCTGCACTGCACAAAACCAGGGACAATCCACTAGGAGGGGCAACCGGGGGGCAGGCCAGGCACCGCAGGGACAGGATCAGGGCTCACCAGGAGGAAGCAGGGAAGGGGTGGTGGGTGCTGGCGAGCCACTGACAACTGCAGTGGAGGTGTCTGACATGGTGTGTGCCGGCACAACTGGGGGCATGACTCAGATGTTGTGGGTGCCGGCACGACTGCACTGGACCCTGCAGATGGAGTGGACAGGTCCGCCACTGCAGTGCCCAAGTCAGACAGGGTGGTAGTGGACTCCACTGCAGTGCCTACCACCAGGGGAGGAGAATGGGGAACAGGCAAGGTGGGCTGGACAGAGGGGGAGGACACCCTCACCACATCAGTGGCACAGACAAGCGCAGCGGGGGTGTGGTGCTGGAAGAGCAAGTGGCAGGGGAGAAGGCCGGATCCTCTTGGGGATGGTATATCTGTGGGTGGGGGAACCTGGGGCAGGGTGTGGTGGGGGCACCTGTGGAGTGGGGGCCTGAGGGATGGAGGAAGGAGACCTGGTGCCTGAGCTGCAGGGCGGTGGCGGGGTCTTGCTCTTACGACTCCAGGGGGACTTGCGGGTGGGGGCCTCAGTCTGTCTGCGCCTGGGGGAGGGTGTCCGGGGGCGAGGGGCACTCTGCTCCGTGTGGGTGGGCTTCCTCTTCCCCCTGAATGCTGTATCAGCTGGATCGGAGGGGAAGAGGCCGAGGTCACTGAGGAAGAGCCGCTGGGTCTTTGGGGTTGCAGGTGAGGCAAGGGAGGGTGCTTTGGAGGGAGAGGCAACTGAGGACTGCGCAGTGCTCGTGGATGCGTGTGTGTGTTCCAGGGCCCCATCCCCTGTGAGTCTGGTTTCAGTCCCCTGACTGTGCGTGCGTGTGCGTTTTGTTTGTGGCGTGTGTGTCTGTGTGCTGGACGTGTGTGTGCTGGTGTGTGCCTGTGCCGGTGTGTGTGTGCTTGGGACGGGTAAGGTGCTGGGGAGTGTGGATGGAGCAGAGGCAGGAGGGGTGAGGGACTGTCTGAGGAGGGACACTGCTGCCGTCAGGGAGGAGTCCATGGACCTATTGCCCCTCTGTAGGTCAGACATGCCCTATGAGATGCCCTCCATGAACGACACCAGCTGAGTCAACAGAGCGGTGTGCGCATGGAGGACACTCAGCATGCCTGTCTGTCCTACATGGAGCTGGCGAAGGAGGTACACAGACTCCTCACTCAGGGCAGCAGGGGACACAGGGGCAGGGGGTGCGGTGCCTGGCCCAAAGGAGACACGCTCCTGAACATGGGAGCCTCCACGGACCTGGGGAATGGGAGCCGATGGGAGGGCGGTGGTGGTGCTGGTGGTGGCGGGGACAGCAACACTAGCTGGGGTGTGGTGGCTGCTGACACCCGCCTCCATAAGGGAGTCATCCTCCGAGCCGCTGTGGTCCTCAGCTGAGGTGGATGCTGCTGAGGACTCCTCGGTGTGGCTCCCCTCGCCCTCCGTGCCACTGGGTCCCTCCGACCACTCCTCGGCTGTTGACCCAGTCTGGCTCTCCGGCTCCTCCTGGTCCGTGGAGCTGTCCCCTTCCGTGGCCGTGGATGTATCTGCAAACAATGGGGAAACAGACAGACATCAGTCACCTGCACCAAACGCACACACCACTGTGAGCACAGCACATTACAGAGCAAGCCCTGGCATCATTAGTTGAACATTGCTAAAAGTGCCCTAACTGAACAGGAGAAGCCAATTGTCAGTCTGATGCCAACCATGGCACTCACATCCCACATGGCCTTGCACCCATCTGTCTGGTGTCTGTTGGATAGCAACACCCCAGTGTGGACACATGCACCAACTACACAGTAGTTGGACAGTGCAGAGGACACGGTGTAGCATGTGGACATGCACACATCACAACTCTTGCCACTGAGTCAGTACAGGTTTCCGGATGAAAGGGATGCCCAAAGTCAAATAGGAAATGCATGTGATGCATACCAGCGACAGACACCATGATGCACCCATGTCCTGATAGCCATCGCCACAATGGTGTGCATGTAGCACATGTCACTCCCCTGCAGGATCACCAATAAGTAGACACATGCCATGGCGGAGGCATGACTGCTAAGTCATACATCACTGTCTCAGTGATGTATGACTTGGCAGCCAGACAACAACACTCTGCACTGTGTCACAATAGTAGGTCATGGGGAATGCAAGTCCTGGAGCTGCACAAGTGCACATGTACATCCCCCACACAACACATCATCTTAACCCTCATCTGTCCAGGTCATACCGATTGGACATATGGGAGACCTGTGACACTACCCTCTGAACCTGAGCCCCTCACAATCTGCTGTGAATGGGAAACAGCTGCCTGAACTTCACATTCGCATACCCCAGTCTGCACGGGCAGCTGATCAAACACCTATGTGACACACAAGTATCGTCTCCTATGGTCACATCTCCAGTGGCATGCTGAGCCCCTACCGAGAAACACCCCAGCAGTCCTGGCAACAAATCCACAGCACACTGACACAGAGGCAGACACCTGAGGGGTCAAATCACTGCGCACAACGTGTCAGCTGATACCCGGGAGTGGGAGTACAGGTGTATTGGATGGGCTGGAGTAGGCATGACTGTCCTGCCCCACATGAATGAGGGATGAGCCCTGGACAGTGGATAGCTGGCTATGTATGTGTGACACATGTAATCTGCACACTCCTGGGGCCCAAACATTGTTCCCACCCGCTGCATGGGTGTGTGCCAGATACCCCAGGCACATGTGGTGGCTCAGCTCAGCAAGTGGACCGCATATGAAAGCAACACGCAGATTACATGTCCAAACACAGGCATTGTGTGAACAATGGACCCACCCATGATGCCCACAACAGAGTTAGGGAAACAGATGCTGTCCCCCACCTTGAGTGAAGCAAACTGCAAGGACACAGTCCCAAGTGACACAATTCCCTGAATGTAAGGGCCACACCTGGGTATCAGATGAGGAGTGGGCAGTGCACAATAGAGGGACATGGCTCCTGGACAACATGACTGCTGTACTGTGGCAGTTTAACCAGGCCAGAGGAGGGCACATAGCATGTAATACAGAGTTCACAGTGCAGTCTTTGACTCACCCCCTCCTTGCTGCTGTCTGGCCTTCAGCTGCCCATCCAGGTCTGGAAACACCACCGCCAGGATCTGGAGCATGTGGGGGTCAGGGTCCGTGTTCCGCCCCTCCTGCGAGGAGGCGACAGCTTCAGCTGGACCCGTGCAATCCTCCGGGTCCAGCCCCGAAGGTCCTGCCACCTCTTCTGGCAGTTGCGGATCCGGCGCTTGTAGACCCCCACGGACCGGACAGCCCGGACGATGTCCTTCCAGATCTCCTGCTTCCGATGGGCATTAACCTGTGAGGATGACAAAGTGAAAAGGCCATTACTACACATGCAACATATCCGTGCATGACACAGTTGTATATACATGTCTCAATCACAGGGGCACATGATGTACACAGGCAGTGCAACGCTGCCCATGGACAGTTTGCCAGAAGTCACTACATGGTATCATTGCATGGGAAGTAAAACCTTGTTCAAATGCACTGTCACTGCACCATACCTGTCCAGTGCATGTCACTACACACTATGGGGGTGACAACTACTCAGTGAGCCTGCTAGCCAGTGGCGTGCAGACTTTCAGCCTTGCTAGTCAGACAAAATGCACATTCAGAAAGGCAGTGCACAGAACACTCACCTGCTCCCCTGGTGTCCCATACAGCTTGCTGTACTGTGGAAGTAGGCTGTCCAGCAGGGCCTGGTTCTCCTCAAGGCTGAAGGCTGGGGCTCTCTCCACAGTACGTGCCATTGCAGGGTCCAGAGGGGGCAGAGACAGCAGCAGTGCAGTGGCAGATGTCGTCCTGGAGCATGTAGTGCAGGCAAGTGAGCTCTCAGGGGAACAGCCAGCAATATATATGTGCTGCAGAGGCAGATACTGTCCCATGTGTCCAAAGTGATAGGTCCAAGTCGTTTGCATCTTCTGAATCTGGCCAATCCATGGAATAGCAGCACCAATACACGCCCACAGCATCCTTCAAATCTTCAACTTCATGACATACATGATTTTGCAACATTGTTGTGGGTGACCAACTGAATTTCCAGCAACCGACTCGTTCGAATTTCGAAAACGCATCCGTTGCCAGGCTAGGCCATTGTCAATGGGTGCGCACCGATCGGTCCATTGCTGTTCAACGCGTACAGGGGTACAACGCGTACCCGCACACATTGAATGCAATGGGCCGGCCGGGTGCACCGATCGGTCCATTGCGGTACAACGCGTACAGGGGTACAACGCGTACCCGCACACATTGAATGCAATGGGCCGGCCGGGCGCACCGATCGGTCCATTGCTGTTCAACGCGTACAGGGGTACAACGCGTACCCGCACACATTGAATGCAATGGGCCGGCCGGGTGCACCGATCGGTCCATTGCTGTTCAACGCGTACAGGGGTACAACGCGTACCCGCACACATTGAATGCAATGGGCCGGCCGGGTGCACCGATCGGTCCATTGCGGTACAACGCGTACAGGGGTACAACGCGTACCCGCACACATTGAATGCAATGGGCCGGCCGGGTGCACCGATCGGTCCATTGCGGTACAACGCGTACAGGGGTACAACGCGTACCCGCACACATTGAATGCAATGGGCCGGCCGGGTGCACCGATCGGTCCATTGCTGTTCAACGCATCCCTGTACAAGTGACTGGCATATGTCACCATGCCTGTCTCAGATGAACATATGCCAGCCACAGATAGCTCCCAGGGAGTGAGGGGCACACCTACAACACGACAGCCTGTCCAAACTGTATCATAAGGCATGTAAGGCTGCATTTCCTATTGTGTGTATGTTGGTGTACATGTTGTCCTGTGGGTGTCACCTGGGGGCAGCCACCCCCAGGCTGTGCACGTGTTCATGGGGACAGGATCCTGGGTGTTACGTGTACATGACCACTGTGATGTGCAACTGTTCATATCTGTGCATGTGCCATGGTCACATTTCACGGTGGTGTATGTGTATGTCATGTCACATACCCCGTGAGTCCCATGTGGGACGGTATGTTTGAGCCAGGGTGTCCCAGTGGCACAATAGTGATGGTCCTCCACAGTCTGTGTGCATGTAGTGTTTACAATGTCTCTGATTTCATGTGCACAATGGGAGACAGTCTCCACATCCACGTTGTGTGTGCATGGACTTTGATGTTGTGCGTGTGTGTGTCACAGACGTCCATGTCTGTCCTGCAGTGGCAAGTGGGACCACTACCTGTGGGGGTCATGGTTGTTTTGCTGTGGTGTATACATGATACTCCATGTAATGCCAGTGTCCATGTGGCAATACAGGGTCCCTGGGAATGTACCTGTCGTTGAGCTGTGATGCCTGGGGCACATCTGTCCTCACATGTCACTGTGGGGGGTGATTGTGACATGGCAGCAGGAGATGGGAACTGTGACACGGCCTCATGATATCCAATGGGCCAACCTGGGACTTATTGATGCCACTTGTTGAACCGTGATGACAGATGTTGGCCATGTATGTACCATACATGTCCTTACGGAACTGCACACTTCATGTAGTTGTGCCTCATAATGATGTATGATGTGATATTGAGTGTGTTCAATGCCGCATATGTGGGGTGACTGACAATCTTGCTTTCTTCTCCTCTGCACTGCAGAGCTCCTGCTGTCCATAGACCATTCCCAGACCTGGCAACGATGGTGGAACGGGACAGCATCCGACGGTACCGCTTCACCAGGCAGCTGATTGAGGATTTGGCAGTGCAGTTGGCCCCACATTTGCAGCCTGGCCGGCCGTATCCCACAGCGCTGACCCCCAAGGTGAAGGTGATGGCAGCCCTACACTTCTTTGCCACCGGTACCTTCCAACATACTGTGGCGACTGCTGGTGGGATGTCACAGACCATGTTGAGCCGTGTGCTCCGCGATGTTTTGGAGGCAATGTTGCTATACCTGAACCGGTACATCTATTTCCCTAGACTGCAACGACTCACTGACGTGAAGAGTGACTTCTATGCCCTGGGGAGGATGCTGCATGTCATTGGCTCCATTGATGGGACACATGTGGCTTTGGTACCACCACAGGCCCAGGAGCAGGCCTACCGTAACCGCAAGCACTACCACTCGGTCAATGCACTGGTGGTGTGTCTTGCAGATATGACCATCACACACGTGTGTGCCCGTTTCCCTGGTTCAGCACACGATGCCTTTGTGATGAGGAGTAGTCGCATCCCCAGGATGATGGCACAGATGCAGAACCAGCGTGCCTGGCTTGTCGGTGTGTACTGACTTTGTGCCATTGTGTGTGATCTGATCTGTAGTATTCCGCCCACTTTTCCAAGTCAGCTAATGTGCACTTGTCTGTCCGTAGGTGACTCGGGATACCCCAACATGCCGTGGTTGCTGACACCCCTCAGGAACCCTGTGACACCAGCCCAGATGCGCTACAATGAGGCACATGGTCGGACCAGGAGAGTGATTGAGCGGACATTTGGTCTCCTGAAGAGCCGCTTCCGCTGCCTCGACAAGACAGGAGGGTCCCTCCCATATGCCCCAGCGAAGGTGTGCAAGATTATCATCGTCTGCTGCATGCTCCACAACCTGGCAGTGCGGAAGGAGTTGCCTCTCATCCAGGATGACAATGACCAACATCCGCCACCTGTGGAGGATCCTGGCCTGGACCACGATGCCAGTGATGATGATGATGATGAGGGTGATGTCCGCACACAGCTCATCACCAACTTCTTTAGCTGAATGTGAGTATCCTGAGGTGTCATGTCAATGATGTGAGTTGGCATGATATGTGTAGGTGGTGCTCTGGTGCTGTTGGAGTGTGTCCATGGGCTACTTGACTGGATGTGTGTAGCGATGTGTGCTTACAGGTGGTCTGTACTCCCCAACAGTGTTGACATGCTAACTTGGTTCTGGGTGGGTATCTTGTAACATGTATTGTGCATGAGTTTTGCTGTTCTGTCCTGTTCTCCATTGCTTTTGACTGTGTGTCATTTCTGTCCTTCACAGGGTACTTTCAGATTCGTTTGGTCAACTGTGTCCACCGACGACGTGATTGTACTTCCAGGGTGGTAGCTGTTGTGTCCCTACAGGTGATGTGCACCACACCCATGGACTTCCTTCCTTCTACAGTTGTTGACTGTGTGCCCGCTGCCAGGTGGGATTACCTTGCATCTGTAGTGGTTACGACATGTTGCAACTGTGTAATAAACCTGTGCTTCACTTTGTGATGTGCGTTGTCTGTGGTCACACATTTGACTGCCATTTGCTTACTGCACCTGTGGGCTACTTGACTACAACTGGGAATAGGTGTGGTGTCTGTGCATTGCACCGTCTTCCCTGGCAACATCAGTGTAGGCAATGAGTCAGATGGCCTAGGTGTGTATGTGTTGTGTAGCCCTGGTGGTGTGTCTCCCTCATATGTGTCACGTTGCCTTTACTCACATGCCTGTGTTGTACTTGCTGTTGCAGTTCGCATACACAGTGTAATTTTGCAGTTCATCATCCCCATGACAGCACCCACGTTGGAATCACAACAGAGGCAAGTATGGTGTATTAGTGTGTTTATTGTGATACATTTGTGTGAATAGTGCATAGGATGGTTAGTGCTGTACATATATATTGCAATCAGAAGTTCCTAGGTGAATTGAAAGTCCTGGTAGACAAAATCCCCAGTATCGGGGCCACAGTTGTCTGAGACATTGGTCCAACTTGTACTCCCCATGTCATGTGTGGGAGTTGTGTTGCCGTCAACAGGGTGAACAGTTTGTGCACAAAGGTGAACATCCAGAACAGGTTCAGGCTTCCTGGGGGTTGCACTTGGCCATCGGCCTCTCACTTGCCCCTCCTCGGACGACCCCTCTTCTTTGGGGGGCCCCTCAAGTACAGGCTGCTGCGGTGCAGGGGACTCTCCGCCAGAGTCATCCTCCCTCCCTGTGGCAGTTGCAGTTTGTTCAGCACCAGATGTTGTTGGCACACAGGGAGGTGTGGACTGGTTGCTGTTCATCTGGCGGAGGCATTGTAATATGTCCCTGTGCACCGCCGTCATCTCTTGCAGTGCGTCCCACTTGGACTCCACGCGGGACATGTGTGAGTCCAAGCGGGCATGATGGGCAGCCTGCTGCTGTTTCATGTCTCTGAGGAGCCCCACTACCTGGCTGAGATCTCCGGTGCTGGACTGGTACGCATCGGCTATGCGTACCAGTTGTGAGTCATCATGCACACCAGCAACCTCTGCAAGCAGCGACCTCTGTCTCCCACCCCTCCCACCACCCCTGCCGACATGTGCAGTGCGTGCAGTGGCACGCACAGATGACCCTGGTCCCCCTTGGGGGTTGGTGGTGGTGGTGGTGTCCATGGCCCCACGTTGGTCCAGGGTCCCTGTGCTGGTGGTGCTCCTTGTTCTGTCCATGTCGGCAGGGATGGTATTTGTGGTGACAGTCGTTGGAGGGGTGGGTGCAGGGGGTGCAGCTGGTGGTCCTGCTGGTGCTGCAGCTGGTGGTCCTGCTGGTGCTGCATGTTGACTTGCACCGGAGGTGCCAGGTTGGTCTTCTTCGTCCGAGGAGGGCAGAGGCTGTACGACACCAGTGAGCTCCGTATCCTCTTGAGCCTGGGACTGGGACTCCTCAGCGTCTGCTGCTGTGTCCCCATCATCACCTGTTTTTGGGAGACACACACAATGTATGTAATGTTTCTGCAGGCATCAATGGTTGACACACCTGACAGTTGTGACTGTGCCTCTGGGTGCGGGCCTGTACATTGCATTGTCCTAAGTTGTCACAGTCAGGGGTTGATATTGGTGTAGCACATTGTCCTGCATTATTTGGGCATTTCTATGTATTTGTTGGGGTGTGAACATGGTCTGCATTGGTTGTATTTGGTTGACAGCCGGCCCTCCTTCCCACCCAGCCAGTCAGTTATCCCACCATGGACTGTGCTTGCATTGCAGGGAGTGAAAGTTGTCTTTCAGGATGTCAGTCAGTGGTGTCCTGCTGTTGGTTGTTGCACAGTTGCCAGCAGGGCCTTGTGCTCCCCACAGCAGTAGCCAGTGTCAGCCATCTTGTCAGTTGTTTTCCACTCCCTGTGATGTGAGCATGGTTCAGGGTGGTGTTGATGGGACAGTTGTGGGGGTGAGCTATGTCTGTGACTATGACTCCCATCATGCTATTGCCTCCACCCCACTTCCCAGCATTCCCATACTTACTTGCTTTTGTGGGGAGTTCAGTGTGTGTGGGTGTGAGAGCAATGGCAAGATGGCTGACAGTGGTGTCCTGCTGTTGGTTGGTGTGCAGTTCCCAGCATGCCCTTGTGCTCCCCACGACACAGCAACAGTGTCAGACATCTTTGATGGGCCTTTCCACTCTCTGTGGGATGTGCATGCGTGAGTGTGAGCTTGCTGGGCCATGTGGTGGGGGATGTAGAGCTGTGCCTACGACTCCCATCATGCTATTGCCTCCACCCCCTTCCCAGCATGCCCATGCTTCCTTCCTTTTGACTCTGCTTCCCTGTGGGGTGGGCTGCCTGTGCTGACAGGATGGCTGGGAGTGTTGTCCTGGCAGTTGTTTGGCTAAAAGTCCAAAGAGTGTCCCTGTGCTTCACACAACATAACCCAGGGTGGAGGTTCTTTGTGGGATCTTGAGTTAGGATGTGAGGCATTGCATTCTCCCAGGTGGGTTATGTGGAGTATGTGTTGAGGGGGTGTGTGAGGGGAGGTGCTTGTGACTATGGTCAGTGCTGCAAGTCCTCCTTCCCACCCAGCCAGATATCCCACCATGGAACGTGCTTGCATTGCAGGGAGTGGAAGTTGTCTTTCAGGATGTCAGTCAGTGGTGTCCTGCTGTTTGTTGGTGCACAGTTGCCAGCAGGGCCTTGTGCTCCCCACAGCAGTAGCCAGTGTCAGCCATCTTGTCAGTTGTTTTCCACTCCCTGTGATGTGAGCATGGTTCAGGGTGGTGTTGATGGGACAGTTGTGGGGGTGAGCAATGTCTGTGACTATGACTCCCATCATGCTATTGCCTCCACCCCACTTCCCAGCATTCCCATACTTACTTGCTTTTGTGGGGAGTTCAGTGTGTGTGGGCGTGAGAGCAATGGCAAGATGGCTGACAGTGGTGTCCTGCTGTTGGTTGGTGTGCAGTTCCCAGCATGCCCTTGTGCTCCCCACGACACAGCAACAGTGTCAGACATCTTTGATGGGCCTTTCCACTCTCTGTGGGATGTGCATGCGTGAGTGTGAGCTTGCTGGGCCATGTGGTGGGGGATGTAGAGCTGTGCCTACGACTCCCATCATGCTATTGCCTCCACCCCCTTCCCAGCATGCCCATGCTTCCTTCCTTTTGACTCTGCTTCCCTGTGGGGTGGGCTGCCTGTGCTGACAGGATGGCTGGGAGTGTTGTCCTGGCAGTTGTTTGGCTAAAAGTCCAAAGAGTGTCCCTGTGCTTCACACAACATAACCCAGGGTGGAGGTTCTTTGTGGGATCTTGAGTTAGGATGTGAGGCATTGCATTCTCCCAGGTGGGTTATGTGGAGTATGTGTTGAGGGGGTGTGTGAGGGGAGGTGCTTGTGACTATGGTCAGTGCTGCAAGTCCTCCTTCCCACCCAGCCAGATATCCCACCATGGAACGTGCTTGCATTGCAGGGAGTGGAAGTTGTCTTTCAGGATGTCAGTCAGTGGTGTCCTGCTGTTTGTTGGTGCACAGTTGCCAGCAGGGCCTTGTGCTCCCCACAGCAGTAGCCAGTGTCAGCCATCTTGTCAGTTGTTTTCCACTCCCTGTGATGTGAGCATGGTTCAGGGTGGTGTTGATGGGACAGTTGTGGGGGTGAGCTATGTCTGTGACTATGACTCCCATCATGCTATTGCCTCCACCCCACTTCCCAGCATTCCCATACTTACTTGCTTTTGTGGGGAGTTCAGTGTGTGTGGGTGTGAGAGCAATGGCAAGATGGCTGACAGTGGTGTCCTGCTGTTGGTTGGTGTGCAGTTCCCAGCATGCCCTTGTGCTCCCCACGACACAGCAACAGTGTCAGACATCTTTGATGGGCCTTTCCACTCTCTGTGGGATGTGCATGCGTGAGTGTGAGCTTGCTGGGCCATGTGGTGGGGGATGTAGAGCTGTGCCTACGACTCCCATCATGCTATTGCCTCCACCCCCTTCCCAGCATGCCCATGCTTCCTTCCTTTTGACTCTGCTTCCCTGTGGGGTGGGCTGCCTGTGCTGACAGGATGGCTGGGAGTGTTGTCCTGGCAGTTGTTTGGCTAAAAGTCCCAAGAGTGTCCCTGTGCTTCACACAACATAACCCAGGGTGGGGGTTCTTTGTGGGATCTTGAGTTAGGATGTGAGGCATTGCATTCTCCCAGGTGGGTTATGTGGAGTATGTGTTGAGGGGGTGTGTGAGGGGAGGTGCTTGTGACTATGGTCAGTGCTGCAAGTCCTCCTTCCCACCCAGCCAGATATCCCACCATGGAACGTGCTTGCATTGCAGAGAGTGCAAGTTGGCTTTCAGGATGTCAGGCAGTGGTGTTGTGCTGTTTGTTGGTGCACAGTTCCCAGCAGGGCCTTGTGCTCCCCACAGCAGTAGCCAGTGTCAGCCATCTTGTCAGTCCTTATCCACTCCCTGTGATGTGAGCATGGTTCAGGGTGGTGTTGATGGGCCAGTTGTGAGGCTGAGCAATATCTGTGCCTACTACTCCCATCATGCTATTGCCTCCACCCCCTTCCCAGCATGCCCATGCTTCCTTCCTTTGACTCTGCTTCCCTGTGGGGTGGGCTGCCTGTGCTGACAGGATGGCTGGGAGTGTTGTCCTGGCAGTTGTTTGGCTAAAAGTCCAAAGAGTGTCCCTGTGCTTCACACAACATAACCCAGGGTGGAGGTTCTTTGTGGGATCTTGAGTTAGGATGTGAGGCATTGCATTCTCCCAGGTGGGTTCTGTGGAGTTTGTGTTGAGGGGTGTGTGAGGGGAGGTGCTTGTGACTATGGTCAGTGCTGCGAGTCCTCCTTCCCACCCAGCCAGATATCCCACCATGGAACGTGCTTCCATTGCAGGGAGTGGAAGTTGTCTCTCAGGATGTCAGTCAGTGGTGTCCTGCTGTTGGTTGTTGCACAGTTGCCAGCAGGGCCTTGTGCTCCCCACAGCAGTAGCCAGTGTCAGCCATCTTGTGAGTCCTTTTCCACTCCCTGTGATGTGCGCATGGTTCATGGTGGTGTTGATGGGACAGTTGTGGGGGTGAGCAATATCTGTGACTACGACTCCCATGATGCTATTGGCTACACTGACTTGCCCAGCATACACAGAATTCCTTTCTTTCAGTGGTCTTCACTGTGTGTTGGTGTTGTAGTGGTGGCTACATGTCTGGATGTGTTTGTTAGTTATATTTGTGCCACTGCCTAGCTGTAGTTGTAGTTGTGTTTGTACATGTGATGACACGGTTAAATGTAACTTTGAGATGGCATGTGTTGTGTTTATCTGACTGACATACACATTTTGGGATGATTCTGTTCTGGTTGCTGTGTAATTGCTATGAGTGCATGGTTTGACTCTCCCCTTGACAGTGATGTGTGTGTGTATTGTGGCAGAATATTGTGTACATTTGTTGTGTACTCACCAGGCTCTGGGATGTTCTCTAGTCCATAGACGCTCACTGGCGGAAGGATGGCCCGCACCTTCTCCTCCCAGGGCCTGAGGTATACTGGCTTGGCAGGAGGGCCACTGCCGGTGTATTGGCTCAGGAGGTAGTCCTTCTTGAGCAGCTCCCGTACCCTCCTGCGCACGTCATACCACCTGTTCTGGATGTCAGTCTTTGTGCGCAGACATGGTGATTGTGCGTTCACCCTGTTGATGATCCTCTCCCACATCTTGGTTTTCTGGGAGATGGGTGTCTGTTGGACCAGTGTGCCAAACAGCTGTGGCTCTACCCTGAGGATCTCGTCTACCAGGACTTCCAATTCACAATCTAGGAACTTGTGATTCTTCTTGGGGGGCATGGTGATGGGTGGTGATGGTGAGTGATGTGTGTGTTGGTGTGCAGGTGAGGGTGTGTGAGTGTGTGTTTTGCTGGGTGTATGTGAGGTAGCTATTTGTTGGTGTGCTGATGGTGTGTGGCTTGTGTGAGGGATGAGCTGTGGGTGTGTGGTTGCTGTCTGTTGAGTGCTGGCAGTAGAATAGCATTTGCAAAGGATCATGGTTGGGATTTGTGTCCTTTATATGGGTGGAGTTGTGGGTGTGTCTTTGTTCTCTGTCCCCACCCCCCAGTATTTATTGGCTTTGTAATTGCTTGTTTGGCCTTTTTTTGTGTATTTTTCCTTAGTACTTTCTGTGCATGTTGGAAACGTTCTTGTGACCGAGTCAGACCCTGCAGTTGTCTCGTAGGGTCTTCTCCGTTTCGTTCACGCTGTGTTTGTGCAGTTTTCTATGCTGCGTACGCGTCGGTCGCGGTGTTTTGTGTTACTTCGGCTCGGTTTTGTATGCGTGTCGGTCGTACGGCTTGTCCTCCGTACGACTCGGTCGTGGTTTACGCGCCTTGCATCGTACTTTGCGGTTTGGAGTTCACGTGTACGTTTCGGTTGGATTTGTTCCGGGTGCGCGTCGGTCGGTTCGATTCGCGTGTTTTTCCGGCCGGATTGCTGTTTTCCGTGCGGCTCGGTCGTTCGGCTTGGGTTCAGTACGTGTCGGTCGGATTTTGCACGCCTTGCATCGTACTTGGCGTGTCGGGCGCCACAGGTACGTGTCGGTCGGAATTAATTCCGGCTCCGAGTCGGTCGATGCTTTTCCGGCCCGAATCGGAATCGACCCCTTAGTGTTTAAATATGCGAGCAATTTTCTTACTGGATACATTATGTATTTAATTCAAAACACAAACAATTCCTGCTGTGTACCTAGTAAGCATACTATGTCGATCACATTAGTGATTTCATCTGCTAGAGGACACATAGATGTGGCAGGATGTGGGTATGCAAAGTACACTGACAATATGTTGCATTTGTCATATTTAAATTATTTTGCCATACCACCCTTTACATTGTTATGGATTATCTTGTTATGGATTGGTATGGATGTATAGTACAGTGACAATATGTTGCATCTGTCAGTTCTAGATTGTTTACCACATCACCCTTTATTTTGGTAAAGATAACACAGTTTTAAGGACAATAATAATATGTTCACAGGTAATTTAAAACGATTTTTCACATAGTGACTGACAATTATGGAAGTCTTAATAGGTAAACTGTAAGCATATTTAACAGTAGATACAGGCTGTGATGTTCATTGTTTGGAGTGGTGACACTTCTCGCCACTCCTCTGTGGAGCTACCCTTCAGCTAACTAGTGCGTTCCTTTTTCAACCCATTGGTGTCAGTTACTTAGTGTGGTAACAAAACCACGCCACTCCTCTGCGGAGTTTAATCCTTTAGCTATTGAGTTGGTACGTTCTATCCAACGGCATTCTAGTCGTTGGAGAATCTGCGAGAGGTCTCCTCCTCTTTCCGGAATTCAATTCCGGAAAGAGGAGGAGACCTCTCGCAGATTCTCCAATGGGTTGAAAAAAGGAACGCACTAGTTAGCTGAACGGTAGCTCCACAGAGGAGTGGCGAGGAAGTGTCACCACTCCAAACAATGAACATCACAGCCTGTATCTACTGTTAAATATGCTTACAGTTTACCTATTAAGACTTCCATAATTGTCAGTCACTATGTGAAAAATCGTTTTAAATTACCTGTGAACATATTATTATTGTCCTTAAAACTGTGTTATCTATACCAAAATAAAGGGTGATGTGGTAAACAATCTAGAACTGACAGATGCAACATATTGTCACTGTACTATACATCCATACCAATCCATAACAAGTTAATCCATAACAATGTAAAGGGTGTTATGGCAAAATAATTTAAATATGACAAATGCAACATATTGTCAGTGTACTTTGCATACCCACATCCTGCCACATCTATGTGTCCTATAGCAGATGAAATCACTAATGTGATCGACATAGTATGCTTACTAGGTACACAGCAGGAATTGTTTGTGTTTTGAATTAAATACATAATGTATCCAGTAAGAAAATTGCTCGCATATGTAAACACTAAGTGTTCGACAAAAATGCAATGATTGTAACTGTAAGAGTACACCAAGAGATTGAATTTGGCTTTATTTGAATACACAATGTATCGAATAAAATTACTACACGGTTAAAAACACAAGTACAAGCCAGCATCCTTAATTACTGAGATCACAGGCATACCGTCTACTCGCGTTCCCTGTCAGTCGTTTTTCATGCGCAAGAACATTTCTGATATGTCAACACCCAAGACCCCATCATGATAAAAATCCCCTGCTTTACACCAATTAGGATAGGCCATTATATTCGCCATGCATCACCCAGGAGATTACACCCTTTTTGGAAGACAGACTCATGACGGGCTGCTGTCCATTTCCATGATAGATCACAGAGCAGCAGATTAGATCTACAGCTGCGGCTCCATTTTTCGGGTCTGTCAAAACTGCACTGTCATTTTTCGGCAGGAAGAGAGAAGCTATATACCTCAAGCCTTTCACAGGCTCGGTGTCATTGAACCAAGGCAGACAGACAGATGCTGTTCTGCTCCACAGATATCCTTGATGCAGGCACGAACATACTGATTCTTGAGTAAGGTAAGCGGGCCAGCATTAGTTTGGCTGTCCAATACACGCATAGAGCGCCTTGGTTAAGATTAGACCTCAATACTAAATATACTCTTACTTTATTTGGTTTCAGACCCCCCATTACTTATCAACTGGCGACACAAAGAGGCGCATAGCCGTCTTAAATAATTATCAAGAGCCATAACACATGGAAGAAGCCTGCTACTTCTACTTAAAAACCCTATCGGGTAAGCCTGTACAATTATAGACTTCCTAAGCGCTCTAACGCTGTTTGGCCAATAGACACCGACAATAACTGTATTTTTTCTATATAGCTCATGCTTGATCTGCACACTCACCGTGCCCTTCTATTCCATACCTGCGGAATCCTCCTATTGTGCTAACCGAATTTTGCCAGCCGACAGCTACCCTCACATGGGGTAAGTCTCTTATCATAGTGCACCTATGTAGTAGAGTCATATGTACTCTACTTAAAAGACTGATATTAACACGCTTCTATTTATCACATGAACAGTGCCCGGCCGGGTCCCATGTGAGTATCCTTCCTTTTCACTTTACTCACGGTGCCACAAATTCCACACGAGGCTGCGCAAACCCTTCCTTCAGGTACTATACTGATTGCCTACATCCTTTTTCCACGAGCACAGCTGCTCCATTACAAGCACATACTGACATTATCCTTCCTCTTCTCGCAGGTGTCCCTACTATCTTAGGTCCTGAAGAGACCCTACATTGCACACAGGGTCGAAACGCCGTTGACAGTTCTTTCAAAGCGAATCATTACAAGCCAGCACTTATCATCGTATAAAAGCGTGGTTTATATAATATATATCTTTCAATGGTCGCTTTCATGAAATATAGGAAACCTTGTATATATGTCACGAATATGTCACAAATTATTTAGGTTTATTTGTTTAGGTTCCTTTTTTCACTGGGACACCACTCACTACAATCAATTGATTGTTAAATGTCATGAATGTAATTTTGCTTCAAAGAACTATATAAACAAGAATTATGAATGAAATACTAATCTAAGGTGTGTTCGACTCCTTCTCTTTTTGACATCACAATAACCCATTACATTGCCATAGTGCGTTATTTTATTGAGATTTTCTTGCCATTAGTCCACAGGAGCCATTGTTTTTGATAATCGTTTGGGAGGGTGGGCAGGGGGCCTTGTGGGAGTGGTGGTCTTGCTGTCAGGTCTCAACGACTACCTCCACAGTAAGATGGCTACCTACCTGTTCTGTGAGGCAGAGTGAGGAAATGGAGGTCTTGTGAGATAATCATTTTTTTAACGTGCATTCTCCATGTGTTCGCTTGGGTCTGGCAAGTGAGGCTCACTTGTTGTGCACAACAGTACGTTACAGTGGTATGTGAACATTTACTTTGTACTTACCAGCCTCCTCTCCCCCCTCGATTCCGGTGAGACTCTCGGGATGCAGTATGGCAAGCACCTTCTCCACCCATTCTGTGAATCTCAGTAGTGGAATGGGAGGCCCTCCGCCCCTTCTTTGAGCCAACTGGTGGTTCCTCTGTGCCCGTGCCTTGACACAGAGCTTGAGGTCGTTCCACCGCCTTTTGATGTCATGTAGTGTGCGTGGGATGCTCCCCACTGCATTGTCTTTGTTGTAGATCCTTGCCCACATCTGATTTTTGCGCACATTGGGTGTCTGTTGGACCAGGTTTCCATACGAATGTGGTTCTACCCTGATGATCTCATCTACCAGCACTTTCAACGCTGTGTCAGTGAATTTAGGCATTTTGCTGTTCGGCATGGTGCAAATGGATGTGAGGTGCAGGGTGAATATGTGGATGAATGAGGTGTGTTTTTGTGTGGTTGTGAAGGGGATGGTGTGTGGAGTTGTGTGGGTGTGATGGTGTGCTGTGTCCTCTCTGTGCAATTAGTTCTGGTGTCCCTCTCTCTCTCTCTGTGGATGCCCCTCTCTGTTCCTAATTTGCTAAGGATGCTGGTCCAGGAAGGGGTTGGTTTATATACTGTGGTGTGTGGGTGTGTCCACATGAGTGATGTCCACCTGGTGTGTCTTCCATGCTGTCCATGGCTTTCATTTCCAGTACGCATTTGTGGTGTGTCATTCTTGCGTGTCTGATGTAATTGAGGGCTGATGATGATACAGGCACACTTTGTGACTTGTAGTGAATTCTGTTACTTCCGCCATTCTTTTAGCCTGGGTGCCACCGCTGCGGTGGGTAGTGCCATGATCCTTACACCAGCTCCGCTTACTCATTGTAATTAGCCGTGCGGTCATTCCGCGGGAGGTGCAGACGTTTTGGTCCATAGACCAGCTTTCCCCGTCCGCCGAGGTAGCATTTTCGGCTATTGCCACCGTTACGGAATGTTTTTTCTGTATTCCGGCCGCCGCGGTGGGACTTTACGTGAGTTGCATCGTAATCTGACCGGCGGTATTGCGGACGCTTTTTCCGCATGCATGGCGGTCAGAGGCCTTTTCCGTCCGCCATCGTAATCGGGCCTTAAATGTGAAGGACATGAAATTCAGCACATTTTAATGGAGTACACTGTTCACTGACTAAAACCCTAAGATCTCACCACATAATCTACTGCATTCTCCAAGTATCTGTCCAAACCTATAACCACAAGAAGTAGGACATGTAGAGATGACCCGCGACCTTGCACCTACCCAGTGAGTATCAATGTCGCTCTCCTGTGCAGGACATACTAAAAAGCAGTGTTGAGTAGAAAAACAACTGTCTTGTAATTTTGTACCACCATATCTAAGAACAATGGCCTAGGATTTACACAATACTCAATTTTGATATCTAGCATGGACTTCCAAACACTGACTATTAGCGCACATGAGTTTGTCCTGATGAGTAATCTGTATGTGCCGCACATCAAAGTTCTGGCATTTCTATTAAGGTCTGTTCTGTTGCAATTCACTTAAGAGTTGCTTAAAATCCTGATCCTTCACCATAACGAGGAAGCTTACACACATTTTAGCATTTTTTATAAATAATGTCCATAATTTTGTTTTCCTGCAGACTTGGATATAATTTTTCATAGATTATTGTTAGAAAACACAAAATGCTGTATATGTTCAAAATCAAACTGAAATCTTTGGAACTGTGTTTCGAATTCTTTTACAAAACTAATATGGAACTAAAATAGTAATATGGCTTCCAGTAACTGTGCAGTGCAGATAGAGTTTTCATTAAAAAAAGAGGACTCCATTGTTGGTAATAACTTCATATCAATAGATCTCTGGCCCCAAGATAAGTGGTTTCTGTACCTGGATGTTTGGCAGATGTAGCAATCGCATTTAAAGGTCATTTCTGCTACTTGTTTTTGGTGGCTCTTTGGTAGTATCTTAGTTGTGATGTTAGTCAGCAGGTTGACACAGATTTTCATGGAAAGGCAGACTTTTCTTAAATTTCAGTAAATCTTAGGAAAAGCTAAGAAAATCTCTCTTTGAAAAACAATGATCTTTCCTGCAACACATGAGAGGGTCACACTCATTTCCCCCCATTGATAATTTGTAACTTATTCAAAGACGCAAATGAAGTAAATGCTGGTTATAGAAAACCTTAACTATTACCAACAGTTTGTGGAAATGAGTGGTTAAACAATTGAAAGCAATTTTTTGATATTTTTACAACTCGTCACATGACTTTATATTATTACGCAGAGGTGGTCTGTATCAGGAATAAGTGCTATGGTCGTCTGAACTTAACAGCATTGGCTGCAGAAACTTATCTTTTCTGGGTTTGACAATCAGCAGATTGGATACAAGAAAATTATTGAAATTAACGTCTATCCAGGCCTCTTCTAGGGCGGTGTGACCAGTGCACCTGCACCTGAAGCTGACCTCTGGAACGCAGTCAATATGCCTACTGCAAAGAATGTGTACCATGTAGACCACAAAACGATATTTTATGTGGATAGCTCAGTTGATTATTGCTTTTGTCACAGGGATCCTTTGGTTACTTGCAGTTGATATGTTATAATCTCAATATAGTTTCTACAAAAAAGAGAGTTACCCTAGTGGGACCAAAAGGGACCGGGTAGTTATATACTTATCAAAAAGGAAATTCCCTTCTGTGTCAGCGTTCAATTAAAACATATCTTTTAGTTTTTTAGTTTGCACTGAACCAAATAATTTCCATTTTCTTAAAAGACATAACACATATTCTTTAGATAAAAAATGTTTTCTTTTATTCCACACAATATAATCACAATGGTCTCCTACTATTCGCAATCAAATTAAAAAATCAATTTTAAAACATTTCCTATAATCCATAAGATACATAGGAGTACAGTTGTTCATACGTATTTTATATTGATGGCCACATATTCATTTGGATAAATAAAATTTGTTTTTATTAATTGACATGTGAATAAATAAAATTTGTATTGGTTTAAATAACTAGTCAGATGTATCATATGCTAATGAGGAGTACACTATGGAATGAGTATATGAAGAATTAAGTGACACATACTTATGTAGATAACCATGGTATGAGTGTAAATAATTTGTTGGCTAAAAGTAAAGTTGTGTTATCCGATTTGGAATGAATATGTGGCCATCAATATAAAATACGTATGAACAACTGTACTCATATTTATCTTATGGATTATAGGAAATGTTTTAAAATTGATTTTTTTATTTGATTGCGAATAGTAGGAGACCATTGTGATCATATTGTGTGGAATAAAAAAAAAATGTTTTTTATCTAAAGAATATGTGTTATGTCTTTTAAGAAAATGGAAATTATTTGGTTCAGTGCAAACTAAAAAACTAAAATATGTTTTAATTGAACGTTGACACAGAATGGAATTTCCTTTTGATAAGTATAATCTCAATATAGCACAGTTACCTATCAACTCTCATCAAAGAGTTGCACACAAAATGCATGGTATAGGTTAGAAGGTTATTTGTTTCCCAGTCTTTTATTATCCTAGTGTTGCGCAAAAAGGGTTTATTTGGGTGGAATTACATTCTTATTAGCAGAGCCAAACCCAACCACTTTGTTACATTTTAATTCCTGAGTTTGTGCTTCTCCAGACCAAGCACTCTTAAAATATACTGCACATTATGATGGATGCATTGTGATTCCTACACCTTGTAATCCTCACTGTCTTATGTAACATATCCATCCTATAGAGCGATTTACACACATACGATTCATTTTCTCTGTACTATGTGTGTGTGATGTAAAGTCCCCTGACACCCTACAAGATTATGAGTAGTGCAATAGAACAAATGAAATACATGTGAGAGAAGGGATATGGATAGATATGGGGCATTACTAGAGGGAGGTAGTGATGGAATCCGTGAAGAAGGAGGTCATTGATGAGGCGCCAATAAAGACTGTTGCACCAGGCGTCACCAGCGTAAATCAACCCTGCATTTTTCTTTTTCAAACACAATACCCAGTTACTAGCCATTTCGTTTTTTCATGGTCAATTAATGTATGTTTACTACACAACGGGCAACCATTGACAATGCCAATTGCTCTGGCTTATGAATGAAAGTGCCATTTGTGCCATTGATGGGTTTAGACACTCAATAAGTCATCATACAGGCACTCTATCACTGATTTTTGCACCTATGCATCCATTCATCAGTCCACTGAACTACTCTTGCATTCACCTTATAACACAGCCACAATAAAACACACATACTTTCAGCAGCATATGCAAGATGAATTATAAAAAAAAACATGCTGTCATCTAAACACAGAGGACAAATGATTTCAAGAACAAAACTAAACATGTCAGAGGGTGTCCGTCCTGTAAAGGTATTGTAAATAGTCGATCATTGTTTTAAAGTTCATGCATGGCCCGCACATTTAGAACCAATGTGATGGCTGTCTTAGAATGGTAAAAGAATGATACATTATGAACGATGGCATCCCATAATGCTCTCCTGGTTTAGTAACGGGGGCCATGTGGAATGCAGTGCACTGCAGATGAAATGGGAGGCAAGCAACCAACCTGTTATAACTGCCTGGAGAACTGGAGTGTCCTCTTAAGAAACATTCAAGTAAAATAAGGAGAAGCCAAGAAATGAAAGAGGAACTAAAAAGGGAGAACATTTATAACTAAAGGAGAGGCCAACTAGCCCTGACTGTGAAGCACACTCATTTTCAGGTGGATGTACACGTGATCAGAAAATGCTGTAATTCACAGGGTAATAGGGCCAATAACTGATGCGGACTGAACCATTAGCCCATACAGTTCGCTGTCATGGATAGAAGCAAGTGTCAATGATACGTAGACAGACCTGTGAAAGAACAGAGCTAACCCAAAGGCTCTCTATGTATGAATATGGATCGATATTTATAGATTTGGATGTATATATTTATTAAAGTTTTTTTAATTTCAGGATCCTGGCAGACAACAAGATTCTAGCAAGAACTATTACAGTTCAAACCTTCTCCTCCTAGGTGCTGTCAGAGCTAGTAGCCAACACCAAAATCATTCCGCAGAAAGGGTATCTGTAGCATTTCATGTAACAAAATTCCTATCTTTAGGGTTTAATACAGAGAAATAACAATCCACACTTAAATCCCGTTTTATTTTAACATGTGATTTTCCCAATAATTATTTAAAGCCTAATGTGTGTTTATCATAAATTTTCATAATAAAAAGATCAGCCCTATGGCAAGAGAAATATGTTTTCCTAGTGAACCTTGTAATAAACAGCTGAGGCCTCCTGCACCGAGTGTAAGCTTTCCCACAAGGCAATGGTCAGGCATACAATAATAAGATGTAACGTTTACTTTCATATTCATATATCAGCTTCCAATGCAAATAGAGATGAAACCCTTGTTGGTAATTTCTCTTTATTGCATTTCCATCACTATTTTTATAATTCAACAATAGTTGTGTTTTGGGGGGAAAACCTTGCGCAAACTGCACGTGAGCCGTGTTGAATTCAGAAATGTGTCTAATGTTCAGACTTGTATACCATTTTGGTTTCACCCATAGGTTTCATTACTGTTTCCATCTCAAACTAGAAATAGGTTGCAAGGGCATAAATAGGAAATAGTGACTAACACTGTAAAAAAGCGCAAAAATTGTGAAAATAAATGTGCCTCACTGCTTGTTTCTGAACGAGGTAAGCGGATATTCCTAGCACAGAAATCTTTTGTTGATTACATTTTTAGGACAAAGCACCCCATTGTACAGCAACTTTTTCTATATGTTTAAAAAAAGCAAAAAGTTGCCATACCTTGGCTATTTTGACAGGCCCCTGCAGGGTAGTAAATTCTAAACCCTGGTAGTCTTTACCAGCTCTAACAAGTGGACAAAAGAAGATGTCAATTTTTTGCGGATATAATCTGTGGAAAAACTGTTATAAAGGTCTAAATTCATGATTTTTCAAGTGTTAAAAATGGGATATACCAATGGGAGAGGGAGCTCAGTATTGAGGGTATTATGGAAAGGCAAAGCAGACCCTAATTGGGATTAGGAATGGAACAGACAGTCACAGGCATGGGGGTAAACAAAACGAGACAAGGAATTTGTCATGAGAGAAGGAGGCAAAGCGAGTGGAAATAGGAAATAGTCCACATTGACTTACTTCTGGATACCCACGGAGGATACACAAGTAGAAACACTTTTCTTGATGTATGCCTACTCTACATCTTGAAAAGAGACCTATGTGATTCAGAAAATAAGTTTACAGGTCAGTACCTTTACAGAAAAACTCCTGCAGAGAAAATTGTTACAGAAAACACCCAGCACATGGAAACCACTATTGAAAAAAGGTGTTATAAGAGAAAATGTGTTCCTACAGAGATTTCCATTCATGTGTTGATGCTGTGAATGTGAAAATGTAGAGACGTAGCCACCAGCTACAGCTTCTACTTGAGATGAGGTCAACATTGGCACTGATACAGACTTTAACACAGATGTGCTGACCAGTGTGAATGATGAGTTTGCGTTAAATAATTGTAAGAAACATCTGAAAATGTTCATTATGATGAATAGCGCAAAATACTTGAAAGAAAATCATTTTGGTCTTGCAAATGCATTGGCAGTTTAACTTATTCCAGGATTAGTTGTGTTACAAGATGAGTATAAAAGAAATGTATTTAATGAATGGCCACTTTTGGAAATGTAAATTCAGTTGGATGGAAGAGAGAGGAAAGTATCATCAGTGGAAAGTAAAGTATGTAGTGCTTCATATTTCTATGAAGGATTCACAACAGAGTAGAACTTGGTAAAAGCTAAGAGAGCTTGTGGATGTGTCAAGTCAGACAAAGTGGACCCAGGTTGCTGGTAGGAAAAAGGAGAATGATGAAGTCGTGGGGCAAATATGAGAAGCTGCAGAGTGAGTGTTATGTTGTACCACCCTACACGTGTTACGATTCACGCAGGTTTCTTTTTAGGTCGAGCCTAGCGGCAGCGCACATGCATTGCTCGATCTGCAAGACTGCTGTAGTAGAGTATGGGAGAGAAGCTGCGCCCACTCTCCTCCCATATTTATCATTGGCTTGCGTCATTGTCTTTCCAAAATGCTGCCTTCAGATTCGTTAATAGGCTTGTTAGTACTTCCTTAGTATGGCCTTGTCTTCATTTGTACCCTCCCATGGCGACTGGCCCTTTTACTTCAGTTGTTACACTGGACCTGTTATTTAGTCTGTAAGCAGTGCACCATTTACTTTATTGAGTTTCTCTTACTGCTGGCCGGACATGCGTTGCTTCAGCTGAAACCTCTTGTTTTTTTAAGCAGCACGGCCTCCCCTGTAACACAGGCGCCTACTTTCAATCACTTTAACCCGGCATTATCTTGGGTCTGTTTCAACCCCCCAAGTAAAATGGATTTAGAAATGATTAGCGAATTAAGTCATGTGAATTCCAGGTAGCACATAATTCTGTGCTAATGCTGACAACAGCACATCTGTGTTACATGTCATTTGTACTAATGCCACTTGACGGGTTGTTTTCGAAAGCCTGTTTTATTAACACCACCACCACCAAGACCATGAATACCACCACCAATAATACCACCACCAATACCCCCACCACCAATACCACCACCTCCACCAATAACACCACCACCAATACCACCACCACCAATACCACCACCACACATACCACCACCAATACCACCACCACCGCCAGTACCACCACTGCCAATACCACCACCAATACCACCAACACCACCACAAAAACCATCACCATCACCACCAATACCACCACTGCCAATACCACCACCACCAGTACCACCACCAATACTACCACCACCACCAATATCACCACACCACCACCACCAATACCACAGCCACCAATACCAACACCACCGATACCACCACCACCAATACCAAAAATACCACCACCACCAATACCACCACCACCACTACCAATACCACCACCAATACCACCAATACCACCACCAATACCACCACCAATATTACCACCACCACCGCCAATACCACCGCCAATACCACCACCACCGCCAATACCACCACCACCACCAACACCACCAATACCACCACCAATACCACCACCACCAAACACCTCAATACCATCACCAATACCACCACCAATACCACCACCACCGCCAATACCAGCAGTAATGCCACCACAATCAATGCCACCACAAATACCACCACCACCACCAATACCACCAATACCACCAGTACCACCACCACCACCAATACCCCCACCACCACCAAACCACCACCACCATCAATACCACCACCAATACCACCACCAATACCACCACTAATACCACCACCACCAACACCACCAATACCACCACCACCACCAATACCACCACCAATACCACTACCACCAATACCACCATTACTACCACTGACACCAATACCAATACCACCACCACCAATACCACCACCACCAATCCAATACCACTGCCAATACCACCAATATCACCACCACCAATATCACCACCACCAATACTATCACCACCAATAACACCACCACCACCAATACCACGACCACCAATACCACCACTACCAATACCACCACCACCAATACCACCACCAATACCACCATCACCACCAATCTCACCATCACCACGAATACCACCACCAATACCACAACTAATACCACCACCACCACCAATACCATCACCACCACCAATACCACCATCACAACCAATACCACAACCACCACCAAGAATACCACCACTAATACCACCACTACCACGATTACCACCACCAATACCACCACCAATACCACCACCAATACCACCACCACTACCACCAATACCACCACCACCACCAATACCACTAATACCACCACCACCAATACCACCACCACTACCACCACCAATACCACCACCACCAATACTGCTACCACCACCAATTCCACCACCATCAATACCAATACCACCACCAATAACACCACCACCACCAATAACACCACCACCAATACCACCACCGCCCCAATACCACCATTACCAATACCACCACCACCAATACCACCACCACCAATACCACCACCACCAGTACCAAACCACCACCACCAGTACGAATACCACCACCAATACTACCACCAGCACCACTAATACCAACAATACCACCACCAATACCACCACTACCACCAATACCACCACCACTAATACCAGTACCACCACCAATACCAATACCACTACTACCAATACCACCACCACCAATATACCCACCACCAATACCAGTACCACCACCACCAATACCAATACCCCCACCACCAATACCACCATCACCACTAATACCACCACCACCAATACCACCACCACCACCACCAATATTAGCAATACCAGCATCACCAATACCACCACCACCAATACCACCACCAATACCACTAATACCACCACCACCAATACCACCACCACCAATACCAATACCACCATCTCAGCGCCTCTCACTCACTAATAATAGCAGGGGCACTGTACGAGGCTGGAGCTGCAGCCGAGACCATTCCTCCCTCCATGCCTGCCATAAAGAACACAGCCCGCCCTGCACCAGGAGGTGAAGCCAGGTCCCTACTACAGCTGGAGTGTTTTTTATTAGGCCAAAAATAGCAATGCCACACTGCACACTCAAATCCCAGAGATGGCAGGAAATAGCCCCCCCCCGCTCTTCCTTCTGAACCGCAACAGTATAATAACAGAGCGAAAGGTATTGGAGCGCTTTGTTAGTATTTATAGCTTGGATCATATGTAACTCTCACTTCACACTTTGTGTCTGTGTACTTTACAACACTTACACATCTTCACTGCACTATTTATCACTACTTTGAAGACGTCGCAGGCCGGTCTCTTCCTTTGATATTTACAATCTAACAAGCGGTCGAGAAGGCCCTTTATTGCAATGCAATAGGTCTCGCATTTGCGAGAGTTTAAGCTATTAGTATTGTAAATGACAATGCCTTTTGTTTATGTTTTAAAACCCAAAACATAAATAAAAGACATTGTCATTTACAATGACAATAGCTCAAACCTGTGTGAATGCGAGACCTATTGCATTGCAAATGCTTGTTTAAAGGAGCAACCAGGTACAGCAACAACCGCCTCAACAATGTCCGCTCCCAGTCCACCCAACCTTCCTCCCAGCGATCGCCCCCTACATTCGATAACACTGCATCACATTCCACTTCTCACTAAGATTCTAGATGTATACATAGACATACCGATGAGCTAATATGAAATATTAAAAACCTGGAAAGTCAAGTGAGGAATGTGGTGGGAATGTGAAGGAATGTGATGATGGCAACTAGTTTATGATTAAAAAAGTGGTGGTGGTAGGAGAGGAATTGAAGCTGACATGAAAGACAGCTGAAGTGTACAGACAAGTCGAGATTGGTAAGAATGTTGCTCTTCTAAGTACAAATAGTTGTTCATGGAGTAAATCACTCAATGATTAACTTGCGACAGTGGTTGCACGTAGTAGGACATTAGCACTCATTTTGTGTTTTGACACTGGTTTTGACCCAGAGCAAGAGAAATAAAGTCAGAAAAAGTGAAAGAAGGAGGAAGAGAAATATAGGAAAGCAGTAACAGACGGGGAAAGCAGGGTTGAAGAAGTAATATCAGGAATGAAGTAAAGAAAATGAAAGTGTAGGGGTGGAAGAAAAGAAACAGGACGAGTAAGGGTGGAAGATAGGGGCAAGAGGTGGAATCGAGAATAAGCAGCCTTGAAGTTCAGCATCCCCAGCAGACTCCTAAGAAAAGCTGTGTTTATTTTATTTTTACAAATTAAGCACAGAATTCGCAGAGTAGTTTGAGTAGATCGCTTGCTGTATTACGTATAGAGTGTTTCGTTGGTGGTGAGAAATAGTGGCATAGCTGTGTATGTGTTGGGAATTTTATGTTGTGCATGAGTTTGGTGTAATGAGCTGGGTTTTATCTCTGAGTGATATATGTCTTTGTTGTGGGACAGGGATATACGAGGTGTCTTGTGCCGTGGATAGTACAATCTAGTCAGCGAGAATACAGTAAGGAAGAATACACACTAGAGCAAAGGGAGTTAAATCTGGGAGCCAAATCGGAGACATTGGACAAAGACATGTAGATTTTTTCCAAAAATATTTGTAGAACAACTTCGTCCTTTGCCTTCGGTCAACCTCAGGGCCCTGTTAGGTGAGCATTTTGCCTCTTTTCAGTAAAGTGTATCTAAATCTATCACTCCTCAGAATTCCAACTTCCTGATGAGTGAATAACGCAGGTGACAAGACTAAGGAGTGAAGAATCACACACGCATTTTTATATCATTAGAAAACTGCCAATTATAAAAAAAAAATGTCTTCTCTGATATCTTAGTAAAATGTCAATGTTACTAAAAAAGGTAATTGGGAGATGGTAGTTGATTGGGGCTTAAAATGTGATTTAAAAAATAAAGCGTGAAAACAGGGTTGGCAACAGGGTTGACAGTGACCTGAAACCTAAATGGTTGTATAGCTGTTATGCTTTTATAATATGTTTAAGGGGTTCTCCTACCTTACGTCTCTTACTCTCGCGGTTATAGTGGTACACCAGATGTGCTATGTGTGCTGCTATCACAATCACGGGAACCAAGTAGTCACCAATCATTTCTTCTCCAAAGGACTCGCACGAGGGAACAATGAAATGAAGGCTTTAAAAATCCGTCGGTGTTTGTAAAACACTGACTGTAACAAAATGCATATTCCACAAGTTGTGAAACACAGAGTATCGCAATAGGTAGACCCCAACCTGGACTCAGCTGGCGCCTCTCTAGCTCCAAGCCAAGAAATGCCCAGAGATGCCACTTGCTACAGCTCATATACGTGTTGTCATAATGGCTCTGACAGGTTCACGCGGCCAGCAAGGGCCACGTGCGCGTCCATGGTAACCAGGTGCAAACATCACGACAACAGCACTCAGTGCTTCCTCAGAGCCCTGTGCTTATAAACAAACTTAGTTAACGGTTCGAGAGAATGACTCTTGTTTTTTTTTTTTTTTGCTTTGTTATCCAATTGTTTTACTGAGCAGATGCGTGTAAGCCCAACATTGTGAGGGGTCAGTGGTGTTTGTGTGTGGCTGCTCTCCAGGATTATTATGAACGTGTTGTGCGTGTGTGTGAAGGGGGCACACATGAGGTAAACAAGAGAAGGGAACATGTTAACCTCTACCCCTTCTAATCCGATTCCCCGACATCCACTCTCCATAACAGTTACTTGTTCCAGTGCTTTTTTAAACGAGAGTCCAGAATCTCCAGCTCTTCTGTGCAGAATCGGAAGATTCAGAAAATCGGATGGATTTATGAAAGCGGACATATAGTTCATATTTCCTGTGGAAAGTTTGCTGGGGCCAGTGAGTGAACTACAAAACGGCCCCCCCTGATCCTTGCATTTTACTTGCTATTCCCAAAACACACAACACTAACTCTCGAGACACCCGACCATCCTTATCTGTACTGTATGATTCAAAGCAGGGCGGGTGAACGTTCTGGGAGTTAATGCAATCAGAATTATTGTTTTTGACCAAACTTAAAGTAGGAGTCTCCTGTCAGACCCTACGATAGAAACATTGCATAGAAACATTGCGTCATCTGTTCACAATATTACATTGCAGTATTGATAGAGAGTACAGAGGTAAACTGGAAGCTGAATGCTCGCCTCACTGAATTGAATATTCAGGGGCATAGTTTCCACTGGTCCAGCAGGTGTAGTGGCACCAGGGCACATAGGCCTGAGGGGCCCTCTAAGTCCTGAATATGCTGTATTTTATAATTCAAACAACAGACAGGGGGCCCATTTACTTCTTTGCACCAGAGCACGACACACTACCAACACTACTATGAACGCCCGCTTATGATAAATGTGGTCTTCTGGAAGTCACAAGTTTGAATGTGGTGAGGCAGAATCATTCCTCTGAGGTCAGTAAATTGAGTATCATAAATTGGGTGGCAACCATATCTGTTAGGTACAGCTTAAAGAAGCGTAGAATGAAGTGATGTTTAAAAGTATATTCAACAATTTACAGGACAAAGTTCGTTGTTTTATACTTATTAAAGAATCACTGTAAACCCAGTTGAAATCAGATTAGTTGCCTGCATTCGTAACACTTCATAATCGCGGTGAAACAATGAAAGCGATTTATGGACAAGTAGCATACTACTCCATCCATGGAAATCCATTAGATGGAAGAGTATGTAATTTACATGGGTAGAGTTTCAATGTTCTGTGTGTGAGCCAGATTCTCTGATCTCGTCTTGACACTGTGGCTTGGCATAACATTAAAGTTCCCAATGCTTAGGCACTAGAAGCTAGCTCTTGGGTGAATAGAGACTGTGCATGTGTATATGTGTGTGTGTGTGTGCGCGTGTGTGTGTGTGTGTGTGCGCGTGCGCATGCGTGTGCGCGCGTGTGTGTATACTTGAGAAAACTTCGGGGGATATTCTCAAGAACGTGCGATAAACATTGCCAAAATAGGCTAAGGCAATTTTACATATCGCTGTCTATCGCGGGAAAATAACTCTGTGTCAATGTCGTATTCTCAATACGGCGGTAACATACCATAGTTTCCCGATAACACCTCAAATGTCCGCGATACAACTACCATGACGGCGATGAAAAAGGAAACCCGAACGTGAAAAAAGTTGCGATGGGCCCAACCGCGATAGAAAAATTCGTCGACAAGCAGCGCCAGGCTTGCAATTCCGCCATCAGGTGGGAAAAATCACCATAAAAGCTGCAAATAAAAAAAAAAACATAACAACTGCGAAGCACAATGGAGGTAGCCGGAGCAAGTACAGGGGACAACCCGAACCCCACAAGCCCCACGGAGGACCAGCCTGGGACCTCGAGGTCAGGGAAGGACAAGGAGAAGAAGAAGAGGAAGACGCGGTTCAGTCCGCAGGAAAACAGGATCCTGATAACGGAGGTGGTAGAACACCATCAACAACTGTTCGTCACCTCCACTGTGTCATTGGCAACTAAAAATACAATATGACAGTCCATCCTGGACAAGGTGAATGCAGTTGGAGTGCTGAGGAGGACAATGGAAGAGCTCAAGAGGCGCTGGAATGATGTGAAGCGCAAAACCAAGCTGAAACTAGCAAACAACCGCAAAGCAGCAATGCAGACTGGGGGTGGGAGTCCTGCGCCACAGGAGGAGCTGGATGAGATGGAGGAAATGGTGTCCACAGTCATCAGTGTGGAGACGGTGGCAGGAGTCGGGGGACCGGACACTGCTCAACATGACCTGACACAACAGCAACAGGGTGAGTAACCACCAGGGACTGGGGAGACGGGGGGAGATGGGCACAATGGCACACATGCACAATGAAGTATAGCACACTGCACAACCACAATGACTCTGGATCATGTCCCTGATCTCCTTGCCATACTGCAGCACACATAGAAACAGCAAGTAGTCCCCCGTCCACAATGTGCCCAGAGGGGGCCCTCCTCACACAACACCAATCTCACAACAAACCCATGCACATGTGCTGAACCCAGCAAAGCTGCGGATCCGTGAGCCCCACTGACAATGCAAGTGACACTGCATGACGATGAGCATGTCTGCAGGCCACTCATCATGACATGTTGCACCCCACGACACCGAGGTGGCTGAGTGTGGTCCACATCCGGAAAGGAGCAGGTCACACACTGACACATCCACGTGCACAAACAACCCCTGATGGCAACAAGACAATTGCGGACAAACCATGCCCAAGAGTCCCAACTCCCACCAAGAGCCCAATTTACCCAAGTATGCAACATCTCAGCACTGCATAAGCACAGAAGTCAAAGGCACACCGCCTGAAAGGGAGAAGGCCAAGCAAAGTCTGAGCTGCATGGGCGACTCTCCCACAATGCAGCACACACACAAGAAACAGAGCACATCAACATTGACAACAATGTGGTACAAACTGCAACACATTCACAACAGAACAGAGGACACAACTGCTGCCGCTTGTGTGTAGAAACTGGCCAATCACATTTGGCATAGCAGGAAACTGTGACATGATAATGGACAAGTACAACCCCACATCCCTGATGGTGCACAAATTTCCACTGTCCCGCTTCAAATAGGCAGCTCGTCCTAAACAGTCACAATGTACATTGTCATGCAGTCTGTTTGGAAACTTGGCCAATGTGTGAACATACATGGAACAAACTGGTATACTGCATCTCCCCTTTACATTGCAGAGGGAGAATCAACACCTCCTGCAGAGCAGACCGAACACCTCCTCACTGATGACAAGGAGGACCTCTCCACCTTCGACACCCACGCCCTCCAAGAGCTCATGGACAGCTTCTGCACCCCACCCCCAGGAGCAGGGCAGCCCAGCTGCATCGAGGAGACCCCACCCCCTGCACAGACCACACAGCTGGACGCACCCACCACCCCGGCTGTCTCCCAGGATCCCCACGACCAACACATGGCATTTCAACGCTGTGTGTTGGAGGGCCAGAAGGAGATGGCTGAGCAGATGCGGGTGAGGTTCGACCTCATGGCAGCCAAACTAGATGCCATCCATGGGTGTCTACGTCCCATCAGGGACCACTTACAGTCCCTAACGGACACCCACAGTCTGCTCCATGGTCTCCAACGAGCCATGGCTGACATCGCTGGAGTCATGACTCGGAGACAAGAACACCTGTCAATCAGAGTGGCTCCAGCGATCTCAGCCGGGAGTTGGGACACATGCGGAGGCTCATGGAGGACATGGTGTGGATGGAGGTGGAAAGGATGGCTGCCACGGCTGCACATCAGCGACATGTAGCTGGGATCTCCCATGCCCTGCAGATCCTCATCATGGCATTGCTGCCACAAGGCCTGGCGCAGATGAATGCTGCTGCTCCTACACCATCCACATCTCCGCACCCTGATGTGTCAGTGCCCCACAGTGCGGCAGACATTCCACCTCCGGGCACCGGATGTGTCACTGGCCACACAGTGCGGCCGACAATCCACCTCCTGCCCCTGATGTGTCAGTGCCACACAGTGCTGCAGCCGAAACACCACCACCCACAGGTGAGGCACATCACACATCAGAGGACGATAATGTGGATGAGGCTGCCGTTGTGGTAATGAGGAAGCGGTAGCATTCATCTCCGCCATATGGCCTGTTTCAGCTTGGTTCGGCCCTTTGCATCATCACCTTCCACTGTCCCCCGATACACTCTGCGGCACTCACCTTGGACCTCGACATGGACTGCCATATTCTGTTTGGTTACCAATGACACAGCAATCAGACTGTAGACTGAACTCTTCCTCTTCCGATGAATATGTCCTTCCCTAATGGACTCTGGCTGGCCCTCCACGGGGCAACAATGTAAAGTGGGGTTTGCATGGCCCTGTACTGCTCCAGCTGCAAAACTCCACTGAATGTGAATAAAACATTCAAATTCACACAGATGTGTCATGTTTAAGATCCTTCAAGTATGACAGTATGGATGAATGTAGGGTCACTGATTCCCCCTCACGTCCATTTTGCACATGTTGTGGGGCTTGGGTCACAAGGTGCAACATTGCCGATTGCGGTCCAGGTGGCGCAGACACTACAACGGAGACACACGCATTTGTCCAAGCCAGAACTGAACCACGCCCAGAGCCCCGGGCTCATTGTTCACACCCCTACGCTGGACTGGCATACGCCAGCCCAGCCCACTCTGCTTACTCTCACAGGGGGTGACAACAGAGCTACATGTCCCAGGTCTTCCCTGTAGTGATCTGCTGGTCACTGGTCTAGTTGTCAGCATGCCACAGCCACTCCCTGAGGGCTGGTTTACACCCACACCACACCCATCTAGCACAGGCGTCACAAGACATGTGACCCTGCCAATAAAAGGGGCCCACCACAGCACATCCCCCACTGCCGGAGGTGACATGATGGCGTCCGCATTCACGGAACTCAATCATAAAGGGTCCGTGACTTGCGTTGCACTGAGTTAGTGGCACCCGATGGCCTGCGTCCGGCACGGGCCTACCGCCACGTGCCGATGACTTGCGGTGCACAGAGTTAGGCCCACCTGAAGAGCTGAGCGGGTGTGCAGCCTGCGATGATGCGTTGGCCTCGATAAGGCGTCCAGCAAATCAGGACTCGATTTGATTTGTGAGCCCTGCTGGACCGCAGTGTATGCGCAGGCAGCAGTCAGCACACACATGACTCCGTGGTGCGGTGCCGCAGGGTGCGCTGGGGGCCTGTGGCGCGGAATCCAGCAATCGGCTGAGGAGGTTGCACCGGCACGTGGAGGGCCCTCTTGGAGACACGCCGGTGGCGGCAGGTGAGCATTGGGGCCTGGGTGCGCAGGGGTGGGCAGTCATCGCTGGGCAGCGGACCGGTCTGGGGACCAGGGCTGGGGTGCAGCAGGCGCACAGGATCGCGCAGGCACCACCGGTCATGGCGGCGGCCTCTTGGCTGGGTGGGGGGCACCGCCCTGGCAGACACGACCCCGCATGCGCTGACGAGATGTGCACAGGTTGGCTTGGGACGTAGTCACCTCGTCTCCAGTGTGAATACAGCCGTTGAATGTGGTCGGGCACGTGTGTGTAGGCCTATGGTCACGATATGGCAGACACAGAGACACACGCAGTAGTTACTGTGGTGGCCATCCCGGAACTGGACCACGCCCAGGGCCCCAGGCTATTTATTAGCGACATACGCCGGCCAAGGCCGCTCCGCTCAGGCTTACAGGGGGGGACCACATGGCTACATGTCCAAGGTCTTCCACACTGCCTGGGGTAACCTGTTTGTGTCCACTGTCCACTACACTGCAAACACCAGCAGTAGATGTCCACATGGACATGTCTGTGCTCTGCATACTGCAGTCTGTCCAGCACATCTCTGCCACACTTGGCATTGTGTCCTTTCTTATTGCTGGGTCACTTGCCTCCTTCGAACATTCTTGGTTCCCACCTCTCCCCACATTCTGCAATTGTGTGGCAGAGGGGCTCTGCCTTTGTGAATGGTTTGTCTACATGTCTGGCCCCTGTTACCACGGTTACTTGTGTTGTCGTGTCCGGTAGTTGGGCGTTGGTTGGCATGTTGTATGTGATTATGTTACGTGTGCTCTCCCACAGTTGTGTGATTGTGGAGTTGAGGTGTGTGGTGTGTTCAGTTAGTACTTACCAATGAGCAGTGCATTGCCATAGGGGCCATCCTGGAAGCGCTGGTTGATGATGGACTGTCGGAAGATGTATGTATCATGCACACTGCCTGTGAAGTTGGCGACGACATTGGTGAACTGTCCCCGGTGGTCCACTATTGCCTGCACAATGATGGAATGCGTGTGCTTTCTGTAGCGGGAATTGTGTGCAGGGTCGGCAGGGGGCACAAGTGGTACATGTGTACAGTCAATTGCCCCCGACACGTGCGGTAAGGCAGCTATGGTGGAATTCCCTTGCATGGTCTCCAGCTGTTCATGCACAGCATGGGGGAAGTGAAGGTGCAGGGGTATCAAGATGATACAAACCGTGATGTTTACAGGTATGATGAATTCTGCATAATGAGACCGTAACAGATGTTTGTTTGGTCGTAACCTTCCTTTTCTTTCCTGCGGAGGTTACGAGCACATGGACTTCTGTTACAGTATATTTGGACTGGATTCATCATACCTGTATGCATTCCGGTTTGTCCAAGTGCAATACACTGTACCAGATTACGTTTGTGACTATGAGGATGCTTGACCATTGTCACCATTTCTCCAACAGGTTTCTGACTACTGATTTCGGGATATGGAATGGTATTGAGGAGTTCCCGCAGCATTTGCAGTTTATTGGATCTACATGTTGCCCTGGTGAAGTTCCCCGTTGGGAATGGAATGCGTTGGCTGAGCTTTTCGTCTTGTTGTTTATGTATTTGTGATAAAGTTCTGTTTTTCCACTACCGTTGACTACTCGACTTCATGACCTGGGGGGGAGGGTCCGGGGGGTGGTTGCGGTGGGTGTTGTGGCCCTCTTGGGTCTCCAGGCTGCATGATCTTTGTCTCCATGGCATGTGTTGGTCTTCAGATGTGGCTCTAGGCTGGGCTCCCTTTCATACTGCAGGTTGTCGTCCTGCTTAACACCAGTAAAAGGCAGGTGTTGAATCCCTGCTGCTAACGCGCCTTATCACCTGTTTTCGGATCGCATCGCAGATCTGGCTGGTCGTTGAGAATATCGCAAAGTGGTGTTTTCGTGTGTTTTTGCACGGGAACGCCTACTCTGCATATCATTAGCGTTAGTTGTCGCTCTCATCCGTGGCGATGTGTTTTGCGGCAGCTATTGTAGGAAAACTGGCGATGTAGGCAGTTTGCACCAGCTTGTGAATAGGGCGATAAGTCTATCGCCACTTTTGCGGCGCTAAAGTACCGATAAATCGGCGATGGCTCCTTGAGAATATGCCCCCTTGTGGTCTAATGGAAGTAATCACACTTTTTGTGAAAATTATCTCAAGTTTGCAAGAGGAAATCTTTGCAACTTTGCACATCCCCACTTAGATGGTGTATACTGAGTCCCCAAGTTCACTCTACGTAGTCCATTTGATATCTAATGAACCCAAAGCCACAACATGTGGAATATTCAGACTAGCATGACATCACAAAATCAATGCTCCCAGATGCCAATCAGCAACGGGACCAAACACGACACCAAAAACACATTGCCTTTAACCATTTTGATAGAATACTGCACATTTTCTGGCAAGTTAATAAACAGTGCAGGAAAATGGGCAAAAACTAGAAAATGGTAGAGATCTGCTTATTTATTTGTTTTTTAAACATTTTTATTGGAGAAATCTGGTATAAAATGGCGAATAGGTAATGATCATAACAGCAAGGGAAAACAAGCATTTGCAATGCAATAGGTCTCGCATTTGCGAGATTTTGAGCTTTTGGCATTGTAAATGACAATGCCTTTTATTTATGTGTTTAAAAAAACCTGCAATAATAAAAAGCATTGGCATTTACAATACCAATAGGTCAAAGTTTCGAAAATGCGAGACCTATTGCATTGCAAATGCATTTATCGTTAGAACTGATTCAAGCTGTTGCGCACAATTGCCTTAGCAGCCATTCGTCACCCGGATGTACATCCTTTGCATAGACAAGCGGATATACTAACAGCAGTAGTACCCAAACCACACATAATTGACACTAGCTGCATAGATCAGTTCTTGACATCTACTAGGCTGCAAAAGCTTTCACATGATCAGGCACTTGAGATAGAAGGGCTGGTCACAGAGCCACAAATCGCTGCCGCCATGAAGCACCTTGTGACATCATATTGTTCCCTTGAATTCTTTAAAACGCTCTCAAGCTGTCTTGTCAAGGTGCTACAAGGTGGGTGGGGGTGAAAACGAGATACTGTCAATTTGGTGGCTCTACTCGGCCAATCTGAAATCATTTGGTAGGAAATCGTCTCACATGAGATACTGAGAGGGGTAGGTCAGCCACTGGTGGTATCCAGGCAAACTGGCCCTGGCTTTACCAGGCACAGTGTAATGAGTAGTTAATTAAGGGGGATATTCGCACCAGTACAGGTAAATTTACCCAATATTACGATTGATGTGTTTTCATGGTTAATATATCACAAGCCTTGAAGGGATAGGGTGTTTCAAGGGGATTTAAGCAAGGATGCACAGCTGAAGGGACCCGGGCAGTAGCGGCTCCTCGAGGGAGTGCTGTGGGGCGGTGGGACGGGGCGGGGGAGGCGCAGGGTGGGGGGTAGTAAACTTCGGAATTGGGCCGAACAAAGTTGAGTAAATAAATAAATAAATAAAACGAATTACATTGCGCGCTGCATCGCCGATTTGGCGTTGCAGCGCGCGCAATGTAATTCGTTTTGTTTATTTATTGCTTTAATCAACTTTGTTCGGCCCAATCCCGGTGTTTACTACCCCCCGCCCCGTCACCGCCCCGCAGCACTCCCTCGAGGAGCTGCTCCTACTTGGAAGGATTACTGGGCGACCTTCAAGCATTATAAAACAAGCAGGGCAGCTTTAAAAGGGGGCCCGTACCCCAGCTGTTTCTTTTCCTGGCCCAACCACCACAGCTGCTGCATGTACCAGGAGACGACACAAATAGACAGTTACTTGTAGCCCAAAATCGGCGTTCTCAGAGACGACGTCATCCTCACAGCAGCTTTTGGCATGTAGCACCCTGAGCTCTTTTAATTTGCACAGTCTTGAAGCAGCACGCGCTCGGTTGGACTGCAGGCACTGTCCTGGTTCTCACACCGTGCATTCGAACTAGTTGTATTACCATATGACGTTTAAAAGTTAGCCTTTTCACCACTTCTACTCTGAAACGATACTGTTTCACTAATGATTGGCCGCTGTAAGTTCACACATTTCTACCCTTCAAAAATCCCTGAACTTAAGAACTCACATGTAAGGAAGTACGGTGCAATTTCGAAATGCACACGAAACCTGAGTAAAGCCTGACTGTAATCCTCAAACCACTAAAGACTATAGGCGGGGCCCTCATAGACGCAGGACTGGCCTTTAAAGGTTCAGTCTGAACCGTTCAGACCTCGATCAATGACACCCCACGCACACCGAAGGGATGCGGAAAGCAAATTTAACCAGGAAATCCTAAAGGGCGCCGGGTTCCTGCGCTTTACAGTGTAAGATGTGTTCACTGGAGCGTGGCCACTCTAAACACTGAGGGGCATATTCACAAGGACTTATCGCTGCGTTAGCGGCACTTTCCTGCCGCTAATGCGGCGATATTTTTATCGCCGTATTACCAAGCTGTCGCTAACAGCCATTAGCGACAGCTTACTGGCGATAGTGGCCGCATCCAGCATCGCCAACGATGTTAGCGATTACTATCGCTAATGATATGCAATGTAGGCGTTCCCATGCAAAAACGCACGCTAACCCCACTTCGCGATATTCACAACTATCGCACGGACCGGCGATACATTAAAAAACAGCCGCTAAGGCCCGTTAGCGGCTGGGACTTAAAACCAGAAAATAGCAGGACTTAAAAATGGAGACAACACTTGGGGCCTCATCTCAGCAGGTTTTGGTGCTGGACAGCGCTGCAAGCAATGTTGCAGCACTGCCCTGCGACAAAACTACAGTGCAGGAATGTGCACCATCAACAAGATAGTGCACATTCCTGGGCCCCAGTTATGAAAAGTGTTGCAGCGCTGCGACAAGACAGCGTTGTAACAATTCTCACTATGCCCTTCTTGTGACAGCATGGATGCACTGTATTCACTGGACAGCGCTCCATGACGCAAGTAATGAGAGATACGTCTGGAATCCTGAAGTATCTGTCTGCGCTAAAGTCACGCATTGCTGCAGTCGTGTCACAACCATGACACAACTCCATCAATGCATGGGGCCAGCCTATCCCTGTGGCACTGCGTCACCCTCATGCCTGCCATCAGGCAGGCGGAAGGTACTGACGCAGTGCTGTTCATGAGGGGTGCCTGAATGTCGGCGCTGTTGGAGATCCATCGGTGGTGGTTGCGCGCTGCGGTGTCATCGTTTAGATGCATTGGCGGAGTGTTGGAGCGGAGGGAGTTGACGAGACGTTCTTCGGTGGCCTTGATTCAGCTGCGAGGGTGTGCGATGATGGGGGTGGCGTCCGGTGGGCAAGGTGAAGACGTGATGTATCCAATCAATCAATCAATCAATCAATCACAGAATTTGTAAAGCGCACTACTTACCCGCGAGGGTCTCAAGGCGCTGGGGAGAAAAAAGGGGGGGGGGTGCTGCTACTGGTCGAACAACCAGGTCTTGAGTAGCCTCCTGAAGGTCAGCAGGTCTTGGGTCTGTCGTAGGCTTAGTGGAAGGGTGTTCCAGGTCTTGGTGGCGAGGTGGGAGAAGGATCTGCCGCCGGTGGTAGTTCTTCGAATGCGAGGGACGGTGGCGAGGGAGAGGTCGGCGGAGCGGAGTTGGCGGTTGGGGACGTAGAAGAGGAGTCGTCTGTTGAGGTAGGCTGGGCCAGTCTTGTGGAGTGCCTTGTGTGCGTGGATGAGGAGTTTGAAGGAGATTCTCCTGTCGACGGGGAGCCAGTGCAGGTTCCTCAGGTGGGGGTGATGTGGCTGTGGCATGGTACATCGAGGATCAGGCGTGCGGAGGCGTTTTGTATGCGTTGCAGTCGCTTGATGAGCTTGGCCGGGGCTCCCGCGTAGAGGGCGTTCCCATAGTCAAGTCTGCTACTGACGAGGGCCTGGGTGACTGTTCTTCTTGTACCTGTCGGGATCCACCTGTAGATCTTGCGAAGCATGCGGAGGGTGTTGAAGCAGGAGGAGGAGACTGCGTTGACTTGCTTGGCCATGGAGAGCGTTGAGTTGAGGATGACTCCCAGGTTGCGTGCGTGGTCGGTGGGTGTCGGGGCTGCTCCCAGCGTCGTTGGCCACCAGGAGTCGTCCCAGGCTGAGGGGTTGGAGCCAAGGATGAGGACCTCTGTCTTCTCCGTGTTCAGTTTTAGTCGGCTGATCTTCATCCAATCGGCGACGGCCTTCATTCCTTCATGGAGGTTGGATTTGGCGGCGAGGGGGTCCTTGGTGAGGGAGAGGATCAGTTGAGTGTCGTCGGCGTAGGAGATTATGTTGAGGTCGTGCTGTCTGGCGATGCGTGCGAGCGGGGCCATGTAGATGTTGAACAGTGTTGGGCTGAGGGATGATCCCTGGGGTATGCCGCAGATGATCTCGGAGGCTTCGGATCGGAATGGTGGGAGGCGGACTCTCTGGGTTCTGCCGGCGAGGAAGGAGGTGGCCCATTCCAGGGCCTTGTCTCGGATCCCTGCGTCGTGGAGGCGTGCGGGTAGAGTGCGGTGGCAGACAGTGTCGAAGGCGGCGGAGAGGTCCAGCAGGATGAGGGCTGCGGTCTCACCGTTGTCCAGCAGGATCCTGATGTCGTCGGTGGCGGCGATGAGGGCAGTCTCAGTGCTGTGGTTGCTGCGGAACCCCGATCCAATGATGGTCGGTCCAGGAGAGTCCGGTGTTGTGGCTGTAGTTGAAGTTCCCGCTGGCGGAGGTGACGTGCTCAACCGTGTGTCCTGCTATGTGGCTTGTTGAGGTGACTTGCTGCTTGCATCTGATGTTGGGGCCCTTCCCCAGGAGGGGGTGGTGTTCTGGTCACTGGGGTTGTCCAGGTGGAACTTGAGCTCACCGAGTAGGATGTCGTCGGTGGATGGGAGACCCTGGGGTGCAATGAGGTCTACAATGGTATTGGAGAATGGGGGGCCATGGCCCGGGGGCCTGCACATGAGGGTGCCGCAGAGGATGTGCTTGGGCCTTGTCCAGATCTGGGAGGTGAGGTGGTCCATGGTCACCCTTGGGTCATTAGAGTGCATGGTCAGTCGGAGTCTGCTTCTGTAGGTGATGGCAATGCCTCCTCCTTGACGGTCGGGGTGCTCCTTGCGGGTGATACTGCAGTCGTCAGTGATGGCGATGGCGATGTCCGGTCCGGAGCAGAGGTTGGTCCTGGCAGGCGAGGTGGCGTCCAGCCTTGATGGCGAGGAGGGTGCTGGCGTCGTAACGGTGGAGTGTCCAAGAGGAAGGCTCCTTGGTGCTGAGCACGGTCCAGAGGCAGACGGACGCAAACTGGCTTGCCTATGGGTTGCCTTTGGCACGGGAAACGTCCATTACAACGCAGGCAGTACATCGTTAACAACGCAACTCCGACAACGCAGGTGCCTTTACATCGCATTTGATTACAACGCATTGTGAGGTCAGTAATGGGGTAATTTAAAGTTTTTCGGGTGGGTATGGGTTTTGGATGTATAATATGGAAATTGGGGTGTGTTTTGGGGTATAATATGGAAATTGGGGTGTGTTTTGGGGTAAAATATGGAAATTGGGGTGTGCATTTGGGTCAAATTTGAATTTTGGGTGTGTTATGGGGGCTCAAAAAGGAATTCCAGAGTTCACGGTTGGGTTTGGGGTGCAAAGGTTAGTTTTGGGTTGCACTCACTGAAGTGGGAATAGTGATATTAATGTCTCCGCTATGCAACACCTACTCTACTGTTGCAACGTGCCTAGTATTAGTATGCATTGGAATGGAATGCAATGTTATGGCATGCGTCGCAACCACGTATGTGCCATTGGCACACGAGTGGCACGCCCGCTGTGCATGGGCGCACAGCGGCCGCCATTGAGAAGTGCTGGGGGGGGGCTGGACAGCTGTGAGGTGGTAAACGCTGGAAAGAACACTGGATGGGGCGTGGACGTGGGGATGTGTGTGTGAGCGGGTGTTGTAAATAGTTTAATAAGGGAAGTCTTACCTCAAAGTCGGGTCCCGTGTCTTTGTTGCTCCTGCTCTCCTGCGTCTGCTTCCAGGAACAGTAAGTAGGCAACCAGGCTCCCTCCCCTGAGCCAATCACAATGCTGCGAGGCGGCGGTGGGATTGTTAATTGGCAACGGGACAAGGCATGCAGCCAAGGGGCTGGAGGGGTGGGTATGTTCTCCATGCAGGCTGTAACGCAGCCTGCATTACGAACAGGGAAGTGCGCATGACTGCTTTGGGCAGCCTGAGTGGGCCGACCAAACAGTCATTGCGCACTTGAGTGGGCATGCCAATCCGCTCATGCCTTGCCCCGTGCTTGGAGCAGTCCTACCCACCCTTCCACCCGCAAAGGAAACATAGCACAGTCACATCAGTAAGTTATCATCATGTGATGATTGTTCCTCTTCTGCACTGCTTGAAAGCAGTGGGGTGACGCTCTTCCGCCATAGCGGATGAGCCGCCAATGGGGGTGCATCATCTACGTGTGCTAGGCCTGGGCGACTCAACCCCCAGGCGTCCTGCAATACGCGTCTCACCTTCTCCTTACCTGTACATTGACATTGTGGCGCAATCCACTGCACTCTCTCCAAATCTGTGACTCAGCCAGCAGGAGCCTCAGCCAGGTGGGATTTCACAAGCCTGGGTACAGCAGTCACCGCCAAGTCCGCTGGTGAACCTCCCGATGCAGTTGATGCAGCAGGCCCCCCTTAGGCGTGAAGTTGCAGCGATCCTGCCACACAAGTTTGGCGCAGTTCAGGGGCCTCACCCTCCACAGCGTCCGGCCAGCCTAACATCATCCGGCCTGTGATGCAGAGAGGCGGCACCCACCGTTGGTAATCCCCTCCGTGCACCCTGGTGTAGTGGTGGATCGTAGTATGCGATGCAGACCTCCCTACTTTGGGGCGCAGGAGCGCTTCTACTATTAACAGCTCCAAGGTGTGCAAGGCGGTCTTCTCACAAAGGTCAGCAACGTGTCTCCATGTGACCTGCCAGACTTCACCACCAAGTACGGGCGATCGTCGTGCCTCAATGTCTACCGCCATGGCTCATCGACTCCACAGCTCCTCCGCATCCCACTCCAGGCTCCAGACGCAGGTCCAGCGAGGCATCCAGGCTCCAGACGCAGGTCCAGCGAGGCATCCAGGCTCCAACTGTAGGTCCAGCGAGGCATCCAGGCTCCAGACGCAGGTCCAGCGAGGCATCCAGGCTCCAGATGCAGGTCCAGCGAGGCACCCAGGCTCCAGACGCATGTCCAGCGAGGCATCCAGGCTCCAGACGCAGGTCCAGCGAGGCATCCAGGCTCCAGACGCAGGTCCAGCGAGGCATCCTGGCTCCAGACGCAGGTCCAGCGAGGCATCCTGGCTCTCATCCTGGTCATCCTGAATGTTGGGTGGCTTGCAGGGGTTGTTGATGTGTGCTGCACTTGGCCCAGGCTGCTCCTTTCTGCATTTTTTTTATTTTTATGCCTATTTTCTATTGGATGTTGACTGATAGGCTATTTTTTGCATTAGAGGCAAAAAAAACTCACGTTGGGCTGACTAACGTGAGTTTTTTTGCCGCTAATGGGCCTATCGGTAGTTTGCACCCGCTAACTGGATTTCCTATCGCCTTCGCGCTGATGTTAGCGGCAGTTTTCACCGCAGTTCCCTGATGCTATCGCCATGCGGCTTGTTAATACGCCACTAACATGGCGATAGTTTTAAGGGTTAGGCGGCGATAAAAAAACTGCCGCTAACTGGCGTTTGCGATAGGTAACGCCAGTCCATGTGAATATCCCCCTGAGAGCCCTTTGGATCAGGAAAAAAGCAGCAGGGCGCGCCCCCCGACGCATTCGCATGTCGTATGTGTCCTGGATTTGTAGCCAACAGCACTGCATGCTGGGCCTTGTTCCATTTTTCCTCATCATTCTCAGGTACCCAAGACAGTATTTATGAGAAAAATAAAACACGAGTTGACATGTGTCACACCTTCTGCAGGCTGTTGTACACCTAAAACCACTTTGCAGGCTGGAAAAGGTGGTTTCACGTTTCCTCGTTAAAGTTGGCTTAAAGTCGTGCAAGTCAAGTGAGTCGTATCACGCGCGACACACTTTCAGACAGCCCTGGCTTTTAAAGCCAAAGTTACTTTACAAGCTGTCCATATTTATAGTGTAAAAAGCGAAACTACAAGTTGCGAAAAGCCAGTATTGCCTGAGGGCGTCATACACGGTGGCCGTCGGCAACTATTAGTGGAATATTAAAAACTACAAGTCCCAGAATGCATGCGCGGCTGACTTAAAATCCAGCCCCTGCTAAATGTGACACACATGAAATTTAGTCTAATGGGCAGTTATTTTACATTTAAGCTCTATCCAATTCTCAAGTGTACACTGACAATCCCTTACTCTCTGCTACCCCTCTGCTTCAACCAAGACTATACCGTCTGTCATCTTTTTGGGACAGTTTCCTGTTACCTGAGGGCTGCTGGTGACCGTCGGTCCCCGGGCTCGGGTCCAGGAGCAGGGGTAGCACGTCTCTGGAAATCAAAGGTAGCGAGCAGCTCCAACAGCGCCATGGCGGACCAGCGGGCGCAACGCTCAGCCTCAGCCGGGCTCCCTGCTACCTCTTCCCGGGGCCTCAGGTGCCTGGCAGTCACGCGTCCAGGAGCTCAGCACAATATTTGCTGCGAGTGGATACTTTAATTTTGCTTCTGTGTTATTGCGGAGAAAACAAGCATTTGCAATGCAATAGGTCTCCAATTTACTCGAGACCTATTGCATTGCAAATGGTTGGCAACTTGGCATCACGGACAACGGGGGGGGGAGAGGAGAAGGCACGGACAAAGCTGCGTGACCCAGGTGTGCACGAAGGAAATAGTACACGCCCCGTGTAACAACCAAGTAAAGGGGCCAGTAGCCACGGGAAGTTACAAGTGACGACATGGCTGTAGTAAGGAGGGACTAACAAGCCTCATAATGAATCAGAAGCCAGCATTTACAAAGGACAAACACAAGCCAATGAAAAATAAGGGCGGGGGAGTGGGTGAAGCTTCCCTCCGTACTCAACTACCATAGCTCTTCTCAGAGCAGCGCTTGCACGCTTTCTCACGCTCGACCTAAAAAATATGCCAGACTGGTGTCTATAAAATAAGAAATACATTAGAGACAACAGAAGGGCAAAGGAGCACACTAAAGAAAAGGAAGGACAAAAATAGAGGGAGAGTGGGAGAGATGACATGCATTCATGGGCAAGAAAGGAAAAGAGAGCAGATGTTAAACCTGTCATCTTTTGCCATGTTTTGCCCAGGTTTTTTCTTCTGACTTGCTGTTTTTTGACTGTGTGCTGCTTTTCGTTTTTGCTGGTCTTAGAACTCTGAGCACTTTAACAATGCTGACTAGTGCTAAAGTGTAAGTGCTCCCTGTGCAAATTGTATTTGTGATTGGTTTAAACATGATTGACACATTTGATTTACTAGTAAGTCACTAGTAAGGGGCATCAAGTGTGCCCAGGGCCTGTAAATCAGATTCTACTAGTGGGCCTGCAGCACTGATTGTGCCGCCCACATGAGAATCCCTGAAAATATGTCTCAGGCCTGCCACTGCAATGTCTGTGAGTGCAGTTTTAAACCGTCATTTCGACCTGGCAAGTGCACCCACTTTGCAGGCCCAATCCTTCCCTTTTATTACATGTGAGGAACCCCTAAGGTAGTCCCAAGGATGCCCCATGGGCAGTGTGCAGTGTATTTAAAATATAGGATACGTGTTGATGTGTTTTGCATGCCCTAATAGTGAAATACTGCTAATTTCGTTTTTCACTATTGCAAGGACTATCTCTCCCATAGGGTACCATGGGGATTGCCTTGAAATGTATTTTAAGTGTAATTTCCCATTGGGAGCTTATAGATATTTGGAGTTTGGGGTCTCTGAACTCACAATTTAAAAATACATCTTTTAGTGAAGTTGGTTTTTAAATTGCATGTTCGAAAATGTCACTTTTAGAAAGTGGGTATTTTCTTGCTTAACCATTCTGTGCCTCTGCCTCTCTGTAGAATACACGTCTGGGTTGGCTGACAGCTGAGCTCTTGTGCATTCACTCTAGACAGTCACACAAAGGGAAATGAGGTATGCCTTGCATATGCTGATGGCCCATCACCAGGCTGATGGGTCTTCCTGGGCTAGAGTGGTGGGAGGATTTGTCACCAACACCTGATTAGGGATGTGCCTGTCCTCACTAACCCTGGGCATCCAATTCCGCTCCGCTCGCGGAATTTGCGGAATTTAGGCAATTTCGCGTTCCGCGGAGAATGCGGAATTGCCAACAATTCCGCGATCCGCGGCGTAGCGGAATTATTTTCTTATTCGCGCTTTAAAATGCGTTCTAGCGCGCGCGATAGCGACTTACCGGGATTCCTGCGTTCGCCGACGGGTTTTCCTATCCGTTCGCGTGCGCCACGAGATTTCGGTAGCCGGCCGCGTTATCCCGCGAGAGCATGCGATTGCCAACACGTCATTCGCCGCGCCATCGTGCACCGCGAGAGAGATTGCGATCGCGAACACGTCATTCGGGCGCGCCATCGGACATCCGGCAGAATGTTGGTCAAGCTCGCAATCCCGAACACGCAAAATTTTCAATCTGGAGAACAATAACATCGCAAGCAGCATAAAACCTTCTATAAATTGATGATTTGGATGAAAAAAACCTCAGATTGATATTTGGCTGTCCTTTTTTGTCAAATTTTTTGGGGGAGAGGGAGGAAGTGCCACAGAGTCTCCTACTTCCTGTTCCTGTCCAGCAGGCTCCTACCAGTGCTTTGTCCATCTCCTGTTCATTTTTCACTTGGATTTGAGCTGGAAGGATCACTCTTTGTGTCTGCTGCATCATTATCATTGGATTTGAGGATTTTGGGATTTGAGATTTTACAAGTAAGTTGGTGTTGTTTGATTGGGGCATTGCAGTTGCTGCAACTACAATTTTTTTACTTTTCATCATTTAAAAAATAAATAGTTGTGGGTAGCCAGTAGGTCCAGAGCTAGTCATGGGTGGGTGCATGATGAAACATGATGAGACAACTGTTCCTTTGCTGTGTGATGTATTTATTAATTTCAAACATCATTTAGGGGACATGGATGGCATTGGATTGAATTGCAAAATGTGTTTTTTTGGGTGTATTTCAGTTTTTTTGGGCTGTGTGTTAAATACATGCCTTAGTTGTGTGTGGTGTGCTGCAGGCCTTGTTTAGCCCTGTGGATTTTCGTTTTTGCATTTTATTGCATTACAGGCAAAGCAGTGTGGTTTACCATGCAGCCTTTGCCTGGCTATTATAGGCCTGTTTTCAGTACATTGTTTTCCAGGCCTCCTGCTTGTTGCTTGTGATTTGTGAGTGTCCATGTGGCTGGTAGCCATTTCTGGTGGGAGTTATAAGTGTGCTGCTTTTGCCATATACTAAGGCCTGCATGTGTTTCCTTTGTGGCCTAGGCTTCTTGTTGTGGTCCTGGCCATGAGGCTGGCAGCAATTTTGAAGCCAGGCAGTGTGCTTTTTGCCATAGGCCTGCATTGTCTGTCTTCAGTTTCTTGTTGTTGTGGGCCTGGCCATGAGGCTGGCGGCCATTTTGAAGCCAGGCAGTGTGCTTTTTGCCATAGGCCTGCATTGTCTGTCTTCAGTTTCTTGTTGTTGTGGGCCTGGCCATGAGGCTGGTGGCCATTTTGAAGCCAGGCAGTGTGCTTTTTGCCATAGGCCTGCATTGTCTGTCTTCAGTTTTTTTGTTGTGGGCCTGGCCATGAGGCTGGCGGCCATTTTGAAGCCAGGCAGTGTGCTTTTTTGCCATAGGCCTGCATTGTCTGTCTTCAGTTTCTTGTTGTGGGCCTGGCCATTGTGAAGCCCGGTAGTGTGCTTTTATCCATAGTCCTGAAAGCTTGTGGCCTAGTCTGCCAACAGGCCTTTCATCCAGTAGGCGCAGAGGTAGTCAAGGGTGCATGAAACAACTGTTTCTGTGTGTTCTGTTGAATTTTTAAACATCATTGAGGGCACATGGATGGCTTTGGATTGAATTGCAAAATGTGTATTTTTGGGTGTATTTCACTTTTTTGGGCTGTGTGTTAAATACATGCCTTAGTTGTGTGTGGTGTGCTGCAGGCCTTGTTTAGCCCTGTGGATTTTCGTTTTTGCATTTTATTGCATTACAGGCAAAGCAGTGTGGTTTAACATGCAGCCTTTGCCTGGCTATCGTAGGCCTGATTTCAGTACATTGTTTTCCAGGCCTCATGCTTGTTGCTTGTGATTTGTGAGTGTCCATGTGGCTGGTGGCCATTTCTGGTGGGAGTTATAAGTGTGCTGCTTTTGCCATTTAGGCCTGCATGGTTTTCCTCTTGGCTTACTGCTTGCATCCATTCCCTTTGCCAGCTGCAGCTCCCTGAATGATGTGATGAGCAAATAATTTAATGCCAAAAAGGGTCCACTTCTATTACATTTGTATTTTTGTTGTTGTTCCTCTTCTTTCCTATCCTTCCTGACAGTGTACACAGTATACCATGAAAGCCCTTGTTGACAGTCTCACAAATGGCTACACTAATTTATATCTTTTATTTGTTTGTTTGTACTACTAGTAATTGAACCACAACAACAAATGCAACATTTCACTGATGTTCTTCTCCAGGCTTCTTTGCTTTTAGCCTAGGTGCACAAAAAGACAGAGGAGGAGGTGTCATCATCATCACCCGTTGTACTGCCAGGCAGAAGTCCTGCTGCGCGTCACGTCCACGTGTGACCACCACAGACATCTCTGCAACTTGTGCACCTGCGTCCTGCTGACATCTGAAGAAGATTGCCCCAAAGAAAGGTACCAGGTCCTCCAGTACCAAGAAAGTTGCCAGTGAGAAGAAGAAGGAACAGAAGAAGGAAGTGGCACTTGCCAAGACTGGTGTGCCGGCCGATGTGTTTTTGGCAAAAAAACATACGCCTGCAGTAGCGGTGTCTGGCGGGGACCAAGCTGGGAGCAGCACCTCCACATCAGCGGGCCCACCCCAGCAACCTAGGCCCAAGCCCATGACTGTGGCAGAGGTAGCCAGTCTACTAACGACCAGTGATGTTGAAATGTCATTTTCGCAAAGTAGTACCCAATCCATGCACTTGCAGGCGGAAACTCAGCAGATAAGTGGGCAACCACAGCCGCAACCACAGCCGCATCCCCAGCCGCAACCACAGCCGCAACCCCAGCCGCAACCGCAACCCCAGCCGCAGCCGCAACCCCAGCCGCAGCCGCAACCCCAGCCGCAGCCGGAACCCCAGCCGCAGCCGGAACCACAGCCGCAACCCCAGCCGCAGCCGGACCCACAGCTGGAACCACAGCCGCAACCACAGCTGCAGCCGGAACCACATCCCACAATAGTAGTTGTTCCACCTGAAGTAGGGGCAGTTCAGGAAATCGAGCTTTTTGCAGACGAAGAGGAGCAAGCCACTGTTCCAGAAGATCCATTGTCTTCCAGACCCCCAGCAAGGATAAGGAGGGTTAGTCCATCAACTTCTTCTTCAAGCCCCGCTTCTGATGATCTAGATGCCACTTGGAAGCCACCAGCTCAGCCTGAGAGTGATGCACGCCACAAGACAAGGCTAGTGAAAAGGAAGGTTCCAGAAAGCCTTAGAGTTATGGAGGTAGATGTAGACGAGGGGGTGATGATGATGATGATGAAGAGCCAGTCATCATGAACATCACTCCTGGGCCTCGCGGAGATGGAGACCAACATTATTAGACTATCCAAAATCACTGCGAGGGATGTAGCACAGATACCACCAACACAGGTAACGCCAACACAACCTCCAGCTTCCATATTTGCCTTTGCAAAGGCCCGACAGGGACCTACATCCAGCTCAACCACCACCTCAGTAGGTGGTGGTAATGTAAGTGCACAGAATCAAATTCCAGGCACACCCTCCAGTTCATCTGGTATTGTAAGTGGCACCTCCAGCAACGCCAGAAAGTTCTCCTCCCCAGTTTGGGACTTCTTTTCGGTTAGCAGTAAGGAGGAGAACATTGCTATATGCTCAATTTGTCGGCAGGCTGTTAGGCGGGGTAAGCTTGGTACAAACTATGGTACCGGAGGACAAACAAGTCATCTCAAAAAACACCACAGTATCAAGTGGGAGGCTCACCTACTTCACTTAGAAAAAAGTCAAACTGGACCCATTGCTGTTGTTGGGGATGAAGAAGTAGGGGAAGATATGATCGCGGTGGAAGGTCAACAAGAGGGAGACATTTCTAGCCCTACCCCCAGCAGTGTAGCGGTAACGCCCACATCCTCAGCAACATCTGAGTGGCACCGTACTAAGAGTCAGCCTGAGACACCAAGGCAACCGGGCACTGCAATGAGCAAAAGTGCGGCGTCGTTGAGCCTAACTGGGTTCAAGAAGAAGGGTGCACCACAAAGGAAAATATTCCAGCCTACCATTGACAGCATGCTTAGGTCGGAGGGGCAGTACCAACGCAACCACCCAACGGCACGGTTGTACAATGCGAAGCTGGCTAAAATGTTAGCGCTGGACCTTCTCCCTTTTTCATTTGTGGAAGGGGTGGGTTTCCTTGAATTTGTGTCAGCTATCTGCCCTAAATGGAAGGTTCCCAGCCGGTCCTATTTTGCCCGAGTTGCTGTTCCAGCACTACATCACGATGTGCTGGAATTGGTTGGACAAGCTTTGCAGCAGAGTGCTGTTCACAAAATCCATCTGACAACAGACATGTGGACCAGTTGCCAAGCCACTGATTACATGTGCATCACTGCACACTGGGTCTCTTTTGTGGGGGTTAGAGAAAAGCTATCTGAAGTAGGTGCTGTTGACACAGCTGACATTTTTAATGCTTCTCGGAAACATGCAACTGTAGCCATGTTCGCCATGGAGAAATCTCATACTGCTGCAAACATTTTGGAAGAGTTTAACAGCAAGGTCTTTGAATGGCTGCGCCCCAGAGGGCTTCACATTGGTTTTGTTGCCACGGATAATGGCAGTAATATACTTAAGGCCATGGAGCTTGGTGCCTATTTCAGGGTCCCGTGTTTGGCGCACTGCATTAACATTATAGTTCAAGACTTTCTGAAAAAAGTACCCATAGTCAGCAACTTACTGACCACCTGCCGCAGAATATGCACGCATTTCAGCCATTCTTTTAAAGCCCGGCAGCAGCTGAGGATCATTCAACGTGACTATAGAATGCCAGTCAAAGCACTGATCCAGGAGGTGGCAACACTTTGGAACTCAACGTATTACATGCTTGACCGTCTGTTTGAGCAGTACAGACCAATCAATGAATATGTCATGCGAAGGGCGGATGCTACTGTGAAAGGCATGACCCTTCAGATGGACCAATGGTGCCTAGTTAAATCTCTTACAGAGATGCTTCTTCCTTTTGAGGTCTTCACACGTGAAGTCAGCAAGGAGGACTGTACTATGGGCCAAGCTATCCCATTGTTGCACATGCTAGAGCAACAGCTGAAGGAGGTGTCTGAAGCGTACATAGGTGTGGAGGAAAAAAAGAAGCATATGAGTTGGTGGAGAGCTTATCATGTCGCTTAAGTAAAAATGCAAGGGTGCAAAATAAGATTCTGTCAGAAGAACATTACATTTGTGCCACAATTCTGGATCCACGGTACAAATCGGCACTGCACAGTAAGACATTACTCCCTTTTTCAGAAGTGGATGTTGCCCGGTACAAAACTTGGATAGCTGAGGCAGCCAGTACATTGGAAAATGAACGGCTGGTAATTAAAGGCCTCAAACCCACGTCAAGTACTGCAGCAGGGCATCCGGCGTCAAGTTCAACTTCCGAGCCTGTGGGCAGTGCATTTGGTTCACAGCTGTCACCAACACTATCGACAACAGCAAGAACCGGATCATCAGCCCCAGTACAAACGGCACAGGATTGGTATTTACATCAAGGACTTGCTAGGTCCAGTGCTGATGCAAAGACAAAAGAGGCCGAACAAAGTGTAGCACCCCTGAACATTAACCGAATGGTCCAGGCCTACCTGGATGACCCAACAGAGGTCTACATTGATCAAAACCCATTGCGGTATTGGTATGGCAAAAGGGGCCAATGGCCAGTGCTCAGCAGGCTGGCAATAAACTATCTGGCTTGCCCTGTCGCAAGTGTCTCTTCTGAACGTGTTTTCAGTGCTGCTGGTTCCATTGTAACAGTGAAAAGGACCAGTCTCTCACCCAAAAATGTGGAGAGGTTAACCATGATCAAAATGAATCAGCAATTTATACCACCGAATAACACAATACATGAATCAACGCAGGAAGATGAGGACAGCGGCTCAGGTGATGGAAGTAGCGTGTTGGATGCTGATTACCTACTTCTGGTTGAACCCCCAGAGTTTGAGGACGAGCTATACTTCCCTGACAACTAGGCTTCCACTTCTTACTGTGGTTCTCCCTTATTTACTTCTATTTGTGTGTCTGTCTTTCTGTTTGGAAACTTCAAATCACAACAAATCGATCACAACCGTCTTTGTATTTTATTGCCTTATATGAGTTTTAGCTGTCTGCATTTCAGTCCAATCCTCCAAGTCCTGCTCCTCCATCCTCCTGAATCGACCTAAATCTATTGCCCTCAAGCCAGATGATGATTGGATGTAGCATAATCGAAGAAAAACTAAAATCTTGCCTCGTTGAGTCTCTCCAAAAGAAGTGGAACATGATGATGACTACTATAGCTATCCTCCTTTCCGAGCCGATACAGACTGCCCATTAACTGAAGATGAGAAGGAACAGGTAATGAATGATGACATGCATTGGACGCTGACTGAGTGATTTGTGTTGTTGTTGTTTGTAGTGCATGTACTATTATCTAATCTACACACTAAAAGTAACTCAATGCAATGTTTGTTTCCATTCTTGTTTTTTAATAACAATTTTCTACTTCTACTGCAGGCCGATCCATTGCATTTTGAATATGGAAAGGGGACTCAATCTGTACACTACTGCACACTGAGTTGGACAATACCCCATGATGATGACCACAGTCACATAATATCTTCGCAGTCACTCAGTACGATCCGAGATGATTGATGGAATAACTCAGTGCGTTTCATGAGTGCATTAAAAGGTAACCAAGTCAACAACAACCACTGCAGACCTACATGTCTGTGTAGTGGTGGAGTCGAGTGTGGTGGTATGACTGACAGCGGGGCATTGATTTAGTCACTTAATTTGTAAAATGCTATGTTGCTGTATATCTGCTTTGTCTGCCTCTGTCAAAAAAGGTACGCTAAATGGAGGATGGCTCAAGGGTGCCGTGGGCCTGCTCTGTCCTGTTGTTGTTGGAGGTTAATGCTGGAAACAGACTAGAGTAGACATGATGTATCCAAATCCATGCCGCCTCTGAAAGTGTTCTTGTTGCACTCCACCGTAATTTAGGCATTTTTTTTCTACTTGATTTTTCAATATCCCTTTTGTTTTCCCATCTGCAATTACAGGCCGGCCCTTACCCTGTGCTACACTGGGAAAAACAACTCTCACTTACCTTACCAATGAATCTACATCTGCCAGGCAGGCAGTGGCGTCACCCTAGATTGATGGCCGGAGCGTCCATGGAAGGGAGGACCAAGACGAATGCCGAGATGCAACTCCCCATTTTGACCAGGATAACATACAGTAACAGTATCAACTTTCATCATCTTTTAAATTTGATTCATTTTTTGTCTTCAATCATTACTACTGTGTGTTGTTGTTGTTGTTATGTTTGCTCTCTGCTTATAATTCAATTCATCCCTACAGCTATTTTTGACTTTTCTTTGCTATCTTTAAGCCCGGGCCGGTACAACAGAACAGAAACTGTATGTAATTCGGGTCTCTCTGAGGGCAGACAGGCAAGGCAAATTGCATAATATACTGCTGCCCTGTACTGTCTAATTGTCTAGTAGTAGTAGTTAGTAAGTACTATCATTAACCATCAAGTTATCATCATCATGCATGCATTTCCTTTTTCTCCCTTAACAGATTTATGGATATGGTTGTCTGCCAAAATTCTGTTTTGTTGTTGTCCATGCGTACTGTTTTTCTTTGTCAAACCTTTCCCAAAACCCCCTTCCCAACCATTCATCAAACCCTAACCCTCTTCCCCGGGCTGTGTGACTTATTGAGGTGTGACTAAATTAAATGTACACCAATAATTTATCACACGCTTGCTGGGAGCGGATGTGGCTAAAGCAACAAAAATTCATTTTCAAGGCAGGGCGAGGATCTTCTTCTGCTTGCCCACCTATGAGCAGTATATTTGCGAGATAATTTTTTTACCAAAGGAACCTAATCCATCAGCATTAATTGCCGGCATAGATTGGATTTGTTGTCATCCTCCGAAACAGCACTAACGGATACGCTTGTGTCGAGTGTACTGTAGGCCTAGTCGAGTGACTCGACACAGCTAGAGTTTGTAACTCTATGTACTAGGCTATCCCCGCCACCATTATGTTTCCTTGTATTTTGGCATATTATTGTTTGGCAGTAAGTTCCGTACTGTACTTCGTTCTACTACTCCTCCCACAGTCTCTCTCAGGCGACTGACTGTCTCATTTTCTTTTTTTTGCAAATGCTACTGCCAGGGTCTACTACTACTACCACCACAACCATGGCATGTTAGGAAAGAAAACCATCATCACCATGCAGCCATCGTCGTGCCCAAGTTAAACATCAAGCACAGGTAAGAGAAGAAGTTTGGGGGAGGCATAATTAATAACAGAATTTCTTTCATTAATTCTATTTCACACACCCCTTTGAGTCCAGTTGCAGAATGCATAGATTAGGAGGAGAGACTGACAGTACTAGTAGGACAAGTCCCTCAGTGAGGGGTACCGCATCTGTCTGTTTGTGTCTTAGTAACTCAGCCAATTATTTAAATCAAACACTGGCTGTGGCACTGCACCAGCAAGGAAACAGTGTAACGTAAAACAGTAACCCCACCCACAAAACATTAACAACATCGTATATAAAGTCTAAATATGTAATTTAATACCCTAACAAAAATAAACTATGTAAAAAAATCCCACAACACCTGACCCACCCCTCTCCCTAACCCCAACCAATGTCCATGTCCCGGAACGAAAAAGTCCAACAAATGTCCAATAGTCCAAAACCCAACGCCCGATTCCCACCCACCAAAATAAGCTATAAAAAAGGGGCAATAAATAAACGGGGTCTCAGCGGGCTCGCCTCTCCAGGACACGGATGCGCTCCTCTAGGCGGGCCACGCGGCGCTTCAGCGCGCGGCAGTTGCATCCACAGCGGGCGGCTGCCAGGCGGTGGCGCCGCAACACTGGAGGGGGGTGGCTGGGGCCCGGGGCATTGGAGGAGGCTGCAGCTGCTGCCGCCACCGCCTCCTCCTCCTCCTCCTCTAGAGCCACCAGCCGTTGGTATTCAGCCTGTATGGCCTCCAGCTTCCGGCGCCGGGCCTTGGCTGCCAACTCCTTCCTGTCGACTTTACCTTTGGAAGGAGTAGCTATATCAAGAAGAAAAAACAAGACTATTGTAAAATAATCTCTTAGCAAAGCAGTCAGACAAATTCATTCTACACATAGTGGCACAGTAGCACTAGCAAGCACAGTACGTAACGTTTGCGGTATGTATATATCCTCCCACTACCTCGGCCTCGAACATTTGTGGGAGTTTCAGGCATTCCACCACCCATGCATCTGATTCCTATCAGACACCTATGCATGCATCCCACGTATCCTTCTCTGCCAGTCATAAATATAAAATCTCGCCCGTCCTTCCTCCTTCCACCCTTCTTTCTCTTTTCGTTCAACCCATCCATCAAGGTCATCTGATTTGACTTTTAGTCTTCTCCATAAAACTTTCACAGCTGAGTTGAAGTCCTATAGAAGAGGCCATTGGTTACTCAGTACACTCCCATTGCTAATGCTAAGTAAAGGGTGTCTTCTTCAACCGTTCACAACAACTTCTTACTTAAGTCTCAACAGTACAGTATACATTACACCCTTGCAGCGAGTGTAATGTCAATAAGTAAGGATTAGGAATATAACTTACCACCGCCCGCCACTGCTGCTGGCTCACCCCCTGCAGCTCCTCCTACAACTGCCGCATCGCCTGCACCCTCACCTTCGCCGCTGGCCCCGGTACTGGTGGTCGGTAGTACGCCTAGAAAAAACATTACACATTTTTCAGATGCCATATACACCTCCCCCTATTTTTCACTAGCAAGATTGAAAAAAAAGTTAATACATACATAATACATATACAACATACATCAGTAGTACAAATCAGGTAGTAGAGTAGACACTAGTAGTGTAAGTGTTATATGGTCCCTAGGGTCATTCTAGTCTTTGCTAAGTTACCCCGAGCCATGCAACCATTTTAGCTTTGTGTCTTTTATTTTTGCGCAAGTTAACTCGCAGCTTGTTGAGAAAGACGCCTTTGAGCCCACATGAGCTCATACTGCTACTGTCTGAGCGCTGCATACAAGGTCGAAAAACAAGCCACTTTGTTATGGAGTTCTGGTGTTAGTCCATATTGGTTATCCATAAAAATACTACACTTTTGGCACGACTGAGAAATGCTTGCACTATACTAACGCGCACCATTTTTCTCATAACAGACGGAAGATTCCCTTATACGAAAAAGCAGAGCTTTGCAGAGCTTATGATGTAACCAGTACTAGGTTCTTATAAGGTGAGGGGTCCCCAGAATTCTCACATCTCCATTTATAATTTTATATAAACTAGATTCCTACAAAGGGGAGGGTGGTTCTTCCACCACTGTTCAGTTATCATGATCTCGCCTTTTGGCTTCTATGGACTTGTATTTGTAAGTGTAACAATGTTTATTGTTTTAATCTTATGCATTTTGCTGTTGCTGCTGCATTATAGAACAACGTACAGAGCTTGTCAGTTGGAAATAAACCTTTTGAACTTACATAGACTCGGTGGTATTTGGTGTGTACTTACACGAGAGAGTGAGCGAAAGGGTGTGCATTGCTTCCGAGACAGAGGTCGGGAGTGTTACGTTCTGGGTTGTCTACTCTTTGGGTATTTTGGGGGGGTTTCGGAGACCTAATGAGACAGTATAACTAGTTGGTCAGGGGATTGTGGTGGCTTCTGATTGAGGTGTGAGGAAGGTCCAACCTCCCATCACCAACGTCCTATTTTCTTGTGAAAAGTTCTGTATGTGCAGAATCCCTACAACAGTAGTAGTATGTCCTATCCTATCAAAAATTGTAAAATGTGGTTGGGCATTTTCTTGGTGGGAATTGTCGAAAAGCCTCAAGATTAAGAAGACTAGAAGTAGTAGAAGAGGACAACCCAAAGGACTGGACTCAATGGCTAGAGCTATTGGTGAATCTGAGTTTTATTTAAAATATTTTAAATAAAGAGTGGCCAACTGGGCAAGCTTAGCTACAGACAGACTAATAGTAGTAGTACAGAGAGTCATAGCAGACGCAGTTAGAGGCAGGGATAACAAGAATTTAGAAACAGATAGTATAGATCAAAGAAGAATTTGTAAAAATTATAATTAGGATACTGAAATAATAGTTTGGAAAAAATAAGGTGCAGGAAAAGTTTGGGAAATATAATTATTAATATTAACCACTGGAGTACTTACTGGGGCCAGCAGCAGAGCCCTCGATAGAGGAGCGGTCCTGTCCCTGGGAGGCATCTTGGAGATCTTCTTGGCCCGCCGGCTGTGACCCTGTCTTCTTGCCCCTGGGTGCTAATCATGTAAGATTTCATAAAGAAAGAGACAAAAATTAAAGTTTGGTGTGAAATAAATAAAATATTTTCAAATACGCACCAAAAACATTTTTGGTAACAACAATTGCAATAAAATGTACCTATCTAATCTGATCGACTGGTAGTATTGCGAGATTCACGGACCGTCTAGCAAGCCTAACTACCACCTGACCTAGCCCACCTATTCCAATCCAGACGGGCCAATTGCTCAGTAAGTCTGCATTTCCATTTATTTTAGTCCTCAAAAATGCATAGATGGAGGACACATGCATACCTTTTTGGCATACACCAAATTGTTGGCTGGTTGCTGCTGATGTTCTGCTAGCGATGATATAAGCCTATTAACACTCAGTAAACAAACTACAAAAGGTTCTACTAAGGACTGGGGTAAGCAGCACTCAGCAGCACGTGACGTGACAGAGGATGCGTCACGCACACCACTTAAAAATTACCAACTAATAAGTAACTAAACCTATCAATCCACCACTATCCCTTCTTAGTGGCAGGAGGACAAAGGAAGGACTACTCTCTCTAGCATAACGTCACTTAAGTTCTCTAAAGTAAACTCTTACATAATCATCAGGCCAAGCGAGCGCAAAGTTGCAAACAAGTAAGATTAGTAGCGCCGAGCGCCTGTGTCATAACAATCTCAGATTTTTAAACATAATTTACCTGCAATGTAAGCAGCAGCATTCTTGCTGGTCGGAAAAAAAAAATATTCGCAATATATAACACAGAGCAGAAGAACACAAAGTAGTAATATTAAATAGCTACTCACCAAGCCCCGGGACCTCTACTCCTAGCAGGTCCTGCTCCCGGTCCAGAATATCGGACCACCGGTGCGTCAGCTGATTATTGGTGCGCCGGACACCAGAGCAGCGAAACACTGCCCGACGCACCTTGCCCCACCGCTGCCGACGCTCCCGGAGCCCGTACCCGGACCCAGGCCTGCCGCCTGCTGCCAGGGTTAAGGGGAGGTGGCGCTGAACAAAAAAAACCAGTGCGGCCACCTCCACCTCACCGAATAAGGCCCGTGCCTGCACCCATCTTTGGCGCCGACTTCCGCAAGGAAGGCGGTCGCGGCTCTGGCTGCGACTACGAGCCCTGTGGCTGTGGCCCTTTGCCATGGTTCTGGGTAGGCGGGAGGCAGAAAAGAAAAGGTAGGAATTTAAAAAAGTAAGTAAAAGAAATTAAAAAGCAGGTAATAGAAAAAGTGTGAAAAAGTAGTTAAAAACACACAAAAAGTAGAAAAAAACTCAAAATATAGAAAAAGGAAAATAGAGAGATAGATAATAAATAAAAAAGACCAAAAAAAAGTTTACAGAAACAAAGGATTGAAAAGATAGAGGGCCTGATTCACAGAACTAACTTACGTCAAAAACGTAAACGTAAACGTAAACGTAAACGTAAAGTTAGTACTTTTTAGGTATTCACAGAATACACTTACTCATTTTGGTATTCACAGAATGAACTTACTCATTTCGGTATTCACAGAAGTTAGTAGTCCTAACTTTAGGACTCCTAACTTCTGTGAATACCAAAATGAGTAAGTTCATTAACAATTTTTAAGTTTTTTAACAATTTTGCGGAGATTTGCGTAACGCGACTACGCAAATTCCGCCCATCCATAGTCCTCACACAACGCTAGACAGCTTTGTATGAGGACAAAGATTTTTGTATATGTATTGTGGCCACAACTAGGTCAGGAGATGTCAGTGTCTTGTGCACCACAAAGATTTTCCTCTGAAGTATGTCTACTTCAAAGGCAGAAAGGGGTATACGTTTTAGACCTCTGACACCACAAAATCAAAACACTTCTGGACTATGACAGGAAGAGGAGCTGGATGCTATAGGAAGGACTGACACTCTGCCTGTTGCTTTGATGTGCTAGACTGCTGCTTGCTGCTTCCTTCCTGGGAGTGAAAATACTGGACTTTGCTTTCTGTATCCGGCTTCCAAGGTTCTTCAACGGCTTGTGCATGCTTGCCTCCTGTTAAGAAGTCTCAGGGTCATCAAAGACTTCACCTACCAGTGTCTGGGCTCTTCTGCTGAGAGCCCTGACTTGCCAAATGGTACCAACTCCTGTTCCTGGGCCCTTGGAAGAGTAATCTGGTGAGACAATTCACTTATCAACTCTCAGCACTCATTTTCTCGACGCAGCACCTGCCGTGGAGCTGAAAGATCGACGCAGCGCCTGATTTGCGGCAGAAGAATGGACACCGTACCTGCTTTGCGGCTGAGAATCCACCCCAGGATGAGTCCCAAGCACTGTGTCACTGACGACCGTGGCACCCGCTTCGACTCCTGCATTGTGGCTGGAGAATCGAAGCAGCCTCTGCTTCGCGGCTGTTAAATCGATCCAGCACCTGCTTCACCATCGCCAAACCAATGCAGCGTGTCCCTCAATGCTGACTCTTCATCGATGCCAGGTCACAGTGAGAAATCGAGGCCGAGTGCCCGTAATTCTACGCATCACCTCCCCTTCCAGTAAGGAACCGACGCATCACCTCCTCTGCCTAGCAGTAAGGAACCAACATATCAACTCCCCTGTGGAGTAAAGAACCAACGCATCACTTTGTTTTCCAGCACCTCACCTCTCCTGTACCTGTTCTCATCTTTAACTTTTGACGCATCTAAGGTACTTTGTGCTAAAAAGAACACATCCATTGATTTCTATGGACTAAACTTATTTAACCTTTGAAAATTGATATCTTGACTTGTGTATGATGGATTTGTTTTGTTTTGGTCTTGTTTTATTCAGATAAATATTGACTATGTTTCTAAACTGGTGTGGGCTTCTTTTGTAGTGTTTTCGCTGAATTATTCTGTGTGTGTGTATATGTAGAAATGCTTTACACATCGTCTCTGAGATAAGCCTGACTGCTCATGCCAAGATACCAAGGGGGTGAGCAGGGTTATCTTAGATGTGTGACTCCCTTATCCTGATTAGAGTGAAGGTCCCTACTTGGAGAGGGTGAAAACCACTGCCACCTAGATGCCCCATTTCTAACAGTTGACAATAAACTTTGCACATAGGGTGTTGCTTATCTTGGTTTGTTTTTGTTTCTAACTATAGGTCTAATTTGGACCATAAAAGATGAGACAATTTGTTGTTGATGTTTTTTTTATGTACAATCTTGTCTGTACTCCTAATAAAGCATACCAAAGCCTACCAGGTGTGATATGATATGTTATTGCGTTGTTTCCAATTGGCTAAAATCATTTTAACACCGTTATCGAGTAATAGGTCCATGAGATATCAGTCTCAGATGTCCACAATTTGATTGTGCTGGCTATTGGTCCTAAGGCGACAACAACATGGTTTAATGTGAGTTCAGTGTCAAATATTTTGATCAGAGCCTCTTCTATTTGTGTCCAGAAAGGTGTGATACATTTGCAATAAAAGAGTATGTGATCTAAGTCGTCAGAAGCAACTTTGCAATACCAGCATAGACCTGAAAGGACTGGGCTTTGCTTTTTGTTTATCCTAGTTTGTATAGTCGTGTAGGGAACCAGAATGATCTATGTATGATCCAGTATTTACACTGGTATAGAAAGCGGTAAATTTTGTATCGTAAGAGAAATTCCTGAATTTCATCCTCCCAAGTAGAAGTTAAAAGGGGGTAATATTATTTCAAGAGCAGGAATCGTTCTATTTATTTTAAACATTTTTATTATTTGGTATAATCTTCCTTTGCAAAGTTTTATGTATTATAGACACAGTATGAGGTGTAGTTGCTAGTAACTCAAGAAATGTAATACATTTCGCAGGGTAAGGTGAGACAAAATTTTCTTAAAGCAACTTTTATCTTCAGGAAATTATAAAAATCATTTGGTTGAATATCTAAGACAGCATTTCCAATAGAGCAGGTTATTTTTGTCGCCTAAATCTTTAACATAAAGAATACCAAGGCCAGCCCAGTCTTTCCAAAAGGTCTTTGTAAAATCCATTTTAAAACGGAGGTTGAGCAACTGTATGGCTAGGTCTGATACCTTTGCCTGATTGTTGAAACAGTTATCCAGTTTTTTTCAGAAAGCCACTGATGTGCTGCATGAAAGGGAAAAGGCAGTAATGCACCGTATTTAACATTATACAGCAGATTCCTGTCTTTCCCCAGCGCTGGTGCATTTTTTGCTGCCTAGCGCTAATGCAGACACCCTTGCATCATGTTGCAAGGGTGCCTGCGTTGTAGGCAAGATTGTTTTTGTGAGGGAATGGAAACATTCCTGCACAAAAACAATCCTGAGAGGCATTTTCCTCTTTTTATGTATGCTACAGAATGCAGCATATATATAGAAAGAGGAAAAGACAAGGAGAAATAAAGATATTTGTCCTCATTACTCCTCACCTGGGGAGGCATCGCATTTTGACGCTGTCCCAGGTCTACCACTAATGGTAAATCAGGGAATTCGCCACAATTCATGGGTAGATGCCTGGGAACACCCCTGGAACACCTCCCGTTGGCTGAGTAACGCAAGGCAGTGATTTGCATTGCCTTGCATTACTCTAGTTTTATCAAGCCATGCAGGGCCATGCTAAGAGGCCTTGGCAGGCTGATAAATCTCACTTAGGTTTTACATCACCCTTTTCCCCCTTGCATGAAGCATGGGCTATGCAAAAGCTTGATAAATATGGGTCTTAGTGTTCAACCACCATGTGGCTTGCTTAGCCGGGAAGGCAGTTTGATTGATGTGAATTTTGGGAGTATTAAGTCTCCTTTGGATTGGTCAATTTGTAGCATACGAATCAAGATTCTCACACGTTTAGCTATCCAAATAAAAGTGAAAATTAGTGGAAAGAATATTTGTGGAAAGAATCACAGGGTTTCATAGGAAACATACTAAGAATGAAATTCATTTGTGGAGCGATCATCATCTTGACAGTCTCAATGCATTCTACTTAAGTGATACATCTGGGTGACCAAATATCTCCTAATCATTTTACTTTGGCTATTAAAGCATTCTCATGCTCTGGTGTCCTAGATCATATGTGAAAATTCAATACCTAAGTACTTTAGTTTAGAGGGCTGCCATTTCCATCTATGAGCCTCTTTTTCTCCTGGTCTAGTTTCCTGGAGTAGGATGATGTCGCATTTTAATTTGTGATAATAATCTAAAATGTTTTTCAACTTGATTGAGTGATTAAGAACTTTTGTATTAAGAAACAGGGACTTAAAGGCCTAACTGACAACAGGGAGGGAGGGCAATATTTAGTCATATCCTTCTATGTAGAAATGGTTTGGAAGTAAGCGTTCAGAGAGGTGCTTCCAGTAGAATTTCCAGTTTCAAGACATACACAATTGTAAGAAATAAGCATGTGTCCACAAGTGGAGGCCAAAAAAAAAACATAGCAAAAAGACAAAAAAGCTATCAGAATAAATACAAAGGGAGAAGAAAAAGACATGGTAAATGCATCAACCATGTAGCCAACAGTAGATAACTCAAAAAACCTCCCCGAATCCCATCCCTCCCTCCAACCTCAATAAAGAGAAAAGGAGGCATGTTGGCCTCGACTGGCCACCTAGACAGATCGCAAAGAGCAAACTTAAACAGGGATTAATAGGGATGCTGCATAGGCCCACAGAAACTATTGTGTCGTCAATACCCATGGTCCCTGCACTGCAAACACACTGAATAGTAAGTTGGACTAAAAGAGTCTAATAATAAACGAGTCTGATAATTGTGAATATATATAGTATTTCATTTAGTGAGATTGGCTAACCAACATATTAACATTTACAATAAAAACTAAGCTTTTTTTAGTTGAAATCTTAAATAACTTACAAATACTGAGAAGTAAATATCGATGGCCTAGGTTTTACAGGACATCCTATGTAAGAAGAGCAAGGAACAAAAAAATAAGACTTTGCGGAAACTTTTTTCAGAACCCTAGGAATAGTCAGAGAACATTCAGACTGCATTCCAATAAGATGTAGTGAGTTGCAATGTTATTTAAAACTTACTGTCAAGCTAATCTGTTTACCTTCTCATGTGGGGATGTTCTTGGCAAAGATATGGCAAGAGTAATGAAAAGAATCAAGCACAAATTAGTCTTATGCTACATAATGTTACATATTACAGTATAATGCTGCATATTGTTATACATACAGATGTAAAATAGTGACAAAACATTCAGTCTGAGAGAAAATCGTGTTAGGCTTAAGATGAGGGGTAAGCATGTATATCAAGGAACATATCAGCAAAGGCAAGTACTCATCTTGAGTAATAGAGCATCCACAGTAGGTTGTACCCTACAATCAGGTTGTGAGTCCAACAGGCCTTTTACGAAGGACGCTAGGTTCTTAGCATCATCATAGATTGTGGTGCAAACCTCATGCTTGATCTTCATTTTTGCCAGCCCAGCAAAGGAGAAGAGAATGTTAAATGATCTCAAGTCTGACTTTAGGGCCAAGAACTGTTTCCTTCGGTTCGCGTAGATTTATCATAGTGTTGGAAGATTCCAATTTTATGACCATTCCAGTCCAGTACTCTAATCTTCCTTATGTGATTCAGTGTGCTGGTATCACAAGGGCCTGAAGATTAGGGGTCATGGCTTTGAGGATGTGTAGGCGTTCCTCACAGAGATTCTGTGTGTCCTCTTGATCTCAATGTCTTTATTGAACAAGATCTCCAACACTTGAGGGATCAAAGCTTCAAGAAAAGCCACACATGATTGGGCATTGTTTTCCACTTTCTCAGGTAAGCCAAAAATTCTAAGATTACATCTCCTGTTTCCGTCTTTGAGTTCTGTTGCTGCTTATTCCAGGAATTCCATTTTATGTGACATGAAATCTGTTTTTTTTGGCAGTACATCCTGAGGGTCCCCTGCTTGACTCCACCTCTTCTAATCTATTTGCCAGTGCCTTGGCATCTTGTCTCAGGCCAGACATTTCTGATTTTATGCACTCTGTATTTACTCTTGTCCAAGATCATGAAGTGAGTTGAGTTATTGCAAAATGATATTTATATTACTGTACGGAATCACTGCTGCCGCTTTTGTTACAGGGGGGCGATATTGCAGCACTGCTGCACAACCGGCTCCTTGTAACAAAAGCTACTCCCCACCACCCCAAAACTGGCTACCACACTTCCGGCCCACCAGGAAAACGCCCGGTGACCACTACGGCCAGTCCGGCCCTGGCCACAGCCTTCTAGGATGCCAGTGCCACGTTTCTCATTGGAAATCTAAGCTCATGCTATTTATACATCATGGCTGTATTACTTATAAAGTCTCCTAATTAGTTCAAGGAATTTTCCATCACTGTCTCATTTCCTGTGGGTGTCCGCTCAGACTGCGTGCAGCGACCATCTACCCTTTCTGAGGCTCCTAATAGATAAGTCACAACTTGTTGTTTTGTCCACTTCTGATATATTAAGGACCATCTGAACCTACCTGTGCTGGCGCTGATGGAATGTGCCCGCGACTGCCTTGCATCACTCCCTGTCCTTGGCACGTGTAGACAAATGAAGCTCCATTTGAAATGAGCTCTGCCATTATTCCTGCTTGACTTTGGCTTCCAGCATTTAAGTAAACTTGTGAAGCTTCCAGTACTATAATAAAGGTCACTTGTAAACCTTCTTTCCGAGTGTCAATATCAGCCTCTACAAATCTCAAGCTGTCTGTCCACTTTTGAATTAATCTCAATACTTTGGCTTGGCATTGTTTGAAATATCTTTTTTACCAAATTACTCAATTAAAAGGTCACAGGTCCACTCCGAAAGATAGAATGGTTTCAACATAACTTTACCAGATGCCTAGTATTGCAGGGGGTGGGGAGAGGGGCTAGTTTCAAGCACTACTTCTGCTTTTGTTTTGGGGACGATATTGCAGCGCTGCTGCAAAGCTGCAAAACCGGCACCTTATAACAAAAGCGCCCCCCACCGCTCCAAAACCGGCCCCCACCCTTCCGGCCCACTGGGAAAATGCCTGGTGCCCGCTACGGCTAGCCCGGCCCTGCCTAGCTTCCAGATCAGGTGGCCATTCTCGGTGGACGGCCATGGTGGGGCATGGCGGGGCGAGGCATGGCGCCCATTCCAAGCCTGCATGATTTTTAAAGATCAGTAGTCAAACTGATTAAGTCAGAAAATTAGCAAAGCATGCTCATGAGTTTTTAAGCTCCTACAGGGTAGTCCGACTGCTGTGACTAAAATACTCCATTGCTAGTGTAATGTTTTATTGAGGAAAGCCTGCACTTCTGCTGCTGACTGTGCTCTACTTATTCTGGTGGTTTCATTGGTGGTTGCCCTGCTGTTACTCATGCTGTCCTTCGGTGTGCATGTGCTAGGGAAACATGCCCTGCTGCCCTTGTTCTGTTTAATTGAAGTTTGCAGTGCTATTACTACCTGGGTTGTATTTAATATGTAGGTTTGATGGCAGTTTGCGCTTTTGCTGCCCATGTTGTACCAGGCCAGGGTAAATGAAGGTACATTTTATTGCTACTTCCAAACACACACCACCAGTTGGATTTTAAAAAAGAATGCTTGTATTGCTGCTGCCCATGCTGCACCAGTTTGCATCTAGTGAAGGAAGCTTGCACTGCTGCTGCCCAATCTGTACTTGTTCAGTTTTAGTTAAGTAAAGTTGTTGTTGTGCTTCTCCCCGTGCTATATCAGTTTGTAGTCCGTGAGGGAAGCATTCGACTGCTGTTGTTCATTCTGTATCTTTTGGAATTAGTGAAGGTAGTTTGCAGTTCTTCTTCTGCTGTTCCATTTTGGTACTTGTGAAGGAAGATTGCACTGCTGGTGCCCATGCCGAACCAGTGAAGCACTGGCTGGGGTGGTTTCTCCATTAGGGCTCTGGGGATGCGCCCCTCTGAAATTCCTACACATTTACATAACAAGTAATCACATAAATCGATTTATTTAGAGATATGATTGTATCTCTAAACAAATCGATGCATTTAAGTGTGGGCTGTCTGTCCCAGGCTGCCTGCCCCCCACCCCTCGCTCTGAAGCAGGAGACAGAAGCCAGGCAGTAAGTTAACTTTCTGCACTGTGACGCATGACGCAGAGCTTACCTTTCTAAAGCTCTTCATTGCCATTGTGCTCTATGGGGATATCCACTGTAGGACAGTGTCACTATCCGCGTCACGGTTTTAGGTGTTGGAGTCTGTATCCCTGCATGATACCAGACATCTGTTATTCACAGGCATAGATCCCACCCTTTCCAATTCGTCACACGATGCAAGCACATGTGTTTTGGTGCCTTGTCCTAGGTGATGATAAGTGCTATAATACTAATCTTGTGTTTTGTTTATTGTACTGAGACCCAACGTCACACCAGTGGTGACTAACATGGTTAGAGCTAGGGGGGTGGGGGCAGGAGGGTATGAGGAAGCGTGGGAAGCGTGGAAAGCAGATATTAAAAAATAAAACAAATAGAAATAAACGTACCTTCTCATTGTTTCCTCGCCTCATCTCTCCTCCGTAGTCCTACCTCGCTGGCCTGAACAGGAAGCACACCCAGGCTCCCAGTCAGCCAATCACAACGCTGCCTTAGGAGCACTCTGATAGGTCTGAGTGCCGCGTTTCGGCACTCAGACTCTGACTAGTAGCCTGGGCATGTTCTCTAAGCAGGCTGTAATGCAGCCTGCATGGAGAACATGCAAAGTGCGCAAGTCTGTTTGGCCGGCCCCAGAGGCCCAGCCACACTTATGAGGGTGCTACCACTCCTCTCCTGTCCCCGCCCCCTCACGCAGAGCTGCCGGGATTAGGAAAAAATAAAATCATAATAACTTGAGTTATTTTCCCTTTATTTCACTGCTAAAAGTTCTTGTTCCCTTGCGAAGTAGATCCAAATATCTGAGTCAAGCACAAAGCGAGAAATGCTTGCTTACAGTAAAGACAGTTATATGCTGTATGGCGTTAAAACTGGCCCTGTCTTCTTGCCCTTAACATTAAAGCCAAAAACATAGATTGATTTACGAACAATGAATGTTAACAACATTACGGTAAAGCATGTCAGCGATTTAGTTTCTCTCTTATGTTTTTACTTAATTTTGCGTTCCCTAAGAGACTTAGGGGCAGATTCACAGAACTAATCTGAGATAAAATCCTAAACTTACTACTTTGGGTATTCACAGAAGGCATTTAGTAGTAGTAAAGTTAGGACTCCTAACTTTACTACTACTAAATGCCTTCTGTGAATACCAAAAATAGTAAGTTTAGGATTTTATCTCAGATTAGTTCTGTGAATCGGCCCCTTAGCTATTTCATCATGTTGTGTTTCTGTAGTTTTTTTCTAGCATCTTATTACCCCTGCTTAGTGCATACTTTGAGTTGTACCAGGTGTTTATGAGGGTTTGTTTTATTTAAGTATGTTTTAGAGTGCTGGTGATGAGGCTGAAGGCAAAGCAATGTGCCTGCCAGCAGGTTGGCATCTCTGCAAAGCACACAGAACAATGGTCATGCATTCCAGTCGCAATTGAAATTCCGTGTAAATGTGTGTGAAGGGGGTACACAGATGTCAACATATTTACAAAGTAAAAGGAAATAAAGTGCTTAAATGTGAGTGAGTGCAGTGTATGTTTGGGGGTAGCGAAATGAGGGAGATGAGATGAAGTACATTTGGAGGGGAGTGAAAAGACGGTGCTGAAGAGGAAAGAGAGAGGGATGAAAATGTGCAGATGGATGAGATGTGCAGAGAAAAAGGGCATACATAGCTAACATAAAGAAAACAAAACTGAAGGCCACAGGCCTCAAAAATATTTAATTCACAGCCCTACAATTTTAGAACATTTCCAATGTTAATTATTTATACCAAATCATTGTTGTTGCTCATTTCTCTTAAACAGATAACAACCATTGACAAAGTCAATCGTACTGACAAGTTTTAGGTGTATGTAAGTTGTGTTGTATATCAAGATGCAATAACATCTGAGAGAGAAACCAAAATACTGGTTGGGTGGCAAACTATGGAATCACAGACATTTCTTTTACATGTTCCCCTTTAAACAGTCCCCACTTTTTTCCACCCCATTTTGAATACCTGTCTGCACATATTTCTTTATGACTGATTGCAGCCAGCAGCTGTGGGTGCTTCCCAAAGACTGGTTAGAGCATTTTCTTGCAAAGTTGATGCCTTATGCAGTGCAAAGACACCCGGCAAGCACACACTTTAAAAGGCCTGAAGTTGTCGTGCTGTACAATTTGCACTTTTACGCCCACCGTTTTTAAGTGTCATGAGCTGCCACTGAGTGTTAGTATAGAAAGCTTGCTGTTCTGTATCTGCCCATGCTGTACAAGTTTGCTAGTGAAGGAAGCTTGCTTTGCTCCTGCCCATGTTGTATCTTTCAGGGCTAGTGGGTGAAGCTTGCAGTTAGTTCTACTGCTGCTGACACTGCTCCAGTTCGGTACTCGTGAGGGAAGCTTTCACTGCTGCTGCCCAGGCTGTAACAGATATGTCCATGTTAGTGCAGTAATCTTCTACCACTGCTAATGCTCCATAAATATTTTGTGTGGCCGAAGACAATTTCTATTGCCTTCACCCGTGCAGCTCTTTTCTTTGATACACGTAGAAAAATATCACCAGAATATACGGTATCAAGACGGTCACCTCTCTCCCGAATGGGCTTTGGGGGGCATACGACCAAAGCTAGGTGTGCCCCCATGGACTTTAGGACAATGGGTCAGCCCAGGCTTCATTTGGCTTCATTGGGCTAGTCCTGGGTTATATCAAGTTGGGCTATATGCTCCATATATATGCTACCATTTTATAATTGCAGGCACCATTTTGTTGGTGTCACGGTGGCTGTTCAAACAGTAAATGTATTTTCCCTCCCACCCGGCCCCTGTCCTTATGGTTCTTTAGTTTTTGTTATGAGTTGGCAGTTAATTGGGATTCCTGGGCTGTTGGTTTGTTGCGCACAGGACCGCTGGGGGAACTTTGTATTTGTTTGTCGTTTGTAGCAGGTGCAAAACAATGGGGCAGTTTCCATTGCCATGCTTATACATTAAGATGATGGTTGTGAACATAGAGGAATCAGGACAATGGAGGTGGTTATAAAATTAAACCTGGAAAAAGCAACAAATTAAAAGTTAAGACTTAGGTTACATAGATAGTTAGATGTTAATAGATGTAGTTTAATGTGATAATGGATATAAAGTTTAACAGTTCAATGCCAGGGTAGGAGTTACAGTTGCAAGATAAAGATGTTAAAGGGGACGGGAGTCTTACGGGTTGGGGACAGGGGGAAGTGCACAAAGTATTGTATTGTGAGGTGTAGTTTTGTGAGAGGAAGGCCTAGGGTTTGGGTTTATGTGATGTGCACCTGTCTTCAATAAAGCGGCCTTTTTCCACACAATAAACCAGTGTGTGGTCTGTGCTGCCCCTTTTTGGCCCAATGAACTTCAGGAGACATGAAAAAGAAACAGTCATTTGAAAATAAACAATAACACTTAATTGTCTTTCCATCAACATTACACACACACACATTTGCATAATTTTGCATTAATCCTTCACTTCAAAGAGTTTATGGCAATGATTTGCGTGCGTTGGGGAGCCAGTGGAGAGCTCAGGTGCAATTTAAGCCAGCATTGTTTCCGGATTTTTTTGTGTGTGTCTGTGTTTAGCACTCTGCACATGCGCACTGAGCTATAACGCAAGATTGACAGATGTGTCATGCCTCATAAAGGCACAACAATCACGCTATTGAACCGCAGCAGCGAAGGGAAGGGGTGGCTGCACAATTGTTGTAAACTGCCCGTCTGTTCTAGCTTTCATGGAGAAAAGCGGGCTGCGGTGCGAGAAAGCAGTGAGGGGAGCCAAGACTTAAGTAGCTGCTGGGATTAAATGCCCTGTGAACAGGAATATATACATGTTATTGTATTTTATGGACTTATTTGTATTGTTCGAAGCAGGCCAAGGTGTTTGCATGGCATATAATATCTGAAGTGCACAAATACTGTGTGCTTTCAAATATATCAACAAAGAAGCAAACTAATTATCAATTATGTATCATTTAACATATGCCCTTCCGTTTGAATTATTTGTTGCAATCATGTTTATGTACTGACAGGACTTAACTTGTAAAAAGAATAATTAAATAGACACATGGATTGTCTTAAGTGCCAAATAGCAAGGCTGCCTAATCTTGATTATAGCTTATTCTTCACCACCATATGCTTAATGTCTCTTTGTCTCACGTTTACAGGTTCGTTTTCATCCTTGCATTCTCGCTTTGTCACAGTTTCTCATCTTTCTCTTCCTTCTTTCTACAACCTTATCTGCCTTGCTCCATCTTGCTCTGGGTCATAGTCTTATGATGAAAAATAAGTCTCAGTCCACCAAAAATGAGTGCTGTTGCCCGCCATTTGCAATTATTGGAATTGCACATATGTAGCATGAACCCAGCGAAAAGCAGCAGAGGTCTGTGAAGGGCTCCGAGGAGGTATACAAAGATGGTGAAGCGAGCGGCAATTCAGGTGGAAGGTCAGTCTTCAAAGAGCAATCAGGGCCGATTTGCCCGAGGCCAAAACGTTTCTTGAAGAGTTGGGCCCTCAGTTACTCCTGCAACTGGAGGAGAGAAGGAGGTTTCTGAATCAGAGTTGGGATGGGTTTACACATCCCAGGTGAACAGCAGGAGAAGGCCTGATGACCAGTGCTTTAAATGGGCCGGTACTGCCCGGGACTGAGTACCAGCACTTATTTATTTTGAGAGCGAGAGTACCAGCACTTCTCAAGAGAGACTTTTATTTGCCGAGTACCAGTACTTCTCAGAAACAAGCAGGTACTCTGGTACAGAGTACCTGCACTTCTATTTTTCCATTTCAAGCACAGATGATGACTAGCATTGCTTTCTGAGCACCGTGATCGTAAACCAGGCAATGACACTGCTTTAGGTGTTCCATTGACCACCCGGGATCTTGAGCTTGCTTGACCAGTGTAGGGGCTTATTGGAGTTCACAGCCTCGAAGGTGATGAAGCACATCATTAGAGTGACATGTGGAGACTGAGGGAGCTGGTGCAGTTCCTAAAATGTGAGAGTCATTATGTTGTACTTTCTTAGTTCCTTGATGAGGTGCCATATTGTAATGTCAGGGATTTTAGAAACTGAAATAGAACATCAGAAGAAGGCCAGAATGATGTTGGATAATATTTCTAGATTTATTTTCAGAAAGCATTGCTTGCCACCTTAGGTAATGTCAAGGCATTCAGGGAGGAGATAAAAGGAAGGGAGAGGAGAGATTAACACTTCAGAAAAATAAGTCAGGAAATAGATTGGTTGATAATCTTGATAAGAGCCTTATTCCTATTAAACATATGTGCAATGTCAAAGTCTTGGGATGTGCAAACCACAAGGTCAAGTAATTGCTCTTGCACGAAAAGGTGACTGCTGTAAATGGGAGCAATTGTACAGTACTGAGATTAGGCAGTACACTGCCACATAACCGGTCATGGTGTAAAAGTGAGAAGGTAGATTATAGGCCTGTATGAAGAGTAAAGGTGGGCGAGGTACCACTACAGGGAATTCTGCAAAATTGAACAAAAACTCCATGAACCCCGCTCTGTTTCATGACAATTAATAAAACAGAAACCTCACATACCTTTGATAATATTATAGTCATTTCACAAAAGTGACAATGAAAATACAGCAAGCAGTGAGAGAGGTGATGATTTTGGGGTCTTCCCTAACTTAGGGAGAGAACCAAGCAGATGCCTTGAACACAAAGAGCACATCATGCTGAACTATTCGGTGGTGGTCCCATCCTCCTAGGACCACCCCAAGCACAGTTATGGGCAAAAATACAATCCCAACCAAAGGCCCTGCAAAGCATTATGGGACGAGATTCTAGAGTGCAGTGAATATTATAGTATCCAATATCAAAACATTCCTCAAGGGGCACTCTCTCCCGGCTCAGCTGAGAGCTAATACTATAATATTCACTGCACTCTAGAATCTCGCCCCATAATGCTTTGCTGGGCCTTTGGTTGGCATTGTATTTTTGCCCATAATTTTGCTCGGGGTGGTCCTAGGAGGATGGGACCACCACAATCGTTGAGCATGATATGCTCTTTGTGTTCAAGGTATCTGCGTGGTCCTCCCCCTATGTTAGGAGGGACCCCAAAATCATCACCTCTGTCATTGCCTGCTGTTTTTCAAAGCTCACTTTCTTGAATTGGTTATATGCTTTTTAGCATGTAAAAGTAAAATTGTTTTGGCATAGGGTTGTGGGTGCAGTATCTTACTCCACTGTTTCTACATGAACTCCTCTCATCTCAACTAATAAACCAGAAGTCTCACACACCTTTAATAAACCAATAAATAACTATCTTTACATGCTAAAATGCATTTGGTCATCTCACGAAAATGAAAATATAGCAAACAGTACCTTTAGTTAAACAACAAATAACTCTATTTTTACATGCTAAAATGCATATAGTCATCTCACAAAAATGAAAATAAAGCAAGCAGTGAGAGAGATGATGATGTTGGGTTTCTGCCTAACCTAGGGAGAGAACCAAGCAGATGCCTTGAACACCAAGAGCACATCATGCTGAACGATTCGGTGGTGGTCCCATCCTCCTAGGACCACCCCAAGCACAGTCAGTTATGGGCAAAAATACAATCCCAACCAAAGGCCCTGCAAAGCATTATGGCACGAGATTCTAGAGTGCAGTGAATATTATAGTATCCAATATCAAAACATTCCTCAAGGGGCAGGCTCTCCTGGCTCAGCTGAGAGCTAATACTATAATATTCACTGCACTCTAGAATCTCGCCCCATAATGCTTTGCTGGGCCTTTGGTTGGCATTGTATTTTTGGCCATAACTTTGCTCGGGGTGGTCCTCGGAGGATGGGACCACCACAATCGTTGAGCATGATATGCTCTTTGTGTTCAAGGCATCTGCTTGGTCCTCCCCCTAGGTTAGGGGGGACCCCAAAATCATCACTTCTGTCATTGCCTGATATTTTTCAAAGCTCACTTTTGTGAATTATTTATATGATTTTTAGCATGTAACGGTAAAATTGTTTTATCATAGGTTTGTGGGTGCAATAGCTTACTCCTTCCGTGTTCGTGAAACTCCCCTCATTTCATCCCAATTAATAATACAGAAATCTCACATACCTTTAGTAAAACAACAAATATCTTTCTTTACATGTTAAAACGCATACAATCATCTCACAAAATTGAAAATGAAAATATAGCAAACAGTACATTTAGATATACAACAAATAACTCTATCTTTACATGTTAAAATGCATATAATCATCTCACAAAAGTGAAAATAAAGCAAGCGGTGAGAGAGGTGATGATTTTGGAGTCCTCCCTAACCTAGGGAGAGAACCAAGCAGATGCCTTGAACACCAAGAGCACATCATGCTGAACAATTCGGTGGTGGTCCCATCCTCCTAGGACCACCCCAAGCACAGTCAGTTATGGGCAGAAATACAATCCCAACCAAAGGCCCTGCAAAGCATTATGGGACGAGATTCTAGAGTGAAGTGAATATTATAGTATCCAATATCAAAACATTCCTCAAGGGGCAGGCTCTCCGGCTCAGCTGAGAGCTAATACTATAATATTCACTGCACTCTAGAATCTCGCCCCATAATCCTTTGCTGGGCCTTTGGTTGGCATTGTATTTTTACCCATAACTTTGCTTGGGGTGGTCCTAGGAGGATGGGACCACCACCGAATCGTTCAGCATGATATGCTCTTTGTGTTCAAGGCATCTGCTTGGTTCTCCCTAGGTTAGGGTGACCCCAAAATCATCACCTCTCTCATTGCCTAATATTTTTCAAAGTTCACTTTTGTGAATTGGTTATATGCTTTTTAGCATGTAAAGGTTAAGTTGTCTTATCTAAGAGTTGTGGGTGTAGTAGCTAACTCCACTACGTGAGTCGGAGTTCTTTCCCAACGGTTAATGAAGAGGTGAGTTATCAGGGTTTTACTGAATTAGACAAAGTCATTTTTGATTCTCAGATGTAAGAGTATAGTGTTCTATAGAGAAGATCCGTGAACAGACCATTTGCCAAATTTTTTGTCTGATCTGCCAGGTCCTGAGCACACTGCGGCTGGCAGAGGCTTTTCGTTGGTCAATATGCAATAAGTAGCTTGGCAAAATAACATGGACAAACACTAGGTAGTACTTTTTTAACATGATGAAGGTTGTGAATCTGGATATCTCCTTTATTGGCCAAACATTAGCCGAGCTGCATGGTTTTGTGCTCTTTGTAGTTCACAGAGAGATTCTTGAAGACTCTGCGTACATCATTACAGTAGTACAGGTGTGAACATGCTCTCTGAAGGACTATTTGTGATTTCGAAAAGAGATAGTGAGCCGAGGCAGGATTCCTCTAAAAATAGACAAATGGTAGAAACATGGGGGCATATTCTCAAGGAACTATCGCCTAGTTAACAGCACTTTATCTCAGCCAAAGTCGCAATAAAATTATCGCCCCATTCACAAGCTGGTGCAAACAGCCGATATCACCAGTTTACCTGCGATAGCACCCGCAAAAAACATCGCCCCAGATGAGCCCGGCAACTATCGCTAATGAGATGCAGAGTAGGCGTTCCCGAGCAAAAAGCTGCGACAACACCACAACGCAACATTCTCAACGACCAGTCAGATCGGCAATAAGAACACAAAACAGGCGATACGGCGCGTTAGCAGCAGGAAATTAACACCTGCTCTGACCTGGGGCAAAGTCGGACGACAACCTGCACCAGAAAAGGGAGGCCAGCCCACAGCCACACCTCAAGAACAACAGATGCCATGGAGCTACTCATCATGCAGCTCGGGGCCCCAATAGGGCCTCAACACCCACCGCCACCTCCCCCAGGCCCGCCACCCCCCCCCCCGGACCCGCCCCGCGCCCCCCGGACCACCACAGAGGCAGCGCAGACAAAGACAGCAGACCTTCAGGAAACGCACCAGCCTCACAGACTTAACCCCAGAGAATGTTATTGCCCACTACAGGCTCAAAAGGACAACCATCCTCCGCATCCTGAACATCATTGCCCACAGGCTGATGGCACCAACACAGCGGACAACCAACATCCCACCTCAGACAAAGCTTCTGGCGGTGCTGCACCTGCTGGCCTCTGGGACATTCCAACCAACAATCGCCAGAGTCGGAGGAGTCTCACAGCCAGCCCTATCCAAGTTCCTCAAACCTGTCCTGGATGCCATCATCAGCTTGGTACCCCAGTACCTATACTTCCCCCACACTGTGCAGGAACAGCTGGAGACCAAGCAAGGCTTCTGCACCATAGCTGGATTCCCCCACGTGTTGGGGGCAATCGACTGCACACATGTCCTACTTGTGCCCACTGCCGACATTGCACACAATTTCCGCAACAGGAAGCACATGCGTTCCATCAATGTGCAGGCAATAGTGGACCACCGGGGACTCCACCAATGTCGTCGCCAACTACCCAGGCAGTGTGCATGATTCATACATCTTCCGACAGTCCATCATCAACTGGCGCTTCCAGGATGGCACATACGGAAATGCAGTGCTCGTTGGTAAGTACCAAATGAACACACCCCACACCTCAACTCCACAATCATGCAACTCACAACTTTGGGAATGCACACGTTACAAACTCACATACAACATGCCCACCCACCATACACGACAGCACAACGTACTGCGGTAACCTGGGCTAGCCATGTACATGAGCCATCAACGGCATGGCACCTCAGCCACACAGTAGCAGTATGTGGGGAGAGGTGGGAACCAGGCATGTGCGAAGGAGGCAAGTGATCCATGAATGCGAATGCACACAATGCCAAGTGTGGCGTGGAAGTGCTGGACAGACTGCAGTATGCAGACCACAGACATATCCATGTTGACATATACTGCTGGTGGTGGTAGTGTTGTGGACAGTGGGCGCAACCATGTCACCCCAGCAAGTGGGGAAGATCTTGGAAATGTAGCTTGTGATGTTCCCCCTGTAAGCGTGTGCGGAGTGGGCTTGCCCGGCGTATGCCAAGCTAGCGTAGGGGTGTGAATAAAAAAGCACGTAGCCCTGGGTGTGGTTCCCTTCCGGAATGGCCAACGTGGCTGCCAGGGCAGCGCCTCTCACCCCGCCACAAGGCCGACGCCATGTGCGGCGGTGCCTGCGATCCTGTGCGCCTGCTGCACCCCGGGCTGCTGGTCCCCGAACCAGTCTCGTCCGCCCCTGCGCATCCAGGCCTCACTGCTCACCTGCCGACACCGGCGTGGCTCCAAGAGGGCCCACCACGTGCCGGTGCTAGTTCCAAGCCAGAGGCCCGCGACCTTGGCAGCCTCCTCAGACCATCACGGCCTCCGCAAGCAAGGCCCGCAGTACTCCTTTCACTGTGACGTACTCCGCCGGCATACACATCGGTCAAGTAGGTCACACATTTGGAACTGAGTCTTAATTACACAATGGCAGAGTACATATTTATGGCATCGTTTAAATCCCTATACTCCCTTCGATGTGGTGCCACCAACTCTGTGCATAGCATTCCGACCACACGTATCTGTGGGCCCTTGCGGACTTCTGCCTTTGGCCTACACAGCGGCCCAGCAGGCCTCACACCAATCCAATACAGTCCGTAACAGGCAGGACACGGCATCGTCGCAGGGTGCACACCCGCTCAGCTCTGGTGCCTCCACCTCCGTCAACCATGAATCTTCTCCACATGCCATTTCAACGCCGTGTGTTAGAGATCCAGGAGGAGCTGGCTGCACAGCGGTTGCCCCGCGCTGACCGCTGCCTCCGGCACACACTGCAGTCGAGTAGGACACACAATTGGAACTGAGTCTTGATCTGTTCATTGCAGAGTTTATATCATTGTACAGGCCTCATCGCAGACTGCATCCCCTTCCAGCTCTGGAGCCACTGACTCTGTGCCACGGGAGTCATGGACACTCTCTGGTTGAACGTTGGTGGCGTCTGAGTCTATGGCCTGGGGGTTGTCTTCATCATTATGTAGCTGATACTGACATTGTGGGAAAAAGGAGACTGTAGCATTCAACTCCTCCGTATTGCCTGTTTCTGCTTGCTTCTGCCCTCTGCATCATGCCCTGGATTGACACCTTCCACTGTCCCCCGTAACACTCTGCGACATTCTCCTTGGACATCAACGAGGGCCCACTCAGCTCTCATGGCCCTACCTCAGTGCATCGCAAGTCACAGTCCCGTGGCGGTGTGCCTGTGCCGGCCGCTGAGCATCCGGGGCCACCAACTCTGTGCACTTGCTGTTTGTACTTTGAACTCCTGATTGTCTGATCACTGTTGTAGTTGTTGCCAGCACCAACCAACCCCTGAGGGGTGGCTTACACTACCCAACATCCATCAAGCACAGGCGTCACTGGACGTGTGACCCTGGCAAGAAAAGGTGCCGGGCACACGTGCCCGTAGCCAGTTCCACAAATTATCTCAGTGTGTCCGTGTGGTCATTCTGTATGCATGTGGGCCACGGGCCATGCCACATTACATTGTGCTGTGTACAGCGTGCGCAACCTTGTCACCTCAGGCATTGGGGTGGACCTGGGACATGTAGCTGTGTCAGACCCCCCTGTGAGCGTGAGGGAGTGGACCGGCGTACAGCAGTATGGCATAGGGGTGTGGTCATTCAACACGTGGCTCTGGGCGTGGTTATGTTTAGGGGTTGCCAAGGCAGTAGCTAATGCGTGTGTCTCAGGTGTAGTGTTGGCGCCACCCGTCACGCAATATACAATGTTGCTATGTAGCATGCCCCCGGAGTACGGGCTCGGCCGAGAGGTAAATGAGGGTGCACAAGCCCGCTCGGGGTCAGGGATCAGACATGCCAACTGTTGTGTGTGTCGCTATTTCCGCAGCATAAGCCAAAGGTCTACCCTCAACCGCATGGCGAGTTCAGCCAGGCATGAACTCTACATCTGTGTCCGCCCTGTCCTTACCATAGGCCTACACACACATGTCTGTCCACCTTCAGCGCACGACATCACTGTGTCATTGTCAGGCTTGTGGACATGCGCAGACAGGCATGACAATGGTGTGCCGTAGGAGTGCAAGTGATGCAACCGCGCTGCGCACACTAGTGAATGGGCTCGGGGGAGGGAGGAGCAGCAGTGAGGCTACGTAATACACATTGATGCCGCTCATTTGCAACCAGCAGTACATGTCATGCAGGAATCACAAAGTCACACATATCACACACCAATGAACCACTGAGCCTGCCAACACATCATGCAGAACCACCTATTGACTCATGTCTCTCTGCACTGTCACAGGTAACCAAGGATATGCACTCTGCGCTTGGATGATGACACCCATCCGAGCCCCGAACACACAGGCCCAGAGGCAGTACAATGCGGCCCACAAACGCACCAGGGGCATCGTGGAACGCACATTTGGCGTGTTGAAGTCACATTTCAGGTGCCTGGACGTCACAGGTGGGAGGCTCCTGTACAGCCCAGACATCATGTGCAAGATGATCGTTGCATGTTGTGTGTTGCACAACATATGTGTACGCAGCAAGGCCCCATGGATACAAGTGCCAGATGCACCGGACAATGATGATGAGGATGAGGCAGGTGGACCACACCCCACTGCAGCCGCAGCAGGAATTGCCCGTAGGAACACCATCATTGACAATTTCTTCACATGAGCACGTCACATTGTGACAGTCCTTGGCAATCATGGGACAGTACAAAATGACCACAGGCACAGCATGTGCTAATAAATGCATTCAAAATACACATTCCCTGAGTGCATGTCACTCATCTGTACAGGCACATCATTCAGACAGGTGTGAGTGCGACATGTATTGCTGACAATTTTATGATTTGTTCATGGATGGTGGGTGTGTCACCTCTGTGAAGAGGGGCTGTTTAGGGTGTCACGTATTCGGACTGCCAGTTCTGTGTGTCGCAGTTAGTAGGGAATTCCACTCTTCGGCGTTTCACATGTGTCCAAAATCATTCCATTTTGGCTGTCATTTGTGTCCTACAGGTGACAACAGGGCTCCTTTTGGGGTCAGATATGTACCACCATGATGCAGGGATGCCCCCTGTGGCTCAAGTACCACAACATGGCCAACATGTACGTAAGCGGGAGTCACTGCCCCAACATTCGTCCATGCTTTCATGGTGGATTGATCATGGTCATGACACGTCTGTATGCAGGAGGGGTTGCTTGTCCCTCTGCAATGTGAAGGGGAGATGCGGTTTCAATGTGTGTTCCATGCATGTTTCAGCATTGGAGCAGTTCACATGCAGACTGCATGTCAGTGTACATTGTGACTGTGGGGAGATGCCTATTTGATGCGGGACAATGGTCATTTGTTCTACGTCACGGATGTGTGGTTGTGCTCGTACATTGTCATCTCACCATTTTTTTACTCTGCTTTTATGGTGCATTTTCCCGCATGACGCGTGGGAATTGCAGGCCTATCGCTGGTTATCGCTGATTTTTGAATCGCGATTGGCATCATTGTTACTATTTTCGCGTTCGTGTTTCGCGTTTTTTCGGCGTCGCGTTGATTTTAACACGTTCATTTGACACGTTATCGTGGGACTATCGCATGGGACCGCCGTGTTGTGAATACCACGTTAACACGGAGTTGTTTTCCCACGATAGACTGCGATGTGAAGGGTTGCGTTAAGGTAATTTTGCAGTAGTTATCACACGTTCTTGAGAATATGCCCCATGGTTTGGTGGAACATGTACGTGCATTAAGAATGAGATCTCGCTGCCAAACCCCATTCCCAGGTTTTGGGCTCATTCTATGAGCACCCAATAGTTGAGTCAAAATCATAAGGTGTGGGAACATGACAAACAAGTTGAATCTAATTTTTGTCCCCAGTCAAGCAGACCAGGTTATTTTGTATCCAAAGCACAGCCTATCAGAGCCAGTTGCTCACTTTATGGATCAAATCTTTTTATTGGTAAACCATAAGTCAATTCACATACACAACAAGCCACCTACAACCCATTATGGGCCGGCTGCGGAGTTCAGATGCCTACTAATGGGCAGAGCCAAGCACAACAAGATAGCAATCGCAAAGTGGGCATAGTAATACAAAGCATGTTGCCTACAACCCAGAATGGGCCGGCCGCGTATGGCAACAAGAGATAGAGGCCATCCAGGCTCAATAAGAAATGTAGAAGTTGTCATATTCAGCTGTGTGTAGCAATGGCCATAGCACAATGAGTGCGGCTGAACACTTTGCATGCTAAGAAAAACAGGGAAACAAAGATAAAAGACAACTGAGAATTGAACAACACCCTAACCCACCCCCACCCTCTCCCCTTCCGACTAGACCATACTAAGTTTGTAAATTGTCTGGCTTGCACTGCTGTGATTTAGGGACACTAAGGGGCATATTCACAAGGACTTATCGCCGAGTTATCGCCACCTTAACGCATCAAAAGTGGAGATAGATTTAACGCCTCATCCACTAGCGGGTGCAAACTGCAGACATCGCCAGTATTCCCGCGATAACTGCCTCAAAATTTATCTCCACGGGTGACACCACCAACTAACCCTAATGAGATGCAGAGTAGGCGTTCCCGTGCAGAAACCCACGAAAACACCACTACACCACTTTCCCAACGAACTGCCAGATCTGCTATGCGAACCAAAAACAGGCGATAAGCCGCGGTAACAGCAGGGAATTAACACCTGCCTTTTGCTGGTGTTAAGCAGGACGACTACCTGTAGCACGAAAGGAGCCCAGCCAAGAACCACATCTGAAGACCCACAGATGCCATGGAGCCAATGATCATGCAGCTCGGAGACCCATGAGGGCCACAACACCCACCGCCACCACCCCCAGGCCCGCCCCGCCCTCCCTGGACCACCACAGAGGCAGCGTACACAAAGACAGCGGACCCACCGTAAACGCACCAGCCGCACAGACCTAACACCAGAGGAGGATATTGCCCACTACAGGCCCAAAAGGACAACCATCCCCCGCATCCTGACCCACAGCGCCCACCGGCTGACGGTACCAACACAGCGGACAACCAACATCCCTCCGCAGACAAAGCTGCCGGCTGTGCTGCACATGTTGGCCTCTGGTACGTTCCAACCCACAACTGCCAGAGTCGGAGGAGTCTCACAGCCAGCCCTATCCAAGTTCATCACACCTGTCCTGGATGCCATCATCAGCCTGGTAACCCAGCACCTCCACTCCACCCACACTGCGCAGGAGCAGCTGGAAACCATCAAGGCTTCTACGCCATAGCTGGATTTCCTCACGTGTTGGGGGCAATCGACTGCACACATGTACCCCTCGTGCCCCCTGCCGACACTGCACACAACTGTTGCAACAGAAAGCACACGCATTCCATCAATGTGCAGGCAATAGTGGACCACCTGGGACCCCTCAACAATGTTGTGGCCAACTCCCCAGGCAGTGTGCATGATTCATACATCTCCTGACAGTCCATCATCAACCAGCGCTCCCAGGATGGCACCTATGGAAATGCATTGCTCGTTGGTAAGTACCAAATGAACACACCACACACCTCCACTCCACAGTCATGCAACTCACGACACTGGCAATGGGCACGCAGCAAAACTACATGCAACATGCCACACAATATGCCAACCGACCAGACACGACAACACGACTCCATTGGGAACCTGGGCTTTCCATGCACACAACCCAGCCACGGCATGGCACCACAGCCACACAATAGCAGAATGTGAGGAGAGGCTTGGAGCAGGCATGTGTGAGAGCAGCAAGTGACTAATGAATGAGAACCTACCCAATGCCAGGTGTGGCGTGGATGTGCCGGACAGACTTCAGTGTGCAAACCACGGAAATGACCTTGTGGACATTAACAGCTGGTGCATGGAGTGTAGTGGCCAGTGGACGCTACCATGTCCCCACAGGCTGTGGGGCAGAACGCGGAAATGTCGCTCGTTACGTCCCCCCCTGTATGCTCGGGTGGAGTGGGTTGGCCCTGCGTACGCCAGGCCTGCGTAGGGGTGTGAATAAAAAGCCCGTCGCACTGGGCGTGGTTCTCATTCGGAATGGCCAACGTGTCTGCCAGGGCGGCGCCACTCAGCCCACCACGAGGCCGGTGCCGTGCGCGGGTGGGCCTGCGTCCCTGTGTGCCTGCTGCACCCCGGGCCGCTGGTCCCCAGATCCGTCATGCCTGCCCCAGCGCACCAAGGAGGCTCCGCTCACCTGCCGACACCGGCGTGTGGCAAAGAGGGCCCACCACATGCCGGTGCAATCTCCAAGCCCCAGTCCCGTGACCTTTGCAGCCTCCGCAGACCATCGCTGGCCTCCACGACGCTGGCCCACAGTACTCCTTTCTCATTGACATACTCCACCGGCGTACTCTTCGGCCCAGTTGTTGGCACATGTTGTACTGAGTCGTGAGTTTTGAATGGCAGTGACCCCAAGTCTGTGGCAGCGTTCACATCACTATACTCCCTCCGATCAGGGAAGCCAAAGTCTGCATCGCAAGCCCGCAACCGTTGTGCCACTAACCCTGTTCAACGCAAGCCTGCGACACGTGGTGCCACTAACCCTGTTCAACGCAAGCCGGCGACACGTGGTGCCACTAACCCTGTTCAACGCAAGCCGGCAACACTTGAATGAGGGCTCAGGCCTACACTGCGGTCCAGTAGGTCCCACATGTGGAACTGTGTCTTGAGTTCAGAATGGCAGTGACCAAATGTTAATTGCTGTGTATATATCACTGAACTCCCTTCGATCAGTGTCCCAAACCCTGCATCGCAAGCACATGATACGTGTCTGTGGGCCCGTGCTGACCGCTGCCCCCGGCCTACACTGCGGTCCAGTAGGTCCCACATCCAGCACTTAGTCGTGATTCATGAATGGCAGAGTCCATACCAGTGAACGCATGGAGAGGAGTAAGAGGAAGATGCGGTTCAGTCCGGATGAAAGCCGGATCCTCGTCACGGAGGTGACCGAACACTAGCAACAACTGACCTGATGCCACTAACCCTGTTCACCGCAAGTCCGAGTCCCATGGTGCCACTGAACCTGAACTACGCAGGCTGGTGGGACCATCCAACGTAAGCCGGCGACACTTGGATGAGGGCCCCTGCTGACCGCTGCCTCAGGCCCACACTGCGGTCCAGTAGGTCCCACATGTGGAACTGTGTGTTGGGTAATTTATGGAGGAGTTCACACCATTGGACACGCCTCATCGTAGGCGGCATCCCCTATCAGCACTGGTGGCACTAACTCTGTGCGAAATGAGTCATGGGCACTGTCTGGTTGAACTTTGGTGGCATCTGAGTCCATGGCCTGGGGGTTGTCTGCATCATCATCTGCCTGGGACGTACTTGGTGTTCGACATGTGTCTGTTCCATTCATCTCCACCATAGTGACTGTTTCAGCGTGGTTCTGCCCTCTGCATCATGCCCTGGGGGTACACCTTCCACTGTCCACCGAGAAACTCCGCGACACCCCCCTTTGACATCTACGAGAACCTGCTCTGCTCTCGTGACCCTGCCCCAGTGCACCGCAAGTCAGCGTCCCGTGGCGGTAGGCCCGTGCCGGACGCTGTGCATCCGGGGCCACTAACTCTGTGCAGCTCAAGTCATGGGGCCTTTATGGTTGAATGGTTGTGTCTTTTACGATGTACACTGTTGTAGTTTTTTGACTGCACCAAGCACTCCATGACAGCTGGTGTACACACACCCCACACACATCCAACACAGGTGTCACTCGACATGTGAGCCTGCTAATTAAAGTGGCCGGGCGCACGTGCCCGTAGCCATTCACACCATCTAAGCAAGTGTGTCCATGTGGTCATTATGTCAGCATGATGGGCCCGAGCCCTGCAACATCGCAGTGTGCTGTGTTCAGCGGACGATACCATGTCACCTCAGCAGTGGCTAAGACCTTGGACATGTAGCTTCGTCCGCCTCCCCCTGCATGCACAAGCGGCGTGTGCTAGGCCGGCGTACGTCAGGTCAGTGCTGGGGTGTGCTGATTTGGCAGGGGGCTCAGGGCGTGGCTCTGGTCTGGCCTTGAGCAGGAAGTGCGGTAAGCGTGTCTCTGTGTTGGAGTGTTGTCGCCACCAGGGCCACTACATAGGAGCAATGGTCCCAGAAAGCTGCTCTGAAGGGAAGAATCCGTGTTCCGCTCACACGGATTCTTCCCTTCAGAGCAGCGACACGCAGGAAACTTGAAAGTTCCAGCAAGCTCTGCTACAACGCAGATTGCTCTATATGTCATTGACTACTGACTAACCCGGCATGACACAGAGACTTTTTCCCTTGTAGTGCCGTCTTTCCGCTCTCGTGTACGAGGAGCCACATGTGCCCCTACACAACCGCAGCCTCTTTCCAGAGGCGACCTATGATCCCCTCACCCACCCCCACACCACAGTCCTGATGAAGACCCCCACGTAAGGATTGAAATAGCCTACTGATTTCTTGGGGTCGAAACGTCGACATTTTTCAACCAAGCCAGCTTGAACAACAGAGATTTTGTACTGTGTTTAACAATTGAGACCATGGCTATACAACGTTTATTGGTGTAAACTGTGATTAATAGGCTCGACTTATGAGCCACGTGCTTCCTAAGTGTTATACTGTTTTGATGTACACCACAAATTTTCAATCACTACCCTACCTTCACCTGAATCACAATCACCCTACCCCATCTTCCCCACTCATCCCCACCTAGGGATACAACTGTATATAGTATCATGTGAATAATGTCAATAACAGACCAATGCTCAGTGTGAATTAAACACCATGAGCAACAAATTTTTTCTGTCTCAGTCTTGAATGTGTATTTACGTTGTGTTTTGTATAGTGTATTATCGCTTTCTGGGACCATTGCCCCTATGTACTGTCCTTTACCCAGGTCCCAGAGACTAGTTTTGGGTTTACCCTTCTTAGGTAGCCACCAGGGCCACAGTCGTCGATGTTGCAATGTAGCATGCACCCGGAGGGTGGGCCCGCACGTACGGGGAGATGTAGGTGTGCAAGTCCACTCGGGGTCTTGGCTCATACATGCCAAGTGTTGTGTGTATCAGTCCTGCGGCTGCATGAGTCAGATGCCTAGCCTCAATCGCAGCGCGATCACAGCCAGCCATGGACTGTACACCTGTGTCCGCCCTGTCCAGACCATTTGCCTACACTCACGTGGCCGCACACCCTCAACGGCCAGCATCACGGTGTTGTTGGCATGCCGCTGGACATGCGCAGACAGGCATGACAATGGTGTGCCGTAGGAGTGCACGTGATGCAACCGTGCAGCGCACACAAGTGTGGGGGCTCGTGGGAGGGAGGAGCAGCTGTGAGGCAACGTAACACACAGTGAGGCCGCTCATGTGCCACATGCTCGGCATATCATCCATGATTCCCTGGGTCGCAGACATCCCACCCACGACAGGCCTCTGCACATCTCCTGTATGCAAGCAGATGGTAAACTGAGTTTAGGGATGAAAGGTCCTTTGTCTGGACTATCAGGCGGAAGCACATCTGCAGCTCCGAGCTGGGACTTGCATGTGCCCAGCACCCCCTGACAGATACGATAGCATTTGCTGATGACTCCCACACTACGCACTGCCCGACGTGAGACCAACGTGTACACATCCCACACACAGAAGTCCTTGGCCGTAGTTGGCGTGCGTGAAATGGCCTTCACACGTACTCCCACCCCATCCCAGGCCTGCACCCGTTGCACACAGACACTGCTCATTGATCCGAGCTGTGGCATTTCATCCACAGGACTGGCGCTTCAAGCAGAGCCACTGACGCAATGGCAGACCATCCCGGAGACATGCACAACCCCAGTCACGTGGACCAGTACCGTGCACGTCTGCTGCATGTACTGGGGGCACTGCCATTGGCAGTGCTGCGGATCAGTTACCGGCTAAGCTTCCGCCTTGCCAGCGTCACCTGCGTTCAGCCTGTGTTGCATTGTCGCTCGTGCATATTCGAGTGGACCATGGATGTCTGCCTCTCCAACGTAACGGTAGCTGAACTGGATTTTGACGTGTGTGTGTGCCCCCTGTTGGCCCACGACCAGGAGTGTCACCGTGATGCCCGTTTATGGCATGCCTGGATGATTGGCATGCATGCTGGCAACTGGACCTGGGACATTGCACGACTCGTCGTGTGTAGTGACCACATTGAGCCGCTCCCCTATTGGGCTTTAGTGCCAATTGGGGCCAGGGGTTGGAGTCAGCACATCTGTCCGGGACAGCTGATGGGTTACCTCTCCGACATGTTAGATCTAGTCGACAACGAGCTCTTATTGGAAGTGTTGGCCTACGCTGCTGCACTCGCATTCATGGACGAGTGACAACATACCTGCAGCCACAACTGAATGTGACCCTTTGCACGTGTCCCGACACCTGGTTGCATGTTGGGGATCTGGTCACATGTCCCAAGACGACAGTGGACATGGCTGCATTGGCCTGGACTCCGGATACATGCGCGGACAACCAACGCGCGTTGGCACTGACTTGTGTGGGTGATGGACTTCCCCGGGGTGGACATGGGCACTTTCCAATGTTCCTCATTCAGACATGCTGCTGCATTGGTCTGCATGTTGTGGCACTTCTCTTGGCTGCACTGACACGCAATTGTTGATGAGGTTTCAGCACCTTCACTTGTCTCCAACTGTGATGAGTGTTGATATGTATGCAAATGTGTGTGTGACGGCCTATCTGGGTCACTGCCATACATGCATTGCTACCCCATCAGGGCTGTGGGTTGGTACTTCTGCATTATCATGTCCCTGTTTCGTGCTTTGCTAGATGCGTATGGCCATTTACTGGCCACAAGCGGGTGCACTTGTGTCCTGTGTTCGGTTGTGCAAATGTTGGTGTTTGTACCACTTTGTGTTCGATGTTGGGGTGCTCTGCTTTCTATGTGTGTGTGTTGCATTGTGTGTGAGATGGCCCTTCAGCTCTGATTTGGCTCACCTTTCTCCCTTTCAGGCAGTGTGGTTTTCACTTCTGTGCTTGTTCAGTGGTGTGATATTGCCAACTTGTGTGACTTGTGCTCTTGGTTGGTGTTGTTGCTCTTGGGCATGGTTTGTCTGCAGTTGTGCTGTGCTTAATTGTGCATGTGTGCCATTGTGCCCATCTCCCCCTGTCCCCCCAGTCCCTGGTCGTTCCTCTCCCTGTTGCTGTTGTGTCTGTTGATTTTGAGCAGTTTCCGGTCCCCGACTCCTGCCACCATCTCCAGACTGATGTGGTGGACACCATTTCCTCCATGTCATCCAGCTCCTGGTGTGGCGCTGGACTCCCACCTCCGGTGTGCATTGCTGCCTTCTGGTTGTTGGCGTGTTTCTGCTTGTTTTTGCGTTTCGCATCATTCCAGCTGTTCTGGTTTTCTTCCATTGTCCTCCTCCGCTCTCCGGCTGCATTCACCTTGTCCACGATGGACTGCCATGTACAATGTTTTGTTGCCAATGGGGCTTGTGGGGTTGTGTACTTGCTCCGACTGCCTCCATTGTGCTTCGCTGTTGTTTTCTGTTTGGTTTGTCTTCCTTTTTCCTGCTTTTGTTGTGCTTATTCCCGCCTGCCGTGTGTGTGTCGCGGGCCTGGCGCTGCTTATCGCTGCTTTCCTCATCGCGGATGGGCTCATCGCACGTTTTTTTGCGTTGGGGTTTGTATTTTTATCTCCATCGCAGTGGTTGTATCGCGGACATTGGCCGCGTTTTCGGCAAACTATCGCATGGTACCGCCGTGTTAACACGGGGTTATTTTCCCATGATAGACTGCGATGTGTAAAGTTGCGTTAACATTTTTTGGAGATGTTTAGCGCACGTTCTTGTGAATATACCCCTAAGTTTATGAGGCCCGACCTCCCCCCGTTCGTGAGGCAATAGTCTAAGGATACACAAGTACGCTGGACAGGTCAATTCCCTGAACTCTTTGGACAAAATAGTGATGAAAGGGGACCATATTTTTGCGAATGTTATAGGGTCAGAGCTAGCTGCCATCCACAACTTTTCCATGCCTAACAAGGACCAGAGCTGATGGAGCCATTGTCTATGGTCCGGGATTTTGTCTGAACCCCAGTTTGCTAAGAGTAACCTGTGCGCAGCGTTAAGGGCCAGAGCAATCTGTCGGCCTCTAATGGACCAGAGTGGGTATGTAAGCAACAGCCAAAGCCATGCGGTAGAAAAGGTATCCAGAATAATAAAAATGGGACGCAGGGACGGGGCACCTGGGCCAAATGGCATCCCGCAGACCATCTTTAGGAGTGACCCTGATTACTGGGCAATTCCGCTGTCAGTGCTATATAAGGAGATAGGTACAACGAATACCCTTCCTATGAGTTGGAAAGGGTCAATAATCAATCCGATCTTCAAGGAGGGCGATAGGTTGGATCCGGAAAATTATAGGCACTTATTGATGTTGAAGCCAAATATTATGCATCATTAATCCTGGAGGACCTGGTAGAATGGTCCAACACAAACAGGCTGATCCCATTCAACCAAACAGGATTCTGCAAAGGGTTTGGCACAACAACAAACATTCTAGCCCTGGCCATAATAGCGGACAAGTGCAAACGCTTGCAAAGAAAATTGCAACTATGTTTAATTGATTTCAAAGCAGCGTTCGATCGTGTAAACCATGGCTTGTTGTGGAGTAAATTAAAGAAACTGGGCCTCCCTGAAACAATACTACGAGCCATAATACAACTGTTCACGGTCCGTGTAAAAATACAAATGGCACAAGACTGTCAAGGAAAATACAGACAGAGATAGGATTAAAGCAAGGCTGTGTATTAGCCCCCTATCTATTCAATCTATTCATGGCGGATCTCTCACCACAATTGGATCAGGTTAATTCACATCCCCCGCGCCTGGGTCCACTGCCCATAACGCATCTTTCATATGCAGACGACATAGTTTTGCTCAGTTTAACTAGAGTTGGCCTCCAAAGAGCACTCAATGAATTATCAATGTTCGCCAAGGCTAATGCTTTGGAAATTAATGTCACAAAAACAAAAACTATGTCAATTACGAATCGACCGGGACATCAACATCCAATCGAGTTGGGAGAAACAATCTTAGGAGTAGTCAGTACATATAAATATCTGGGGGTATAGATAGACAATCAATTGAATTTTCAATTTCACAAACAATATCTTAAAAAAAAAAGGAAATGGCCTTATTTACTCATTCTGTGCCCTTGCAAAAAAACTACAGGGACCATCTTTTAAGCAGCTAGTACCAGTGATGGCCGCTAAACTATTTCCGACAGTAACTTACGCAAGCATAGCTTGAAATGGCAAAGATGCAAAACTTCTAGACTCTCTACAAACGAAGACGTATAAAAAAGTTTTTAGTCTACCTCGGAACGCATCTCCGGCTCAGGTACGAATGGAATTTGGTCTCATCCAATAGGAGATTGGGAGAAAATACGCTGCAATTAAAACTTGGTACAAACTTTGGTTGAATCAATCCAATGTCTTACATGATGCCTTGTGGCGAGCCCAGGAAGACGATCTAAGTTCAAGTTACGGCAAATTCTTGAAAACAGCATTGAAGGAAACCAACACAATAGAACTCTGGGCTCAGAACCCCTCCTTCCAAGTCTTTCGCAGAGCGATAAACAAAGCTGCCAAATTCCACTCATTATTAGAAGACAAAAGCATACTAGCTAAGCAGTCCCATGCCTGGATGGTTCTCCAATCTTATGCATCAATACGCCCGGCAGAATACCTAAGCACAACATATCCATCTTACCTGAAACCGGGTTTGCAAACAGAGGAGTCATAGAGGAAGGTAAAGACGAGAGCCTGGCAGTCTCCACTACTTTATCTCATTTTTTCAGTGTAGGCCCGGTGATGAGTAAAGACTCCAGGATCTGTGGGCATGAGGGAGCCAGGCCTCTCTCCAAATATGTGAACCCGCTACAGTTTGTTCCATGAAGACCCAATGCTTTTACGTCATTGGGTGATTCTATTCAATCAAGTATCTGAGCTGTGCAGCTTGGTAGTACCGCAAGACATTAGGCACCGCCAGGCACCCCTCTTGTTTAGTTTGTTGCAGCAGTTGTTTTTGTAATCTGGGCTTTGTTTTTCCCCAGATAAAGCAATCAATCTCTCTTTGGAGATTGCGAAGCCCTCCAAGTGGGGTAGAGAGGGGAAGCGTCTGGAAAATGAAAAGGGCCCGGGGTAGAACGTTCATTTTCACCGCAACTATCCTGCCCATCCATGATAGAGGAAGGTGTTGCCAATTATCTAGGTCTTTACGAATTGTGGCCATGAGTCTGGAGAATTTAGCCTGCGCAGTATTAGTGAGACTCCGAGCCAGTACCAATTCCAGGTAGGGGAGATCAGTCTCGACCCACTGAAAGTCGCACTGGGCACGTAGAATTTGCACTGTGTCTTGGTGTACGGTGAGGTTTACTATTTGTGATTTCGGCGAATTTACCTTAAAGACCGACACGGCCCCAAATGCCTCCAGTTCCGAGATAATAGCAGGAAGCGAGGACAGGGGTCGGGTGATAGAGAATATAATATCGTCTGCATAGAGACTAATCAAGTGATGATCGGCCCCAAATGGAATGCCCGAGGCCTTGGGGTCGTCTCGCAGCCGCTGTGCTAAGGGCTCCATATATAAAGCGAAGTGGAGAGCAGACAGCCCTGCCTCATGCCCCTCCCCACTGTAAATTTGCTGGAGCTCACACCATTGACCCTGACCACCGCACTTGGAGTACTGTATATGCTTTTAACCCACCTCCCGAATCGCTTGCCCACCCCTAAGGGCCTGAGAGTTGTGAACAAATAGGGCCAGTGCACTCTATCGAACGCCTTCTCGGCATTGATAGCTAGTAAAAGGGCCTCTTTCCGGGAGCACTAGACTTTATCAATGAGGTGACACACACGTTAGTATTATCCCCACATTGGTGCAAGGGAATAAAACCAGCCTGATCTGGATCAATGAGGCCAGGCATCAGGGGGTTAAGGTGATGTGCCAGGATGCTGGCAAACAGTTTTGCATCTACATTGAGCAAGGATATTGGGCGATACGAGCTGCATTGCTTAGGGTCTTTCCCAGGCTTCGGAATCACTGAAATAGAGGCCTGCAACATTGAAGATGTCAACGTGCCCATATCGGCAAAGGAATTAAAAAGGCAAGTCAGAAGGGGAGCCAGTTCCTTACAAAATGTCTTTAAAAAGATGGAGCTGAGCCCATCCGGGCCTGGCGATTTCATTGGCTTCAGCCTTGCAATTGCAGAGATCACCTCATCTATTCTAATAGGTTGGTCTAGTGACTCTGATTCAGCGGGTGGGAGAGGTGTGATCGTTGCAGGCTGTACGTAGGCTTGGGGGTCCGAAACTATTGTGTGGTCCCCCTGCATATAGGTTGGCATAGAACGCCTGGAATTCGGCCACAATAGCAGAGGCATCAGATACTACTGAATCTGCAGTTTTTTAATGGTCTTGACTGTGTTCGCATATTGCTGGCTGTGCAAGCAGTGTGCTAGCATCTGCCCCCGTTGGACCCTATATAGAATTTGTGTTTGAGGTGAAGCATTGCATATTCAGCCCTATCTAGATCCAGGCATTTAAGTTGCAATCTCTCATGTTCCAGTTTGTTCCAGTTTGTGACAGATTCTAGGAGTCCTGGTGCGCTTGTGTAGGGATTCCAGTTCCAATACCGCCTTCTCCAACTCCTCCCTTTTATCTTTCCGGATCTTATTGTCGGGGGCTGCCTTTGCTGTGAAAGCTCCACGGGCGACCAATTTAAGAGCTTCCCAAACTGAGGAGAGGGGGACCTCGCCCATGTCATTAATGGCCAGATAGTCAGTAATAGTCTGCCTGATTGATAACACCACTTCAGGGGAGTGCAACAGTGTTTCACGTAGGTGCCATGGCGGAGGCTGAGGGGGGGGGCGTGTGAGCTGTTAAAGTGAGTGTGATAGCCGCATGGTCTGATAGTGAGTGGGGCTCAATGGAGGAAGTCGTTATCCGGTCCCAGGCCGAGGGAGAGGGAGAGGCTAAGAAATGGTCTAAAAGGGCGTAGGTTTTATGCGCCGCTGAATCGAAAGTATAGTCCTGTTCACTGGGGTGCTGCAAACGCCAAATATTGCATAACCCACAGTCTGCCAACCAGGCCAGCCCCTCTGGTGAAAAGGCCCCAGCATGCCCAATCCTTTGCCCAGAGTGATCCTGCATCGAGTCCATGACTACATTGAAATCTCCTCCCACAAAAATTGCCTGATCAGGGGACTGAAGGACCTTAGCAAGTGTGTCAATTATGAAGTTCTCCTGTTGTTCGTTGGGAGCGTAGAGTGAGGCTATCGTGAAATGACATGTGCCTATTTGCACCCGGATGGCCAGCAAGCGACCCTTGATCTCAAGACATGTACCTACGACCACCCTGTTGAAGCGCTTGGAGAGAAGGATTGCCACTCCCCCCCCCCTCTTCCCCCTCCCCGAGGACCAGAATTGTTGTGCATTCTATGGATGTCTTGTGCCAGCAAGTGCGCTTCTTGAAGCAGACAAATATCACCTTGCGAGTGTTCTAAAAAGGAGAGTATCTCTGACCTCTTAGTGGGGTTGTTAAGGCCTTTCACATTAAGACTAAGTACTTTTATCTCCATTATCCAGAGTGTAGAGAGGGTTAAGCAGATGTAAGCGGGAAATACGTGAGGTTAGTTGTAAGGTTAATGGGAGTCAGACATTCAGGGTGACATCATAATGGTCCAAAGGTGTGTCAGCTCACACAGATGCAGTCAGTCGGAAGGGGAACCCCCAAACAATATCCCTAAATCCCAACAGAAAATAAGAAACAACAATAAACATGTAGTCTATAGAGTCCTTCATGACTTGGAAGTCCGAATCCGTGGGGTCTGCCAGGACGCAGTGAGCAAACAAGAAACAGTATGATTTGGCACCCCGCCCCCAACCCGAGGATAATCTCCCTTCTGCAAAAGTACAACACCTCATGAGGGGGATCAACATCAGGTTTGCTTTTGCCAGAGAGGGAACATAGTACCTCAGTTCTTTCTCTGGCCATAGTGGCCGGATCCGGACGTTGGAGCACAGGTTGCGGTCCTCGCCTAGATCCACGATTGTTCCTGCCCTGGACTTTCTCGTTGGTAAAGGTGCGATGGGAATCCTGGTCAGGTAGTTCAAGATTGAGGATCTTACAGGCCTCCATCAGGGTGCGCAGCTGGTAAGTTTTACCATTCATTTGGAAAATGAGGTGGAATGGATGGCCCCAGGAATAGGCAAAGCCCTGGGAGTGAAGCTGGCTGGTGACCGTGCAGAACGCTTTCCTTTTCTGCAGAGTGGATGCCGCTAGGTCCTGGAATAGCTGGAGTGAGTGGCCTCAAAATTGGGTTTTCTGGTCAGATCTGGCAAACTTGAGAATCACCTCTTTTTCCGTGAAATTGTGGACACAGACCAGGATGTCAGCTGGTGGACAAGTAGGTGCTCTGGGGGGGCCGACTCTGTGGCATCAGTCTAACTTGGTGCTGCTCGGCGCATTGTCCCTAAGAATGCTACCGAATAGGGCCTGGACATAGCCCTCAAGGTCCTTACCTTCTGCGCCTCTGGGGGCCCCCCAAATGCGTATGTTGTTCCTTCTCGACCTGTTTTCCAGGTCTTCAGCATGGGCATGGAGGTCTATCTGCTGGTCCTGCAAACGGATGATCTCCTGCTGGAGGGCTTCAATTTCTGTGTCTCTGGTCAAGGAGCTCTCCTCAAGGGCCACCACTCTCTCACCCACTTCGTCGATGTCTCAACGCACTTCCCTGAGCTTCATTGTGAGATCCTTTTTAACTGTCTGTAGATGCAAACAGCGCCTCTAGGAATTCACAGGTCATCGAACTCTCTGCGCCATTACCTCCTCCCATGTGCTTAGAGTCCTCCGTGGATGACTTCTCCTGCTGGGAATCCAACGTGCCCTTAAGCAGCATGTCTTTAACGGATCTGTCTTTCTTCCCTTTAGCTGTAGCCATCTCCCCACTTCCAGGACCTAGGACCTAGGGGTGCGAGACACGCGGCTGTACTGTCTGGCTCACGGCCCAATCACGTTCTAGGGCAGAGCCGGGACCCAGTCAAATCTAGTGAGCATTGTCGGAGTGGGCTTGCGGTCGCAGCTCCCCTGTGTCGCTGTGCAGCCACTGGGTCCCCAAGCGATGTGCTGGACTCTGTGTTTGCCGCTTCTAAGGCCCTTAACTCAGCTCAGCTCCAGCAAAAAAGAATGAGGGGCCACAAGAGAATGAAGGCAGGGGTATCCTTCGTCCACCTGTCTGTGGGGGCCAATAGATACTGGGAAGCTCCTTGGTGGGCCCGAAAAATCACAGAGCCAGGGCAGTTCAGGGGAGTCGCAGCCGATACCTGCAAAAGAGCGGTGGAGATCACGTGCTTTCTTCTGTAGTCAGCCAGCTTGAGAAGGAGGGCTATGGGGCCGACAGGGGACACGAAGCTTCAGGGCACCGCCCGGATCCCTGTCCGCAGAAAGGGGCCTCGGGCCTCTGCCAACTGTAGGGGACACGGGTCAGAGTGTCACTTTGTGGTTCTTGGAGTTGCTCCCGGTGGGTTGTGGGCTGGATTGTGTGGAGGTGGTAGGACCAGTCTTCAAATCCAGCCCAGCAGGCTTCACCTCTGCTTGGGCCTCAGGAGATGGCCCAGGTCTGTCGTCGCTCTCCGCGGCAGAAGAGGAATCAGGGCGATGGTGTCACGGCATCCGGCCCCAATACGCTCAGACCAGTGGCTTGTGGCCCCCCCCGGTCCCAAAGAGCTCTGCAGGCTGCTTTGGTGTGGGGGTGGTCAATACGGGGGATGCAGTGCCAAGTGGAGTGGGCAGGGTTGTCAGGTCTCGGTGCGCGCAAGGTAAACTCACCGCCGGAGGCCCCAGGCTCCCAATTCAGGCATCCTCCAGGATGCCGGCCCTCATGGGTTTGATCGCATCGCTAGGGGCCTATGGAGATCCAGGCAGCGGTCACAGGAGCCTCCGAGCCGATGCAGGCGAATGCTTCTTCCTGTTCCCCCATCCTCCGCGGGTCTCCAGGCTGGCGCCTCTGCTCCACCCCAGTCGCTACCCGGGTGTGGCTCTGCCCATGCACGATGCAGGCCGCAGTGCGCTTCAGGTCTCTGATCCTTCCAGGAAACCTCCTATCGGGCACCGTCAGGCCCGCGGGTGATCAGCACTTGCCCCCGATGTTGTGCGGTCCCCCCCGGATGAGACATCAACCGGAGGAGTGCGATGAAGCGTGCTTTGGATCAGGCAGGAACGGAGCGCCAGCAAAGCACGTCCGCTCACTCCGCCATCTTGGCCACGCCCTGTTGCTCACTTTAGAAAGACCTCAGGATCGACTTTGAGCATGAGAGGAGGCCAACTCCGAGCCATGCTGCTCTGGAAACCAAATTTGGAGTCAGATAAATCAGACGACTCCAATACGTAGCCGTAGAGGCCATTAAGATAACCATCCTTTATTTATTACCTTGTAATTGTGAAAATAATTTCACTGCAGGTGAGATGGTCTACTCAGACAGAAAAAACAGTTTTCCAAAAAGAGATCGCTCAACTTAGCATTACTCAGTACATTATCTGATAAATGAATCTCCAGTTGCCAGACAGGCACACCCTTGATGTCTGGAGTTCCATGGCGGTTCACATTCCAGTACAGCACTACCCTACAATAGTATCTGTCTATGTAAAAAAATGCTCATATGATTAAAAATAACCCAAAGGATGTAACCAACGATGTCAAATGCATGATATTTGTGTCTGTGTGCATGCCAGAAAGACGTCAGACCTAAGGCAAAAGCTAGGAGCAAAGATATCAACAGGAAACAGAGCAACCGAGCAAAATTAAAGAAAAGTGATTTAACTGAGTGTTGGCAGCTATCCAAGCTATCCAAGGGTTAAAGAAATGTCAGGGCAGAACTATCAGTGCAAAAGTGAACGCTCTCTCTCCCAAAGATGGACAGATAGCTAAATTTTTATTTCAGAGTGCACACACACCACTGAACAGCGAGGGTGTGAGTAGTAATTGTATAGGGGTCATATATAGGAAGGGCAAAGAATAATGGCTATGGTTGGGGACTAGACTATGGCAATAATGGGACACACACACCTGCAGTTGCTGTGGTGGGTGACGACAACCACGAGCGGCTCTCACCCCTTTTATTTATAGCCTCCGGTCCGCGCCCGGGCCTGAAGGCTGAAGTGGATACATTGTTTGGCAGTGGCCGGGTGGCTCACTACATCCCTCGTAACCTTTAATGAAGAGAAAATAAGAAAATAAAAAACAAAACACAGTTAACCATGAGTCCACTTGCAGTCTTTTCATACTTGGCAGACATAGTCTCTGAGCCTCTGGCTCGGTTGGAGATTTTCTCTCAGCCGATAAGGGTGGCCATGTTGCGAAGCACCCTTGCTTCTTTTATCTGTATTTTCAGTTTCGTGGTCTTGCTCCCTCTCTTCTTCAGCTTCAGAAGTCCTCATTTCCATCTCTTCCCTTAACGTCGTGTCTCTCTCTAAGTCCTCATTTCCTGTCAGGGGCTCCTCCAAGGATTTTTCTGGACCTTCGTTTTCCGTCACCTCCTCCGGCGATAACACTTTCTTCAACCACAACACATTTCTCGACAGTTGTCGACTACCTCTCCTGGTTGTAACCATGGTTCCTCTCACACCAACAACGGTCCAGATATCTTGCTCAAATTGTGTTTTGAATTTTGAGCGGTTCTGTACGACCACACGGACTCCCACCTCCAGATTCACCTACGTGTCCTCCTTTTCCGGCTGGCTCTCTCATTATTCTTCCTCCTTTTTGCTTGAGCAAAATCGGTATTCAGTGTTCCCGGTATCCACCGGTCGCTCACCGGTACAACATCTCTCACGGCTCTTCTCATCATCAGCCCGCTTGGCAAACACCCGGTTGTGCTATGGGGCATCTGCCGGTATGCCCTCAGGAATTGGCGCAGACATCCCTCTATCTCAACCTGCTGATCCACCCCAAACCTCAGCGTCTTATTGAGGGTCCGCATAAACCATTCTAACTCCCCATTAGCTTGAGGCCATTGCGGGGTCACTTTTCTATGCTTAATGTTGCGATGGTGCAAGAATTCCCTGAATTCCTCTCCCTGGAATGGCGGCCCGTTGTCTGTCCGGACTTCTTCCGGCAACCCTAACATGGCAAAAGTCTTTTCCATGATCGGCCTGATGTGCTCGAAAGCTGTGGACGACACCACCTCCACTACCGGAAACTTTGAGTAGCTATCCATCATCACCAGTGTGGCTCGCCCATCCGGAAACTTTCCAAAATCCATGCTGATGGCAGTCCATGGCCGGGTGCTGGCCTCTTCGGTTATTATCGGATGCATGGGAGGTTCGCCGCCCGTTATCAAACATGAGTGGCACCCTCTCACTATCTCCTCGATCATTCTGTTGACCCCCAGGAACCATACCTTGGCTCTCAGTCTGGCCTTGGTTTTGGCTATCCCCTGTGACCTTGATGCGCGAGCTCCGCTGTCCTTCTCCACAGTGTTTGGGGTACCACGATCTGTGTTCCTCGTAAGACCAGGCCTTCTTCGTTTTCACTGAGCTCTTCGTGGCATCTCCACAGACAAGTTCTGGTCTCTCTTTCTTTATCTGTCAGTCTCCTTACACCATCCAGGAAGTTCCTCCAGTTGTGTCCCCTCAGGGCCTCCTTGACATCCGTCACGCAGCTGTCCTCCTCGGTAGCTTCCAACAGCTCCACCAGCGACATCGCCTTTGGGCACGCCAGCTCCATAATGAGCTTAACGAACTCTCATCACCCCCGTCTACCTCCCGCTGACATCGGGGGTCAGCCGCCATGGGATGCCGTGAGAGATAGTCACCTGGATTGTTGACTCCCGGCCGATATGTCACCTCAAAGTCGTACTGCTGGAGCGCGACAGCTCAACGTTCAATTCTCGGGGGCCCATTTCTCACTGTCCCTCCAAACAGCGGCACCAACGGCTTGCAGTCTGTGACAACTCTGAACTTGTGTCCAAATAGATAGATGTCAAATGTTGGTTAGCCCACCTGATCGCCAATGCCTCTCTCTCGATCTGGGCGTTTCGTGTCCTGACGGCCGTCAGCGCTTTGCTGGCATAGGCAATGGGTACCCATTCCTGCCGGTCCATTTGTTGCAGCAGTACCAGTCCCAATCCTACCAGACTGGCATCCACAATGAGCTCGATGGGGCTCCCCAGCTAGAAATATGCCACTGTTGCTCCTTTCAGGAGTGCTCCTTTTGCCTCTTGAAAGGCTTGGGATGCCATGCTTGTCCATGCCCATTTTGTGTCCTTCTTAGTGAGGGCCCTCAGTGGTTCTGTGATGGTCGCCAGGTGCGGGATGAATCTTCCGCAATAGTTTGCCACCCCCAGAAAACTCCTCATTTCGGTTGGATTTTGGGAATGGAAGCCGCACGGATTGCTTCTACTTTGGCAGAGTCCACCTGGAGGCCATCTTTTGGACATTTATAGCCAAAAAATTCCACTTCCGTGGAGTAGAATTTACACTTGTTTCTATGCAGGGTAAGGCCTTGTTCCACCATCCTTTTTAGCATCGCTCTCAGCCTTTCGAGATGTTCTTCCAACGTTTGCGAATATATCAACACGTCATCACTAACATTGATGACCCCGATCAACCCAGACAGGGCCTCATGAATGGCGTCTTGGAAGACTTCCGCCACTGATGACACTCCAAAGCTCAGACGCTTGAACCTGCGCAGTCCTACATGGATAGAAAACATCGTAATGTAGCGGCTAGCTTCCTCCAACACCAACTGGTGGTAACCGGAGTTAAGGTCCACCTTTGAGAACCACCTCGCTCCGTTGATGTCCGCTACGATCTCATCGATGGTGGGCGTGATGTGTCTCTCCCTCTTGATGGCCTTGTTGGGGAGACGCATGTCCACGCACAGCCTGATCGCTCCAGGCTGTTTGGGCTGAGGGGCATTGACCAATGGGGACACCCATGGCGCTGGTCCCAACACCTTCTCAATGACCCCGGCCTTCTTGAGCTTATCCAGCTCCGCTTCCACAAGTGGATGCAGGTGGAATGGCATCCTTCTAAGGCGCAGCACCACCAGTTTGACTGCCTTGTCGATGTGCAGCTTCACTCCTTTGAGGCACCCCAACCCTTCAAACAGTGCTGGGAGCTACGCTATGATGTCTTCCGCGTGAGACTTGTGAACATGGCGCGCAAACAAAACCAGGCTTAGGTCCTCCGCCGAATGGCAGCCCAATAGGGTCCCTGCATTGTCCCTGGTCACATGGAATTTGGTCTTTGCTGCAATGTCGCCATGCCGGACCTCCACCTCAATCACCCCTTGCAGAGGAATGGGAGTGTCTCCTCCGTATGTGAATATCTTTGCCCTTGTGGGCATCAACTGTGGGCGAGGGCTAAGCTGGCTGTAGTGGGTGGCATCCAGGACGTCCACCGACAGCCCGGTGTCGATGAGCGCAGTCACTTGGCTGACGTCAATTGTTATCTGGCACATCGATGGAGGCCTTTTCTTCTTGTTGGTCCTCCCGGTGAAGGATATCATGAAAGCTTCATCATCGCCATCGTACTCCATGACCTGAAACCTTTGGCACAGGGCATCCAAGTTTTCTGCGTCCTCTGACGCCCCGACTACCTGTTTGACCTTCTCCTGTCCCTTCCACGACTACATGATCCTGCCACCAACTTTGAACTCATGCATACTTTGGTGAAGTGGCCCGTCCTGCCACACTTCAGCCGCGACTTCCCAAATGCTTGACAGCCTCTTGGTGGATGGGTCTCAATCCCGCAGTTTTTGCAACCATGTCTCTCCTGGCGGGCACTAGGGTAACTTCTGCCACATCCACCACCTTTCTGGATGGCGTCCACCCTTTCCTTCTTGACCACCACTGGATGCACCTGAGGTGGCACCAATGACTGTCGTGCCAGCCCCAACTCCATCTCCCCTGTTCTGACATCCGCCAACTCGTGCGACCGTCCCAGAATTAGTATCTCATCCAGCGAGATACCACGTTGTCGTAAGATAAGTTTTCTCAGATCAGATGATCTGCACCCTTGTATGAGCAGGGCCCTTATTTCAAGTTGCTTGTCTATTCCCGTGCAGGAACTCGCCAGTCTCCTGAGTCAGGCAAAGAACATATCCACTGCTTCTCCCTCCTGCTGCCTCGCCTGACGCAGCTTGAAGTGTTCAAAATCGGGGTTCAGCTGCGGGTCGAAGTATCGGTTGAGCGCAGCCACGGCCGCCTCATACTCATTCCGGTCTCTGGTGTTAGGCAGGTCTTGAAATAATTCGTAAAGTTCATCACCACCCATGTGGAGCATCATCGACCGCTCAACCGCTCCATTGGTTTCTTGCACTGCCTGAAAGTAGTTTTCCAGGCGACCAATCCACTTCCTCCAACGGGGTGCAGCCATAGCTGGGTCCGCTAGCTGACTAAACGGGGGCATTGCCACCAGCGCAGGGTGTGAATGATGCTCTACTACTCCTCTGACGTCGCCACTTGCCCCATCTCCCGCCTGCACCGACATGCTCTTCTGCGGTGTACTTCACGGTGTGGATACGCTGTGTTGTCTTTGCTCACCCCCATCTTAAAGTCTTTCCCTGGCCTTGCCTTTACCAATGATTGTTATCCCAGTGTACCTGATGCTTCCTTTGTTGTGTGCTTTTTCTCTCATCTACGTATTGCTATTTTATCCTTTTCCTTTGTTCTTTTCCCTTTTATAATGTTATTCCTTCATTTTCTTTCACTTGTATAGCAGGCTCCTCCTGGGCATGTGTGCACGCTTGCACAGCTCGCCCTGTGTCCCGAGTAGAGACGATCTTCTGGCTCTCCTCCTCTACAGGCCTCTATACCTCCTACGTGACTTACCGCTCTGGCGCGCCTCAAGCTGCCGCTGGTCCTTGGCCTCTGCTCCATCTTCCCCTCTCCTCCACGCAGCCTCACACATGCTTCCTGCGCACCGCTGGAGTGCCAAAGAGGACGCTGTGAGCCACACGGACTTCGCGTGGTACCGCGCCGCATCACACACGCGGCTCTTCACTGCGGGCTGCCGCCTCCCTTGCTGTCTCCGCCGACCCGCGGAGCGACACGCAGCTTCAGCACTCATGGCCTCCTCACCTCATGCAGCGATCGCGCTGCTGATGGCCGCTGTCCCACGCTGCCGCACCTCCGATGCCTTCTACTGCGAAGCCTGGACTTGCTTCAGCCAGCTATGGTAAGGCCCACTTCTGCTCCCTCTCGCTTTCATGCGCCACACACCACCACGATGGCAGCGTCTCGGCACATCGCAAGCTCGATCCCGCCTCGTCGCCATTGTAAAGGGGACATATATAGGGAAGGGCAAAGAATAATGGCTATGGTTGGGGCCTAGACTATGGTAATAATGGGGGACACACACCTGCAGTTGCTGTGGTAGGTGACAAAAACCACGAGCGGCTGTCACCCCTTTTATTTATAGCCTCCGGTCCGCGCCCGGGCCAGAAGACTAAAGTGGATACATTGTTTGGCAGTGGCCGGGTGGCTCACTACAGTAATATGCAGTGAAAGTGGACACAGTACTAAACAGCAAATATGGGGAAAATATCTGTGAGCAGTAATACCAGACATCAGAGCCAGAGTGTAAGTAGCTACAGTGGGGGAAACGCTGAAGCGCAGGCATTAACGAAGATTAATAATCGGTATCCGTGCCTGAGGAGTAAACCTGATCAACCACGCCAGCACACAAAAATATCCACCTTCCTTCTCTGCTCTGATTTCTGTACACGATCTGAAATCGATCCCACCCCATACCCCTTTAGTGAGCATCTCTCCCTTGCATCCTGGCCAGGCTTATGTGCTCTAAGGACCAAGATATGAATACGGATATATCAGCGAGCATCTTCAGCAGGGATCAGCAGCGACCTATATTATTCTATCGTAATGCACTCACATACTTTATATTCATGGATTCTTTCTATGATTATGATGGAGAGAGCCATAGTCCCTCCTCACCTCCCATGCAGTGGGCGAGATCCTTACCATTCCTACGCCTCGGGCTTCCTGTGACCAGGACATTATGTATTGCCAGGGGCGCTCACCCTGATTGGACGAACATCTTTGTAGAACTACATGCAAGATGCAATCCCTCCCTCGGGCCACTGAATGGCCACCTTAGAACCTAGATCTCTTAGAAACAGCTGTGACTAATTTAAAGCTTTGATGTTAATATTTCAGCAATCTTTGATGTTTTATTAATGAAATGTGAAACTTTAAATTGCTTAAATAGGTGAACTAGAATTTAAATGCTTTAAAAGCTCATGTATGAGTATCCTTGGGACATACTATCGTAGCTGTATTCGTATGAAAAAGTTGTAGCAAAAATGAAGGTATAAGTATTAGGAATATTCACTACTCAGGCGTTGTAAAGCAAGAGTGTCCAATGTATACAAGTCCACCTTTCCTTCTCTGTGGCAGGCTTGTAGGATAACCAATAGAAGTCGATGAGTTCCATTTAAATTAATCGTATGCAAATTTATCGTATGTGGATAGCCTCAAAATCTAGCATGACTGAAGCCTTCCTTGACCGAGTTCTTCTGAGCGGCTGTTAAAGCTGGACACTTGCATAAAACATTGTCCAGAGGTTAGCCCGGCCGTACAACAAACAGACCAGCAAACTTGCCTTTTAACTGATTTATCCTCCCATTCACTATGATATTCTGGCCGGTTGAGAGATCACAACATTTCTCCATGGACAAGTACACTTTTGATCTCAAGCATCGTGGTGCATACAAGATGTTTGATTTCATGGACTTGCATTGGCAGTTTGCTTTTCCATTGTAGTGAACTATGAGGGGTATATAATTAGAGGGAGTTGTGGGGGCAAACACAAAATTCTTTAATAATATGACCAAGCAAGAAAAAGGCAGAGTTGCCATTTTACATACTTCATCATCATCTCATGACTTTAAAAAGTAATGATATGTATGAATATTTAATTATTAATATAGTGTTTTTTGCTTTAAAGTAGATGTGCTTCTTCTGAAATGATATATTGAAAGTAAAGAAAGCTAAAGGAGGTATTCAAATTAGCTGTAAGTCACAAGTATTTCCCTAAGCCACAAACTATTGAGCTAATTCACAAAGGTATATTCCAGAGCAGAAAACTCCACTCATGAAGTGACATGCCTACTACTGTATGTACTTCTCGGCTCAGATGCAATCCCTATTAAAAATGTAAAAATACATCTAGTAATAGGTGTATGTGTCCCCACCCTCTCTCAACCTTGTAAGTAGGTCAGTGGTGACACCTACACTTCAAAATGCAACTGTAATGTTAGGACTTGTGAAATTATAATTGTATTTTTGGTGTAACACCGCCTAGACGCATAGGCACTGAAATCCACCTGCACTGTATAGTACTTCGACTGCCACAGAATAGGGAAGAAGCCAACAAATGAGAACATTCACTCGTTGGAAATCTTTGCAACTTTCAGCATATAAATACATTGTGCTGAACAAAGTCATGGAGCCAGAACCCTGCAACAACCCCCAAAATACAAACCATCCCACATGAGAGGAAGGGGAAGTTTACTGATGAGGAGAGAGACATCATGGTAAACTTTGTACTTGACCACTGTGAAATCTACATGGTTTGCTCACATCCTTGCTGGACTGGAGAAGGCAGACATGTGACAGGCTGTGTAACTAATGAGGTTCTGGGGTAGAGGCAGCGGTGGCTCCTCCGTTATTGCAGAGGAGCGTCGCCCCCTCCCCGCCAGCAGCCGCAAAACTCGAAAAATAACACAGGTTTATTATTGTTTTATATTTAGCACGAACGAGTCTTGGGGCAGATGATGACTTACTGGAGGGGGAGTGGTGGGCAGCACTACTGTCAGTGCGCATGTCAGTTTGGCTAGCCGCCTAAGGACGGCCAAACCGACATGCGCACTGAAGCTGTCTCCATCCCAGCTGCGTTGCCGGGTTGGAGACAGCAAAGCAACGGCTCCCAGTCTCTCTGGGTTTCCAAATTCACAGCGCTCAAGCCAATCCTGCTGCTACTTTCAAACATGAGAGCAATGTCAGGATTGGCAGCAGTGAAGCCCGGGAGCCTGTGCAGTGCAGCAGCAGAAGAGCACCAAGTTGGCGATGCGGCGAGAGGCAGGTAAGGATAAAGGCTCTAGTCAGCTTGACTGTGCTCAGTGGAAAGGAGTTGAAGAATATTAAGGAGAGAAAGCTGCATGCCCACAGTGTTGACAGGTGGGTGGGTGTAAAAAGAAATCCTAAATCTCTTACTTTTGATGAGGTCTACAAAGGCGTTTTCTAACTTGGCAATACAAAAGGGGATGATGGACGGAACGTTTGAGCCAATCAAACACTCACCCCCAGTCAACTGATCTGGGTTTAATCCATCATCATTCTTTAGCTCACTCCACCACCCCAGTTCAGACATGGCCATATGCAAATCAGCCTGACCCTGTGCCTCATGGGAACAGTCCAGCCCGAACTGCCAATCCATGTCTTCCCTGGACCGGAAACAAGCATCCTAGGACCGGTTTCTGGCATTTCAGCCGTCATCAGTCAGGCTTGCTTGAATCCAGTGGCAAAGTGAGCAAGGGACCCACGTCTGGGCATACCCCCGCCAACTTAGGGCGACCAAAGCGATACAAAAGGGGATGATGGACGGAACGTTTGAGCCAATCAAACACTCACCCCCAGTCAACTGATCTGGGTTTAATCCATCAGCATTCTTTAGCTCACTCCACCACCCCAGTTCAGACATGGCCATATGCAAATCAGCCTGACCCTGTGCCTCATGGGAACAGTCCAGCCCGAACTGCCAAGCCATGTCTTCCCTGGACCGGAAACAAGCATCCTAGGACCGGTTTCTGGCATTTCAGCCGTCATCAGTCAGGCTTGCTTGAATCCAGTGGCAAAGTGAGCAAGGGACCCACGTCTGGGCATACCCCCGCCAACTTAGGGCGACCAAAGCGATACAAAAGGGGATGATGGACGGAACGCTTGAGCCAATCAAACACTCACCCCCAGTCAACTGATCTGGGTTTAATCCATCATCATTCTTTAGCTCACTCCACCACCCCAGTTCAGACATGGCCATATGCAAATCAGCCTGACCCTGTGCCTCATGGGAACAGTCCAGCCCGAACTGCCAAGCCATGTCTTCCCTGGACCGGAAACAAGCATCCTAGGACCGGTTTCTGGCATTTCAGCCGTCATCAGTCAGGCTTGCTTGAATCCAGTGGCAAAGTGAGCAAGGGACCCACGTCTGGGCATACCCCCGCCAACTTAGGGCGACCAAAGCGATACAAAAGGGGATGATGGACGGAACGTTTGAGCCAATCAAACACTCACCCCCAGTCAACTGATCTGGGTTTAATCCATCATCATTCTTTAGCTCACTCCACCACCCCAGTTCAGACATGGCCATATGCAAATCAGCCTGACCCTGTGCCTCATGGGAACAGTCCAGCCCGAACTGCCAAGCCATGTCTTCCCTGGACCGGAAACAAGCATCCTAGGACCGGTTTCTGGCATTTCAGCCGTCATCAGTCAGGCTTGCTTGAATCCAGTGGCAAAGTGAGCAAGGGACCCACGTCTGGGCATACCCCCGCCAACTTAGGGCGACCAAAGCGATACAAAGGGGATGATGGACGGAACGTTTGAGCCAATCAAACACTCACCCCCAGTCAACTGATCTGGGTTTAATCCATCATCATTCTTTAGCTCACTCCACCACCCCAGTTCAGACATGGCCATATGCAAATCAGCCTGACCCTGTGCCTCATGGGAACAGTCCAGCCCGAACTGCCAAGCCATGTCTTCCCTGGACCGTAAACAAGCATCCTAGGACCGGTTTCTGGCATTTCAGCCGTCATCAGTCAGGCTTGCTTGAATCCAGTGGCAAAGTGAGCAAGGGACCCACGTCTGGGCATACCCCGCCAACTTAGGGCGACCAAAGCGATACAAAAGGGGATGATGGACGGAACGTTTGAGCCAATCAAACACTCACCCCCAGTCAACTGATCTGGGTTTAATCCATCATCATTCTTTAGCTCACTCCACCACCCCAGTTCAGACATGGCCATATGCAAATCAGCCTGACCCTGTGCCTCATGGGAACAGTCCAGCCCGAACTGCCAAGCCATGTCTTCCCTGGACCGGAAACAAGCATCCTAGGACCGGTTTCTGGCATTTCAGCCGTCATCAGTCAGGCTTGCTTGAATCCAGTGGCAAAGTGAGCAAGGGACCCACGTCTGGGCATACCCCCGCCAACTTAGGGCGACCAAAGCGATACAAAAGGGGATGATGGACGGAACGCTTGAGCCAATCAAACACTCACCCCCAGTCAACTGATCTGGGTTTAATCCATCATCATTCTTTAGCTCACTCCACCACCCCAGTTCAGACATGGCCATATGCAAATCAGCCTGACCCTGTGCCTCATGGGAACAGTCCAGCCCGAACTGCCAAGCCATGTCTTCCCTGGACCGGAAACAAGCATCCTAGGACCGGTTTCTGGCATTTCAGCCGTCATCAGTCAGGCTTGCTTGAATCCAGTGGCAAAGTGAGCAAGGGACCCACGTCTGGGCATACCCCCGCCAACTTAGGGCGACCAAAGCGATACAAAAGGGGATGATGGACGGAACGTTTGAGCCAATCAAACACTCACCCCCAGTCAACTGATCTGGGTTTAATCCATCATCATTCTTTAGCTCACTCCACCACCCCAGTTCAGACATGGCCATATGCAAATCAGCCTGACCCTGTGCCTCATGGGAACAGTCCAGCCCGAACTGCCAAGCCATGTCTTCCCTGGACCGGAAACAAGCATCCTAGGACCGGTTTCTGGCATTTCAGCCGTCATCAGTCAGGCTTGCTTGAATCCAGTGGCAAAGTGAGCAAGGGACCCACGTCTGGGCATACCCCCGCCAACTTAGGGCGACCAAAGCGATACAAAAGGGGATGATGGACGGAACGTTTGAGCCAATCAAACACTCACCCCCAGTCAACTGATCTGGGTTTAATCCATCATCATTCTTTAGCTCACTCCACCACCCCAGTTCAGACATGGCCATATGCAAATCAGCCTGACCCTGTGCCTCATGGGAACAGTCCAGCCCGAACTGCCAAGCCATGTCTTCCCTGGACCGGAAACAAGCATCCTAGGACCGGTTTCTGGCATTTCAGCCGTCATCAGTCAGGCTTGCTTGAATCCAGTGGCAAAGTGAGCAAGGGACCCACGTCTGGGCATACCCCCGCCAACTTAGGGCGACCAAAGCGATACAAAAGGGGATGATGGACGGAACGTTTGAGCCAATCAAACACTCACCCCCAGTCAACTGATCTGGGTTTAATCCATCATCATTCTTTAGCTCACTCCACCACCCCAGTTCAGACATGGCCATATGCAAATCAGCCTGACCCTGTGCCTCATGGGAACAGTCCAGCCCGAACTGCCAAGCCATGTCTTCCCTGGACCGGAAACAAGCATCCTAGGACCGGTTTCTGGCATTTCAGCCGTCATCAGTCAGGCTTGCTTGAATCCAGTGGCAAAGTGAGCAAGGGACCCACGTCTGGGCATACCCCCGCCAACTTAGGGCGACCAAAGCGATACAAAAGGGGATGATGGACGGAACGTTTGAGCCAATCAAACACTCACCCCCAGTCAACTGATCTGGGTTTAATCCATCATCATTCTTTAGCTCACTCCACCACCCCAGTTCAGACATGGCCATATGCAAATCAGCCTGACCCTGTGCCTCATGGGAACAGTCCAGCCCGAACTGCCAAGCCATGTCTTCCCTGGACCGGAAACAAGCATCCTAGGACCGGTTTCTGGCATTTCAGCCGTCATCAGTCAGGCTTGCTTGAATCCAGTGGCAAAGTGAGCAAGGGACCCACGTCTGGGCATACCCCCGCCAACTTAGGGCTGACCAAGCGATACAAGGGGATGATGGACGGACGTTTGAGCCAATCAAACACTCACCCCCAGTCAACTGATCTGGGTTTAATCCATCATCATTCTTTAGCTCACTCCACCACCCCAGTTCAGACATGGCCATATGCAAATCAGCCTGACCCTGTGCCTCATGGGAACAGTCCAGCCCGAACTGCCAAGCCATGTCTTCCGGTCCAGGGAAGACATGGCTTGGCAGTTCGGGCTGGACTGTTCCCATGAGGCACAGGGTCAGACTGATTTGCATATGGCCATGTCTGAACTGGGGTGGTGGAGTGAGCTAAAGAATGATGATGGATTAAACCCAGATCAGTTGACTGGGGGTGAGTGTTTGATTGGCTCAAACGTTCCGTCCATCATCCCCTTTTGTATTGTCTAACTTGGCAAGCCAGATAGAAGGTAGTGAAGTGGGCTAAGTATTTTCAAATGCTAGAATCTCAGTCCTTGCATCGTTAATGCACAAAAAATTCTCCTTCAGTAAACGTAACCCACGCTGCAAGCAACAGGAAAGGCCGGTTAGATTCTCTGGCTATTTTCCAAATGGAAGTGGATTTTTATTTTCTCAGCATACATTTGCATGTTCTTCAAGTACTGCTCTAGGGGGTATGCTGGGGAGATACATACATTTTTGAAAGAAGACATAAGAGAGATGATCCTTAACAGATGAGCATGTGGGTAATTTAATTAATTTTTTACAAAAAATACTCCTATAGATTAACTGATGGTTAACATAAAAACTGTGTTACCTAAATACGATAGGGAGGTGTCTATGTGAAGATCTAGAACTGCAGACACCCAAGGGTGCGCAAGGAAGCAATTCCTTTTTGTTTAGTTACCCTCACACACCCTAGTGGTGTCATGCTTCATCATCGGGTCACCCCAACGCCTATAAGTTGGGGTGGGCTCAACCACAGTGTTGGGAAGCTCTTTGGAAAGTGAAGACCAGGGGATTATAGATAAAAATCCTCCGACAGGCCCCGGTTTCCTTTATTATTGGGTCTGTCAGGGATATTAAAAATAATTAAAAAGAAATGGGTCAATGGGAGTGATAATGGTCCTATGACCCTATTGCCAACATGTTTCAGTCCTGGGATGGCCGTAAAGGTCCTGGACTTTCTTCAGGGCAGAGGTCGTCCTCCCTGGGAACAACAGTGAAAGGGGAGTCCCTATCCTGTGAACGAAAAAAAGGGCAGAGTAGCTGCTCCTTTTGTATAAATAACAGATGATTAATCTGTTATACGCAGTCCTTCATCTCTGAAAAACACAAGAAACAAAACAAACACCATATCGTTTCCATTGCATAAACATCATTTGTGTAGTTATTAACACCCCTAATTAGGTGCGTCAACCGTGACCCAACATTTAAATAAATGCCAGGTGAGTGTGCAAATGGAAATTCTCATTTACATCATACTCATGCCATACACAATTATATCTGTAACATAATAGTGCTATGTGGCAGATAAATGTGCGGTGGCGATTTTACTCGCATACTGACATTATCAGCATGCCAGTGTGTGTACTTATTCCAAAGTGAAAATATCGCGTGACAGTCTATAAGAACAGCACTAGGCTGCTATCAAGCAGTGTACTATTGTGCAGGTATATACTCGCATCTTTGCTTTAAAAATACTAATCATAATAAAAGCATCCATTTTCTTACCCATTTTGCGGAGAAAAACTGTGTCACAGGGGCCCGCTAGGCGTGATGGAATAGCCCTGTAGTCACACTCTGTTGTATTGTTTGGGGGTGGGGAGAAGATGAAGTATACCGGAAGTTTTTTAGTCAGGGCAAACAGTCTGTGTTTAGCAAAGTAACACGACTAAACCTGTTGTAACCACCTGTCACCCCCTACTTACTTCTTCAAGGGTCCTATCCCGCCTGTGTACCTACTTGGTCCGAGTCCCCGGCTTTCGCTCTTCACTGCCGTTGAACAGGGATATAAATACCTTTATTTTAGCGGGAAAACCTCAATTGAGTGTCACGCCCATGGTATACTCAAGTGCCGTTAGGCACGTAGATGCGTGTGTGATGTGCCATAGAGGATCATGGGATTTGAAGTCTTTTTACAAAATGGTGTCTCGATCCGAAAAATCGGTTCGCATTGGTGTTAGATTTACCGAAGAAGCCTCGATGTAGGGCTGACTCAACAACGTAATTCTAATATCGTGACACACTTAAATTTACATATGTGTCATACAATATCTACATACGGGTGGGAGTTTGTTGGCAGATTAAAGAAAACAAATTTTCATGCTCGGAAATCAGTGTATAATTAAGATGACAAGCAAGACGTCAGTGTCATGATGGAAGGGGATAATGGGAACAATAGTTCCTTTGCATTTAGATGGAACTCGAGCAGTAAAGTTTTAGTCTATTATACTAGTGTGTATAAATGAGTATTTAGAAATGGTCACTTTATACATTTTAATCAGAAAGGAAAAACCAAAAGACTATCCAAAGATACTGTTCATATAGCATCTCCATTTGTCATAACAAGAGAGATAGCAGAGATGATATGTAGCTCAGTGATGTTTATTTATTTAGCTGATTCCAAGGTATAGAATCATTCAGACCAATTTCATATGTCTTCAAACGATACACCCATCGTTGTTCTCGTTCTAGAAGTCTATTCGTCAGATTGCCTGAGCCTTTCACTTTCTCTATAACTGTCCACCGTATGTCAGTGTCTTTATGTTGTTTTTCTTTATAGTGTGCTGTTAATTTAGTTGCGGTCACTGCTCGCCTTATTGTGCTTCTATGTTCACTAATGCGAACTTTGACCTTGCGACTAGTCATACCGATATAGCTCAAATTGCATGGGCACTTGATGAGGTAGACTACTGATTCTGAATTACAATTAGTATGGGATCTTTGTTCCCATGGAAAGTGTAGGCCTAAATCAAGGCTTTTAGTATGTTCTGTAAAGGGCACACTACACATGAACCACATGGAAAATGACCTAACACAGGTGGGTTATTCCACAATGTAAGTTGAACATTGTTTACATTTTTGAACGTGTCAGTGTGAACTAAAGTGTCTCTCAAGCTTTTATTCTTTTTGAATGAGAACATGGGTTTTTCATAAGGGAGTCTATTTGAAGTAAGAATGGGCCATTTCTTGTTGATGATTTTCTTCACCTCATTGGAAGAGGAATTAAACGTGGTTACACAAATTATTTGATCAAGTGGGGTCTTTTGATGGGACTCTAGAAGTGCAGCTCTTGGAGTGTTACGAGCTCTTTTACTAGCTTTTTCTATAATCTTGTTCGGATATTTTCTCTGTCTAAGTTTGGTGGTGAGAATTGCAGCTTCTTTTTTATAGTCTTTCAAATCTGAGCAATTTCTCCGTACTCGCAAGAACTGGCCTACCGGAAGATTCTCCCAGTTGACTGGGGGTGAGTGTTTGATTGGCTCAAACGTTCCGTCCATCATCCCCTTTTGTATCGCTTTGGTCGCCCTAAGTTGGCGGGGGTATGCCCAGACGTGGGTCCCTTGCTCACTTTGCCACTGGATTCAAGCAAGCCTGACTGATGACGGCTGAAATGCCAGAAACCGGTCCTAGGATGCTTGTTTCCGGTCCAGGGAAGACATGGCTTGGCAGTTCGGGCTGGACTGTTCCCATGAGGCACAGGGTCAGACTGATTTGCATATGGCCATGTCTGAACTGGGGTGGTGGAGTGAGCTAAAGAATGATGATGGATTAAACCCAGATCAGTTGACTGGGGGTGAGTGTTTGATTGGCTCAAACGTTCCGTCCATCATCCCCTTTTGTATCGCTTTGGTCGCCCTAAGTTGGCGGGGGTATGCCCAGACGTGGGTCCCTTGCTCACTTTGCCACTGGATTCAAGCAAGCCTGACTGATGACGGCTGAAATGCCAGAAACCGGTCCTAGGATGCTTGTTTCTTTAATCTGCCAACAAACTCCCACCCGTATGTAGATATTGTATGACACATATGTAAATTTAAGTGTGTCACGATATTAGAATTACGTTGTTGAGTCAGCCCTACATCGAGGCTTCTTCGGTAAATCTAACACCAATGCGAACCGATTTTTCGGATCGAGACACCATTTTGTAAAAGACTTCAAATCCCATGATCCTCTATGGCACATCACACACGCATCTACGTGCCTAACGGCACTTGAGTATACCATGGGCGTGACACTCAATTGAGGTTTTCCCGCTAAAATAAAGGTATTTATATCCCTGTTCAACGGCAGTGAAGAGCGGAAGCCGGGGACTCGGACCAAGTAGGTACACAGGCGGGATAGGACCCTTGAAGAAGTAAGTAGGGGGTGACAGGTGGTTACAACAGGTTTAGTCGTGTTACTTTGCTAAACACAGACTGTTTGCCCTGACTAAAAAACTTCCGGTATACTTCATCTTCTCCCCACCCCCAAACAATACAACAGAGTGTGACTACAGGGCTATTCCATCACGCCTAGCGGGCCCCTGTGACACAGTTTTTCTCCATAAAATGGGTAAGAAAATGGATGCTTTTATTATGATTAGTATTTTTAAAGCAAAGATGCGAGTATATACCTGCACAATAGTACACTGCTTGATAGCAGCCTAGTGCTGTTCTTATAGACTGTCACGCGATATTTTCACTTTGGAATAAGTACACACACTGGCATGCTGATAATGTCAGTATGCGAGTAAAATCGCCACCGCACATTTATCTGCCACATAGCACTATTATGTTACAGATATAATTGTGTATGGCATGAGTATGATGTAAATGAGAATTTCCATTTGCACACTCACCTGGCATTTATTTAAATGTTGGGTCACGGTTGACGCACCTAATTAGGGGTGTTAATAACTACACAAATGATGTTTATGCAATGGAAACGATATGGTGTTTGTTTTGTTTCTTGTGTTTTTCAGAGATGAAGGACTGCGTATAACAGATTAATCATCTGTTATTTATACAAAAGGAGCAGCTACTCTGCCCTTTTTTTCGTTCACAGGATAGGGACTCCCTTTCACTGTTGTTCCCAGGGAGGACGACCTCTGCCCTGAAGAAAGTCCAGGACCTTTACGGCCATCCCAGGACTGAAACATGTTGGCAATAGGGTCATAGGACCATTATCACTCCCATTGACCCATTTCTTTTTAATTATTTTTAATATCCCTGACAGACCCAATAATAAAGGGAAACCGGGGCCTGTCGGAGGATTTTTATCTATAATCCCCCTGGTCTTCACTTTCCAAAGAGCTTCCCAACACTGTGGTTGAGCCCACCCCAACTTATAGGCGTTGGGGTGACCCGATGATGAAGCATGACACCACTAGGGTGTGTGAGGGTAACTAAACAAAAAGGAATTGCTTCCTTACGCACCCTTGGGTGTCTGCAGTTCTAGATCTTCACATAGACACCTCCCTATCGTATTTAGGTAACACAGTTTTTATGTTAACCATCAGTTAATCTATAGGAGTATTTTTTGTGATAAAATATCTTGACTTGGGAGGTTATACTCCAGTATGGAATCCTCTCAACCCTCTGGGCATTAGGGGTCACTTCCCCATAGCCCTATGTTTATACGTAATTTAATTAATTCTCATCTGTTTGGCTGTTGACATGAGGAATAATTTGACCAACTGAAGCACAGATCCAGAGATGCCTGCCCAGTGTTTAAGTCTTTCCCGAAGTAATGTGTGGTTGACAGGAACAGGAAAGAGGATAAGGGTGCAGGGCCAGTTTTAACGTTGGTGGCGCCCAGGGCGACAATGTTGGCGCACTCCAATGACCTCCTTCCCCACGTATTCCTTCACTACCTCCCTCCAACAGTGCCCCTCAACTCTCTAAAGCCGCTCTTTCACATGAATTTCTTTTGTTTTATAGCCCTACTCACACCAGTCGAGGGTGTCAGAGCACTTTACATCGCACACACATTATATAGAGACAATGAATCATACGAGTATAAATCAGTCTATAGAACATATTATATAAGACAACGAAGCTTAGAAAGTATAGGGATCACATGTGTCCAATAATGGTAGGCAGTATATTTTAAGAGTGCTTGGTCGGGAGAAGCACAAACTCAGGATTTAAAACAGAGTGGTTGGCTCTATTAATAAGAGTTGATTTCTACCCAAATGAACGTTTTTTAGCAACAATAGGATAATGAAAGACGGGGGGGGGAAATCAGAGTGCTCTAACCTATACCATGCAGTTTGCATGCAGCTCTTTGATAAGTTAATACCTCACTGTGCTATGTTAGTATTGTAACTTATGAACTGCAAGTAACCAAAGATCCTCTCTTACAAAAGCAGTAACCCACTTAACTATCTACATTAAATGCACTTTGTGATGTGCATGGTATGCGTGGTAGCAGCCAGTGGCGGCTGGCAGGGAACGGTGGTGGCGGGGGGTAAAAGAAAATAGTAAAAACCCCACTTACCTTTTCACGGTCGCCGTCTCTCTGTCATTGCTTCTCTTCTGGACGAGTCAAGGAACCAGATAGCACCCAGGCTCCCCTAAGCCAATCAGCATTATGATTGGTCTGAGTGCCGTGGTTCGGTGCTCAGACAGACAGTGGGAGCCTGTGCATGCCCTCCACCCAAGCTGTGTATTACAGCCTGTGGAGAACATGCAAAGTGCGCATGACAGTTTGGCCGGCCCAAGACGGCTGGCCACACCATCATGCGAACTTAAGTGCATGAACCACTCCTACCCCTGTGACACCAGCCCCGCCCCGTAGGTCCGAAAAATAAAATGATATTAACTATGTTATTATCATTTTATTTTTCTATTTGCCTTAGCGGAGGAGACGCCCCCGTTTGCAGCAGGCATATTTACCCTCTGCGCTACTTTATGATGAGTCAAGACTGCCAGTAGGCAAACTCTCTCCAGCAGGTCCACTAATCACCAGAGTTATCTTGACATTTTTATTGTTGCCTGAAGATTGCTGAAGGCAAGGAACTCTGCAGCAGGTGCGTTTAAATCAATGTTACATTTGAAAACTCTGCACCCCGAGATCAGCGCTTGTCACTGTGGCACCGGTCGCACTGCCTTAAGGCCGGCCCTGTCAGGGTGGCACTTGCTATGACACATCAGAAGTGTGATATGAACTGCTATATGACAAGCTATTAACGTGGTTACATTAAGCACGGGCTAGGCCTGTTTTAGCAGCTGAGTACAGTGCATATTTGAGGAATCTGGCCCAAAACAATGCACATTCAGATACTGTAATTTACATGTACTGCTAAGAAGTCCGAGATATTTTAACTTTACAAAATACAATAGCACAGGCAGATATAAAGCAAAATAAATCGAATTACAGAATAACTGGCCTGCTGCAAAGCCCAGTGGTTTTAGCAAAACATTAGCACTCCTGCTCAACAGAGGCTGTCCCTGAAACAGCCCCTCTACCATTATCAAGTCAAGGCAATCTTTATTTGTTTGGGTAATAAAAGCCCATAGAAACATTTTTAAAACCTTAAAAACACATTGTACAGTACATTTGGTTCCTGTTGAACGGATAAAATATGTATCCTACTTCAAAATCTGGTGTGGATTTATCCAGTTATGAATAGTGCCTAAATCCCTTAATTATATAACGATATAAAGTGCAAAAGCAGTGATAATAAAACCTGTTTAAAATATAGTCCACTTTATCTGTTTACTTATTGCGGCCATGCTATGTGCTGTCAATTAGAATGCAGTACATACAATAAAAACTTTGTCCAATTTTCTATGTTGGTGCACATTCCTTGTTTTATCTTTTCATTCCGCAGTTAATATATATATTTTTTTTAGATAAAACTGTTCCTTTGGCTAACGTTCTTATTTTCTAAGTCAGCTTGCCCGAGGAGTTTCCTTACTTGTATAAAATATTTTACACCTCGGCAAGACAAGATATTTGATGAGCCCTCCATCCAGCAGATCACAGCTTGTCTGCATGTACGAATGTTTAGTGAAAGAAACAATTGATGGACGGAATGCTGGACAATGCAAACATTCACCCCCAGTCACAAGGATCTGGGTTAAATCCATCATTCTTTTGCTCACCACATCACCCCAGTTTGGACCCAGCCATATGCAAATCAGTCTTGACCCTGTTCCTTGTGGGAACAGTCCAGCCCGAACTGCCAAGCCAGGTCCTCCCTGGACCGGAAACAAGCATCCTGGGACCAGTTTCAGGGCATCACCCTTCTTCAGCCAGGCTAGCTTGAATCCAGTGGTGTAGTGAGCACGGGACCCACGTCTGGGCATACCCTTCCCACTTAGGGCGACAAATGCAAAAGAAACAATTGATGGACGGAATGCTGGACAATGCAAACATTCACCCCCAGTCACAAGGATCTGGGTTAAATCCATCATTCTTTTGCTCACCACACCACCCCAGTTTGGACCCAGCCATATGCAAATCAGTCTTGACCCTGTTCCTTGTGGGAACAGTCCAGCCCGAACTGCCAAGCCAGGTCCTCCCTGGACCGGAAACAAGCATCCTGGGACCGGTTTCAGGGCATCACCCTTCTTCAGCCAGGCTAGCTTGAATCCAGTGGTGTAGTGAGCACGGGACCCACGTCTGGGCATACCCTTCCCACTTAGGGCGACAAATGCAAAAGAAACAATTGATGGACGGAATGCTGGACAATGCAAACATTCACCCCCAGTCACAAGGATCTGGGTTAAATCCATCATTCTTTTGCTCACCACACCACCCCAGTTTGGACCCAGCCATATGCAAATCAGTCTTGACCCTGTTCCTTGTGGGAACAGTCCAGCCCGAACTGCCAAGCCAGGTCCTCCCTGGACCGGAAACAAGCATCCTGGGACCGGTTTCAGGGCATCACCCTTCTTCAGCCAGGCTAGCTTGAATCCAGTGGTGTAGTGAGCACGGGACCCACGTCTGGGCATACCCTTCCCACTTAGGGCGACAAATGCAAAAGAAACAATTGATGGACGGAATGCTGGACAATGCAAACATTCACCCCCAGTCACAAGGATCTGGGTTAAATCCATCATTCTTTTGCTCACCACACCACCCCAGTTTGGACTTATTGCGGCCATGCTATGTGCTGTCAATTAGAATGCAGTACATACAATAAAAACTTTGTCCAATTTTCTATGTTGGTGCACATTCCATGTTTTATCTTTTCCGCAGTTAATATATATATTTTTTTAGATAAAACTGTTCCTTCGGCTAACGTTCTTATTTTCTAAGTCAGCTTGCCCGAGGAGTTTCCTTAATTGTATAAAATATTTTACACCTTGGCAAGACAAGATATTTGATGAGCCCTCCATCCAGCAGATCACAGCTTGTCTGCATGTACGAATGTTTAGTTCATTAAAAATAGATTTAAAAAAAGATTTCCTTAGATCCTTAACTGCAGGACATGCACACAGCAAATGAGTTATTGTTTCATTAAAATAACCGCATAGTCGACAGTTCGCTGCTTGTTGTTTGCTTTTCCATGATGGCAGAAGGTCCTTCGAGTCATGCATTCCTAAACGATATTGGATGAAGCTCTTTTTTATCTCAATACGAAATTGGACTGCTAGTTAGGCTTGGGTGTGTGTAAGTGTTTATCACTGTCCATGCATGTCGTCGTTTGGTCAGGATTTGTTTGTCTTCCAAGAGGGATTTGTTCTTTGCGGAATTGTTGCAAACCTTGTTGAATTTTGCCCTTTCTTCCATGCCATCCCATGCTGATTGAATGCCCAGTTCCTCTAAAGATTTTCTTAAGTAGGCACCCCATGTGTTGGATTTTTCTTGGTCCATTTGAGCTTTGATCTCGACCCAGCATAAGTTGTTCAATGAGCTGAGTTCAGATAATCGGAATTTATGGCACAGCTTCACAAAGGAATTTATGCTTCGGAATTTCTGGTTCTGGACACCAAATTCTAGCCGTACCTGTCCGGGGGATGCAGACTTGGGGAGACTAAAAATGGCCTAATATACCTTGGCCTGAAGCTCGTTCAATAACTCGGACTCTTTGCCACACCATGTTTCTAGGCCGTATGACAGGGTAGGTAAAGTTTGTGCTGCCATCACTTTTAGGAGGTGGGTATAGGCCGGGCAGCACAACTTTTTGTTCAGCAGAATAAAGGCGAAGATTAGTGATTGGGCTTTTGCTCTTAATTCCATTTTCTGGTCCTTATATGTCGTGCCCCGCCCCAGTTTTATGCCCAGATATTTGTATGAAGCTTGCTCTTCAACTTGGTCACTGTTGACAAACCATTTGGGCTTGTTTTTCTTAGGATCTACCAGGCGTACAAACTTCGTTTTCTGTTTGTTCAACTCCAAACTTTCCTGATTGAGGTAGATTACCAAGTTGTTTATTTCTGTTTTCAGGCCAATCGGACTTTGGCTCAACACCACGATGTCATCTGCATATTGTAAATAGGGGATTGGCGCTTTGGCCAAGATTGGCGGATGACTCTTAACTGATAGCATGTGTTTGGTAATATCTGCTAGATACAAATTGAAAAGACTCGGTGCCAGAACACAGCCTTGTTTTAGGCCGTGCTGTGTATTTATTCTGGCTGATACTCTGCTCCCGTCGCCTAGTTTCACTCTCGCCCAGGTTTCACTGTGGAGGGCGATCATTGCATCTAGTAATTCAGTTGGTAGCCCCCAGGTTTTCAATTTTTCCCATAGTCGATTTCTGGTCACTCTATCGAACGCTGATTTCAGGTCGATGAAGCATGCAAGTAATCTTGTTTTTTTTCTTGCTGACTTTTCTGTTAAAAGTGCCAGAGTTGCCAGGTTTGTGGTTGTTCCCATCCCTGACCTGAAACCTCTTTGGAACATTGGAATTACGCTCTTCTCCTCTATCCAGTCTTGAAGATGGACTAGGATACATGATGCATATAATTTGGCCTCTACGTCGATCAGGGATATCAGTCTGTAATTTTCTGGCTTGCTGCGATTTCCATGTTTAAAAATTGGGTGGATTATATTCCCTTTCCAGGAGTTTGGTAACTTCTTCTGTCTATATATGTTATTGAAGAGGGGCGTAAGGTAGTCTGCCCAGAAGTCGGGTGCTTGCTTAAAAAGAGCATTTGGGAGCCCATTTGGTCCTGCTGCCCCCTCCGTTTTTAGTTTTTTTTTTTATTATTCCTCTTAGTTGTTTAGCATCAGTTAGAGTATTTTGTCCATTGCTACTTGCCTCTATTTCTGTCTGATGACGATCTTCCTGGGGGTAGGGACTAATTGTTACTTCTCCATGCCTTTGCTCTTGAGATGCTTCTGGTGCCATGATCTCTTTAGCGTGCTTATTGTGATCCGTGTTATTGTACATTTTTTGTACATGTTGTTTCCAAATTTCTTTGCCTATTCCTGCTTCTTGTTGGAGTCTTGGTCCCTTAGTTAAATTATTTATTATTTCCCAGAATTCCCTGCTTGTTGGCAGTTTACTTGCCCAAAGTAATTTGTTCCAGATGGCTTCTCTGTACTCTGTTTTTGCTTCCCTGCATTTTTCCGTATATTTTTTCCTCATTTCCTTTAACTTGCTGTTGTCTGTTTTTATCCCCTTTTTTGCGGTCACTGCTTGAAGTCTCACCTCTCTTGCGATCCTTCTTTTCTGGTCTCGCAGCTGAATATTAAACCATGGTTCCTTCCTGGTTTCAATTTTCTTTTGGCGACCTGGAATAACTGGGAATTTTTGTATGAGTGCTTGACCCAAATGTTCCCAATTTTTACTATTTCTTGTTCTTTCTGTGGCCCTGATTGTTTCACATGATCTTGAATTGTATCCATGATTGCCTTTGTGTCTGATCCTCGCCACTTTAATTTCCTCAAGTTATATTTTTCTGGAAATTGAACTAAGGTCTTTAATTTTTGTAACTGAATCAATTTGATGTTAATCTTCACGATTTGTGGAAAATTATCGCTTTCTGGGTGTGGGCAGACTTGGAAGTAATCAATCATCTTGAGGAGGTTTTTACTGGCACAGGTAAAATCTATTGTTGGTTGACTTTTTCCGCTCAAGTGCGTAATGGCGGCTGGTCTGTCTCCTATACTGTTTCCGTTTAGGATTATTAAGCCTAGTGCTTCCAATTCTCGATTTATTATTTTATTTCCCGGGTCGTCTTTCCTCTTTCTTCTGTTCTGTTTGCTCATGATGAGATTACTATTAAATCTCCCGAAATTATCAGGTTACTATGTTCGTGGGTCCTTTGGAGAACCTTAACCAGGTTCACCAAGGTAAGGAGTTTTTCCTTCTTCGTCTTTTTCTCGGGATGAATATATACGTAGAATATTATTAATTGCCAACTTGTCTCATTGGAGGGAAGTTTTCCCGTGAGCTTTAATACTTGCAACCAGTTTTCTCCACCATCTAGTTCTTCTATTAACCAGCCGTGTTTTACCGTAGCATAAATTGATAGTCCCCCTCTTGGATGATGCCCGAAGTTAGAACATTTTTCTGCCAAAATATGATGTTCTGCATAAACTCGGGATTTAAGTTGGTTTCATGTTCCATGTTTCTTGAAGCAATATTAGATCTTGATTTTGTAGGAAGGACAAAGTTTCATGGTCTTGGCCCATTTCTCTGAAGCCGTAGACGTTCCATGAACAGATCTTGATTGTGTCCTGGCCCGTTTTTCCAGAGCCAAAGTTGTTCCTTGAGCAGGTCTTAATTTCATCCCCGTTGTTTCTGCCTGAGTACACCCCCACGGTGTCGTCAGGATCTGTCTGTGGATTTTCGTCAGGTACGTTTTTTGCTCAAGGCCATTGGCACCCATGACCAGTCCTGATTTTTACCTGGCTGACATTCAAGGTTTAGTGGACCTACAGTTACATATTTCTGGGTTAAGTTTTTTTGTGCGGGCGGTGAAGTATTTCTTGCGTCCCGTAGGCAAGTTTTTTGGCTTTTCCCTGTGGTTTGACCCTTTTTTGGTATCGCAGTGTTCTGCAGAAGGGGGTATGGATCTTTTTGGCTGTTTGTGGAGCATTAGAGTGATTCCCCAGGCTTCAAATGTTATTCTGGTCGCGTAAATCCGGTCCAGTAGTTCCTTAGAGATCCAGGTGGTCAAAGACTCTTCTATGTCTGGGGAAGATGCCATTTGCTGAAATTCTATGCCTAGAAGATCTCAAGATGTTATTCCCTTTAGTTCCGGTATCTCTTTAAACAGCGTTAACAAATTCCCTTGGTTCAATGTATCGTGTCTCCCTTTGGTTGTGTACTCTGGCACAAATGTCAGTGTTGATGAAGTCTCTCTAGTGTGGTTTAGTGGTATTATGATCTCATCTTTGGATGTTCGATGTTTTTGGATATTGTGTGAATCGGGGCCAGTTTGATTTTCTTCGCCAACAAGTTCTTTAGGCACCCTTTCTTGTGATAAGGCGGTGAAATTTCCTTAATCAATTTCGTCCTCCGAGTTCCCAAGTTTTTTGTTTGTTGGTGCCCATGCGGTCTCAATTTTAGACTCTGTGGAAAAAAACCTTCAGGTGCGTCCCTTCCTGTTTATGGTTACTGTTATCCGAGTTTGGTTGCTTTGTTCCTTGTCTTTTATTTCATCGGAAAAGTTTACCCCTGTTGTTTCTTCCGATTTGGCAGTTTTAATCATTTTCCTTTCCAGCTCTTTTATGTTGGTTCTTTGTGCCTCCTTTTCTTGGCTTAAGTCTCTTCGACCTGAAGGTGCTGTTGCTGTGTGGTCCCATGGGGTTCTTACTGCCCCTTGTTCGTTATTAGTCGATTGTTTTTGATCTGATCTCGCCATCCCGGGTCCATGCTTTTGCACCCCTTGATGAAGCGCTTGTTGTTAATCATATTGGGGTCTACCAATTTCATTTCCCCTTGGTTGCTAGAATCTTGAACGATCGGATACACTTGAATTTTATTTGATTTTTTGAGATCGACAGATCAGTTAGATAAATTGGACCCTGAGGTAGAGGTATCTAAGGTTTCTTCTTTGTTAATCTTGTTTTTTTTAATAAACGTTGTTTGTTTAGTGAATATTGAGTAAATATGCCCGGAACCTGGGACGATTTGTTTGCTGAGCTTAAGCCTGGCCTTCCTGGCGCGTTTTCGTTGCCTTTTCATTGGTTTTCCAATTGGCGAAAAATTTATGGAAATCTGTTTTGCCTCAGCTTGGTTTTCCCCTGTGCCTCTCTTTTCCTCTATATCCTCTACTTCTGCTTCCACTCTGTTTTTACTTTCGACTCGAGTCACTTTTGTAGTCTTTGGGAGCTCTTCTTTGTCTTTATTCTCATCATTCATATGATGCCCAATTATGGGTTGTGCTTTGCGTGTTGGTTGGACTGCCCCTAGTATGTCTATGAGGATTTCTGGGAGCGTAGCCAATTTGCCAATTTTACTGCAACCACAGTTAGCCAATTGTTGTGAGTTGATTACTTGCGCCTCTATGCTACTCCTGTTTTTAAGTAGGTTCGTATTTGATTCCAATTTTGTGTTTGTTCCTGCTATGTGTTCTGCAATCAGATTATTGAGGTCGATCTGCACCTCCATTTTGTCTGATTAAAAATTCAAAGCCCGTGTTGCTTGCTCCAGTGTGCTTAGCAGGGTTTTGCTCCATGGGGCAATTTGTATCTCTTGGGGGACTTTCCTGGTGACCCCAGCTGTGACTCTAATCTGCTTATTGATGAGATTGTTATCGGTGGTGACAGGCATATCTGATTAGTTTTTATTGAAAAGCTTCCATCTTTTGATTTTTCCTCTTGTGGGTCTTTTCTGGGTATCAGGTTGAGGGGGGTGGAGACTACCTCCCAATCCACCTGAGATCCTTCCCGTCAGTGTAGGAGTAGGAATATGTTTCCCAGGGTTAACTACATCAGTTGCGTCTTGTTTTATCATGTTTATTTCCAGGATTTGGAGGAGGTTGGCGTCATTAGATAAGGAAAAGGAACGGGTCCAAGCTTCGTCCAAGGGAACTGCCTATATACAAATATTATCTGAAAGGTCCTCCATAGGAGCATTTTTGTTGCCCAGGTGTGATCTACTTACAATTTCGTTATTCTGACTTAGCGAGGGTACTTTCTGATGTACCTGTGCGGTTGTTGTTATCCGTCTACTTGTTGGGATAGTTCCCTGTGGGGCTAAATTCTCTATTTGAGCTTTACTGCTATCTATCTGAGTAAGAGGAGGACTTGTATTCACGGAGATGGACTTGTCCTGTTGTACAAACGATCCTCATATGTGATGGCTTTTTTTGTCCATTTTATTTGGGATTATTGGGCTTGGTAAACCGGGTACCTCTTCCGTTGGGGCATAGATAGCGGCCATTGGATCTTTTAGAAAGAAAAATTTCTGTTTTCCATTTTTGCTGCCAAAATTAAAGAGTGTTGGTTCTGGAGTTGGTGCCGAAACTAGCCTCTCTCTCAGCCCAGTCGTCTTCCTTTTTTTATTCGATGAAGGAGTTAGTACCGTTGAGGGGATATTTTTCCTGGTTTTTCTTGTTGCCGCCTGACGAATCTTTCCTGATCTCATCTTCCCTGTAAAGGTTGTTTTTCCTTGATTTTTTTTTTTTTTTTTTTTTACTTATGTGGTCACTTGTTCCTGTGTATGTAGGTTTTTAATTTTTTACCAGTTTTTAAACACAGGCCTCTGTGGCCAAAAGGGTCCAAGAATCCGAGAAGGACTCCAAGGTATCGTATCCCGCCAGTCGCTGCCGTGGCAATATGCTTCCTGGCAAAATGATTATGTCTCCAGCGGCAGGAAAAACGATGGAGTTTGCAGTGACGTTTTTCGGGGCTGAAGCCCCTGTGCCTTCCTACTCTCGGCGAGCGTTCTCCCACACTGGCTGAATTCTTCTGGTTTCCAGTTTTTTCTGTTTTGTCGCCACCTAGTGGGGGGGGGGGGCGCGGAGCGAGAAAATGTTGTTGCCAAAATGGCAAGCAATCAAGCAGACTAGCGGGCACTTTTTAATTTAAAAAAAAATTATTTATTAAAGTCTTTCTGGACCCTGCCCACTCCTGCTGACTTGGTTCTGACTAACGGGTTGCGGGGGGCTAGAACCGCGTTTTGGGCTCCTTATTCAGGCATGGCAGCTGTGGGGGCTGGGGGGAACATGGGGCAGAGGAGGAGCACTCAAGAGAACCACAAACTGCACCCGGCCCACCCTGGCCAGCCGCTTCCGCAGTAGCTCCCGGTTCGCTCTTGGCAGCAGCAGCGAGTTCCCCCTACCCCTCCCTTATCTCTTGTCCCTTGTACCTTGAACTCGTGACTCAGCGTCTCCGGGTTTGGCATCTCCGTTTTCCCTGGTCCTCTAGACCTCCCTGGTCCTCCGACGCCACTCTCCGCTCGCAATCTCTCCCCCTCTGGCCACCCGCTGGGCGCCGAAGCCGGCCGCGCCACAGCCCGGCCCAATCCAGTCAGCCACAAACTGCCGCTCTCTCGCTCTCGCACTGCCCGCTCCACTGCTGATCGTTCCCACGACCCCTCAGGGTCCAAGAGTTAGCTGGAGTAAACGGGAAGTTGCTTACCGCAAATGCGGCTCACGGTTCACGTTATGCTTTTTCCCAAACTGCAGAATGTGGACGAGGAGCTCCGCGATTGATGGCAGCGGCACCTTGGCTCCTCGGGTCTGCACAAGTTTCCACGCCGCGTACCACCGCACTGTTCCGCTGTTCTTCGGCTCTACTCTGCTTCACAGTTATCGTCACGAATCCTGATTTGCTGCCACTCAAGCTCCTTTCCTGGTGATATCTATGTGGTATTACAAATCATACTACATAGGTATCTCCCACAGCTGTTAATGAATGTTCTATTTATATCTTATTCTTCTTTTCATCATCCCTCCTCTGCCCCCTGCCTTTTCCTACCTGCCCTAGCCCGTGGTCACTAGATTTGATAGGTTGGACTCCTCAACCCCCCAACATGTAACTCATTTGCAGGGATTTTCTTACGGACTTTACCTCCATTGGGAGTTCTCTCTCAATCTTTGTCTTGATGTTTTGTGCATTCACTGGTTGCTTCGTACAGGAAGGCTGCTCTTTCTTAGAATGGCCTCGTCCCTGCCACTTGACAGGCCTCTCACTGTTCTGTCCCAAAAAGCAAAGAGCCTTAGCTTGGAAGCGGCTCTCCAAAACACCTTTTTAGGTCGAGCCTAAACAGCGCTTGCATTGTAGATGATCTGTTGTATCTACTTTGTGGAGTCTGACTCCTCCTTTGCTTAGGATTGGCTTATCTCTGTGTCATCTAAAAATGCGAGTATGGTAATGGCTGATGGGTGTTGCATGTCCCACCTTTTTAGGTCAAGCCTACAGCGCTTGTGCTGTAAGCCAATCTGTTGTCAGTACTGTGTGGGGTCTGACTCCTCCCACACTTTGGATTGGCTTGTGTGTCTTTCATTTAACAATGGTAGCCTGCAAATGGCTACTGGTGGGTGTGTGTCCCACCTTTTCTGAAAAGTTCATTCCCATGGAGTATTGCCACGGGAGCGAGCAGCAGCATGCACGCAGACGCAGTTCCTACCTGCAGCCTGGTGGTTATTTCTACCTTTCCGTTACCAGCATGAGTTAGAACAGGCCTATAAATCCTGCTTTATTTATTTAGAATAAGCAGCGGTGCACAGCGGCTGACGTCACCTTGTCTGCTTCACTTTTCAGTGGCACGAACGTGAACTACCAATTTGTTTAGTTTCCCTCAATCACTGTTTCCTGGTCCGTGACTACCTCACAAAGTGTGCCACACAGCAGAGCCCGGGGTTGTTGTCCCACGCTGATCCCCGGGGACCATTAGCACCTTGTCAAGCGGGTGGGAGTCCCCGAGAATTTCTCCCTGTCCATGAATGCATGGGGCGAACACTTTACACAGCTAGGTGGAGGACACACACTAGGATGCGGGCTGAGGTCGCTAATGTTGTTTCAATGACTTGGCAACCCTTTGTGTCCAGGGCAAGTTACCAATGGGCTTCATTTTTGCCGCGTCATACTGAGCTGGCTCTATAAAGTGAAACTATTTAAAATATTTAGTAAGGTTAGCCAAGGAGTTAAAGGGTGGCATTCTTCAAAATTGGTGTGATTGCAATAAGTGAAAGTGTTGGGCAGAGTTGTGCGTTTTGTCTCCGTTTGTCTGTGTTGTCCTAACTGCATTAGAGTGCTTTAATAAGGGGATCAGTATTAAACCTACTTGCACACTCAGCGCCGCCATAGCATCACTCAGTGTCACCACAGCATCACTCAGCGCCACCTCAGCATCACTCAGCGCCACCACAGCGTCACTCAGCGCCACAACAGCATCACTCAGCACCACCACAGCATCACTCAGCGCCACCACAGCATCACTCGATACAAAAGGGGATGATGGACGGAACGTTTGAGCCAATCAAACACTCACCCCCAGTCAACTGATCTGGGTTTAATCCATCATCATTCTTTAGCTCACTCCACCACCCCAGTTCAGACATGGCCATATGCAAATCAGTCTGACCCTGTGCCTCATGGGAACAGTCCAGCCCGAACTGCCAAGCCATGTCTTCCCTGGACCGGAAACAAGCATCCTAGGACCGGTTTCTGGCATTCCAGCCGTCATCAGCCAGGCTTGCTTGAATCCAGTGGCAAAGTGAGCAAGGGACCCACGTCTGGGCATACCCCGCCAACTTAGGGCGAACAAAGCGATACAAAAGGGGATGATGGACGGAACGTTTGAGCCAATCAAACACTCACCCCCAGTCAACTGATCTGGGTTTAATCCATCATCATTCTTTAGCTCACTCCACCACCCCAGTTCAGACATGGCCATATGCAAATCAGTCTGACCCTGTGCCTCATGGGAACAGTCCAGCCCGAACTGCCAAGCCATGTCTTCCCTGGACCGGAAACAAGCATCCTAGGACCGGTTTCTGGCATTCCAGCCGTCATCAGCCAGGCTTGCTTGAATCCAGTGGCAAAGTGAGCAAGGGACCCACGTCTGGGCATACCCCCGCCAACTTAGGGCGAACAAAGCGATACAAAAGGGGATGATGGACGGAACGTTTGAGCCAATCAAACACTCACCCCCAGTCAAGCGACACCACAGCATCACTCAGCGCTACCACAGCATCACTCAGCGCCACAACAGCATCACTCAGCGCCACCTCAGCATCACTCAGCATAACCACAGCATCATTACCACAGCATCACTCAGTGCCACCACAGCATCACTCAGCACCACCACAGCATCACTCAGCGCCACCACAGCATCACTCAGCGCCACCTGAGCATCACTCAGCGCCAACACAGCATCATCACCACAGCATCACTCAGCGCCACCACAGCATCACTCAGCGCCACAACAGCATCACTCAGCGCCAACACAGCATCACTCAGCGCCACCACAGCATCACTCAGCGCCACCACAGCATCACTCAGCGCCACCACAGGATCACTCAGCGCCACCACAGTATCACTCAGCGCCACCACAGCATCACTCAGTGTAACGACAGCATCACTCAGCGCTACCACAGCATCACTCAGTGTAACCACAGCATCCCTCAGCACCACCACAGTGCCAGAAAGCATCACTCAGCACCGCAACAGCATCATTCAGCACCGCCACAGCATCACTCAGCGCCACCTCAGCATCACTCAGCGCCGCAACAGCATCACTCAGCGCCTCCACAGCATCACTCAGCGCCTCCACAGCATCACTCAGCGCCACCACATCATCACTCAGCGCCACCACATCATCACCCAGCGCCACCACAGCATCACTTAGTGTAACGACAGCATCCCTCAGCGCCACCTGAGTGCCAGAAAGCATTACTCAGCGCCGCAACAGCATCACTCAGCGCTAGCACAGCATCACTCAGTGCCAGCACAGCATTTCTCAGCGCCACCACAGCATCACTCAGCGCCACCACAGCACCACCTCAGCACCACCTCAGCACCACCTCAGCATCACTCAGCCCCGCCACAGCATCACTCAGTGTCGCCACAGCATCACTCAGCGCCGCTACAGCATCACTCAGCGCCGCCCCAGCATCACTGAGAGTCACCACAGCATCACTCAGCGCCGCCACAGCATAACTCAGCGCCACCACAGCATCACTCAGCGCCACCACAGCATCACTCAGCACCACCTCAGCATCAATTCAGCACCAACGAAGCACCACTTCAGCATCAGTACAGCACCACCTCAGTATCAGTGCAGCACCACCTCAGCACAGCACCAACTAAGCATCACTCAGTACCACCTGAGCACCAGCTCTGCACCCCTGAGCACCAGTGAAGTACCACCACCTCCGCATGACTCAGCACCACAGCATCAGTCACCACCAGCTCAGCATCACTCAGCAAGACCTGAGTATCATTCAGCATCACCTCTGCGCCAGTCACCACCACCACCTCAGCATCACTCAGCACCACCTCAGTCTGCTCTTGGAATCTGGCATCTGTTGATTCTCCCCTAGCGTCCGTCCGCTGCTAGTGTTGTAATACAGGTACTATTTCCCAACCTTCACCCTCCCGTTGTTTATGCCCCCCCTAACAACAAAAAAAGCTATAACAAACAACCATTGGAACAGGCAGAAAGAAGTTGCCAGTATTGCAAAGACAAAAGAAAAATGAAGATTTTTTTTATTGTAAATACTTTGTTTTAATATGGTCGTTCAGGTGTACATAATGCCTTCTTGGTCATATATAAGGTAACAAAAATGCTTCCGACAAAACTTTTTAGCATGCTGCACAGCAGTCACACTTCTCTACAGCATAGCTTAAAGACATTGGCAAAGCCAATATATCTGGCTAAACACTTATAAGGTCCCAAAGGCGCGACCTATTGGCTATGCCAATGCTTGTTTAATTACCTTACTCTACCCCAGTGCCCGGTCTTAGTCTGCCGCCTCCAACCTTCACGACACCGACGAGTCGGAGTTGAGCCACCACACGAACCTGCAGTGCTGTGCACAAGGCACTGCCAGCACTGCCTGCAGACTTCAGTAAATGTGTCACTTCATGTGTCTGAACACTCACACCCATGGTGCTAAAATAGCATGCAGCTCCAAAGCACGCACAGGAAGCAGTTTGCCTCACTCCCACCACAAGTTGACTCGAGCCTGCGCAGACTTGATTTGTTTCCTTCCCACCTGGAGCCAGTCTAACACCCCCTTTCCCAACTCGTCACAGGGTGGGTCCAAACCCAACCTGTGACGAGTTGGGAAGGGGGTGACAATGCTTTCCACTCCCTGATTTACATGGAGGGTTAGCGCTGCAGGGCTTATATCTGGAACGCTCAGGGCTAACTTTACCCCCACGTCATCAGGGGGAGGAGAATGGGCCCTGATGCTCAGTCTTTGCCGAGCTGATGACATCACAGCCCTCAGGGCTGTGAGATTGTCAGCCCAGCAAATACTTAGACTTTGTACCCGCCCAGGGGAAGCAACTCTGTGAAAGCACGTAAGTCATGTGATGTATTATAGACAATCTGATTAACAACCTTGTGAGTGGGACAGACAGTGCTCCAAGTTCTAACAATTACAAGTGTGTATTAACCAGATTTAGCATTGCTATGGTTGCGATGTTTTTACTATAAATGTAAAAGGGGTGGTGCCCCGACGCCCTTGGACAGAAACCGCCGCTGCACTGCACCTCGCTATACCAGTCTACCACGGAGCCCAGTCAAGATCACCTCAAGGCATTCTTCTCCACAGCCCACCTGCCCCACATCCTGCCATTTCTTTTTTTGTGTTGAAATTTTTTATTGACTTTTGCAATGAAAATACATCTAACGAATAGTGGTAAAGAGGCATTAACAAGTTGGTAATAAATAAATGGGTAATTCTATAAAGATAAAGAGGTGATAAATACATGGCATTTGCTGATGAAGAAAAGCATATAAATATGTAAGATATAAATAGACATATTGTGAATAAATAATTAAATATATAAATAGTTAAAAAGCATGAAAGAAAAAGAAAGAAATAAGGGGAGGGGGAGGGGAGGGAAAATGTAAAGCGGATAAGAATTAATATATATGTAAATGACATAAATAAGAAACTGATATTGGGTGAATTATTAATTGATTAAATATAAATATGAGCCAGTAACATTATATGAGGTCATCGTATTAATCGTAAAGAAATGTGTTATCATAGGAAAAGACTCACACTGTAAAAGTTTAAGACAAAATATGTATAGGGGAGAATAGTAAAGTAGTGTAAATAGGAGAATGGAGAAAAGGATAACATATAAAAGAATGATGTGGAAGGGTAGAACCAGGGTACTTATAAGTGAGAAAGGAAAATAGGAGGAGAGTGAAGGCAGTAATGAAAAAGATATGAGAAAAGTGGAAGAGACATAGTGACAATAATAGGAAAGACATAATAGACAAAAGATGTGAGAACAATAAATAGGTCTACTTAATTGGGTGCAGTGATAGTGACGAAAGAATTATTAGTATCATCAGCTTTCGTTTTTAGGAAGGGTGACCAGGTCTGAAGAAATATGTCAGTTTGATCCTGAATGTTATAAATCCCTTGCTCATGTGAAGCAGTTTGTATCATGGCTACCAACCATTCTTCCTGTGAGGGTGAGAGGATGATTTCCAATGACGTAATATACATATTTTAGCTGTAGCCAATGCAGTGTGAAGAAGGCGGTGTTGCGGTTTAGAGAGTTTTGGGGAATTTTGTAAATCATGTAAAAGAATATTGGCAGGTGTGAGTGGAAGATAAAAGGGCATTGTGAAGTGTAAAATCTTGCCAACATAATTCCAAAAAGGTTGTATATTTGGGCATTCACAGATAATATGAGTTGTGTCAGTACCAGAATTGGAGCATCTCCAACAATTAGTATATGAAAGTAGACCAGTTTTATGTAATTTGACTGGTGGCCAATGCCAATCATGAAGGATTTTAAATAAACAAAATTTAAGCCTTGCTTCACGGGTTCCTTTGTGGAGATTCTCCAATAACTGTTCCCACTCATTATCTGTATAAGAGTTTGATAAACGGGACTGCCATTTAAGGTGAAGATTGTGAGAGAGGGGTTGTGAGAAGAGGTGTAACGTGAGAGTTTTATAAAGACCGGAAGTTACTCCTTTATACCACGAAGCCCAGTCAAGATCACCTCAAGGCATTCTTCTCCACAGCCAACCCGCCCCACATCCTGCCATTTCAATGAGTGGAACTAGATGAACCCACTGCTCTCTCTGAAATTCGAGAGGACATCGGGGCCCTGGCAACAGGCAAGACCCAGGACCGGACGGCCTACTGGCTGAATACTACAAAGCCTATGCTCCTGTGCTGGCCCCTCAATTACACACCCAATATGGTGAGGCCCTCTCAGCCTCCTTCCTTCCTGAGTCCCTGAGCGAGGCCTTACTCATCCCCCTATCAAAACCTGATAGGGATCCCACCGCCCTAGGCTCCTACAAATCCTTGGATTTACTCAACACTGACTATAAAATACTGGCAAAGGTCCTCACGGACCGCCTGGCACCCCTGGTCCCGTCACTGGTCCATGCGGACCAAAACGGGTTTGTCCCAGCCTGCAATACCTCCTTAAACCTACGACGCTTCTTCTGTGTCTTTAAGTATTCCACACATTGATGGCCACACTCTGGGTGCCTGGTACTGGACCTTGAGAAAGCCTTTAATTCCCTGGAGTTGGACTTTTTGTTTGGCACCTTGCCTTGGTACGGTATCGGGATTCGCTTTCTCCGCTTTATTCACCTGGTTTACACCTAACCGCTGGCCAGAGTCAGGATAGGCTTCTACATTTTGGACCAAATCCGAATATGCAGAGGTACCCGCAAAGGTTGCCCGCTATCCATGTTGCTTTTCTCCTTAGCCATTGAACCACTTTCCGTGGCTGTCCGGACCTAGAGCTCAGACAGGGGTATTACACTAGGAGACGAATTCCACGCAATCTTGCACTATGTGGACGATCTTCTACTGTACATTTGAGACATCTGCTCAGTTCCTGCCACTCTGGCCCAGACATTAAATGGCTTTGCTGCTCTTTCTGACCTGACGGTTAACTGGGTCAAATTGTGTTTATTTCCATTTACCCCTGCGTATCCCAGCCCTACCTTTGTCCATCGTGGTGTTCCTATCTTGTGGCAACCAGACATATTCCGTTATTTAGGAGTCAGAGTGTACCATCAGCAGGCTGACTTGTTGAACGGTAATCTTGTGAGAGCTACAACAGCCATCAGATCCCAGATGTCCTTTTGCCGCACACTACCGCTGTCCATCCTGGGTCGTACAGCTCTTCTTAAAATGGTGGTCCTACCCCGGCTACTCTATTATTTCACCAACCTGCCCTTGTATGTCGCGCCTCCCTTCTTTCACCCTTTTGAGAAAACCATGAGAGAGTTCATTTGGGATAAATCCAGCTGCAGGGTGGCAGTGACAAAGCTTTATTTACCTACAGATCAGGGAGGTCTTGCAGAGTTGAATATGGCACACTATTAACTTGCTTGCCAGCTCCAATGGGTGGCCAGGTGAATGGCGGTTTTACATCTGTCAGACACTGCCACGCTGTCAACTGCTTGGGTTCTCCCAACGCTACGCTGACTATTTTATCGCTGCACCTGCGGGAAACCACTTAAGTCATTGCTACTTGGAGTCGCATATCGGTGCTACAGTCGGTGTCTGTACATCACCCGTTGCACGGTCCCATATGTGCAGGCTCTATCCCTACTGGGCACACCTCGAGGTTGTAACACTACTACACCTGCGGAGATCTCTCCTGGCTGGAAGCTGGCCCACACACCCTGGGGGACCTCTACCGGGATGGCACCCAGGTGCCCTATGGCACGCTAGTAGAAGAGGAGGGCCTACCCCCAGGCCACTTTCTTCTGTATAACTCATTAATTGCGGATTGGGCCACAAATGGGGCGACATGATGAGTGAGCATCCACTACACTTTAATGTGTAATACTTACACCTTATGGCGCTTCTGCGCCGACCCTGGGAGGTAGATCAGGCCTGTCCCTGCACAGTGGGCTACCATATTCCATATTCGAAAGCCCGATCCGAGTCCCTCGAAACGCTTGCTTCTGCCGCATTCAATATAACATTGTCCAAAGGGCTTACCTCAACCCTGCTGAGATAAACCTCTATTTTCACCACACCGATGCCAGTTGCTCAGGTGTCATCTGACAGGCGCCGACCTCCTTCACATGTTATGGGCTTGTCCACTCCTCACAACTTACTGGCAAGGTGTCACGACCCAGCTGTCCGCCTGCACAGGGAGCACACTGATGCACACATGGGAAATTTGTATCTTAGGTGTCTTTTGTAGAGATAAGAAGCAGAGGGTCACTTCCCGCTTTCTCAATCCAGGAATGCTGGTGGCTAAGCGCTTAATCACGAGGTGCTGGAAAACGCCAGAGCCTTCACCTCTGGCGTCATGAAGACAATCGCTTCTGGTGTGGGAGAAAGCTGAGAGCATTGTGGTACATAGGGAAGATAATCTGGGACTGCGTAAGATCCGTATAGCTGCCATTGCGACATTATACTGCATGATTTTCCAAACAAAACACACCCTGACTCAAACCTCCAGGACCCAGCAACGGGAGAAGGCGATGTGGGTGTGGAGACCTGAGGCACTATTTCACATCGGGCTCGTGGGGCGATGGTTGGTTACTTCATGCTCACCCCATATCACGTTTCAGATTTGCTCGGTTAATTGCTTGAGAAGGTGTGTACTGTTGACACATACGAGGGACTTGGGGGGTGTAGGACGGCTAGGGAGGTTTAAGTTGTGCCAGTTTATTGCCTTTGGTGTCCCCCTTTGAGTCATCCAAGCAATCTACTCTTTCCGTATGGTCAAATATCTGTATCACTGTTAACTGCAGCATTGGAATGCACCGCTAATACTGCTGTACATTGTTTTCCGTGCTGTACTAATGTATGATTGGTAATGTAATTTGTCCTGGCAAATCTTTACCCTTTTAAACGTTACTACAAAATATTCAAACAAAATATTCAAAGACCAAAAATGAAGCACTACACAAATCTTATAATACAATGGTGTACAGTTCTGGAGCGGGGCTTCTTCCTGTAGTTGTCCAACCATTTCTGAGCTCTTAAGCCAAAGGTCACAAGCCAGACCAGTATGAACTAGTCAAAGTTATTTTGTTCATTACAGGACAGACAGAGCTCTCCATATGTCTCTTTTGCCTTGGAGGCGAGTAGCTATGCAGAAAGTGGATGGTGAGTGAGTTTCACTAGAGCAAAAGGAAACTTAATCTGACTAAATGGTCCGTCTAGCAGCTTTCTCGTCAACCACCAGCTAGAACTAGTTTCATTGAGAGGGACCTGGGAAGCAGTATGTGTAAGCTACTATGTTCCCCTTCAACTAGGACAGCCTCCTGAAGGAGGCCACAATCTTGTTCAGCATGTACCTCGGTTCAAATATAAATCCAGTATTTGCAAAGCGCGAACAATTACCTGAGGGTGTCAAGGCGCTGGGGGCCGTCGGGAAGATTAAGCGAGCTATTGCCCAGAGTCACATGGTGCTGGACTAACTTGCCTCCAGCACCGGGGATCAAACCATGAGCCCCTGTGTTCTAGAGTCAGGTGCCCTGGCCGCTGCGCCACACCTCTTCCACAATAGACCCACATTTATAGTTCGAGTACATACTGAGCCTCTATAGGAGCGACTGCAGTTATGGGCCAACATTTGAATTTGAACAAATCAACCTCTTAGGATTATTCTGGGAACATTTCAAATGCTCCTATGAGATTACCAACTCAGTCTCTGTTAATACCACATGCTTACATCACTACTGTAGAGAAGGAAATGTACTTTGATTATCTTCTTACGAGTCATAGAAAGTAGCCTGCTGCACGATTCCTTGCAACTGATTTAGATGTAGAAATTATAAGGGGTGCTGAGATTCAACCGCTGTGCACCCACATGACTATACGCGTAGATTCTGTAGACTGAATACTAGCTGTGTGAAGTCAGTGCAACACTATTTTTGAAAAACGACAGAGTTTAATGAGAAGATAATCAATATCTAAAAGTTTGGAACGACAGCTGTATCAACAGGTTTATAAATGCAATGCATAGACACTGCCTTTAACCCGTTTGCTGCTTCGAACGTTCCGCGCCAGTGCGGAACGTTCTATTAAACGGGTGGGGCCGCGTCGGCCAACGGACGTGCACAGCAACGGCCGTTGGCCGACAGCAGCAGCAAATGGGTTAAGAACCAAATATTAGGAAATAAGATTACCAGGCTATATCCCTGATCAACGGACCCGGGCTCTTCTTTTTAACCAAGACAGACTTGAATGGCAATATGCACCACAATAATTAGAAAAGGAGCGTCCACTATATTGTTTTGTTTCTGGCCCAAATACAGGCAATCCAATATTACCAAATATAACAATGATGAATAAGAAGTGAGATTCAATAGTCAGGAGTCTCAAGAATGCGTCCAGTATCCAACTTTGAATGATTTTTCAATACATAAAAAATTTCCAGCCTGGAATTTGGGCCAGAAACAAAACAATATAGTGGACACTCCTTTTCTAATTGTTGTGGTGTACATTGAATAGTTGTGGCTTCAAGCAGTGGGGCCATGAAAAGTTGAGCGTGGGATCACTGATGATTATTTTTAGTACAATACACTTGTGCAATGGTAGGGCCTACGCTGCTTTGGCTTATCTTTTGTGTTTGACTGGCAATATCATCAAAATCCACACAGATATTTTGTCGCTGCAGTATTAATCTGCCAATCATTGCTATGAAAGCATTCAACAAAGAGAGTGACTGACAGTGGGCTGGGTACAAGGATTCCATGTGTTTTTTAAAGATATCTAGATTTTCTTCCTTACTGACTGAGTTTGCGACTTTCATCTGGTACTGTAAAACAGTTTTTTTAACCAGACACTCAGAAACCTGTCTGGCTAGGATTAGCAGCTGACACCATGGCACTGGGATACAACTATATCACTTTTGTTTTTTTATTTGATCTGAACCAGAAGTAAACCTTCCAGAATATACTAATTTGTTAAATTGCATGGTGGAAAACGGTGCCATGATGGCATGTACCAATTTGGTAACTCCGTGTCTGATCTTGGAGCATTCCATTGACTTTTTGTGTAAGAGCGAGCAAATAGCTTTAGAAGAGTAAACAGCTCTGCCCACTCTTGTGAAGGATCTGATCATCTCTTTCGCTGGCTACCTTTTCAGATTGACTTAAATCAGCAAGAGCATTTGTGAAGTAAGAGACAGTTCCATAACTGTCTTCTAAACTCACTGGGGCATGTTTACAAGCCCCTATCGCCACAGGAACGTCACTTTTTATGACGTTCCTGTGGCAATAAACCCTTCGCCTTATTTACAAGGCAGCGTTAATGGCGTCCTGTAAATAAGGCCCCCTTTCACACTACACTTAGCGTGATAGGTGCGTGTGATGGAGCAAGGACTCGTACGTGAGATTTGCTCGGAAGCAATCCTCTCGTTTAAACTTACTAATGAATTACTAACAACATGTTTTGTGAACAATAATGCACTTCTACAATATACGCGGGACAAAAGGAAGCTTGCAAATGCGTTTATTAACTGTATTAACATGAAAGTAGGACTAGGATGCATTTTAACACGGGATCTTTACTGCGCATGCGTCTACTGCATCTACGCAAGTATGACGTTCTAATGCTTGGAGGGAAATTCTGGCGATTGCGCAAAGAACTATAAAATGGCTGCTTGAAAACTCACATGCATGGCACCTGCTTGCAGAAATTAGAAATTAAGTTTTATACTAACGCAAATGCATTAAGAAAAATAATAAAGGGTATGGGTTAGAGTAGAGGTTGGTGGTATACAGTGAAGTCATTTATTCTTGAAAATAACATTTTCCATTTTGACTTTATTATTAGTGCGTATTTGGGCCTGGTAAATTTGTCTGAGACGAGCAGTCTGACGCAGTGCAACGCATGCGCCCTGATATGGAATTCTACAAAGATGACTAAGGATTTGACACGCATCCAAGGTCGATGAAGATGTGCCCTGGTAACATGAGGGTGAAGAGTTCATATGAAGGAACTGTATTCAGAAAGTGTTACATTTTATATTAATAAAGTTTAAAGATGTATGGGAAAGGAAGGGCGGAATAAAAGTTACAGGGGAGGAGTTTGGGACAATGGAATAGAGAAATAAAAGGAGTATAAGCATGGTGTGATGATCATCCCCCCCTCGCCTGTCCAATCAGAAGTTAGTCTTTGGCGAAATTGAAACATTAATGGGTGGTATTCGGTAATGAAAGGGTATAATTGAGGTAGTTTAGTTAGTTAGAGAGAGCGATTTTTGGAGAGGAAAGTTGGAGTGCGTTGTTGGAGGAGAGCGTTGCTGAGGAGATTCCGGAAGGAGAGTGCACTATGCTGGGGTGGTGCTGATGCTGAGAGATGCTGATGGAGAAAATCGAATGCTGAACCATCTACTTAACTTAATTGGGTTAGAAAGAAGATCGCGGAAGAACCACGAGGAGGAAGAGAGTGTCAGAGAGGGGCGCGACGCAGTCGTCGGTATCTAGAGAGGTGAAGTATCTTTGTCCTGATCCCGGTCCTGAAGTCTTTGTCTCCTGATCTATCCCGGGGACCCTTACCAGCCCTTTGGCCAGGGGGTTGGTCTTCACACCATACTTGGTAATTCATAATTTTATCGTCTTGATGAATGCTCTTTTCTCTCTATCCTCTTTCTTTCTGGGTATAGTTGTTGTGTGGATCTGAATTTTTACATCTAATGAAAGTAATTGAATTGACACTCTTGTGAATGAAGGGTGTTTGTACTGAAACGTTGAGATGGTTCACTCACAATCTTGATTTAGATAAAGTTTTAAAAACTTCCTGAGTCTGTGATTATTTCTTCATTAATTGAGGTATGTTTAACGAATTTTGTTAATTATCACTTCTAACTAGATTTACCTAACTGGTCCATTGACCAGAGGAAAGATTTATCAATTTTAAGGAGTAATAACTAGACCTTGAGGTATGGAAATATAAAAAATGATATAACTTTTTCCAGCGGTTTACTTGGTCTCTTAAGAGTGAGATAAGAAAGGTTATATGGGCCCAGGTGAGTATATGGTAGTGGACTATCTGTTGGTAGTACGCCGCTGGATCAGTTTTCTGGTAGCAGAGCTATGGTGTTTAGTAACTAGTTTGGTGATAAGTGTAGATTATTGATTAATTATTTATTATGTTTAACAACAAGAGTTAGTGTCCTTGTTTTATGTTGTCTGGAAAAATAATTCCTGGGGAATGAATAGCGGGTGGCGATAGAAACCACACTGCAGTGAGGTTACTCGTCTGTTGGAATAACACTGAGGAATTTAGTGTTGAAGTAGGGACTATTTTCTGTGTAAAAGTGAGAGTAATTGATAGCAAGGAGGTTCGTTGATGAAACTTTAGGCGTTATATCACCTAGAAAGGGTAACCCTGAAGGAGTAGTAGGTCCTTTCAAGCTAGATTGATAGCAAAAGTGGTTCGATGGTCAAACTTTGGTCTCGAAAAATCCCGAAAACGGGTGACACTGAAGGAGTAGCAGGTTCTCTGGAGCTTATTTGAAGAGTAAGCGGAAGGGTTTTACTCGCAGTGAAAAGAAATAAACTATCCTTTGATTTAGTGGAACAGACAGAGTAGCGAATGTTTTTATGTCGTTAATAACAAAGAATTTAGAAGAAAATATTAAGAAAATAAGTTTTTCGTATTACCTTGTAAAGGGAGGGTCAGTCGCCGGAGTGATACTGACATCACAGTGAGTCGCGCTGGGATTGGTAGAAACAGCGGGCGTGTGACAGGAGGAGATTGTAAAGGAGGGGTCAGTAGTCGCCGGAGTGGTACTGACGTCACAGTGAGCCGCGCTGGGATTGGTAGACAGCGGGCATTTGACAGGAGCAGCCTTGTAAAGGAGGGGTCAGTAGAAAGGAGCAGAACTGACGACAGGAAAAGGCCGCGCTGGCATTGGTCAAGTTGCAGGCAAGAGTTTGATTCAATTGGATACCTAGCTAAAAGCCGCGCTAGGATTGGTGAGGAGAAAATTGTATGCAGATTTTTGATTTGACTTTTAGTGCAAGACGTACAGGTAGAAGATTTCGAGGGTTTGCGGAATACAATTTTCTACATCGTTCTTCAAGAATGTACGGAGAGAAAAGAAAGATGTCAATTTTTAAGAGAATAAAGAATTTCTTTGTAAAAGATAAGCCTGTGTTGACTAGAGAGGGAATTCCTATTCTGCCACCGAGGACGCCAGCATCTTTTATGATGATGGAAAGAGGATATCATACCTGCATGTGGTTGGAGAATTGGGTAGAGTATACAAAGGATGATGGTGTGTTAACATTTTCTAAGGATGGTACATTTAATGGGAGGATTCTTCAGAATTTGAGATTAAAAATGAATGATTTAGAGCCTAGACCTAGGTTAACTCAATATGAGGCTTTGGAAGAATGGGAGACTGAATCATATGAGAGAGAGAAATGCAGAGGTGGAAGATATAGAGGATTCTTTCCGAGACACCTGCAAGAGTCACGAGAAGGGCAGATGAAACAGTGGAGAAGAGCTATGGTATCAGAAGGGTTATATCCAGTGTTGATGGCTGATGAACAATCTGGAGGAAAGTGTAAGGAGAAAACAAAACATTTAAATACAGCAGGGTATAGTGAATCAGATGATGAGTTATTAGAGGATATTTTTATAAAAAATCCACCACCATACCAGGAAGCAGCTAGTAAGGTTGGCCCAAGTGCGCCAGTGATGGGGATACCATTAACTCCACAGATTTTACATGAGACATCATACAACAGAGTGTTGCAAGATAATGAAAGAGAGGCTTTGAACAAAACTAGAGAAGAATTAGTTCAGAGGATAAATCAATTGAATTTAAATACTGAAGGTTTGACAGTACCAGTAACCATTGGCCCAGTAATTCCATTATATGGAGATAATAAGATCTGCCAGAAACCACAAGTTGTGACAGTTCCATTAAACAGTCCCAGAAAAGAGATAATAATCACGGATGACCAAGTTAGCGAAAGCGAGTCAGTTATTTCATTAATGGATCTCCCTATTGTAGAACCTCATACGGAAACCCCAAAAAGAGCTACACCTATGAATTTGAGAGAAAGAAGACCTTTGATTCCTGTTGGAAATAGAGACACAGCTGTAGTCACCTCAGAAGAAATAGAAAGGTGGGCTCAGCAAAGAGATAATCAGAACCAGATACCAAAAACTTTAGATATTAGCAAATTGAAAGTGGAATTGGAAGAAATGATGACAGGATGTGTAGGTACAGAGAGATTAAATGTTTACAATGAAGAAGAGTTATTGTTTCTGTGCAAGAGTATAACTAGGAGAGCAAGAATATTTCATGAAAGGCTGACTGAGGTTGCTTCAGAGATTGGGATAGACATAGGGAAATCAAAATTGCTACAGAAACCCTATCGAGTGGATTTTACTGACAAAGATTTAGAAAGTGTAAATGCTTCTGGAAAAAGGCTACAGATAAAAGAATTAATGAGCATTTTGCGAAAATGGGGAGACATTGATAAATGGAGAATTAGATGGATGGATAAGAAAGAAATAGGAAGTACAAGCGAGAGAAGCAGCATCTGCATTTCCAGTAAGAGAAACAAGCAAGGTGGAAAAATTGTGTCCAATGAGAGAGGTTCCAGGAGGAGGATATGTTCATGTTCCATGGAGTAGGCAAGATATTTTGTCATTCACAAATGATTTTCCAAAATTGAGAGAAAAACCGGTTGAATGGTATAAACAGGTAGAAAGGTTTGTGAAAGTTTCAAAGGTTTTATTGAAGGATTTGGATGGTCTATTTGATATAGTGGTACCTACTGATTTATGGACGGACTGTAAGATCACAATTGATTGGCCAAATGAGGAGTATTCTAGAGATGCAAAAACAGGAGCACCTTCAGGAGAGGTGATGAAAAAGTATCACCAAGTGATTACGTATTTGAAAGGGAAAATTCCTCCAAAAGAAACAGATTGGGTAAAAATAGATAGAACAACGCAGGAACCAAATGAATCAGTACATGCATATTATGAGAGATTACTACAGGTGTTTAAGCAGTATAGTGGCTTTGAGAATATTGGTGACAAAGATATGGGACATTTTGTGTATCGGTTTGTGTATGGTTTGAAACCAGAAATCAGTCAGATGATACAGCAGCACATGTTGTGCTGGCAAAGCAAGACAGTGGTTGAAAATCTAAAGTACGCAAAATATTGTGGAGATGACATTGAAGCCAGGCGTAGGAAACTAAAAGAGAAAATGATGTGGGCACAAGTCGAAATAGCAGAGCAGCAGGAAGAGAAAATAAATGACCAAATTAATAATCAAGAGTCAGAATAATCAAGGAACGAATGGTAATAAATATAAGGGACGAATGGACAGAGAAGAAGCGAAAAAGAAGTTTCCTTGTCATGCGTGTGGAAAGCTTGGAGATTGGAAGAACGAGTGCAAGAGTATTCATAATATTAAGAATAATAATGGGCCAAATCAAAATGTAATTCCACAGATGCAGAATGAAGTACTTATGAATCAGCAGCAGCAGGTAGTTACTTCACAATATCAGATGCCACCAGCTCCTATGCCAAATTTTGTGAACCATCAAAGTTTCAGTGCGGTCACCGGATTTCCAGGAGAAAGTGGTAAGAATAATAAGACAATTGCACAATATTTTTTGCAGAATGATGAAGAACATTTGGAGACTGCACAATGACGGTGCCTGAGGGGGGAGGAAGAGGAGTGCGTGCTTGGCGCATCCTTGCCGGTAGATCAGTCAGGTCCATTTGTTGATGGGAGAGTAGAAGGTAAAGACATTACTTTCCTATTGGATACTGGTGCTACCATGTCTACTGTGAGAACAGCAGACATCCCAAACCTACCCCTCTCGAGAGAGACAATCCAAGTTGTAGGCGTATCAAACCAACAGATTAAAACCCCAATCACAAAACCAATGGAGGTGCATATTGTGAATTTTAAGGAAATGCATCGATTTGTAGTTTGCGATTCCACTCCAGTAAATCTATTGGGAAGAGATCTTTTGTGCAAGATGAATTGCACGATCTATTGTACACCGGACGGTGTTGCTTTCCAAACCCCTGATGAAGACATAGGGGTCGATTCCGATCTCGGCTGGAAGCGCACCTAACAGTATTCGTCCGGAAAAAAACCAAGCCGAACGCGTGTTTCCCGACCGATTCGAACAGTCGTCCAAACGAGCAAGTACGATGCGCATAACAGCAGAGATTCCGAGTGAGCCGTACTTACCCATTTCAGCTCCTGTTCCCCGCCCGAGCCAGATCCGTAAACGCCGAATCGAGTCGCACGGAAGCAAATACACAGCACCTTCCGGCCGGACTAGAACGATGCGCCTTCCGTACGCGCCGAACCCGTCGCTACGTCCGGCACGTCAGAGCATCCGGGAGAGTTGTACATAAGCTCCGATTCGCGCCACAAGACGATCCACGGCGACAAGACGAACAAGCCAGCGACGAGTACGAGTCGAAGCCACGAGAAACCCGAACGAGACGACCCAACCATGAATCCCATCGCGCAGGTCCTACCAATACTCTACATCTACGGACGCGTACGGCGTAGACGGTAAGTCAAACACCCACAACACAAACAAACGACACGTACCCGAAATATGTCACACACACATAGGGATGCAGAAATGACGTACACTAGCAACAGCAGAACCATAGGGGCGGGATGGCTATCACCAATGCCATACACACCCATAGGGGGATGGATGCCTACCACTACCACCACCCCTACTCAGGGGGGCCTGGATGCCTGTCACTACTACCATCCCCACCCATAGGGGGATGGATGCCTACCACTACCACCACCCCTACTCAGGGGGGCCTGGATGCCTGTCACTACTACCATCACCATTCATAGGGGGATGAATGCCTACCACTACCACCACCCCTACTCAGGGGGGCCTGGATGCCTGTCACTACTACCATCCCCACTCATAGGGGGATGGATGCCTACCACTAACACCACCCCTACTCATGGGTGCCTGAATGCCTACCACTACCACCACCCCTACTCATGGTGGGCTGGATGCCTGTCACTACTACCATCCCCACTCATAGGGGGATGGATGCCTACCACTACCACCACCCCTACTCAGGGGGGCCTGGATGCCTGTCACTACTACCATCCCCACTCATAGGGGGATGGATGCCTACCACTAACACCACCCCTACTCATGGGTGCCTGGATGCCTACCACTACCACCACCCCTACTCATGGGGGCCTGGATGCATGTCACTACTACCATCCCCACCCATAGGGGGATGGATGCCTACCACTACCACCACCCCTACTCAGGGGGGCCTGGATGCCTATCACTACCACCACCCCTACTCATGGGGGCCTGGATGCCTGTCACTACTACCATCCCCACCCATAGGGGGATGGATGCCTACCACTACCACCACCCCTACTCATGGGGGCCTGGATGCCTGTCACTACTACCATCCCCACCCATAGGGGGATGGATGCCTACCACTAACACCACCCCTACTGATGGGGGCCTGGATGCCTACCACTACCACCACCCCTACTCAGGGGGGCCTGGATGCCTGTCACTACTACCATCCCCACTCATAGGGGAATGGATGCCTACCACTAACACCACCCCTACTCATGGGTGCCTGGATGCCTACCACTACCACCACCCCTACTCATGGGGGCCTGGATACCTGTCCTACTACCATCCCCACCCATAGGGGGATGGATGCCTACCACTAACACCACCCCTACTCAGGGGGGCCTGGATGCCTATCACTACCACCACCCCTACTCATGGGGGCCTGGATGCCTGTCACTACTACCATCCCCACACATAGAGGGATGGATGCCTACCACTACCACCACCCCTACTCAGGGGGGCCTGGATGCCTACCACTACCACCACCCCTACTCAGGGGGGCCTGGATGCCTGTCACTACTACCATCCCCACCCATAGGGGGATGGATGCCTACCACTACCACCACCCATACTCAGGGGGCCTGGATGCCTGTCACTACTACCATCCCCACCCATAGGGGAATGAATGCCTACCACTACCACCACCCCTACTCAGGGGGACCTGGATGCCTGTCCCTACTACCATCCCCACTCATAGGGGGATGGATGCCTACCACTACCACCACCCCTACTCAGGGGGCCTGGATGCCTGTCACTACTACCATCCCCACTCATAGGGGGATGGATGCCTACCACTAACACCACCCCTACTCATGGGTGCCTGGATGCCTACCACTACCACCACCCCTACTCAGGGGGCCTGGATGCCTTTCACTACTACCATCCCCACTCATAGGGGGATGGATGCCTACCACTAACACCACCCCTACTGATGGGGGCCTGGATGCCTACCACTACCACCACCCCTACTCAGGGGGGCCTGGATGCCTGTCACTACTACCATCCCCACTCATAGGGGATGGATGCCTACCACTAACACCATCCCTACTCATGGGTGCCTGGATGCCTACCACTACCACCACCCCTATACATGGGGGCCTGGATGCCTGTCACTACTACCATCCCCACCCATAGGGGGATGGACGCCTACCACTAACACCACCCCTACTGATGGGGGCCTGGATGCCTACCACTACCACCACCCCTACTCAGGGGGGCCTGGATGCCTGTCACTACTACCATCCCCACTCATAGGGGGATGGATGCCTACCACTAACACCACCCCTACTCATGGGTGCCTGGATGCCTACCACTACAACCACCCCTACTCATGGGGGGCTGGATGCCTGTCACTACTACCATCCCCACTCATAGGGGGATGGATGCCTACCACTACCACCACCCCTACTCAGGGGGGCCTGGATGCCTACCACTACCACCACCCCTACTCATGGGGGCCTGGATGCCTGTCACTACTACCATCCCCACCCATAGGGGGATGGATGCCTACCACTACCACCACCCCTACTCATGGGGGCCTGGATGCCTGTCACTACTACCATCCCCACCCGTAGGGGGATGGATGCCTACCACTAACACCACCCCTACTGATGGGGTCCTGGGTGCCTACCACTACCACCACCCCTACTCAGGGGGGTCTGGATGCCTGTCACTACTACCATCCCCACTCATAGGGGGATGGATGCCTTCCACTAACACCACCCCTACTCATGGGTGCCTGAATGCCTACCACTACCACCACCCCTACTCATGGGGGCCTGGATGCCTGTCACTACTACCATCCCCACTCATAGGGGGATGGATGCCTAACACTAACACCACCCCTACTCATGCGTGCCTGGATGCCTACCACTACCACCACCCCTACTCATGGGGGGCTGGATGCCTGTCACTACTACCATCCCCACTCATAGGGGGATGGATGCCTACCACTACCACCACCCCTACTCAGGGGGGCCTGGATGCCTGTCACTACTACCATCCCCACTCATAGGGGGATGGATGCCTACCACTAACACCACCCCTACTCATGGGTGCCTGGATGCCTACCACTACCACCACCCCTACTCATGGGGGCCTGGATGCCTGTCACTACTACCATCCCCACCCATAGGGGATGGATGCCTACCACTACCACCACCCCTACTCAGGGGGCCTGGATGCCTACCACTACCACCACCCCTACTCATGGGGGCCTGGATGCCTGTCACTACTACCATCCCCACCCATAGGGGATGGATGCCTACCACTACCACCACCCCTACTCAGGGGGGCCTGGATGCCTGTCACTACTATCATCCCCACCCATAGGGTGATGGATGCCTACCACTAACACCACCCCTACTGATGGGGGCCTGGATGCCTACCACTACCACCACCCCTACTCAGGGGGGCCTGGATGCCTGTCACTACTACCTTCCCCACTCATAGGGGGATGGATGCCTACCACTACCACCACCCCTACTCATGGGGGCCTGGATGCCTGTCCTACTATCATCCCCACCCATAGGGGGATGGATGCCTACCACTAACACCACCCCTACTCAGGGGGGCCTGGATGCCTACCACTACCACCACCCCTACTCATGGGGGCCTGGATGCCTGTCACTACTACCATCCCCACCCATAGGGGGATGGATGCCTACCACTACCACCACCCCTACTCAGGGGGCCTGGATGCCTACCACTACCACCACCCCTACTCAGGGGGCTTGGATGCCTGTCACTACTACCATCCCCACCCATAGGGGGATGGATGCCTACCACTACCACCACCCCTACTCTGGGGGCCTGGATGCCTGTCACTACTACCATCCCCACCCATAGGGGGATGGATGCCTACCACTACCACCACCCCTACTCAGGGGGCCTGGATGCCTGTCACTACTACCATTCCCACTCATAGGGGATGGATGCCTACCACTACCACCACCCCTACTCAGGGGGCCTGGATGCCTACCACTACCACCACCCCTACTCATGGGGGCCTGGATGCCTGTCACTACTACCATCCCCACCCATAGGGGGATGCATGCCTACCACTACCACCACCCCTACTCAGGGGGCCTGGATGCCTACCACTACCACCACCCCTACTCATGGGGGCCTGGATGCCTGTCACTACTACCATCCCCACCCATAGGGGGATGGATGCCTACCACTAACACCACCCCTACTCAGGGGGCCTGGATGCCTGTCACTACTACCATCCCCACCCATAGTGGGATGGATGCCTACCACTACCACCACCCCTACTCAGGGGGGCCTGGATGCCTGTCACTACTACCATCCCCACTCATAGGGGGATGGATGCCTACCACTAACACCACCCCTACTCATGGGTGCCTGGATGCCTACCACTACCACCACCCCTACTCATGGGGGCCTGGATGCCTGTCACTACTACCATCCCCACTCATAGGACGGGTAATGCATGACACAACCGGCATACTCCAACATAAGGAATGTCAGAAAAAGACATCACCCCAACATCATGACAAGCGTGTGTAGTCTGTGTCAAATGCCTACAACACTGAAGATGACAACATACAATGTGACCCCCTATCACATGTGTCACACATAAATGTGTGTGGCCTCCACAATGCAAGCAGACCATGACCACTGTGGGAATGGGGTCTAAACCCCCATCATCACAGTGACCAAAAGGTAAGTTTTGTCATGGAAAAAGCTGCAACAAACCAAACAGAATGGATGATTCCTGGTCACACAACAACAAACACATCAGTGGCAAAGTAGTGGTTGTGTCCCATAGCAACATAGATTGGGTGATGCAAACAGTGCAGTGCAAATAAAACATACCTTTGGCCATGTGCAGACAAACATCACCCATGGGGGCTGACATTGTCAACATTTATCAATTACACAATGACAGAAGTGACCATCATATTGCAGACCCACATATCTGCACCAATGGACACACAAATGTAGATATCCTGTGGAGACTGTAGATGTGAGGTGAACAAATACCATACCATGGCAGCAATGGGACATACAAACCATGATTATTGTGCTGACTGATGACCTAGGAGTCCCAGGGACAGCAGGGGAAATCCACCAAACAACATACAGCCAATGCAACACTAAAGATATGCCAATGCAGTGGTGCAGATGCACAAACACAAACAGGCAGCCTCACACTGCATATCAAACACAACAGGTGATGGGGGGGGGTGTGCCAGTGTCCCCAGGCAAACCCACAACACATGAGGAGGCCTGAATCCCAATTACACAATGTGTATACAGTGCCACACAAAAGTAACTCATGGATCCGATTTCCCTATGTGGGCAATCAGGCATTGTTAGATGAGAGGGAGCCTAAATTACACATGTCACACAAGCTTGTAGGAAGAGCAACCAACACAGCAAGAGACAGACCCACCACAGCACTACTCCCAGGGACACCCCATTGTGGTGACACTAGCCTGCATGATAATCCCACTGTGATGACAAAGGTAGATGTCGTTCACACAGTGAACCACAGCCATGTGTCCAGAGCAACTAACTACCATCACACCTACACAAGCACAAATCAATCAGCACGGCTTGTCAGCCAAGGCCAATATGGAGGTAGGGGTCTAGCCGTGCAACAACTCACATTTGCACACACTCAACACCACACACCTTGATCTCCACCAATGTGCAGCTGTGAAGATCACATGGACTGGTGACATTGCACATGCACCCATGACAATCCCAGGGGGGGGGTGGGAACTAAGGTGTGAAACCCATCACACATGGCCAGTCAACAAGACTCATGAATGTCTGACACACTGCACAGTACGCCGTACATGGGCATGACGTGAAATCCACCCCAATCAATGGGATCTCGGCCACAGTCACACACCAATGAAGTAGCCAAGGTGACACACAAAGAACACACATAGACAACTTCCAACATTGCAGCTCTGACCCTGAGGAGTGGCAGCAGTCACACACACAACATGTCACAATCACTGAAAGCTACCACAAACTGTAAATTACATGACCTGTGTAACCCACAAGTGCCAAGGGGGAATCCTGACTGTGTCCCAGCTGCGTTTGCCCACATCCCCAGCCCTGACAACAAAGACAACTAGGGATGACAACCTCATGAACATTAGTTTGCCATGCACCCACATCCCGGAGAAACCAGGTCCAAGATGCTGGATGAACACAGGACAACTCAGCAAGCATCACAAACCGGAACATCCCTAGGGACACAGCCTGTGTAGGAAAAGGGAAGGGAACACACACAGACATGCTCACACAACACACAACACGGGCCCAGCCAATGCCACGGGATTAGACACTGCCATGAGGGCACTCCACTCCTGTGGCAGGTCAGCTGTGCCAAACCTTGTCTGAGCACGACTCAAACATGTCAGCAGAACACTCGGTCAGTGAGTCAACAACTACAACACACTGAAGGCTCTGCTCACATCAGCCTGAGTACGGGAGTGTCACGTCAGTCATCTGCATACACCCTAAACACGTGTCAAGCAAGTTGCACTGTATACACAGATGAGTCCTTCAACATTGATGTGCTAAACTGCATGTCCAGTGGAGATGGGCACACAGTCAGGGAAATAGAAACATTGAACAGTGGTAAGCACACCAGATGTGCATCAGTGTAAGCCAAAGATGGTAATTTACAAATGCAAAATGTACATCCATGTGTCAAATGCTGAACATTACACCCTCAGACTGCAGCAAAGGATGCTATAGATCCAGACTACATTAGGACACATATCCCATGGACCACATGGAGTCCATCACAGCAACACTTCATTTTCCTGATCTGAACACTATTACAACTGCAAATGCATGATGATACTCATCTACATCATGTACATCCAAAGAAAAACCACAATTAAACAAAAAGAGGCTTTATTCAGCAAATGTTAAATTAAAATTTTAAGTCCAAAAGAAACTAAGGCCAATGGCCAGTCCAAATACACAGTCCCAACAGGGTGATACGTGACAACTTGTCACCCATTGCTTGCCTGCACTGCTATGGACAGGGGACATCCCCCTCGGAGGGGCATACAAGGGGCAGGCCAGGCACCGCAGGGAGAGGATCAGGGGATGCTAGAAGGAGGCAGTGAAGGGGTGGTGGGTGCAGGAGTGTCACCGGCAACTGCAGTGGAGGTGTCTGACTCAGTGGGGGCCGGCACCACTGTAGGGCACAACTCAGATGTTGTGGGTGCTGCAACCACTCCAGTGGGCTGGTCAGAAGGAGTGGACTGGGTCCCCACTGCAGTGCCCGAGTCAGACGGGGTGATTTTGGACTCCACTGCAGTGCACAACTCCAAGGGAGTGGAAGGGGGGGCAGATGAGGTGGGCAGGACAGAGGGGGGGGACCCGGTCTCCACACCAGTGGCACAAACAGGCAGAGCGTCTGGTTTGGGGGTGGAAGAGCAAGTGGTAGGGGGGAGGGCCTAAGCAGTTTGGGGATGCGGTATCAGTGTGTGGGGGAACCTGGGGCAGGGTGTGGCGGGGGAACCTGTGCAGTGGTGGCCTGGGGGATGGAGGAGAGAGACTGTGTGGTGGAGCTGCGTGGTGGTGGTGGTGGGGTCTTGCCCTTCCTGGTCCGGGGGACTTACGAATGGGGTCCTCTGTCTGCCTGTGCCTGGGGGAGGGTGTCCGGGTGTGAGGGGCACTCCCCTCTGTGTGTGGTGGTCGCCTCTTCCGCCTGGACTTCGTGTCAGGTGTATCTGTGGGGAAGAGGCCAAGCTCACAGAGGAAGAGCTTCTGGGAGGGGGGGAGTTGCAGGTGAGGCAAGGGAAGGGCTTTTGGAGGGAGAGGCATCTGAGGACTGCGCAGTGCTCGTGGATGCGTGTGTGTCTGGGCCCCAGCCCCTGTGAGTGAGGTATCAGTCCCCTGACTGTGCGTGCGTGTGCATCTGGATTTTGGTGTGTGTGTCTGTGTGCTGCTTGTGTCTGTGCTGGTGCGTGCCGGTGCCGGTGTGTGTGTGCTTGGGACAGGTAGGGTGCTGGGTATTATGGATGAGGCAGAGGTAGGAGGGGGGAGGGACTGTTGCAGGAGGGACACTGCTGCCGTCAGTGAGGAGGCCATGGACTGATTGGTCCAATGTAGGGCAGACATGCCAGATGACATGCCCTCCATGAATGACACCAGTTGTGTCAAAAGACCCGTGTGTGCATGGAGGACACTCAGAATTGATGTCTGCCCTACATGGATCTGTTTCAGCAAGTCCACAGACTCCACACTCAGGGCAGCAGGGGGACAGGGGCAGGGGTGCGGTGCCTGGCATGAAGGAGACACGCTCCCCTACACGGGAGCCTCCACGGACATGTGGGATGGGAGCAGATGGGAGGGTGGAGATGGTGGTGGTGGCGGGGACAGACTTGCTTGACGTTGCCTCTGGTCTGCTGACACCCGCCTCCACAAGGGAGTCCTCACTGGAGATGCTGTTTTCCCCAGCCGAGGTGGTCGTAGCTGAGGTATCCTCAGTGTGGCTCCCCTCACCCTTCGTGCCACTGGGTCCCTCAGTCTCCCATGCAGTGGACCCAGTCTGGCTCTGCCGCTCCTCTTGGTCCGTGGAGCTGTCTCCTCCTGTGGCCGTGGATGTATCTGCAAACAATCAGGATAAACAGAGCAACATTAGTCACCTGTGCTGACCACACACACCACAGTAAGTACAGCACATCACAGAGCAAGCCCTGCCATCATTTGCTAGACATTGCAATTCGTGCTGACACTGATTTCAAGAAGCCCATTGTCTGCCTGACAGTCAGTCATGCCACACATATCCTACCTGTCCATGCACCCATCTGTCTGCTGCCTGTTGTATGCGACTAATCATATGTGCACACATGCACCACATACACAGTTGTTGGACATCCAAGAGTATATATGGAAATGTGTCACTCCAAACACATGCCATCTCCTGCCACTGACTCAGTACATGTGTCAGGAAAAGTGATGGGCAAAGTCTCTGTTGATATGCGGGTTTTGCTTCCATCACCAGACACAATGATGTCCTCATGTCCTGATAGACAATGCAACAATGGTGTGCATGCAGGACATATCACACCACTGCTGGATCACCCTTTGCGATTGGAATGTCATGGCACAGGCCTTTCTGGCAAGTCAGTCATAACTGTCTCCTGTCACAGGGGCAGTGCATACACACAACACCAGTCTGCACTGTGTCACAATCAGGGGAGTTTTAGAAATGTAAGTCCTGTAGCTGACATGTGCACCCCTGGCCACCCACATCATGAGGACTGAGATGATCCCACGTCAATCAAATGAGACATTTGAGTGACTGAAAACACAAATCCATACACATGAGCACTTCACCGTCTGATGAGAATGAACCAAAGCTGCCGGCACCTCAATGTTTCATACAACATTGTGCACAGTCAAGGGATCAGAGACCTATGCATTGACCTATGTGCAGATCCCATAGTCATAACTCAGATGGCTGGCCACCCCAAATTGTTAAACACTCCAGGAGTCCAAATAGCAAGGCCACACCACGGTCACACAGAGGCAAACACCTGAGTGCACTCTTCACAATGCCCAATATGTATGCTGACACACGGGAGTGGGAGAACAGAGTGCCTTCGATGTACGGAGTAGGCATTACAGTCCTGGTCCATGTGCAACATGGTATTACCCTGAAAACTAGGCAGGTGGCAATGCATGTGTCACACACATGATGTACATACTTCTGAGGCCCCTACCTTGGTCTCTGCAGCAGCATGGGTGTGTGGCACATACCCCAGACATGTGGTGAGTCAGAGCAGCAATTGGAACACATATTAAAGCCATACCCAGAGTACATGTCAGATCACAGGCAATGTGAGCAATTGTACCACCCATGCAGCCCACCCACAAAGTTCCTGTAACTGATGCTGTCCCCAACTTGAACCACAGGTAACTGCAAGTACACAGTACCCAAGTGACCTAAGTCACAGACTGTAAGGGCCACACCTGTGTATCAGATGAGGAGGGGGCATGACACAAGTGAGGGACATGAGTCCAGGACAACATGACAGTTGTACTGTGGAAGTGGAACCAGGCTAAAGGAGTGCATAGAGCATGTCAGTCATAGTACACAGTTGAGGCTAGCACTTACCCCCTCCTTGCTGCTGTCTGGCCTTCAGCTGCCCATCCAGGTCAGGGAAAACCACCGCCAGGATCCGGAGCATGTGGGAGGTCAGGGTCCGGTGTCCGCCCCTCCTGCGAGGAGGCGACAGCTTCAGCTGGACCCTTGCGATCCTCCGGGTCCAGCCCCGAAGGTCTTGCCACCTCTTCTGGCAGTTGCGGATCCTGCGCCTGTAGACCCCCACAGATCGTACTGCCCGGACGATGGTCAGCCAGATCTCCTGCTTCTGGTGGGCATCAACCTGTGAGGATGACAAAGTGAAAAGGCCATTACTACACATGCAACATTTCCGTGCATCACACAGTTGGATATACATGTCTCAATCACAGGGGCATATGATCTACACAGGTAGTGCAACTATGGCTATGAACAGTTTGCCAGCAGTTACTAAATGGTATCATTGCCTGGGAAGTCAAACCTTGTTGGAATGCACTGTTACTGCACTATACCTGTTCAGTGCATGTGACTACACACTTTGGGGGTGACAACTACTCAGTGAGCATGCTAGCCACTGGTGTACACACTGTACGTCTTGCTAGTCAGACAACATGCACAATTAGTAAGGCAGTGGACAGCACACTCACCTGCTCCCCTGGTTTCCCATACAGCTTGCTGTACTGTGGAAGGAGGCTGTCCAGCAGGGCCTGGTTCTCCTCAGTGCTGAAGGCTGGGGCTCTATCCACAGTACGTGCCATTGCAGTAGCCAGAGGATGCAGAGACAGCAGCAGTGGTAGTGGCAGATGTCGTCCTGGAGCATGTTGTGCAGGCAAGTGAGCTCTCAGGGGAACAGCCAGCATTATATGTGTGCTGCAGAGGCAGATACTGTCCCATGTGTCCAAAGTGATAGGTCCAAGTCGTTTGCATCTTCTGAATCTGGCCAATCCATGGAATTGCACCACTTATACACGCCCACAGCATCCTTCAAAAGTTCAACTTCATGACACCCATTAATTTGCAACATTGTTGTGGGTGGCCAACTGAATTCACTGCATCCGACTCGTTAAAGGTTCGAAAACGCGTCTGTTACCATGTCAGGCCATAGCCAATGCGTGCGCACCGATCGGTCCATTGCTGTAGAACGCGTATTTCGAAAAACAACACGTATCCGTTCACATCATATGCAATGTCCAATGCGTGCGCAGCGATCGGTCCATTGCTGTACAACGCGTCTCTGCTCACATCATATGCAATGTCCAATGCGTGCGCACCGATCGGTCCATTGCAGTACAACGCGTATCCGCTCACAGCATATGCAATGTCCAATGCGTGCGCACCGATCCGTCCATTGCTGTACAACGAGTCTCCGCTCACATCATATGCAATGTCCAATGCGTGCGCACCGATCGGTCTATTGCTGTACAACGCGTATCCGCTCACATCATATGCAATGTCCAATGCGTGCGCACCGATCGGTCCATTGCTGTACAACGCGTATCCGCTCACATCATATGCAATGTCCAATGCGTGCGCACCGATCGGTCCATTGCTGTACAACGCGTCTCCGCTCACATCATATGCAATGGCCAATGCGTGCGCACCGATCGGTCCATTGCTGTACAACGCGTCTCCGCTCACATCATATGCAATGGCCAATGCGTTTTTTGGGTGGCACTTGGGGGCAGCCACTCCCAGGCTGTGCACGTGTTCATGAGGACAGAATCCTTTGTGTGTTGTGCACATGACCACTGTGATGTGCAACTGTTCATTTCAGAGCATGTGGCATGGTCACATTTCCAGGTTGTGTATGTGTATGTCATGTCACATACCCCCTGAGTCCCATGTGGGAAGGTATGTACGTCACAGGGTGACCCATTGCCACAATAGGGATGGCCCTCCACAGTCTGTGTGCATGTTGTGTTTCCGATGTCTCTGATTCATGTGCACAATGGGAGACAGTCTCCACATCCACGTTATTTGTGCATGGACTTTGATGTTGTGCGTGTGTGTGTCACAGACGTCCATGTCTGTCCTGCAGAGGCAACAGGGGCCACTACCTGTGGGAGTCATGGTTGTTTTGCTGACGTGTACATGATACGCCATGTCATGCCAGTGTCCATGTGGCAATACAGGGTCCCTGGGAATCTACCTGTCAATGAGCTGTGATGCCTGTGGCACATCTGTCCTGACATGTCACTGTGGTGTGTGTTTGGAACGTGACAGCAGTAAATGGGTACTGTGACACAGCCTAATGATTTCCCATAGCACAACCTGGAACTTGTTGTCAACACATGTTGAACTGTGATGTTAGATGTTGGCCATGTAGGTGCCATATATGTCCATTCAGAACGGCACACACATCAGGTACTTGTGTCTCGTAATGATGTATCATGTGATATTGAGTATGGTCAATGGCACATATGTGGGGTGACTGACAATCTTTCTTTCTTCACCTATGCACTGCAGGGCACCAGCTGTCCATAGACCATTCCCTGACCTTGCAACGATGGTGGAACGTGACTGCATCCGATGGTACCGCTTCAACAGGGCGCTGATTGAGGAATTGGCGATGCGGTTGGCCCCACATTTGCAACCTGGCCGGCCATACCCTACAGCGCTGACCCCCAAGGTGAAGGTGATGGCAGCCCTACACTTCTTTGCCACCGGTACCTTTCAACACACTGTGGCGTCTGCTGGTGGGATGTCACAGACCATGTTCAGCCGTGTGCTACGTGATGTTTTGGAGGCAATGTTGAGATACCTGAACCAGTACATCTATTTCCCTAAACGTCAACAACTCACTGACGTCAAGAGTGACTTCTATGCCCTGGGGAGGATGCCACATGTCATTGGCTCCATTGATGGGACACATGTGGCTTTGGTACCACCACAGGCACATGAGCAGGCATACAGGAACAGGAAACATTATCATTCGATCAATGCTCTGGTGGTATGTCTTGCAGATATGTGCATCTCACATGTGTGTGCCCGTTTCCCCGGTTTGGCACACGATGCCTACGTGATGAGGAGTAGTCGCATCCCGAGGATGATGTCACAGATGCAGAACCAGCGTGCCTGGCTTGTCGGTGTGTACTGACTTTGTACCATTGTGTGTGTTCTGCTATGTTGTATTCCGCCCTCTTTTCCAACTCAGCTAATGTGCAATTGTCTGTCTGTAGGTGACTCCGGATACCCCAACATGCCGTGGTTGCTGACACCCCTCAGGAACCCTGTGACACCAGCCCTGATGCACTACAATGAGGCACATGGTCGGACCAGGAGAGTGATCGAGCGAACATTTAGTCTCCTGAAGAGCCGCTTCCGCTGCCTAGACAAGACAGGAGGGGCCCTCCCATATGCCCCAGCAAAGGTGTGGAAGATTGTCATCGTCTGCTGCATGCTACACAACCTGGCAGTGCGGAAGGAGTTGCCTCTCATCCTGGATGACGATGACCAACATTCGCCACCTGTGGAGGATCCTGGCCTGGGCCACGATGCCAATGATGATGATGATGATGAGGGTGATGTCCGCACACAGCTCATCACCAACTTCTTCAGCTGAATGTGAGTATCCAGAGAGTTGTCATGTCAATGATGTGAGTTTGCATGATATGTGTGGGTGGTGCTCTGGTGCTGTTTGAGTGTGGCCATGTGCTACTTGACTGGATGCGTGCAGCGATGTGTCCTTACAGGTAGTGTGTACTCCCCAACAGTGTTGACATGCTTACTTGGTTTTGTGTAGGTATCTTGTGACATGTATTGGGCATGAGTATTGCAGTTCTGTCCTGTTCTTCAGTGCTTTTGACTGTGTGTAATGTCTGTCCTTCACAGGGTGCTTACAGAGTTGTTTGGTCAACTTGGATCCCCCGACACCATGATTCAGCTTTCAGGGTGGCAGCAGTCGTTTCCCTACAGGTGATGTGCCACACACCCCTGGACTTTATTTCTTCTATACTTTTTGACTGTGTGGCCACAGCCACGTGGGATTACCTTGCATTTGCAGTGGAAACAACATGTTACAAATGTGTAATAAACCTGTGCTTCACTTTGGGATGTGCGTTGTCTGTGGTCACACATCTGACTGACATTTGCTTACTGCACCTGTGGGCTAGTTAACACAGACTCTGAATAGGTGTGGTGTCTGTGCATTCCACTGTATTTCCTGGCAACATCAGTGTAGGCGATGAGTCAGATGGCCCTGGTGTCTATGTGTTGTGTAGCCCTAGTGGTGTGTCTCCCTCATATGTGTCACGTCGCCATGACTCACATGACGGTGTTGAACTTGCTGTGGCAGTTAGCATGCACAGTGTCATTTAGCAGATCATCATCTCCATGACAAAAACAACGTTGGAATCACAATAGAGGCAAGTATGGTGTATTAGTGACTTTATTTACATACATGTGTGAGGATAGTGCACAGGATGGTGGGTGCTGTACATTGGTATTGGAATCCAAAGTTCCCAGATGAGTTGGAAGTGTTGGTAGCAGAAATGTCCTGAGTAAAGTCCACAGTCATCTGATACATTAGTCCAACTTAAACTCCCCATGTCATGTGGGAGAGTTGTGTTGCATTCGACAGGGTGAACAGTTTGCACACAAAGGAGAATTTCCAGAACAGGTGTTGGGTTCCTGGGGGATGTACATGGCCATTGGCCTCTCAGTTGTCCTTCCTCGGACGACCCCTCTTCTTTCTGGGGGACCCTCACGTGCAGGCCGCTGCGGTGCAGAGGACTCTCCACCAGAGTCATCCTCCCTCCCTGTGGCAGTTGCAGTTGTTGCGGCACCAGATGTTGTGGGCACACAGGGAGGTGTGGACATGTTGGTGCTAATCTGGCGGAGGCATGTCAATATGTCCCTCTGCACCGCTGTCAGTTCTTCCAATGTGTCCCACTTGGACTCCATGCCAGACATGTGTGTCTCCACACGGGACATGTGTGTCTCCACACGGGACATGTGGGAGTCCAAGCGGGCATGATGGGCAGCCTGCTGCTGTTGAATGTCCTTGAGGATCCCCACTACCTGGCTGACCTCTCCGGTGCTATTCTGGTACGCATCAGCAATGCGTGCCAGTTGTGGGTCATCATGCAGTCCAGACCCCTCTGCAAACAGCGATCTCTGCCTACCACCCCTCCCACCACCCCTGGACAAACGTGCGGGAGCTGCCGTGGCACGCACAGGTGACCCTTGGCCCCCTTGGGGGTTGGTACTGGCGTTGTTGTCCATTGCTTCACGGTGGGCTGTGGTCCCTGTGCTGTTGTCATTCAGTGTCCTTGGTCTGTCCGTGTCGGCGGGGGTGGTCTGTGTGTTGGCAGATGTTGGAGGAATGGGTGCAGGGGGTGCAGATGGTGGTCCTGCTGGTGCTGCATGATGACTCACACCGGAGGTGCCAGGTTGGTCTTCGCCATCCGATGAGGGCAGAGGCAGTTCCACACCAGAGAGCTCAGGGTCCCCCGGAGCCTGGGACAGGGACTCCTCCTCATCTGCTGCTGTTTCCCCATCATCACCTGTGTTTGGAAGAGACACACAATGTATGTTATGTTTCTGCAGGCATCAATGGTTCAAACACATGACAGTTGTGACTGTACCTCTGGATGCGGCCCTGTACATTGCATTGTCCTAAGTTGTCACAGTCAGAGGTTGATATTGGTGTGGCTCATTGTCCTGCCAACCTGATGCATTTCAATGTGGATGTTGAGGTGTGTGCATGACCAGCATTGGTGGTATTTGGTTGACATCCGGACCTCCTTCTCCCCCCAGCCCAGTTATCCCACCATGAAGCATACCACCCTTGCAGTGGGTGCAGGTTGACTCTCAGGATGTCATTCAGTGGTGTCCTGCTGTTGGTTGGTGCCCAGTTCCCAGCAAGGCCTGGTACTCCCCACAACAGAGCACCATTGTCAGACATCTTTGAAGTGGCTTTTCACTCCCTGTGAGGTGTGCATGCTTCAGTGTGAGCTTGCTGGGCCATGTGGGTGGGGGTTGTTGAGCTGTGACTACCACTCCCATCATGCTATTGCCTACACCCCCCTTCCCAGCATGCACATACTTCCTTCCTTTTGAGTGGACTTCACTGTGTGTGAGTGTGACAGCAATGGCAAGATGGCTGACAGTGTGGTCCTGTTGTTTGTTGGTGCACAGTTCCCAGCAGGGCCTTGTGCTCCCCACAGCTGAGGCCAGTGTCAGACATCTTTGAAGTGGCTTTTCACTCCCTGTGAGGTGTGAATGCTTCAGTGCGAGCTTGCTGGGCCATGTGGGTGGGGGATGTTGAGCTGTGACTACCACTCCCATCATGCTATTGCCTACACCCCCCTTCCCAGCATGCACTTACTTCCTTCCTTTTGAGTGGTCTTCACTGTGTGTGAGTGTGACAGCAATGGCAAGATGGCTGACAGTGTGGTCCTGTTGTTTGTTGGTGCACAGTTCCGAGCAGGGCCTTGTGCTCCCCACAGCTGAGGCCAGTGTCAGACATCTTTGAAGTGGCTTTTCACTCCCTGTGAGGTGTGCATGCTTCAGTGTGAGCTTGCTGGGCCATGTGGGTGGGGGATGTTGAGCTGTGACTACCACTCCCATCATGCTATTGCCTACACCCCCCTTCCCAGCATGCCCATACTTCCTTCCTTTTGACTCTGCTTCCCTGTGGGTTAGTGTGCCTGTGCTGACAGGATGGCTGACAGTGTCGTCCTGGCATTTGTTTGGCTACAAGTCCCAAAAGTGTCCCTATGCTTCACACAGCATAACCCAGTGTGGTAGTTCTTTGCGGGATATTTAATTAGAGTGTGAGGCAATGCATTCTCCCAGGTGAGTTGTGTGGAGTTTGTGTTAAGGGGGTGTGTGAGAAAAGCTGCTGGTAACTATGGTCAGAGCTGTCAGTCGTCCTTCCCACCCAGCCAGAACGTACTTCCATTGCAGGGAGTGCAAGTTGGCTTTCAGGATGTCAGTCAGTGGTGTCCTGCTGTTGGTTGGTGCACAGTTCCCAGCAGGGCCTTGTGCTCCCCACAACAGAGCACCATTGTCAGACATCTTTGAAGTGGCTTTTCACTCCCTGTGAGGTGTGCATGCTTCAGTGTGAGCTTGCTGGGCCATGTGGGTGGGGGATGTTGAGCTGTGATTACCACTCCCATCATGCTATTGCCTACACCCCCCTTCCCAGCATGCACATACTTCCTTCCTTTTGACTCTGCTTCCCTGTGGGTTAGTGTGCCTGTGCTGACAGGATGGCTGACAGTGTCATCCTGGCGTTTGTTTGGCTACAAGTCCCAAAAGTGTCCCTATGCTTCACAGAGCATAACCCAGTGTGGTAGTTCTTTGTGGGATATTTAATTAGAGTGTGAGGCAATGCATTCTCCCAGGTAAATTGGGCCTGATTCACAGAACTAACTTACGTCAAAAACGTAAAGTTGGTACTTTTTGGTATTCACAGAATACACTTACTCATTTTGGTATTCACAGAAGGCACTTACTCATTTCGGTATTCACAGAAGTTAGTAGTCCTAACTTTAGGACTCCTAAATGCCTTCTGTGAATACTCGAAAGTCTTAAAGTTAGGATTTTTCTCAGTTTAGGAGTAGTAAAGTTAGGACTCCTAACTTTAGGACTCCTAAATGCCTTCTGTGAATACCGAAAGTCTTAAAGTTAGGATTTTTCTCAGTTTAGGAGTAGTAAAGTTAGTAGTCCTAACTTTAGGACTCCTAAATGCCTTCTGTGAATACCGAAAGTCTTAAAGTTAGGATTTTTCTCAGTTTAGGAGTAGAAATCCTAACTTTAAGACTTTCGGTATTCACAGAAGGCATTTAGGAGTCCTAAAGTTAGGACTACTAACTTCTGTGAATACCGAAATGAGTAAGTGCCTTCTGTGAATACCAAAATGAGTAAGTGTATTCTGTGAATACCAGAATGTACTAACTTTACGTTTTTGACGTAAGTTAGTTCTGTGAATCAGGCCCGTTGTGTGGAGTTTGTGTTAAGGGGGTGTGTGAGAAAAGCTGCTGGTAACTATGGTCAGAGCTGTCAGTCCTCCTTCCCACCCAGCCAGATATCCCACCATGGAACGTGCTTCCATTGCAGGGAGTGCAAGTTGGCTTTCAGGATGTCAGTCAGTGGTGTCCTGCTGTTGGTTGGTGCACAGTTCCCAGCAGGGCCTTGTGCTCCCCACAGCAGTACCCAGTGTCAGCCATCTTGTCAATTCTTTTCCACTCCCTGTGATGTGAGCATGGTTCAGAGTGGTGTTGATGTGCAAATTGTGAGGGTGACCAATATCTGTGACTACAACTCCCATCATGCTATTGCCTACACTCACTTCACCAGCATACACAGAATTCCTTCCTTTCAGTGAGCTGCCCTGTGAGGTGGTGTTCTAGTGGTGGCAAAATATCTGACTGTGTTTGTTGGTTATATTTGTGCCACTGCCTTGCTCTATTTGTTGTTAGGTTTGTACATGTCATGACACAGTTGCATGTCACTATGAGATGGCATGTATTGTGTTTATCTGACTAACATACACATCTTGGGATGATTATCTTTTAGTTGCTGTGGATTTGCTAAGGGTGCATGGTTTGACTATCCCCTTGACAGTGATGTGTGTGTATTGTCACACAATATTGTGTATATTGGTTGTGTACTCACCAGGCTCTGGGATGTTTGATAGTCCATATACGCTCAATGGTGGTAGGATGGCCCGCACCTTCTCCTCCCAGGGCCTGAGGTATAGTGGTTTGGCAGGAGGGCCACTGCCGGTGCGCTGACTCACGGCATAGTCCTTCTTGAGTAGGTCCTTGACCCTCCTGTGCACATCATACCACCTATTCTGGATGTCTTCCTTTGTGCGCAAACATGGTGATTGTGCGTTCACCCTGTCGACGATCCTCTCCCACATCTTGGTTTTCTGCGACATGGGGGTCTGTTGGACCAATGTACCAAACAACTGTGGCTCTACCCTGAGGATCTCATCTACCAGGACTTCCAATTCACTGTCTAGGAACTTTGGATTCTTCTTTGGGGGCATGGTGATGGGTGGTGGTGGGGATTGATGTGTGTGTGAGTGTGCAAGTGAGGGTGGGTGAGAGTAGGTTTTGCTGGGTGTATGTGAGGGTGCTATTTGGGAGGTGCTAATGGTGTGTGGCTTGTGTGATGGATGAGTTGTGAGTGTGTCTGTGGTTGCTGTCTGATGGTGTTCTGTGCTGGCAGGTCAGTTGAATTTGCAAAGGATCATGGTAGGGATTTGTGGCCTTTATATGGGTGGAGTTGTGGGTGTGTCCTTGTTCCATGTTTTTTCCCCACTGTATTTATTGACTTTGTCATTGCTTGTTTGGCCCTTTTTTTGTATTTTTTCCTTTGAGTTTTTTAGGCATGTAGGCGACGTTCTACTGACAGAGTAGGACGCTGCAGTTGGCTCGTGCGGGCTTCTCCGAGTCTTTCAAGCTGTGTTCCTGCTGGGTTTCATGTGCGGCGTACACGTCGGTCGCGGAGTATTGGGTTGCTTCGGCTGGGTTTTGTATGCGTGTCGGTCGTACGGCTTGGGCTCCGTGCGACTCGGTCTGGTTTTCCACGCATTGCATCGTACTGCGCGGGTCGGAGTTCGCGGGTACGTTACGGTTGGGTTCATTCCTGGTGCGTGTCGGTCGCTTCGATTCGCGTAGTTTCCCGGCCGGATAGCTTGTTTCCGTGCGGTTCGGTCATTCGGCTTGTGATCCGTACGAGTCGGTCGTGATTCACATGCATTTCATCGTACTACGCGGGTCGGGCAGCGCCGGTACGTGTCGGTCGGACAACATTCCCGTACCGAGTCGATCGGTATGTTTTCCGGCCCGAATCGGAATCGGCCCCATAGTCTACAAGATGATGCTGGTAAAACAGGGAACAGAAGTAGATGAAATGTTTTCATTAATAAGTGAAAGTGAATTTCCAGAAGAATTAAGAACAACAGTTAATCCAGAGGTATGGGATTTTACAGGAAAAGACATTGGGCTAATGACAAATATAGACCCAGTTAAAGTGACAGTGAAAGAAGGTGCAGTGTATCCAAATACCCGACAATACAAAAAGAGTCCAGAAGTAAAAGCAGGAATTATTCCAGAAATCGAACGAATGGTTAAACAAGGTATTCTAAAAGAGGTGCTGGGAAGTCCCTGTAATTCGCCAATAATGGGACTGAAAAAGCCTAGTGGAAAGTACAGAATAGTGTAAGACCTACGAAAAATAAATAAAATTGTCATTCCCTGTTGTCCAATTGTGCCAAATCCAGCAGTAAATCCTTTACCAAATACCCTGGAATGCAGGATGGTTTACAGTAATTGATTTATGCCAAGCGTTCTTTTCTATTCCTTTGCATCCAGACAGCCAGTATCTTTTTACGTTTAAATTTGAAGATCGTATTTACGGGTGGTGTCGTGTTCCTCAAGGGTACACAGAGAGTCCTTCAATTTTCAATCAAATCTTGAAAAAGTGGTTGGAGTCATTGATCATGCCTGAAATTCTGTGTTGGTTCAGTACATTGATGACCTATTGGTGGCATCAAAAACACAAGAAGATTGTGTCACAGATACAATTGCACTACTGAACCATTTGGCTGAAGGAGGACACAAAGTGTCTCCAGAAAAATTACAGTTATGTCAACAAGAAGTAAGATATTTAGGGCATAAAATAGAAAGAGGAGTTAGAAAAGTGACACCAGAAAGAATAAAAATAATCAAAGAAATGCAATTGCCACAAACACAGAGAGAAATGAGAATGTTTCTAGGATTGGTTGGATACTGTAGGCAAGGGATTAATGGTTTCTCCATGTTAGCGAAGCCACTAATACAGATGACCCAGAAACGGGCAAAAGATCCGATTGATTGGAATGATGATTGCCTAGAGGCATTTGTGAGATTAAGAAATTATCTGTGTGAAGCTCCTGCTTTGGGCATGCCTGATTATACGAAAGATTTTGCTTTGTTCTGTTGTGAAAGAGAAAATTGTGCACTTTCAGTTTTGACACAGAGACACGGATTGAGCCGACGTCCAGTGGCATATTTTTCAGCCACATTGGACCCGGTGGCCTCAGCATTACCTGGCTGCTTAAAGGCAGTAGCTTCTACTTGTATGAGTCTGGAGCAAAGTGAGTCAATAGTGATGGGACATCCAGTAAAGGTTTTTGTTCCACACTCAGTTGAGATTCTTTTGACCAGAACAAGAACACAGCACCTCATGCCTAGTCGTTTGACAAAGTATGAAAGAGTGATTTTGGGAGCTGAGAATGTGACTGTAACAAGGTGTACGATTTTGAACCCAACCACCCTATTACCAGATCCCTGTGATGAAGAAGTGAGAAACGAAAGTGATCATGATTGTTTGGATGTGACTGAGTTATGCACGAAGCCCCGCCCGGATATAAGAGAGTCACCTTTGAAAGAGGCGGATCATTAGTTATTTGTAGATGGCTCCTGCCTCAGGACACAAGAAGGGGGACTAAGTGCTGCATATGCTGTTTGCAAAATTTTAGGGGTAATTGAAGCATCCTGTTTACCTGAGGTCAAGTCTGCACAAGTAGCTGAATTGGTAGCCTTAAAAATGGCATGTAAAAAGGGGAAAAATTGGAGAATAACCATATTTACGGACAGCCAATATGGTTTCGGAATTTTGCATGACTTGGCCAGCTTTGGATGCAAAGGGGATTTCTCACTTCCTCAGGATCTCCTATCAGAAACGGCAAAAATGTGAAAGATTTATTGGAAGCATTGCAATTGCCAAAAGAAATAGCAGTTGTAAAATGTGCTGCACATCAGTCAGGAAATGACTATGTGACTGCTGGCAATAATTATGCTGACCAAGTGGCAAAATACTGTGCTAAAAATGCAGTGGCCATAAACAGAAAAATTGAAACGGGTGAAACCAGATGCCAACTTATGTACCTCTCAGTACCAGAAACATGGGATGAGATTAGACAGTTGCAGGAAGAAGTTGAGGTAAAGGAAAAAGAAATCTGAATGAAGGCAGCCTGTACAAAGAGACCACATGATGAAGTATGGCTGTATTTAGATGGAAGACCGGTCATGCCAGATTGTTTGCTTTCGAAAATGGCAAGAGTGTATCATGGAGCAACACACATAGGGAGAGATTCAATGATCAGGCTATTCAGACAGAGTTGGTACAATCCGAAGTTCAGGGTAGTGGCAGAGAGCCTTTGCCAGAGATGCTTGACCTGTCAACAGCAGAACCCAGGAAGAAAGACAGTGGTAAACTGGGGAAAAATAGGAAAGGCAGAAGGACCCTTTACCAGATTACAGTTAGATTTTATTGAATTACCCCCATGCAATGGACTGAAATATGTACTTATCATAGTATGCCTTTTCTCAAGGTGGGTGGAGGCCTACCCGACTCGAAGAAATGACAGTCGCAAAATTGTTGTTGAGGGAGTTAGTGCCGAGATTTGGTTTTCCAGTCCCTTTGGAATCAGATAGAGGCCCTCATTTTAATAATGAGATAATTCGATTAATCTGTGCTGCATTTAACATTGAACAAAAACTGCACTGTGCTTATCGTCCAGAGGCTTCTGGAATTGTTGAGCAAATGAATGGCACAATCAAGTCAAGATTGGGAAAGGTGTGTGCATCTACAAAACTGAAATGGCCAGATGCATTACCTCTTGTGTTAATGGGTCTCAGAAGCATTCCAGACAGAAAAACAGGAATGAGTCCACATGAGATTCTCATGGGAAGGGCTATGAGACAGGCATTTATTCCTGGAAATAAACTAATGAGTATAACTGATGATCTGGTATTGGACTATTGCAAAGGATTGGCTGAAATTATGCGTTCTATCTCTCACCAGGTTGGAGAAGACACAGTTGAAAGACAGCCAGACCAAGCGCATGATTTGAATCCTGGAGATTGGGTGCTGGTAAAGAAACACGCAAGAAAGTCGTGCTTAGCGCCAAGGTGGGATAAACCGCGACAAGTCATACTAGTCACTACCACAGCAGTGAAGTGTGAAGGTTTGCCCAATTGGATTCATGCCAGCCATACCAGAAGAGTAACGAGCCCATCAGAACAACAAGAGCAACCACTGACTGAGCAAGCTGAAGCGTCAGGTGTTGTAAACTGTGAAGTTGAAGAATCTAGAGTGATAGATTATGAAAGACAACCATATGACGAACAGCACGAGATAAGTCAGGAAGAATGGATCCCAGTAAATGAAATAATCGATGATGCTATACAGACCAGAAGAAGAACAGAAAGGATAAGACAGGAAAGTAGACAGGAAAGTAGACAGGAAGAGACAGGGGAAGAAGAACACACTCAGGTAAAGACTGAAAAAGACACACACAAACCTGAGGAGGGAAAAATAGAAGAACACGTTCAGGTGGAAGAAGAAAGTTTTGAATTAAGACCTGAACAGGACCAGTTAGAGTTAGAAGAACAAGTTCAGGCAGAAGAAGAAAGGTTTGAACTAAGACCTGAACAGGACCAGATAGAATTAGAAGAACAAGCTCAGAAAGAAGTAGAACAAAATATAGTAGAATCTGAGCAGGAAGAAGCAAGAGAAGGTATAAGCACAGAAAACGAAGAAACAGAACAAATTGTGCCCAGAATAAATGAAATAGTTTAGTTTTAGTTCAGTTTTAATCATTTATAGAGCGCTTGGTTACACCACACGGTGTGTCACCGCGCTGAGACATCAGAGAATAAGAGGAGTTAAATTATTTGACAGATATTACAGGACGCGTGGACTCCAAGTCTGGATGTTATTCTATTTGGCAAACATCCAGGTCTTTAGTTGTTTGCGGAATTTGCTTTCACATGGCTCTATTCTTAAGGCCATTGGAAGAGAGTTCCATGTTTTTGCCGCAAGGTATCTGAAAGAGCGTGCTCCCATTCTTGCTCTGTATATCCTAGGTACCGCCACTAGTGCTTTCCCTGTGGATCTTAGGCTCCGTCCAGGGGTGTATTTGGTTAGCAGTGGATGTAGGTATTTGGGACCGTTCATAGTAAGAATGCAGTGACAGTAACAGAGTGCTTTAAACGTGACTCTTTTGTCCACTCGGAGCCAGTGTAGTTTTGACAGGGCCTTACTCGTGTTGGCTCTTCTTGGCAGACTGAGCACCAGTCGTGCCGCTGCGTTTTGCACCCTCTGTAGGTTAGACAATCCTTTTTTGGTGGCGCCTAGATATAGGATATTGCCATAGTCCACTTGGGAGGTTATTACCGCATGGAGTATTGTTTCCTGGCTTTTGCCGGTAGTAAATCTAGGATCTTTCTCATGACTTTCATGGCTCCATAGCATTTTCCCGCTACCTTCCGAATCTGGCTTTCGAAAGTTAGTTCGGAATCAAACCATATTCCTAGGTTTTTTACCTCAGCTTTTGGGGTCGGTAGTTGGCCTAGTGCCTCAGGCCACCACGCGGATGACCATATAGTTGGTTCCTTTCCTACAATCATTACCTCCGTTTTATTCCCATTTAGCCTGAGGCAGTGGTTCGTCATCCAGTCGGCCACCTCTTCTAAGCATTTGGAGAAGCGGATTGCTGCCTGATCCTCCTTTTGTGACAGCAGCACAATTAGCTGCGTGTCATCCGCATAGGAGACAATTGATTCTTAAAGTTGTTCTACTCGTTCCGCCAGTGGTCCCACATAGAGATTAAACAGAGTAGGACTCAGAATGGATCCCTGTGGGACCCCCTGGGTCAGAGGGATACTCTCCGATAGATATGTTTGTTGTGCTACTTTAAAACTCCGCCCGGAAAGAAAAGATGCCATCCACCTCAGAGCGTTGTGCCTGATACCACATGCCTCAAGTCTTTGCAGGAGTAGCTTATGTGATACGGTATCGAACGCCTTACTGAGATCCAACAGGATCAGTGCGGCAGTATGACCTTCATCTGCAAATTGTCTTAATGTTTCAGTGGCTAAGAGAAGAGCTGATTCCGTCGAATGGGCTCTTCTGAAACCTGACTGAGATGGGTGTAGTAGGTCATTCATATTGATATGGTCTACTAGTTGTTTATTGGTTACTTTCTCCGCGATTTTTGCTACAAATGGTAGCAGTGAGATTGGGCGTAAATTTTCTAGTACTGTGTTCTCGATTGAAGGTTTCTTTTTCAGGGGTCTAACAATCGCCTGCTTCCATTTGGTGGGGATCACACCCTTCTGAAAGGAGCTTGAAATAATCTTTGAGATATGTGGCATGATGCAGTCGGCACCCTCCATTATTATCTCTGGTCGCTAGGAATAGCATCTAGGACGTCAGGAGTGGAGCTAACATTTAGCCATGTTTCTGTCAGAAAGAGGGCGTCCAGTGATCTTTCTCTTAATAGGTCGTTAATCTCATACTTATGTTTCCCCAAGGAAAATAACTTTACAAGGAGATAAAGAAGGTGAAAACGCAGTTCAAACAAAAAGAGTCAGAAAAGAAGACAATTGGCCAACTGGAGTAAAGAAACTAAGATATTATCTGAGAAGATCTGAAAAGGAGCCAGATCAAGTGAATGAAATCACAAGTCAAACAAGACCCAGACAAACCTTAGCAAAAATAACTCGAAGAAGTCCAAGATTGAGAAACGCAAACAGAAAATACAAAGCTCCAGAGTGGACATACGTGATACTCGAAGAATTTAAGAAAGTCAAAACTGGCGAAGAAATAAATAAGGGAAAATAAATTTTCTCTAGAGAAAGTGGCAGAAACTGAAGTAACGGGGAAACCAAAATGTGGATTAAAAAGAAAGTGTTTTAGATTTTGTTTTTGTAGTATTTTATTAGCAATATTAGGATGGTTGTTCCTAACAGTAGGAGTACCCTTAATAATGAAAAGAAGTGACAAAAATAATACAGAAACAAATGTTAAGATAGGTAGAATAGGAGAAAGCAAATTAGAAATAGGGATAGAAGATGAAGCACATTATCATAATGAGTCAGATTATAATACGACCTCTAAAGTGTTTATTAAATTGTTATTTCAGTATGTTAGCACCATGGAGATTAATAACTGCTACGTGTGTATAAATTTACCTTCATCAGTATCAGAAGGGATTACGTATCACCATATACCTTTAATTTATGGTGTGTCTTGTAGTGTTTTATCAAGTTTGTTTTACGCTACAGGGAGACTTCAGTATTTTTATTCTAATTTAGATGTAGTATTTCCTAATTTACCTATTAAAAGAAATATGAATCCAGTGGCTAGTAGTAAAAATGCACAGATTATGGGTGAATTTGTCTTGACAATGAATTCAATAGATTTAGTTCAGGCATGTAAAGATAATCTAACATGTACATTAAGAAAAGAAGAAAAGGACTTTTTGAGTTTGGTAGAAGAAAGGAGACAGGATTTATTGAAGAAGGCTATTACACAGAAAACCCATGTACCTCCATGGGTTGGGAAAGAGGGGAAGCTACGCAAGTGGCAAGGCTCATGCTGCGATGTCCCTGGACTTTGTGAAAAGGGGAAAATGTTGCCTCCATAGGTTAAAGACAGATTATAACAATAATTACATTGGTTCCAGTGAATGTGAACATAACTTCCTAATATTAGGAGGATGGGGACTAAAAGGGGGAACTGATCCTGTATTTCCAGGAGTGTATTATATTTGTGGGAGTAATGCCTATTATAGATTACCTGCAAGATTGTACGGAAGCTGTTATCTTGGAATAGTTTTTCCCAAAATTTGCCATGTAGATAAAATCAGTAGAACCAATGGAAATTCTAATGGATTAACAAGGATAAGAAGAGCTAGTTTTTCGGAAATTGTAGGAGATATTTTTAGTGCACTGAAACCCTCAGTTGGAGTCATTCTAAATTCACAGAAAATTTGTAAGTTATCAACCATAGTTGATCGTCTTTCTACAAATACTGCAGGAGGATTTTAATGATTAACACAGAAATGGTTGCAATTAGGTCTATGGTTTTAAAGAACCGTCTTGCTCTTGATATATTGTTAGCAAAAGAAGGTGGAGTTTGTGGCATGTTGAAAATTCAACATTGCTGCACTTATATTCCGGACAAGAGCGGAGAAATTAAAGGATATATTGAAAATATTACAAGAGTGGATAAAGATTTGACCCAACTGGAGGTTGATAGTGTGTGGGGAAGGCTAACCAAGAATTTAACATCAATGGGAAATGGTTTGTTGCTTTTGGGAAAGGTTTTCTAGGCCAAATAATGATACCATTAGCTTAATATGCCATCAGAGAGGGGATTGATGGAGCAAGGACTCGTACGTGAGATTTGCTCGGGAGCAATCCTCTCGTTTAAACTTACTAACGAATTACTAAGAACATGTTTTGTGAGTAATAATGCACTTCTACATTATACGCGGGACAAAAGGAAGCTTGCGAATGCGTTTATTAACTGTATTAACATGAACGTAGGACTAGGATGCATTTTAACACGGGATCTTTGCTGTGCATGCGTCTACTGCATCTACGCAAGTATGACGTTCTAATGCTTGGAGGGAAATTCTGGCGCTTGCGCAAAGAACTATAAAATGGCTGCTTGAAAACTCACATGCATGGCACCTGCTTTCAGAAATTAGAAATTAAGTTTTATACTAACGCAAATGCATTAAGAAAAATAATAAAGGGTACGGGTTAGAGTAGAGGTTGGTGGTATACAGTGAAATCATTTATTCTTGAAAATAACATTTTCCATTTTGACTTTATTATTAGTGCGTATTTGGGCCTGGTAAATTTGTCTGAGACGAGCAGTCTGACGCAGTGCAATGCATGCGCCCTGATATGGAAGTCTACAAAGATGACTAAGGATTTGACACGCGTCCAAGGTCGATGAAGATGTGCCCTGGGAACATGAGGGTGAAGAGTTCATATGAAGGAACTGTATTCAGAAAGTGTTACATTTTATATTAATAAAGTTTAAAGATGTATGGGAAAGGAAGGGTGGAATAAAAGTTACAGGGGAGGAGTTTGGGACAATGGAATAGAGAAATAAATGGAGTATAAGCATGGTGTGATGATCATCCCCCCCTCGCCTGTCCAATCAGAAGTTAGTCTTTGGCGAAATTGAAACATTAATGGGTGGTATTCGGTAATGAAAGGGTATAATTGAGGTAGTTTAGTTAGTTAGAGAGAGCGATTTTTGGAGAGGAAAGTTGGAGTGCGTTGTTGGAGGAGAGCGTTGCTGAGGAGATTCCATGAGGAGAGTGCGCTATGCTGGGGTGGTGCTGATGCTGAGAGATGCTGATGGAGAAAATCGAATGCTGAACCATCTACTTAACTTAATTGGGTTAGAAAGAAGATCGCAGAAGAACCACGAGGAGGAAGAGAGTGTCAGAGAGGGGTGCGACGCAGTCGTCGGTATCTAGAGAGGTGAAGTATCTTTGTCCTGATCCCTGTCCTGAAGTCTTTGTCTCCTGATCTATCCTGGGGACCCTTGCCAGCCCTTTGGCCAGGGGGTTGGTCTTCACACCATACTTGGTAATTCATAATTTTATCGTCTTGATGAATGCTCTTTTCTCTCTATCCTCTTTCTTTCTGGGTATAGTTGTTGTGTGGATCTGAATCTTTACATCTAATGAAAGTCTTTAATTGAATTGACACTCTTGTGAATGAAGGGTGTTTGTACTGAAACGTTGAGATGGTTCACTCACAATCTTGATTTAGATAAAGTTTTAAAAACTTCCTGAGTCTGTGATTATCTCTTCATTAATTGAGGTATGTTTAACGAATTTTGTTAATTATCACTTCTAACTAGATTTACCTAACTGGTCCATTGACCAGAGGAAAGATTTATCATTTTTAAGGAGTAATAACTAGACCTTGAGGTATGGAAATATAAAAAATTATATAACTTTTTCCAGCGGCTTACTTGGTCTCTTAAGAGTGAGATAAGAAAGGTTATATGGGCCCAGGTGAGTATATGGTAGTGGAGTATCTGTTGGTAGTACGCCGCTGGATCAGTTTTCTGGTAGCAGAGCTATGGTTTTTAGTAACTTGTTTGGTGATAAGTGTAGATTATTGATTAATTATTGATTATGTTTAACAACAAGAGTTAGTGTCCTTGTTTTATGTTGTCTGAATTTTTTTTTCCTGTGGAATGAATAGCGGGTGGCGATAGAAACCACACTGCAGTGAGGTTACTCATCTGTTGGAATAACACTGAGGAATTCAGTGTTGAAGTAGGGACTATTTTCTGTGTAAAAGTGAGAGTAATTGATAGCAAGGAGGTTCGTTGATGAAACTTTAGGCGTTATATCACCTAGAAAGGGTAACCCTGAAGGAGTAGTAGGTCCTTTCAAGCTAGATTGATAGCAAAAGGGGTTCGATGGTGAAACTTTGGTCTAAAAAAATCCCGAAAACGGGTGACACTGAAGGAGTAGCAGGTTCTCTGGAGCTTATTTGAAGAGTAAGCGGAAGGGTTTTACTCACAGTGAAAAGAAATAAACTATCCTTTGATTTAGTGGAACAGACAGAGTAGCGAATGTTTTCATGTCGTTAATAACAAAGAATTTAGAAGAAAATATTGAGAAAATAAGTTTTTCGTATTACCTTGTAAAGGGAGGGTCAGTCGCCGGAGTGATACTGACGTCACAGTGAGCCGTGCTGGGATTGGTAAAAACAGCGGGCGTGTGACAGGAGGAGATTGTAAAGGAGGGGTCAGTAGTCGCCGGAGTGGAACTGACGTCACAGTGAGCCGCGCTGGAATTGGTAGACAGCGGGCGTGTGACAGGAGCAGCCTTGTAAAGGAGGGGTCAGTAGAAAGGAGCAGAACTGACGACAGGAAAAGGCCGCGCTGGCATTGGTCAAGTTGCAGGCAAGAGTTTGATTCAATTGGATACCTAGCTAAAAGCCGCGCTAGGATTGGTGAGGTGAAAATTGTATGCGGATTTTTGATTTGAGTGTTAGTGCAAGACATACAGGTAGAAGATTTCGAGGGTTTGCGGAATACAATTTTCTACATCGTTCTCCAAGAATGTACGGAGAGAAAAGAAAGATGTCAATTTTTAAGAGAATAAAGAATTTCTTTGTAAAAGATAAGCCTGTGTTGACTAGAGAGGGAATTCCTATTCCGCCACCGAAGACGCCAGCATCTTTTATGATGATGGAAAGAGGATATCATACCTGTGTGTGGTTGGAGAATTGGGTAGAGTATACAAAGGATGATGGTGTGTTAACATTTCCTAAGGATGGTACATTTAATGGGAGGATTCTTCAGAATTTGAGATTAAAAATGAATGATTTAGAGCCTAGACCTAGGTTAACTCAATATGAGGCTTTGGAAGAATGGGAGACTGAATCATATGAGAGAGAGAAATGCAGAGGTGGAAGATATAGAGGATTCTTTCCGAGACACCTGCAAGAGTCACGAGAAGGGCAGATGAAACAGTGGAGAAGAGCTATGGTATCAGAAGGGTTATATCCAGTGTTGATGGCTGATGAACAATCTGGAGGAAAGTGTAAGGAGAAAACAAAACATTTAAATACAGCAGGGTATAGTGAATCAGATGATGAGTTATTAGAGGATATTTTGATAAAAATCCACCACCATACCAGGAAGCAGCTAGAAAGGTTGTCCCAAGTGCGCCAGTGATGGGGATACCATTAACTCCACAGATTTTACATGAGACATCATACAACAGAGTGTTGCAAGATAATGAAAGAGAGGCTTTGAACAAAACTAGAGAAGAATTAGTTCAGAGGATAAATCAATTGAATTTAAATACTGAAGCTTTGACAGTACCAGTAACCATTGGCCCAGTAATCCCATTATATGGAGATAATAAGATCTGCCAGAAACCACAAGTTCGGACAGTTCCATTAAACAGTCCCAGAAAAGAGATAATAATCACGGATGATCAAGTTAGCGAAAGCGAGTCAGTTATTTCATTAATGGATCTCCCTATTGTAGAACCTCATACGGAAACCCCAAAAAGAGCTACACCTATGAATTTGAGAGAAAGAAGACCTTTGATTCCTGTTGGAAATAGAGACACAGCTGTAGTCACCTCAGAAGAAATAGAAAGGTGGGCTCAGCAAAGAGATAATCAGAGCCAGATAGCAAAATGTTTAGATATTAGCAAATTGAAAGTGGAATTGGAAGAAATGATGACAGGATGTGTAGGTACAGAGAGATTACATGTTTACAATGATGAAGAGTTATTGTTTCTGTGTAAGAGTCTAACTAGGAGAGCAAGAATATTTCATGAAAGCCTGACTGAGGTTGCTTCAGAGATTGGGATAGACATAGGGAAATCAAAATTGCTACAGAAACCCTATTGAGTGGATTATACTGACAAAGATTTAGAAAGTGTAAATGCTTCTGGAAAAAGGCTACAGATAAAAGAATTAATGAGCATTTTGCGAAAATGGGGAGACATTGATAAATGGAGAATTAGATGGATAAGAAAGAAAGAGGAAGTACAAGCGAGAGAAGCAGCATCTGCATTTCCAGTAAGAGAAACAAGCAAGGAGGAAAAATTGTGTCCAATGAGAGAGGTTCCAGGAGGAGGATATGTTCATGTTCCATGGAGTAGGCAAGATATTTTGTCATTCACAAATGATTTTCCAAAATTGAGAGAAAAACCGGTTGAATGGTATAAACAGGTAGAAAGGTTTGTGAAAGTTTCAAAGGTTTTATTGAAGGATTTGGATGGTCTATTTGATATAGTGGTACCTACTGATTTATGGACGGACTGTAAGATCACAATTGATTGGCCAAATGAGGAGTATCCTAGAGATGCAAAAACAGGAGCACCTTCAGGAGAGGTGATGAAAAAGTATCACCAAGTGATTACGTATTTGAAAGGGAAAATTCCTCCAAAAGAAACAGATTGGGTAAAAATAGATAGAACAACGCAGGAACCAAATGAATCAGTACATGCATATTATGAGCGATTACTACAGGTGTTGAAGCAGGATAGTGGCTTTGAGAATATTGGTGACAAAGATATGGGACATTTTGTGTATCGGTTTGTGTATGGTTTGAAACCAGAAATCAGTCAGATGATACAGCAGCACATGTTGTGCTGGCAAAGCAAGACAGTGGATGAAATTCTAAAGTACGCAAAATATTGTGGAGATGACATTGAAGCCAGGCGTAGGAAACTAAAAGAGAAAATGATGTGGGCACAAGTCAAAATAGCAGAGCAGCAGGAAGAGAAAATAAATGACCAAATTAATAATCAAGTGAAAGAGCAGAGTCAGAATAATTAAGGAACGAATGGTAATAAATATAAGGGACGAATGGACAGGGAAGAAGCGAAAAAGAAGTTTCCTTGTCATGCGTGCGGAAAGCTTGGACATTGGAAGAACGAGTGCAAGAGTATTCAGAATATTAAGAATAATAAGGGGCCAAATCAAAATTTAATTCCACAGATGCAGAATGAAGTACTTATGAATCAGCAGCAGCAGGTAGTTACTTCACAATATCAGGTGCCACCAGCTGCTATGCCCAATTTTGTGAACCATCAAAGTTTCAGTGCGAACACCGGATTTCCAGGAGAAAGTGGTAAGAATAATAAGACAATTGCACAATATTTTTTGCAGAATGATGAAGAACATTTGGAGACTGCACAATGACGGTGCCTGAGGGGGGAGGAAGAGGAGTGCGTGCTTGGCGCATCCTTGCCGGTAGATCAGTCAGGTCCATTTGTTGATGGGAGAGTAGAAGGTAAAGACATTACTTTCCTATTGGATACTGGTGCTACCAGGTCTACTGTGAGAACAGCAGACATCCCAAACCTACCCCTCTCGGGAGAGACAATCCAAGTTGTAGGCGTATCAAACCAATAGATTAAAACCCCAATCACAAAACCAATGGAGGTGCATATTGGGAATTTTAAGGAAATGCATCGATTTGTAGTTTGCGATTCCAGTCCAGTAAATCTATTGGGAAGAGATCTTTTGTGCAAGATGAATTGCACGATCTATTGTACACCGGACGGTGTTGCTTTCCAAACCCCTGATGAAGACATAGTCTACAAGATGATGCTGGTAAAACAGGGAACAGAAGTAGATGAAATGTTTTCATTAATAACTGAAAGTGAATTGCCAGAAGAATTAAGAACAACAGTTAATCCAGAGGTATGGGATTTTACAGGAAAAGACATTGGGCTAATGACAAATATAGACCCAGTTAAAGTGACAGTGAAAGAAGGTGCAGTGTATCCAAATACCCGACAATACAAAATGAGTCCAGAAGTAAAAGCAGGAATTATTCCAGAAATCGAACGAATGGTTAAACAAGGTATTCTAAAAGAGGTGATGGGAAGTCCCTGTAATTCGCCAATAGTGGGACTGAAAAAGACTAGTGGAAAGTACAGAATAGTGCAAGACCTACGGAAAATAAATAAAATTGTGATTCCCTGTTGTCTAATTGTGCCAAATCCAGCAGTAATCCTTTAGCAAATACCCTGGAATGCAGGATGGTTTACAGTAATTGATTTATGTCAAGCGTTCTTTTCTATTCCTTTGCATCCAGACAGCCAGTATCTTTTTACGTTTAAATTTGAAGATCCTATTTACGCGTAGTGTCGTGTTCCTCAAGGGTACACAGAGAGTCCTTCAATTTTCAATCAAATCTTGAAAAAGTGGTTGGAGTCATTGATCATGCCTGGATATTCTGTGTTGGTTCAGTACATTGATGACCTATTGGTGGCATCAAAAACACGAGAAGATTGTGTCACAGATACAATTGCACTACTGAACCATTTGGCTGAAGGAGGACACAAAGTGTCTCCAGAAAAATTACAGTTCTGTCAACAAAAAGTAAGATATTTAGGGCATAAAATAGAAAGAGGAGTTAGAAAAGTGACACCAGAAAGAATAAAAATAATCAAAGAAATGCAATTGCCACAAACACAGAGAGAAATGAGAATGTTTCTAGGAGTGTTTGGATACTGTAGGCAATGGATTAATGGTTTCTCCATGTTAGCGAAGCCACTAATACAGATGACCCGGAAACGGGCAAAAGATCCGATTGATTGGAATGATGATTGCCTAGAGGCATTTGTGAGATTAAGAAATTATCTGTGTGAAGCTCCTGCTTTGGGCATGCCTGATTATACGAAAGATTTTGCTTGTTCTGTTGTGAAAGAGAAAATTGTGCACTTTCAGTTTTGACACAGAGACACGGATTGAGCCGACGTCCAGTGGCATATTTTTCAGCCACATTGGACCCAGTGGCCTCAGCATTACCTGGCTGCTTAAAGGCAGTAGCTGCTACTTGTATGAGTCTGGAGCAAAGTGAGTCAATAGTGATGGGACATCCAGTAAAGGTTTTTGTTCCACACTCAGTTGAGATTCTTTTGACCAGAACAAGAACACAGCACCTCACCCCTAGTCGTTTGACAAAGTATGAAAGAGTGATTTTGGGAGCTGAGAATGTGACTGCAACAAGGTGTACGATTTTGAACCCAGCCACCCTATTACCAGATCCCTGTGATGAAGAAGTGAGAAACGAAAGTGATCATGATTGTTTGGATGTGACTGAGTTATGCACGAAGCCCCGGCCGCATATAAGAGAGTCACCTTTGAAAGAGGCGGATCATCAGTTATTTGTAGATGGCTCCTGCCTCAGGACACAAGAAGGGGGACTAAGTGCCGCATATGCTGTTTGCAACATTTCAGGGGTAATTGAAGCATCCTGTTTACCTGGGGTCAAGTCTGCACAAGTAGCTGAATTGGTAGCCTTAACAATGGCATGTAAAAAGGGGAAAAATTGGAGAATAACCATATTTACGGACAGGCAATATGGTATCGGAATTGTGCATGACTTTGGCCAGCTTTGGATGCAAAGGGGATTTCTGACTTCCTCAGGATCTCCTATCAGAAACGGCAAAAATGTGAAAGATTTAATGGAAGCATTGCAATTGCCAAAAGAAATAGCAGTTGTAAAATGTGCTGCACATCAGTCAGGAAATGACTATGTGACTGCTGGCAATAATTATGCTGACCAAGTGGCAAAATACTGTGCTAAAAATGCAGTGGCCATAAACAGAAAAATTGAAACGGGTGAAACCAGATGCCAATTTATGTACCTCTCAGTACCAGAAACATGGGATGAGATTAGACAGTTGCAGGAAGAAGTTGAGGTAAAGGAAAAAGAAATCTGGATAAAGGCAGCCTGTACAAAGAGACCACATGATGAAGTATGGGTGTATTTAGATGGAAGACCGGTCATGCCAGATTGTTTGCTTTCGAAAATAACAAGAGTGTATCATGGAGCAACACACATAGGGAGAGATTCAATGATCAGGCTATTCAGACAGAGTTGGTACAATCCAAAGTTCAGGGTAGTCGCAGAGAGCGTTTGCCAGAGATGCTTAACCTGTCAACAGCAGAACCCAGAAAGAAAGACAGTGGTAAGCTGGGGAAAAATAGGAAAGGCAGAAGGACCCTTTACCAGATTACAGTTAGATTTTATTGAATTACCCCCATGCAATGGACTGAAATATGTACTTATCATAGTATGCCTTTTCTCAAGGTGGGTGGAGGCCTACCCGACTCGAAGAAATTACAGTCTTACAGTTGCAAAATTGTTGTTGAGGGAGTTAGTGCCGAGATTTGGTTTTCCAGTCCCTTTGGAATCAGATAGAGGCCCTCATTTTAATAATGAGATAATTCCATTAATCTGTGCTGCATTTAACATTGAACAAAAACTGCACTGTGCTTATCGTCCAGAGGCTTCAGGAATTGTTGAGCAAATGAATGGCACAATCAAGTCAAGATTGGGAAAGGTGTGTGCATCTACAAAACTGAAATGGCCAGATGCATTACCTCTTGTGTTAATGGGTCTCAGAAGCATTCCAGACAGAAAAACAGGAATGAGTCCACATGAGATTCTCATGGGAAGGGCTATGAGACAGGCATTTATTCCTGGAAATACACTAATGAGTATAACTGATGATCTGGTATTGGACTATTGCAAAGGATTGGCTGAAATGATACGTTCTATCTCTCACCAGGTTGGAGAAGACGCAGTTGAAAGACAGCCAGACCAAGCGCATGATTTGAATCCTGGAGATTGGGTGCTGGTAAAGAAACACGCAAGAAAGTCGTGCTTAGCACCAAGGTGAGATAAACCGCGACAAGTCATACTAGTCACTACCACAGCAGTGAAGTGTGAAGGTTTGCCCAATTGGATTCATGCCAGCCATACCAGAAGAGTACCGAGCCCATCAGAACAACAAGAGCAACCACTGACTGAGCAAGCTGAAGCGTCAGGTGTTGTAAACTGTGAAGTTGAAGAATCTAGAGTGATAGATTCTGAAAGACAACCATATGACGAACAGCACGAGATAAGTCAGGAAGAATGGATCCCAGTAAATGAAATAATCAATGATGCTATAAAGACCAGAAGAAGAACAGAACTGATAAGACAGGAAAGTAGACAGGAAAGTAGACAGGAAGAGACAGGGGAAGAAGAACACACTCAGGTAAAGACTGAAAAAGACACACACAAACCTGAGGAGGGAAAAATAGAAGAACACGTTCAGGTGGAAGAAGAAAGTTTTGAATTAAGACCTGAACAGGACCAGTTAGAGTTAGAAGAACAAGTTCAGGCAGAAGAAGAAAGGTTTGAACTAAGACCTGAACAGGACCAGATAGAATTAGAAGAACAAGCTCAGAAAGAAGTAGAACAAAATATAGTAGAATCTGAGCAGGAAGAAGCAAGAGAAGGTATAAGCACAGAAAACGAAGAAACAGAACAGATTGTGCCCAGAATAAATGAAATAAAAAGAACTTTACAAGGAGATAAAGAAGGTGAAAACGCAGTTCAAACAAAAAGAGTCAGAAAAGGAGACAATTGGCCAACTGGAGTAAAGAAACTGAGGGGCATATTAACAACGAGGCGATAAACAATTATCGCCGCTTTAGCGTCCGTTTTCGGACGAAAAGCGGCGATAATCTTATCGCCTAATCAGCAAGGTCACGCTATCGCGTGAATCCTTGCACTATCGCCCTTTCCCCAACGCCCATCTTTGCATCTCTAATGAGATGCAAAGTGGGCGTTACTGGCGTACCCCGGATGGGCTACGTTGCAAATATCGCCGATGTGCACATCGCGATATTTACAAGGCAGCCCACAGGATTATAGCAGACGTTAAATTTTGGCGAAAACGGCCGTTTTCGCCAAAATCTAACGTCTGCTATAATCCTGACTTACCTATGTTAGACATAGGAGATGGATTCTGCTGATACGACCACAGGGTCGTATCAGCAAGGTTATCGCCGTTTTGAAGGGAACATCGCTGGAAAACCAGCGATGTTCCCTGCAAAGGGCGATAACCTCGCTATCTCTGGAATCTTTATCGCCCTGGAGTAACGCGTTGTTAATAACGCGCTACCAGGGCGATAAATACCAGAGATAGGCGGCGATAATATAATTATCGCTATGCACGGCCAGCGATAATTATCGCTGGCCGTTGTTAATATGCCCCTAAGATATTATCTGAGAAGATCTGAAAAGGAGCCAGATCAAGTGAATGAAATCACAAGTCAAACAAGACCCAGACAAACCTTAGCAAAAATAACTCGAAGAAGTCCAAGATTGAGAAACGCAAACAGAAAATACAAAGCTCCAGAGTGGACATACGTGATACTCGAAGAATTTAAGAAAGTCAAAACTGGCGAAGAAATAAATAAGGGAAAATAAATTTTCTCTAGAGAAAGTGGCAGAAACTGAAGTAACGGGGAAACCAAAATGTGGATTAAAAAGAAAGTGTTTTAGATTTTGTTTTTGTAGTATTTTATTAGCAATATTAGGATGGTTGTTCCTAACAGTAGGAGTACCCTTAATAATGAAAAGAAGTGACAAAAATAATACAGAAACAAATGTTAAGATAGGTAGAATAGGAGAAAGCAAATTAGAAATAGGGATAGAAGATGAAGCACATTATCATAATGAGTCAGATTATAATACGACCTCTAAAGTGTTTATTAAATTGTTATTTCAGTATGTTAGCACCATGGAGATTAATAACTGCTACGCGTGTATGAATTTACCTTCATCAGTATCAGAAGGGATTACGTATCACCATATACCTTTAATTTATGGTGTGTCTTGTAGTGTTTTATCAAGTTTGTTTTACGCTACAGGGAGACTTCAGTATTTTTATTCTAATTTAGATGTAGTATTTCCTAATTTACCTATTAAAAGAAATATGAATCCAGTGGCTAGTAGTAAAAATGCACCGATTATGGGTGAATTTTTCTTGACAATGAATTCAATAGATTTAGTTCAGGCACGTAAAGATAATCTAACATGTACATTAAGAAAAGAAGAAAAGGACTTTTTGAGTTTGGTAGAAGTAAGGAGACAGGATTTATTGAGGAAGGCTATTACACAGAAAACCCATGTACCTCCATGGGTTGGGAAAGAGGGAATCTACGCAAGTGGCAAGGCTCATGCTGCGATGTCCCTGGACTTTGTGAAAAGGGGAAAATTTTGCCTCCATAGGTTAAAGACACATTATAACAATAATTACATTGGTTCCAGTGAATGTGAACATAAATTCCTAATATTAGGAGGATGGGGACTAAAAGGGGGAACTGATCCTGAATTTCCAGGAGTGTATTATATTTGTGGGAGTAATGCCTATTATAGATTACCTGCAAGATGGTACGGAAGCTGTTATTTTGGACTAGTTTTTCCAAAAATTTACCATGTAGATAAAATCAGTAGAACCAATGGAAATTCTAATGGATTAACACGGATAAGAAGAGCTAGTTTTTCGGAAATTGTAGGAGATATTTTTAGTGCACTGATACCCTCAGTTGGAGTCATTCTAAATTCACAGAAAATGTGTAAGTTATCAACCATAGTTGATCGTCTTTCTACAGATACTGCAGGAGGATTTTAATGATTAACACAGAAATGATTGCAAATAGGTCTATGGTTTTAAAGAACTGTCTTGCTCTTGATATATTGTTAGCAAAAGATGGTGGAGTTTGTGGCATGTTGAAAATTCAACATTGCTGCACTTATATTCCGGACAAGAGCAGAGAAATTAAAGGATATATTGAAAATATTACAAGAGTGCATAAAGATTTTACCCAACTGGAGGTTGATAGTGTGTGGGAAAGGCTAACCAAGAATTTAACATCAATAGGGAAATGGTTTGTTGCTTTTGAGAAAGGTTTTCTAGGCCAAATAATGATACCATTAGTCATAGTTATAACCGTAGTGATGTTAATGATAATTACATATAAATGTTGTAGAAAAGGAAGAAAGGAAAAAGTACACTTTGAAAGAGAAGGAAAGGGACAGAAACGGAAGAGAAAATATGATGAAATACAGATGGGAGAAATGAAAGGCAGATTATATAAGAAAATAAGGGATTTAGAAGGAAATTAATTGACTGATGAGAAACCAAGAATAGAAATAGAGAAAAACTGAGAGGTGTTAAAGTTGGTATCTGGGATGGATGGGTAATTTGTGATGGCTTAATATGCCATCAGAGAGGGGATTGATGGAGCAAGTACTCGTACGTGAGATTTGCTCGGAAGCAATCCTCTCGTTTAAACTTACTAACGAATTACTAACAACATGTTTTGTGAATAATAATGCACTTCTACATTATATGCGGTACAAAAGGAAGCTTGCGAATGCGTTTATTAACTGTATTAACATGAACGTAGGACTAGGATGCATTTTAACATAGGATCTTTACTGCGCATGCGTCTACTGCATCTACGCAAGTATGACGTTCTAATGCTTGGAGGGAAATCTGGCACTTGTGCAAAGAACTATAAAATGGCTGCTTGAAAACTCACATGCATGGTACCTGCTTGCAGAAATTAGAAATTAAGTTTTATACTAACGCAAATGCATTAAGAAAAATAATAAAGGGTATGGGTTAGAGTAGAGGTTGGTGGTATACAGTGAAATCATTTATTCTTGAAAATAACATTTTCCATTTTGACTTTATTATTAGTGCGTATTTGGGCCTGGTAAATTTGTCTGAGACGAGCAGTCTGACGCAGTGCAACGCATGCGCCCTGATATGGAAGTCTACAAAGATGACTAAGGATTTGACACGCGTCCAAGGTCGATGAAGATGTGCCCTGGGAACATGAGGGTGAAGAGTTCATATGAAGGAACTGTATTCAGAAAGTGTTACATTTTATATTAATAAAGTTTAAAGATGTATGGGAAAGGAAGGGTGGAATAAAAGTTACAGGGGAGGAGTTTGGGACAATGGAATAGAGAAATAAATGGAGTATAAGCATGGTGTGATGATCATCCCCCCCTCCCCTGTCCAATCAGAAGTTAGTCTTTGGCGAAATTGAAACATTAATGGGTGGTATTCGGTAATGAAAGGGTATAATTGAGGTAGTTTAGTTAGTTAGAGAGAGCGATTTTTGGAGAGGAAAGTTGGAGTACGTTGTTGGAGGAGAGCGTTGCTGAGGAGATTCCGGAAGGAGAGTGCGCTATGCTGGGGTGGTGCTGATGCTGAGAGATGCTGATGGAGAAAATCGAATGCTGAGCCATCTACTTAACTTAATTGGGTTAGAAAGAAGATCGCGGAAGAACCACGAGGAGGAAGAGAGTATCAGAGAGTGGTGCGACGCAGTCGTCGGTATCTAGAGAGGTGAAGTATCTTTGTCCTGATCCCGGTCCTGAAGTCTTTGTCTCCTGATCTATCCCGGGGACCCTTACCAGCCCTTTGGCCAGGGGGTTGGTCTTCACACCATACTTGGTAATTCATAATTTTATCGTCTTGATGAATGCTCTTTTCTCTCTATCCTCTTTCTTTCTGGGTATAGTTGTTGTGTGGATCTGAATTTTTACATCTAATGAAAGTCTTTAATTGAATTGACACTCTTGTGAATGAAGGGTGTTTGTACTGAAACGTTGAGATGGTTCACTCACAATCTTGATTTAGATAAAGTTTTAAAAACTTCCTGAGTCTGTGATTATTTCTTCATTAATTGAGGTATGTTTAACGAATTTTGTTAATTATCACTTCTAACTAGATTTACCTAACTGGTCCATTGACCAGAGGAAAGATTTATCATTTTTAAGGAGTAATAACTAGACCTTGAGGTATGGAAATATAAAAAATTATATAACTTTTTCCAGCGGTTTACTTGGTCTCTTAAGAGTGAGATAAGAAAGGTTATATGGGCCCAGGTGAGTATATGGTAGTGGAGTATCTGTTGGTAGTACGCCGCTGGATCACGTGCAATGAGTGTTGCAGTGGGTGTTCCACTGCAACACCCATTGAGTTTGACACTGCCCCCTATTTACAAGGGTGGCGTAAATAGGAGTCAGCACCAAAATTAAGACCAGGGAAACATGGTGAAAGTTTTTGCTGTTTCTATGTGTGCTGCATTGTGCAGCACACATATAAACAGCAAATCGCCATGAATAATTGTTTATGTGCATGAAGGTGTCCCTTCTGCACATAAACAATCATTAAAAAAATTACGAAGTTACAATTCACCATTCTGGATTGTTTATGTGCAGGAAGGGACATCTTCCTGCACATAACCAATCATTCCCCCAACGCAGACACTCTTCCACTGTGGTGCAAGGGTGCCTGCCTTGGAGCTAGGCAGCTAGATTTAGCGCCAGTTGTAGGCCAAATGCAGGGGTGCACCGCATTCTTGTGAATACGGCACATCCCTGCATTTTCAAAATGGCAGAGCGTGGCATTAGCAATGTTTGCTTAACGCCACGCTTCACCATTCCCTTGTAAATATGCCCCACTGTGTAATGGCCTTTGGTGTAATGGAGTGGCCTTCCGAACCATATCTGCCAAAATAAATTGAAACTTTCATTTGAATAATTATTGAGGCCTTTCAGACAAATGAGATGGTGCTATTCATGTGTCAAATGTTTTAAGCCAGTTTTTCCACTCACTTTCATAAGGAGATAGGTGCCAACTGTATTTACTCCCTGTTTTCAGATCTTCCTAGTGGTAAGTGTCTATTGAAATCCATGCTTTGGATAATGTTCCATCATTTATGTTGTTTAGACAACGGCTCTGTGCATAATGAAGTTACTTTTCTATTTGCATAGTTGTACTCCAAATTATATATAAATCCCTCTATTTTGACAGCGGCCATGTATATAGTGAAGATTCTTTGTTATTTGCCCAGTCACCAGCCACATATTACATATTGTCTGTTATTTAGTTAACGCCCTGGTAAACGGTGAAGGTTCTTACATGTGTGCATTACTGCCAACCAAATAGAACACAATGTCTGCTATTTAGCCAGACTCTGGGAAAATAGTGAAGCTTCTTTGCTATTTGTGTGGCCTCTAGCCAAACAGTGCATAGTCTCTACTGTTTAGCCACCGAACAGATAAACAGTGAAGTTTCTTTCCTATTTGCATAGCTACCGGCTAATCAGTGCAAATGTAAAGATTTACTATTTACCTGGTGGTTGTCTAAATTACCACAACTCTATTTCTGGAATCCCTGTGGATCTGTTTTTTTTTTCCTGAGTGCCCTCAAAATTACTACTCTGCTTTTTTTCATTTCAATTTGGGTAATAGCCTTTTGTTGCATGCGGGCTAAAAGATCCACCTTCACATTTCCAGCCAGAGATTCCATTTCCCGGACCTTGTGTCAGTAAGTGCTACACTTTCTGAACTTCCAGCACAGTTAAACTATGGAGACTTCAGATCTGAGTCTACAGGAAAATGTTTGATGATTTTGCATCTTCACAACCAGAAATTGGAATGATCTCAAGGATCCATATTCTTGACGTCTCGTAATTATTATTAAGCAAACTAACTTCACATTCCAATTAGAGGATGGAAGAAACTTTGCAGTGTTCAAACTTGTTGTGCTGTTGTAGGGGAAACATCTATTACAACGCAGGCATTACAACGTAGTGCCGTTACAACGCAGTCAGTACCACGACTGTGACCGTACAAAGCAAGTCATTACTACGACTTGCTTTAGGGAATGCGGTGTTGGACTGGTGTTGGATTTTACCCCCAACACCTTCCCTACCGATACACTGACTGGAGTTGGAATAGTAATTTAAACTATTCCAAAGTCCAGTGCTTCCCTAAAGCAAGTTGTTATAATGACTTGCATTGTAATGGAACTCGTGGTAACAACAGTTGTGGTATTGACTGCACTGTTAAGCCACACGTTGTTTTGGCATGCGTGGTAACAAATGCTATTCCTGTTGTAGGTTATCGTCAAAGGTATTCACTTGACTTTCCAGTTCCAATTACATCATCCTTTTATTAAGTCCTCCTCAGGCCCATCAAAGGCACTGGAAGTGGGGTCATTCTTCCCCTGGCCCTATGTTTTTTAAGAGACCCAGCACTCCTGTTGCAACATGTTTATAGATCTGAAAATAAAGCTGCCATCTGTATTAATGATGAGGCAGCTAATACGGCCTGTTAATCACATCCATCACCTCCTCATTATCTATGACAAAAGTCACCTTCCTGTTTGGCAGTCCCTCCCCTAAAGTCTCACAATGTCAGTACTACTGGGAAGAATTCCAAAAGGGCAATGCTGTGCCTTTTCTTCTTCTACTCCTGGGACAACTTTTTTTGTGGAGCAATGTCCCTTCTAATACAGCACGAACCCACCACTGCCTGACTTGTAAGAAAATATCTCTCTTGTTCAAGTCAGAGGGTCCAACCTTAGTCATATCATTAACCTATTTTACCTGTCCATAAATCTGCAACAAATCATCATATCTTGCCCCCTCCCTTCCGTTTTTCTCAGCCTCTGATGTGGTTCCACTATCCTTTTTAATGAACAACGCAATGTGCAAGCAAAATACTCACACCGAGGCAACCATCTTATAGGCTAAGTTCAGATGGCCCCTCAGCTGTCTTTTTTGCAGTGTGCATCTTCTCTTCCTTACCATCTCTCTCAGCACAGCTTTTAACATGTATAACTGCTCTTTTAGCAGGCATGACACCATGCCAACAAAATCCAGACCTATGCCAAGGAATGTTATCTTTGTGTCTCAGCCTCTCGTCTTTAGGTTGAGCCTAGGCAGCGTGCATGCGCGCTGTCTCTTCAAGACATGCTGTATCCACTCTATGGGCTTTGAACACGCCCATCACTTCTCATTGGTTCCTTGTAGTGGCCCCTTAAAATCTTGTTTTTCTATGGTTCCTTTGTTGTCTTAGTCCCGCCTTTTGGTGTTTGGTTCCCTCCCATGGAGACTGCCCCCATTACATGTCGTCTTACTCGTTTGTCTATTTATGGTTTTTGTGAGGCACCTTTTTATTCTTTAGGCTTGGTTCACAACCAAAACGCATTCATTCTTTATCTTGTCTACTAAGCTGTGTATGTTCAGCTTCCTCCCACCACTCTCCCACTCCGTTGCTGCCTCTAGGGCTCTGTGGGTGCTCTCATTGGAGGAGGGGGGCGGGGTAGAGCCAGGGCAGCTCTGCACGCTTGCTGTTGTATAGCAGCGGAGTCTCCCCGGGGCCAGGGGCCATGGGTGCTGGGGGCCGTTGCACTTTAGTCCAAGTTTTCCAGGCAACGCAGGCCTCGGTGCTAAAGAGACTGCAGAGTCGTGCCCTGTTCTACTAGCGCCCCACCTCCATCAGTCCCTTCATCCTTCAAACATGGTCTCATGTGTAACATATTGCAATATAGTACCTAGGAAGAGCACTGACCCGATCCTATCAATAGGCCCTCTCGCAGTCACATTACAATTGATACACTCTCAACTGATACTGACGTATTTATTATACAAATTGTTAGACCTGGCATCCTTGGCGTGGGTCTCCCTTCCATTTATTTCATAATGCCTCCACTGTTGTCGATATGTTTTTGCTGGACTAGATGCTCATGGGCACTTTGCCACTGCTAATCAGTGCCAAAGTGCAAGTGCTCCCTATGATAAATTGTGTTGTGTATTAGTGACTCCATGATTGGATGATTGGTTTACTTGTCAGTCCCTAGTACAGTGCACTGAGTGTGCCCAGGGCTTGTAAATCCAATGCTGCTGGTGGGCTTGCAGCACTGGTTGTGCCACCCACAGGAGCAGCTTGTAAAGTGTGTCTCAGGCCTGCCATTGCAGAGCCTGTGTGCAGCCTAGGGCTGCCATGTCGACTTGGTGAGTGCACCCACTTACCAGGCCCTAAACCTTCCCTTTACTGCATGTTGGTCACCCCTAAAGTAGGCCCTAGGGCAGGGTGCATTGTAAGTATAAGGTAGGACATGCCCTGGTGTGTGTGGCATGTCCTAATAGTGAATTACAGCCATTTTCGTTTTTCACTATTGCAAGGCTACCTGTTCTCCATAGGCCAGAATGGGCAGTTAGATTATTACATTTTATAATCCTAACTGACTCAGGGAACATGGTGGAAATTCGAGTTTAGTATGCCTGAACTCAGAATGATAAAATACATCTTTTAGTAAAGTTGGTTTTAACATTCTGTGTTTGAAAATACCACTTTTAGAAAGTAGGTATTTTCTTGTTTAACTATCCAAAGCCTGCCTCTGCTAGGTTGTGTATTCCTTGTCTGGTGTTTTTGAGTGACAGGGCTGGTGTTTCCAGGAGACAGAATGAGTCAGCCCAGTGGTGAATAGAGAGATCTGCATCTAGATGGGTGGGAGGAGTTGCACCTGGGACCTTGTGGCCCCGCGGTGAGGAAGGCAAGGAGACAGGGTCTGAGTGGAGAAGGCAGTGGTTTATTAGTTACTTCTCACAAGGATTGTAAGGGGATTTGGATAACAAAATAATGTATAGTCTCTCTTCCTTCAGAGAGGGGGTGATTGGCCAGTCCTTGTTCTGGCAGCACAAAGAAGCTCCGCCGGTGTCTGCTTCCTGGGTCCTTCCTCAGTATCCAGGCAGGCGACCCCAAAAGAAAACAGAAAGGCTCGTGAGGGACACGTTGTGGAATTGCGGTGACAACTTGGGGAAAGGGAGTGAAGGAACAAACACCCGACCGACACCAGTGACGCCCTATCACGCTCTCGATTGGTGGCACAAGCGCTACTTAGGCACCGCAGGCTCTCAGGCTAGCCGTCCCCTCCACCCGGCTTCCCTTTCTCCCACGCGGCCCCCAGCTGGTCCCGTACCTTTTTAAGCCACGACCCTCCTGGGCCGTGGCGGGCTTCCACGTGTTGCCGGTTTGGGTCCGGTTCCCTTCTTTCCTTGCTTCGGGGAGACGGCGTCTCCGGCGGCACCCTCTCCTCTTCCTGCTCGGTTCTCGTCCTCGGTTTTCCTCCTGCTTCCACGTCGCCTCGAAGTCCTCCCAGTCCCGGTCCTATGTGGAAGGTCTGGAGTCCCGGTTCCGGCGTCTCCACTCCTCTCGCCCCAGTCCGTGGTTCTTCTCTCGAGTCCTTCCTCGCTTCCTCTTCACTGCCCGCAACAACAGCTGACCTCAACACGTGATCGGCCGGGGAGACCAGGGACAACCCCGCATTAAAGGGGCAGTGCGCTGCACTCGCCGGGCTCTGGAAAAAGAGGAGGGGACACGGTGACAGGTAAGGCGGCATCTCTCCGGTGTCGGAAGCCCCGGAGGAGGAGTCCCCAGGCGGCGCTCCGCCACACACCCCCACCCCAGCCTGTTCACGATCGGGGAACAGGGGGAGCCGTGAAAGAAAGTCGGCGTTGCCGTTGTCAGACCCCTTGCGGTGACGAACCTCGAATGAGAAGGGCTGAAGAGCCAGGAACCAGCGTAGGACCCTCTGGTTGTTCCCCTTGTTCCGGCTCATCCAAAGGAGCGGGGCATGATCCGTATACAGGAGGAAATGGGAACCCTCCAGGTAGTACCTTAATTTGTCCACAGCCCATCTGATAGCGAGGCATTCCTTTTCAATGATGGATAAGTGGCGTTCCCTGGGAAACAACTTACGGCTAAGAAAAAGGACGGGGTGTTCTACTCCCTCTGTTGAGACCTGAGATAGGACCGCCCCCAACCCGTTCTCGGAAGCATCGGTTTGGAGTACAAAGGGCCTAGTGTAATCAGGGGACCGGAGGATGGGACCTGAGGTGATGGCTATCTTAAGATTCTGGAAGGCCTGTAGGGCTTCAGGAGGGGGATGCAAGAGTTGAGCGGGTTTTACGTTCTTTTTGAGGAGGTCTGTGAGAGGAGAGGACACCTCGGAATACTGGGGTATGAATCGGCGATAATAGCCGAGAAGGCCAAGAAAGGCCCTCACTTCCTTTTTTGTAGTGGGAAAAGGGGCCTGGCTAATCGCCCTTACCTTTTCTTCTTGGGGTGTGATGTGCCCATTGCCTAGTACATACCCTAGGTATTTCACTTTCTGAAAGCCAGCTCTTGACTTTCTGGCGTTGATATGAAGGCCAGCCTCTCTGAGAGCCTGGAGAACGAGATGACAGTGGTGGAGATGGGAGTCCCACGTGGGGCTATAGATAACGATATCATCTATGTATGCCGATGAGTAGGCCTGGTGTTTCGCCAGTACACCGTCCATGAGACGCTGGAAGGTGGCAGGCGCCCCATGCAACCCAAACGGTAAAACGGTGAACTCGAATAGTCCCGAAGGGGTGGAAAAAGCCGTTTTCTCTTGGTCACCGGGTCTCAGAGGCACCTGCCAATATCCTTTTGTCAGATCAAGGGTCGTTAGATACTGCGCGTCACCAAGCCTCTCTATCAGTTCGTCCACACGTGGGAGGGGGTAGGAGTCGCACTTAGAGATCGCATTCACGGCCCTGAAATCAATGCAAAACCGGACGGACCCGTCCGGTTTCGGAACCAATACGATCGGCGAGGACCACTCGCTCCGAGATGACCGTATGACCCCTAAGGCCAGCATACTTTGGACCTCTTTCTCGATGGCGTCTCGTCTGGCCGCCGGGATACGGTAGGGTTTCTGTTTTACGACCCGGCCAGGCTGGGTCGGTATGGAGTGTTCGGCCATGGTGGTATGACCTGGAAGGTCAGAGAACAAGGAAGCATACGGGATGAGTGTGGACTGGAGGGTTCTTTGCTGCTCTTCTGTGAGTTCCGGATTGACTGTGAGAAGGGGTAAAGTGCTTTCTTCTCCTCTTGGGGGTTGCACGACGTGTAGGACCTTGGGAGGAGGACCCAGCCATTTCTTCAACAAGTTGATGTGATATAACTGGGTTCTCTTGGGGGTGACCTGCACCTGGTATGATGTGAGTCCGATCTTCTGTGTGATCCTAAAGGGGCCCTGCCATCCTGTCTTTATTTTAGGTATGCTAGAGGGGGTGAGGACTAGTACCCAATCCCCTACAACCAAATGGCGCCATCTCTTCCCTCTGTTATAATAGGTCTGTTGTTTGATCTGGGCCCTCTCTAGGTTTTCATCCGCAAACTCTCGCAATTTCTGTAGGCGAGTACGCAAGTCCTGCGTATACTCAAGAAAGGACCTCGTCTCCTCCTCTTTTTCGTGTTCCCAGTATTCTTTTGTAATTTCAAGGAGACTACGGGGCTCCCGACCATACAACAACTGAAAGGGAGAACACCCTAAGCTCGACTGGGTTTGGCTTCTAACCACATATAGGGCGAGTGGGAGGAGCTTGTCCCATTCTTTCCCCTCTACCTTCAACAGTTTCTTCAAGGTAAGCTTCAGGGTGGCGTTGTACCGCTCGCAAAGGCCATCCGTCTGTGGGTGGTACACTGATGTTTTTATGTGTGATATGTCCAGGGCCTTACATACCTCGTGCATGACCTTGGAGACAAATGGGGTACCTTGGTCTGTGAGAATCTCACGTGGGAACCCCACTCGGGAGAACAGTTCCAGGAGCCTATCGCTGATGTTTTGACTGGTGGGGGCACGCAAGGAAAAGCTTCTGGGTAGCGTGTGGCATAGTCCACCACTACCAAAGCATAGAGGTTCCCTTTCTTGGTCCGGGGAAGGGGCCCTATAAGGTCCATGCCTATCCTCTCGAAGGGGACCCCGATGATAGGGAGGGGTTGTAATGGCACTGGAGGAGGTTTATATGGGTTCCCCTTTTGGCATATCTCACACTCCTGACAAAACCGAGTAACATGCGCGAATATACCAGGCCAATAGAAAAACGCAACAATATCTCTATGGTCTTCTGCGCGCCTCTATGGCCTGCCAGGAGGTGAGAGTGCGCAAAGAAAAGCACCTGGTTTCTGAACGCCTGAGGAACGACTAGTTGAGGTGTTTCCCCCTTTTAGCGACTCTGTAGAGTAGGTCTTTCTTAATGAGGAACAGGGGATACACTGATCTCGGGGATGTGGGGAACCGTCTAGCGTGAACCCATGCGGGTTGGAGAGTGGGGTCATTGTGCTGGGCATAAAGAAAGCTCTTGTCGGAGAGCCAGGGCGCCTGGGTGAGGAGAGTTGGCCATGGAGAGGGGGGGAATCCCTTATCATCAAGACTACTCTTCAGGAGGGTAAGAAAAGATGGGTTGTCCCGACCCAGTATTAGCTCTTCAGGAAGGGCAGGAAGAACCCCTAGGTTCGCCTCAAGAACCACCCCATTTGGAAGGGTGATAGGAAGGGACATCATAGGGTAGTGCCGTACATCCCCATGTACACACCGAATAGGTACCTCTCGCCTAGGGTTAACGTTAGAAGGTGGTACAAGGGACTGGCGAATAACCGATTGGCCACAACCTGAGTCTAATAGGGCTCTTGCAGGTAACCCCCCCACTAGTACACTTACATGGAAACTCGGTCCCATTTCCTCGGAGTATAGGATGGATCGTGGAAGGCACCCGATGTCCATTGGCTCCTCACCAGCTCTCCTTTTGGGGCAATTTCTGGCGATGTGACCCCAGTCGCCACATTCGAAGCATTGTGGTCCTCTCACAGGCAAAGGGTCTGGCCGGAACTGTCGCACTTTCAGGGGTTCCATACCGGTCTTCACTGACTTCCTTTCGGGTTTCAGTGGGGTAAGGGAGGGGCGTATGGGCTTGTCCGCGTCCCACGGCTGGGAACGCGGTTGTGCCCTGTAAAAGGAGGTGACCATCTCTATGGCTTGTTCGCTTGTCAACCGTGTGTGTTGTTTCAGCCAACGCTGTATTGGGTAAGGTAAGGCTTCTAGGAATTGTTCCAGGAGGATCAGGGACATGATTTCCTCCTTGGTGCTCGTTTGGGGTTTTAACCACTTTTCTGCTGCTGATTTGAGCTTGTAGTATAGGGTCTTCGGGTTGTCTGCTGCCGTGCCCCTCTCCTTTCTAAATCGAACCCGATAGGCCTCAGCATCCATGCCGAGATGGTCTAGGATGACGTCCTTGATTTCCGAGTACGGGGTGTGTCCAGTGGCGTTGGCCACCTGGTATGCTGCTTGAGCTTCCCCGGTAAGGAGGGGAGCTAGGAAGAAGGGTCATTTGGCCTCTGGCCATCCCGCTGCGCGGGCGGCCCTCTCAAAGTTGAGGAGGAACGCATCCGGATCCTCCCCAGCACCATACTTCTGTAACGAGATATGGGGGCCTGACCCTGCACGGTTCTGTAGCTGGGCGGTCAGCTGTAGGCGGTCGTCCGCAACCCCTTCTAGCCTTTCCGCCTGGTTGGTCATTGTGTCCTTGAAAAGTTCCCTATCGGCCTGGGCTGAAGCCATCTGCTTCTCCACGGCCCACTCCAACTTCTCCTGGCCGCGTATGAGCTGCTGAATAAGGTTTTCCATCTTCCCTGGAGGCGTTACAATCCCACTTCTGACACCATGTGTGGCCCCGCGGTGAGGAAGGCAAGGAGACAGGGTCTGAGTGGAGAAGGCAGTGGTTTATTAGTTACTTCTCACAAGGATTGTAAGGGGATTTGGATAACAAAATAATGTATAGTCTCTCTTCCTTCAGAGAGGGGGGTGATTGGCCAGTCCTTGTTCTGGCAGCACAAAGAAGCTCCGCCGGTGTCTGCTTCCTGGGTCCTTCCTCAGTATCCAGGCAGGCGACCCCAAAAGAAAACAGAAAGGCTCGTGAGGGACACGTTGTGGAATTGCGGTGACAACTTGGGGAAAGGGAGTGAAGGAACAAACACCCGACCGACACCAGTGACGCCCTATCGCGCTCTCGATTGGTGGCACAAGCGCTACTTAGGCACCGCAGGCTCTCAGGCTAGCCGTCCCCTCCACCCGGCTTCCCTTTCTCCCACGCGGCCCCCAGCTGGTCCCGTACCTTTTTAAGCCACGACCCTCCTGGGCCGTGGCGGGCTTCCACGTGTTGCCGGTTTGGGTCCGGTTCCCTTCTTTCCTTGCTTCGGGAGACGGGCGTCTCCGGCGGCACCCTCTCCTCTTCCTGCTCGGTCCTCGTCCTCGGTTTCCCTCCTGCTTCCACGTCGCCTCGAAGTCCTCCCAGTCCCGGTCCTATGTGGAAGGTCTGGAGTCCCGGTTACGGCGTCTCCACTCCTCTCGCCCCAGTCCGTGGTTCTTCTCTCGAGTCCTTCCTCGCTTCCTCTTCACTGCCCGCAACAACAGCTGACCTCAACACGTGATCGGCCGGGGAGACCAGGGACAACCCCGCATTAAAGGGGCAGTGCGCTGCACTCGCCGGGCTCTGGAAAAAGAGGAGGGGACACGGTGACAGGTAAGGCGGCATCTCTCCGGTGTCGGAAGCCCCGGAGGAGGAGTCCCCAGGCGGCGCTCCGCCACAGACCTGAATAGGACAGTGCCTGCCCCCCACAGTGCTGGCTCCACCCCCTGTGGTGCGTCTGATGTCTCTGCCCTGCACAGTGAAAGAAGAGAAGGAATCATGTCAACAAAGTGCTCCAGGGCTGGGCTTTCCCTCCACAATGCTGGCTCTACCTCCTGTGGGGCGTCTGATGTTTCTGCCCTGCACTGTGAAAGGAAAGAAGGAGTCATGTAAACAGAGTGCTCCAGAACTGGTTTGGACTGGGCAAAGGCCCCTCTGCCCTCAGAGGACAAAGGATTTTGGGGTATAAATATTAGGACCCTGATCCCAAGAAATTAGATCACTTTTGGGAACAAGAAGAAACCTTTGCTGAGGAGTGGAACCAAGAAGAAACTGAGGAGAGATTATCCCTAAGCTGAAGTGCTGCTTGGGGGATTGGCCTGCAGTGGTTTGCCTGACTGCCAAAGAAAGGAGAAAGGAACTTTTGCTTTGCTGTGACTTTCATCAACTTGTGAAGGATCTCCAAGGGCTTGGAAGAGAGCTTGCCCCCTGATCGAAGTCCCAGGACCATTGGACTTAACCCCCTTTGTGAATTGCTGCTGGAAACTCTGTTTCAGTGGCTACAGAGGTAGGGAGCTGTGACCGACTCTCCCGACCAGCTTGGTGTCCTCTTGGCACCGCATCGAGCAACGCCTGCATCTTGCAACGCACGGCCTTGGTCTCACCAACTCCGTCAACGAGCCGCTGCCTGCACCGTAACCTGTGAGCACCGCACCTTGCAACGCCTCGCTACACCGAATCCCTCTGGTCTGACCGACACGGTCACTGTTGCTGAGTTCGAGTCCTGTGACCGCACCGGAGTTGGGCACCGCCTCGCAAGCTTCGCGACGCACCGCCCGACTCGCACCGCTGTCCAGACTGATCGACGCCAGCTCCTGAATCCGGCTCCGTCGCCGCACCGCAACCTGCCAGCACCGCATCGAAGCACTGTCTCGCCCTGCAACGCACAGCACTGGTCTCACCGACTCTGTCTCGACGACGTCAACGAGCTGCTGCCTGCACCGCATCGAGGGACAACGCGTCCTGCAACGCTTCCATTTTGCATCGCGACCACTACGTACAGCCATCCGGCTCGCACGCTCGTGCCTGCCGCTTCAAGTAAAAGGTACTGTGACCGAGTCTGTCTACGCTGTGTTGGCCCGTCTCGACACAGTCAGCTGGATTTGTTAGACTCTGTTTGTTCTTGACATCGCCGTAGCCGGAGGAGGCTACCGACTCGCACAGAACCTTGAATTAAGCCTTTTGATCAGAACTAAGCATCCTTGACAGTATTGTGGATTATTTTTGTCGTTTATGGTCTTGTGATAAATCTATATAAAGTATACCTACTTTTATAAATATACAACCTGTGTGGTGTCCATTTGTAGTGTTGTCACTTGATTACTGTATGTGTTCACAAATGCTTTACACACTGCCTCTGAACTAAGCCTGTCTGCTCGTGCCAAGCTACCAAGAGGGTGAGCAGGGGTTATTTCAGGAGTGTACCTACTTTCCCTGACTAGACTCAAGGGTCCCTATTTGGACAAAGGTACCTACCTCTGCCAACTAGAGACCCCCAAATCTAACATTGGTGGTCAGCGGTGAGGATTCTGGACTTGCATTTGTGACTCATGTACAGTAATTGGTGAACACTACTTAGTGAGTGCAGACCAAAACGCAACCACATACTCTTTGATAGCATTTTCTCTGGGATTTTCTACTTTTGCAACTGCCAAGTTTAATCACCATGGAGAAACCAGCATCAGTAGCCTCTGTTGAGTGTGATTGGGAAGAGGAGAGGCTAGAATGCTACAAGCAGCTCAAGAATTTCTGCAAAAAGTTTAACGTGTCCATGACCGGGATCTCCAGGAAGGAGGACCTCCAAAAGGCGCTGAGGGCCTGGGTCGAATCAAGGAGTGCCCCTGTGGAGGGGGCTGAGAATGCAGAAGGGCAGCTGGAGGGGCTATTGGGTCTAGGGGCTGGAAGACCACCTTCCCCAGTAGGTAGCAGTGTTTCTGCCAGAGGTCTGTCTCCAGAAGAGTTGGAGGACAGGAAAGAGAGTAGGATGCACGAAATGGAGCTGACAAAGCTCAAGCTGAATGGGCAGTTAGAATTTGAAATGCAAACTAGGAAATTAGCCCTAGAAGAAAAGAAAATGCAGTTTGAACATGAGAAGGTTTTGAGGGAGTTGGAATTGAAGGCCAAAAGCTTAGAGATTACTCCCTCTGGTGGCAGTGTACCGCCTGTGCCTGTTGAAGCTAGGGTGTATATTCCCAAAGATGTGGTGAAGGAATTTTTTAAAATGATGACATTGGGCAGTGGTTCAAAGCCTATGAGGTAGCCATGTCTTCCCACCGGGTCCCTGAGAAGGATTGGGGAGCGGGGTTGTGGGGGCGGTTCCTGAGTGAAGGGCGGGATACCTTGTTGGATTTGCCCTCTGAAGTCTATAATTCATACAGCCACATGAAGGATGCTTTAATGACTAGGTATGGTTTGACCCCTGAGCTTTATAGGCAGAGGTTCAGGAACTGTAAGAAGATTGAAGGCAGTACCTGGGTTGAATATGTGACCTTTTTTTGCAGAGCCTTGGATGGTTGGGTAAAGGGTAGCAAAGCGACTGATTTTCAGGCGCTCTTTGATTTGATTGCCTGGGAGCACTTGTCCAGTAATTGTTTTCCTGAGCTACGCCAGCACCTGATTGATAGTAAGCTGACTAACCCTAGGCAGCTTGCTGAGGAGGCGGACCGCTGGGTGAGTACCCGGGTCCACAAGGGTCACGTGGGAGACTCCGCCAAGGGTGGGCAGGGTCCCCAGCAGAAGAGTGGGGGGACAAAGGTAAACAGAGGGAGTTCCATAAAGGGCCCCAAAGTAGACCCCAAGGGAACCAAAGGAAAGGTTCCCAGCCTCCCCTGAGAAGAAGCCAGTGGCCCTGACAGGCCCCCTATTCACCAGGGACCACTGGTGTGTTACAAGTGTGGCGCCCCTGGCCACAAGACAAACGATCCTCGTTGCCCTTTGCATGGAAAACCAGCACCCACTGGTGCCCAGCAGTTGGCTAGTGTAGCCCTGGGGGAGGAGTGGGGTGCCCAAGGTGGGGGGATCCCACAGTGTTTTCCCTTGTCTCATTAGGAGACTCTGAGATGGTCCCTAGGAACCAGCTGCCTGATAACACTAAAAATACAGGCAGTGGGTGACCATCAATGGCCATAGGGTGGAGGCTCTGAGAGACACAGGAGCCAGTGTGACAGCTGTCAAGTGTCACCTGGTGTCTAAAGAGCAGGTTGTCCCTGATGCATTCTATCCGGTTGCTGCCGCTGACAACACAGAGAGTCACTGCAAGGTGGCTCAGGTTCCCTTTTAGTGGGGGGGGTCTCGGGTACTCTTCAAGTAGCTGTGAGGCCAGCCATGCCTGTTGACTGTTTGTTAGGGAACGATTTGGAGAGCTCACCTTGGGCTAAGGTGGAGCGGAGTGCGCATTTAGAAATGTTGGGCTTGCCTGATTGGGCATGTGTGACCACCCGGTCAATGGCAGCTAAAGGTGTTGAAGAGGACCTGGAGCCTGAAAGGGAGGCCCAGGTGCCTGCCGGAGAGAGAGGAGGCAGGGGGCGTGGGAAACCGGCCCCCGAAGTTCCCACGGTCCAGGAGGAGGTAGACCCTGAGGGGGATGCCCTGGAGCCTACAGGGGAACAGGTAGCTGAACTGGGGGACCTACCTGAGCTGACCCATTGGCAGCAAGAAGGAGGACCCTCCAGGGATGAGTTCTGCGAGGAGCAGAACACATGCCCTTCTCTCATGGGTCTGAGGCAACAGGCCGCAGACCAGGCAGCAGGTGATCAGTCTGGATCACATTGGATTTACTGGGAGAATGGTCTCCTGTATTCAGAGCCTAAGGTTGCTGAGCCTGGGTCAGCCCGTGTGCTGGTGGTACCCCAGCGCTTCAGAGCCTTCCTACTGGGGTTGGCTCATGATGTACCATTAGCAGGACATCTGGGGCAGGACAAGACCTTTGAAAGGCTTGTCACCCATTTCTATTGGCCCCAGATGCGCAGGAGTGCCGCCACTCACTGCAGGACATGCCAGACTTGCCAGGCAAGTGGAAAGAGTGGGAGGAAGCAGAAGGCTCCTCTCCAGCCATTCCCTGTGGTCAGCACCCCCTTTGAACGGGTGGGTATTGACATTGTGGGGCCACTGGACCCCAAGACAGCCATGGGCAACAGGTTTATCCTGGTCTTGGTTGACCATGCCACCCGGTACCCTGAAGCCATCCCTCTCAGGACAGTGACGGCCCCCGTGGTGGGACGGGCACTGATGGGAATTTTCTCACGTGTGGGATTCCCTCAAGAGGTGGTGTCTGACAGAGGTACCAACTTCGTGTCCAAGTACATGAAGTCCCTGTGGCAGGAGTGCGGTGTATCTTACAAGTTCACCACTCCTTACCACCCTCAAGAAAATGGGCTGGTTGAGAGATTCAACCGGACCCTCAAGGGCATGATTATGGGTCTGGAAGAACCCATGAGGCGTAAATGGGACGTCCTCCTACCTTGCCTGTTGTTTGCATACCGGGAGGTGCCACAGAAGTCTCTAGGGTTCAGCCCCTTTGAGCTCCTCTATGGACACCCAGTGCGAGGACCTCTGAGTTTGGTCAAGGAAGGCTGGGAGCAATCTCCCAGGAAACCTCCCCAGGATGTATACAGTTACATGCTGGCCTTCAGGAACCAGACTAGGCGTTTCAGAGAGCTTGCTGAGGCAAATCTGGAAGGTCTCCAAGATGTTTGCGCTAGGGGTGATTGAGTCCTCTAACAGCCCTTGGGCCAGCCCAGTGGTCTTGGTTCCAAAGGCTGCCGCACCTGGTGCCACACCAGAACTCCGGTTCTGTGTGGACTAAAGGGGACTCAATTCTGTCACCAGGACTGACGCACACCCCATCCCCAGAGTTGATGAGCTCATAGATCGGTTAGGGGCTGCGCGGTACCTCAGCACGTTTGACTTAACGTCTGGGTACTGGCAGATCGCCTTGACTGATGGGGCAAAAGAGAGGTCAGCATTCTCCACAGCAGATGGGCACTACCAGTTCCGGGTGATGCCCTTTGGGATGAAGAATGCCCCTGCCACCTTTCAGAGGTTGGTCAACCAGGTGTTGGTTGGACTGGAGGATTTCAGTGCCGCCTAACTGGATGACATCGCAGTGTTCAGTGTCAGTTGGGAAGAACATCTGCGCCACCTCTGGGAAGTGTTGATGGCACTGCGGAGGGCAGGCCTCACAATCAAGGCAAGTAAGTGCCAGATTGGGCAGGGCTCTGTGGTGTACTTGGGACACCAGGTTGGGAGCGGCCAGGTGGCACCCCTCCAACCGAAAATTGATACCATTCTGGCTTGGGAGCCCCCCAAGACCCAGACAGAGGTGAGAGCCTTCCTAGGACTCACCGGGTATTACAGGAGCCCCCTTGACAGAGCTGACTTCCAAGAAGCAGCCCAGGAAAGTGATTTGGACTGATGCCTGTCAAAAAGCTTTTGACACCTTGAAGACTGCCATGTGCACAGCGCCTGTGCTCCAGGCACCCAACTTCTCCAATGAGTTCATTGTTCAGACGGATGCTTCAGAGCATGGTGTAGGGGCTGTTCTATCACAGATCAATGAGGAGGGCCTAGACCAACCTGTAGCCTTCATCAGTAGGAGGTTACTTCCCCGGGAACAGAGATGGAGTGCTATTGAGCGTGAGGCATTTGCTGTGGTCTGGGCACTGAAGAAGCTGAGACCATACCTGTTTGGGACTCACTTCCGGGTTCAGACAGACCACAGGCCCCTCCGATGGTTGATGCAGATGAGGGGTGAGAATCCAAAGCTTTTGAGGTGGTCCATTTCCCTACAGGGGATGGACTTTACGGTGGAACACCGCCCTGGTACAGAACACTCCAATGCTGATGGTCTGTCCAGATTTTTCCGCCTTAGTGATGAGAACTCCCTAGAGGTAGGATAGTTCTCCCCACACTTCAGCTGGAGGGGACACGTGTTAGACCTGGCATCCTTGGCGTGGGTCTCCCTTCCATTTATTTCATAATGCCTCCACTGTTGTCAATATGTTTTTGCTGGACTAGATGCTCATGGGCACTTTGCCACTGCTAATCAGTGCCAAAGTGCAAGTGCTCCCTATGATAAATTGTGTTGTGTATTAGTGACTCCATGATTGGATGATTGGTTTACTTGTCAGTCCCTAGTACAGTGCACTGAGTGTGCCCAGGGCTTGTAAATCCAATGCTGCTGGTGGGCTTGCAGCACTGGTTGTGCCACCCACAGGAGCAGCTTGTAAAGTGTGCCTCAGGCCTGCCATTGCAGAGCCTGTGTGCAGCCTAGGGCTGCCATGTCGACTTGGTGAGTGCACCCACTTACCAGGCCCTAAACCTTCCCTTTACTGCATGTTGGTCACCCCTAAAGTAGGCCCTAGGGCAGGGTGCATTGTAAGTATAAGGTAGGACATGCCCTGGTGTGTGTGGCATGTCCTAATAGTGAATTACAGCCATTTTCGTTTTTCACTATTGCAAGGCTACCTGTTCTCCATAGGCCAGAATGGCCAGTTAGATTATTACATTTTATAATCCTAACTGACTCAGGGAACATGGTGGAAATTCGAGTTTAGTATGCCTGAACTCAGAATGATAAAATACATCTTTTAGTAAAGTTGGTTTTAACATTCTGTGTTTGAAAATACCACTTTTAGAAAGTAGGTATTTTCTTGTTTAACTATCCAAAGCCTGCCTCTGCTAGGTTGTGTATTCCTTGTCTGGTGTTTTTGAGTGACAGGGCTGGGGATTCCAGGAGACAGAATGAGTCAGCCCAGTGGTGAATAGAGAGATCTGCATCTAGATGGGTGGGAGGAGTTGCACCTGGGACCTGAATAGGACAGCGCCTGCCCCCCACAGTGCTGGCTCCACCCCCTGTGGTGGGTCTGATGTCTCTGCCCTGCACAGTGAAAGAAGAGAAGGAATCATGTCAACAAAGTGCTCCAGGGCTGGGCTTTCCCTCCACAATGCTGGCTCCACCTCCTGTGGGGCGTCTGATGTTTCTGCCCTGCACTGTGTAAGGAAAGAAGGAGTCATGTAAACAGAGTGCTCCAGAACTGGTTTGGACTGGGCAAAGGCCCCTCTGCCCTCAGACGACAAAGGATTTTGGGGTATAAATATTAGGACCCTGATCCCAAGAAATTAGATCACTTTTGGGAACAAGAAGAAACCTTTGCTGAGGAGCGGAACCAAGAAGAACCTGAGGAGAGACTATCCCTAAGCTGAAGTGCTGCTTGGGGGATTGGCCTGCAGTGGTTTACCTGAGTGCCAAAGAAAGGAGAAAGGAACTTTTGCTTTGCTGTGACTTTCATCAACTTGTGAAGGATCTCCAAGGGCTTGGAAGAGAGCTTGCCCCCTGATCTAAGTCCCAGGACCATTGGACTTCACCCCCTTTGTGAATTGCTGCTGGAAACTCTGTTTCAGTGGCTACAGAGGTAGGGAGTTGTGACCGACTCTCCCGACCAGCTCGGTATCCTGTTGGCACCGCATCGAGCAACGCCTGCATCTTGCAACGCACGGCCTTGGTCTCACCGACTCCGTCAACGAGCCGCTGCCTGCACCGTAACCTGTGAGCACCGCACCTTGCAACGCCTCGCTACAGCGAATCCCTCTGGTCCGACCGACACGGTCACTGTTGCTGAGTTCGAGTCCTGTGACCGCACCGGAGTTGGGCACCGCCTCGCAAGCTTCGCGACGCACCGCCAGACTCGCACCGCTGTCCGGACTGATCTACGCCAGCTCCTGAATCCGGCTCCGTCGCCGCACCGCAACCTGCCAGCACCGCATCGAAGCACCGTCTCGCCCTGCAACGCACAGCCCTGGTCTCACCGACTCCGTCTCGACGACGTCAACGAGCCGCTGCCTGCACCGCATCGAGGGACAACGCGTCCTGCAACGCTTCCATTTTGCATCGCGACCGCTACGTACAGCCATCCGGCTCGCACGCTCGTGCCTGCCGCTTCAAGTAAAAGGTACTGTGACCGAGTCTGTCTACGCTGTGTTGGCCCGTCTCGACGCGGTCAGCTGGATTTGTTAGACTCTGTTTGTTCTTGACATCGCCGTAGCCGGAGGAGGCTACCGACTCGCACAGAACCTTGAATTAAGCCTTTTTGATCAGAACTAAGCATCCTTGACAGTATTGTGGATTATTTTTGTCGTTTATGGTCTTGTGATAAATCTATATAAAGTATACCTACTTTTATAAATATACAACCTGTGTGGTGTCCATTTGTAGTGTTGTCACTTGATTACTGTATGTGTTCACAAATGCTTTACACACTGCCTCTGAACTAAGCCTGTCTGCTCGTGCCAAGCTACCAAGAGGGTGAGCAGGGGTTATTTCAGGAGTGTACCTACTTTCCCTGACTAGACTCAAGGGTCCCTATTTGGACAAAGGTACCTACCTCTGCCAACTAGAGACCCCCAAATCTAACACAAATACATAGTGTTTGGAGTGCTGGTGGAAAAAACATTACCTGTGTTACGGTTCTAAAGCACGGAAGTCAAGCGACCATTAACAAGCGCTACGTTTTTGCTATACAACACTGCTTTGCATTCATTCTTTATTTTGTTTAATAAGCTGTGCGTGTTCAGATTCCTCCCGCACTCCTCTGCTCCGTTGCTACTTTTTGAGCTCTGCAGGCAAACTCGTTGGAGGAGGGGGCGGGGTAGAGCCAGGGCAGCTCTGCATGCTTCTTGTTGTATAGCAGCAAGGAGTCTCCCCAGGGCCAGGGGCTGTGGGTGCAACGTCCCATTGCTCACCCCTTTGCACGGACGTCCCTTAGGGATGGGTGGCCCCTGTAATGATGTCTTTTTATTGGTCTTTTTCAGCTGTCACGACCAGGAAGAGTCACAGCCCTACCAGGTATACCTATGCACAGCTGGGGGCCGCTGTAATTTACTCCGAGGCTTCCGGGTAGTGCATGCCTCGGTGCTGCAGAGACAGAGGTGCCGTGACCTGCTTGTAGTGTCATGCTGGACAAGTTCTAGTGTCTCAGCAGACACTTAGTTAGTCAGCCACTCCCTTGTGGGAGTGGATACACATGCACCCCACACCCATCCATCACAGGCGTCACAAGTGACATGACCCTGTTAATAAAAGGGCTTGGTTGCACATGCTCAAGGCCAGTTACCTAAGTATATATCTAGTGCCTGTGTGGTGATTTCAGCAGCATGTGGGCCTAGGGCCCACAACACCACAATGGCGACAAGGGGGTCCTACTCCATGTGTAAGGCAGCAGCCGCCTCACTGTTCCTCGTGGGGACAGTTAGCAGTGCATAAGACACCGCCAGTATCGCTTGCCCGGGACAAAGACGGCATGCAACGGAGGGAGGAGGCCATCGATGACGAGGTGCTGGCCCTTAAGGTGAGGCGGGCAGCACTCATCTGCCTCACAGGGAGCAGTGAGGCCTCTGCAGCTGCCCTCCTCCTCATGCCCCTGCTGCCACTTACCGTAGTGATCAAGGTGCGCTTCTCATTTGTCACCGCAAGTTAAGAAACTGCGCCGGCATCATGACCGACAGGTGAGGGGAACACAAATCCACCCTGCCGACTGTACCACCCACCCTTGTAACAAGGATATCTGGCACAAGCTCGTTGCTGCATTCAAGCTCAGGCGGCCACTAATGCAAGTTAAGCAGCCCTACCTGATGAAGCGCCAGTAAGCAACATCCTCCTGCCACCATAAGAAAGAGGTACAGCGTCTAGGCAAGCGGCGCTCAGGCGTATGGGTTGCATGCAACCCAGGCACTAGGAGCCCCACCAGAAAAGGGGGAGAGAAAACCAAGGCCGCATTCGCCCGGTGTGGAGCCCCCACACCTTCTGCCAGGTCGAGAGATGTGACATGGAGTTAATCCCTTCAGCTAGTGCCGTGCTCAAGGTGCCTCATTGCTGCCAGCCATCTGCAAGAAGAGGCCCCACAGTGACCGAGTGGGCAGAAAAGGGGAGGAGAGCACATCGTGAGTGAGGCGGTGCCGCACCACGCCAGGGTTTTGCAAATGACTAAAGCGCAAAGCGGCCTTTTGGAAATAAACTGCCTCAATAACACAAGACCTGCTCTGCCGACCCGCCCATGTACATATCCCCGCTGTGCCCCCTGCATACCTTCATTTTGCAGTCAACGCAGTCCGGAGATAAGCGCACGGCCTTGCACATTGACTTCTGGCAAACGTCTGCTGCAGCCCTCCAGCAGAGGGAGCCACATGATGGAGGCCGCCTAGGCATGAGGGGATGACCCAGCAGTACCTGAGAGGGAGAGGCGTCCGACAGGATTGAAGTGGCTGCCAAGGTGGTTGCAGCGCTGACTGAATGTGACTTGCCATGCTGCAGGCCTCAATGACAGAGGATTGTGCAGGATACAGGCCGCATTGGAGTTGCAAGCTCCGGGCTACATCTTCAGCACCCGTGCAACCTGTGGTTCCACAGAGACTGCCGCCGCAGGAAACTGGACGGGAAGTGCCACCTAGCTGCCACTTCCCCACACCGCAACTGCCCAGAGTAACAAGGAGCCTGTGGTGCCCCCATCCCAAGCAGTGGTATTAAGAGACTGTGAGAAAGGTCCCACTGCCTGCAAATACTCTATCTACAGTGCAGGGAGCAAACCCCCAGGGCTCAAGGACAGTCAGGAGATAAGTGCTGCACTCCCCCATTGGAATGTTGCCGCCACTGCCTGCAGGAACATGCCCAATGAAACTACAAAGGAGAAGAAACAGACTAGAAAGTGCACCCTTGGAATCCCTCTGCAAAAGAGACAGTCAAACCCTGCAAGGTCCCTGCTCCACAGGCCACCAGCCACAAAGATAAGCACAGCCACAGCACAAAAGGAAGCCTGGCACTGACTAAATCAGCAAGGCAACGGCCCCATCCAAACAGTCACTCATGGCAAGGATAAGCCATCCCGCAACACAAATGTCTGCAGTGCCCATCATACCGATGCACACATGTAGGAGTGCCCTCAGCAGTTCTGCATCCCAGAACTTGGCAAGAGGAAGACAAGAGCACTGCCTGCCACTTCAATGAAGTACGGTGAAAGAGACTGGACAAGTGAGGACTGTGCCCCATGTTTTGCGGCCTGTCGCTTTCTGCAAGAGGGGGAGAGACTCACAACACCGCAAAGGATCACAAGAAACTCAGAGCTAAACCCAAGCAGCAACCAGACAGCAATTACAGGCCGTGTGGGAGGCCCTGCTGAACCGTTAAACTGCCTGCAGTGGCAGAATCAGCAGAATAGAAAATGTATCCTGGCAGGAGGATCCAGGCTCATGCCTCCACAGAACCATTAACACCAGTGGATCCCATGCCTAGTAATCGGACCGAGCTGTGAAGAATACCTAAGGCCCACACATAAGTATATGTTGCAGCCAACTTTGTCCCAGCACAAACTGAACTGCACAGTCTTCCCACCTTCCATACTGCAGCAAAAGACTCTCACATCCCACCAAGAGCCCCAAGAATCCCAAAGCTGCACCAGCTCAGACAAGCATCAAGAAGATAAGAGCAGCAAAGCCCAAGAAGACAGCAAGCCCCACATGAAGTACGGGAAGAATGGGCACAGTGTGCAACCCCCAGTGGCTGCCTGACACCACCGCAAGTGAGGAAATTGCACCACTTGCCACCAGTGGAGAACGAACACCACTGCAAGCTACAAAACGGGCACACCAAGCGCCTACAAAGAGGACGGAGCGCACAAGGTCAGAGGTGCGCAGAAGGCTGCACCAGCAAACCTGACAGCACGGGCTATAACAGCTGCAATGATCCCCATGGATGCCCCCATCTATGGCCCATCTGTATCCACTGGAATTGAACGGGGCCCACTGATAGTTGGTGGCAGTGTCCATGCTGCCATTAATTGGGCAATTGCAGGCTCCATAGCTTCCACAGAAGGAGCTTCACTCCCACCCACCATTTCCTCTCCTTGCCGAGGGAATGCTAAATTCCCTCTGCGTGCATGAGAATTTCGTGCAGGGATGCAGCAGCCTAAATGCCTCAGGCCATGTGTCTTTCCCAAAGTTCTCGACGAAGTGAGGGCATTCTTCACCGCTACGAGGTGAAATTACCAGGGCACAATCTCAAACATTTCCTGGCTTCCCTTTCAGGCAGGAGTGTGGCTCCAATGCCACCATGATAAAGATATATCGAAGCAGACGGAGGCTCTGCCAACTCTCTGAGCTTCTTAAGTAAGGTTAGAAAAGAAGGGAAGCAAGGATGTGTGCTTTAAAATATTTCAATTGCTGCCCAATAATTGCACCTAATGGGACATATTCTCAAGGACTTATCACTGAGTTAGCGGCACCTTATCGCAGCCAAAGTGGCGATAGATTTATCGCCCTATTCACTAGCTGGTGCTAACAGCCGATATCGCCAGTTTTCCCGCGATAGCAGCCGCAAAAAACATCGCCACGGATGACACCGGCAACTAACGCTAATGAGATGCAGAGTAGGCGTTCCCGTGCAAAAACCCGCGACAACACCACTTCGCAACATTCTCAACGACCAGCCAGATCTGCGATAAGATCACAAAACATGTGATAATGCGCGTTAGCAGCAGGGAATTAATACCTGCTCTTTCCTGGTATTAAGTCGGACGATAACCTGCACCAGAAATGGGAGCCCAGCCCACAGCCACACCAGAAGAACAACAGATGCCATGGAGCTACTGATCATGCAGCCGGACACCCAAGAGGTCCACAACACCCACCGCCACCCCCCGCAGGATCCCCCCGGGGCCCTACCCCGGACAAAGATATTTCACATCAACTTTACGAAATCATGAACAAAACAATTCGCCTGATGTCGCACAAGTACAACAATCAACATTCATGTGTGGTCAGAAAAAGGAGAATCATTCATTCATCTTTGAATTTTCAAACAAATTATTTTATTCAAATATAACTCAAAACAACTATTCGGAAGAGTCATGGCGGGTCTTCTCTGGACAATCTGTAAGACACAGCCTGCAAGACAAAATTCAAGATAAGAAGGTGTGTCATGCGCTCATCAAAGGACAGAGAGAGAGTGAAAGAGAGGGAGAGAGAGAAAGGGGGAGAGAGGGAGAAGGAGAGAGAGCGAGAAACAGAGGAAGAGAGAGAGACAGTGAAAGGAAGAGAGGGAGAAGGAGAGAGAGAGTAACAGAGAAAGAGAGAGAGACAGTGAAAGGAAGAGAGGGAGAGGGAGAGAGAGTGCCGACACTGCGGACCCAGGCCTCACTGCTCACCTGCTGCCTCCGGTGTGTCTCCAACCACGTGCCGGTATACACTGCAGTCCACCAGGTCCCTTATCTGAAACAGAGTCCAGATTCATGAATGGCAGAGTCCATATCATTGCACACGCCATCATTGCTTGGCCGCCCCTGCGCACACAGGCTGCTGCATCCCAGCCCCTCCCGCCGCCCAGCGGTGTTTGCCCGCCCCTGCGCACCCAGGCCTCACTGCTCACCTTCCACCACCAGCGTGTCTCCAAGAGGGCCCACCACATGCCAGTGCAAGCTCCAAGCCCGGGGTCCGCGACCTTGTCAGCCTCCACATCATGCAGCCCGCCCCGCGGGCCACTAGGTCACACACGTGATTCTGGGTCTTGATTTTGCAATGGCAGAGATCATATCAGTGCACACGGCATCATCGCAGGCTGCACACCCGCTCAGCCCTATAGGTGCCACTAACTCTGTGAACCGCGAGGCAACGCCATGTGGAGGTAGGCCCGCGCTGCCCGCTGGCTCAGGCCTACACTGCGGTCCAGCAGGGCTCACACAAATCCTTACCAGTCCGGACCGCCAGGATGGCGCATCATCACAGGCTGCACACCCGCTCAGCACCTAAGGTGCCCCTACCTCAGTGCACCGAAAGTCACCGCCCCGTGGCGGTAGGCTCGTGCCGGCCGCAGTGTTTCCGGTGCCACCAACTCTGTGCAACATAAGTCATGGACCCTTTCTGATTGAGTCTCGTGATATGCCAGGCGGACGCAGCCATGTCACCTCCGGCAGTGGGGAAGAACTGGGACACGTAGCATCGTCGTCCCCCCTTTATACGTAAGCCGAGTGGACTGGCTCGGCGTACGCCAGGCCAGCGTAGGGGTGTGAATAAATATCCCTGGGCTCTGGGCGTGGTTCATTTCTGGTCTGGACAGGAAACCAACTGATGCCTGTGTCTCTGTTGCAGTGTCTGCGCCACACGACCCGCAATCGACAATGTTGCAATGTTGCATGCACTCGGAGGGTGGCCGCGCACGAAGGGATTGTACAAGGAGTGCAAGGCCGCTCAGGCTCTTGGCTCATGCATGCCAACTGTTGTGTGTGTATCGCTATTGGTGCACCATAAGCCTAAGGCCTAGCCTCAACTGCAGCGCGAAAGCCACATCACATTTCCAGAATGCAAGCAGTAGTCAGACTAACATTAGGGATGATAGCTCCTTTGTCTCAATACATGAGGCGGAAGGACACCTGCACCTCTGACCTTGGTCTTGCATGCGGCAGGCACCCCCTGAGAGATATACCATAGCAGATGATGACGACTCCCACACTATGCACAGCGCTAATGATGGACCAATGTATCCACACCCCACACACAGAAGTTCTTGCTCGAGGTACTCTTGCATGGAATGCCCTTGACACTTACGTACACAACAACCCATACGTCCAAACGTTGCACACACATACGACTCATTGCTCCGAGCTGTGGCATATCATCCACATAACTGCCACAGGTCAGAAGAGTGCCGGTCCTACGAGAGCCACCAACGCAATGGCAGAACATCCCGGGCGCATGCACAACGCCTGTCACGTGGAACTGTACCGTGACCGAATGCTGCTGATTAGTGTCTGATGCATTGGTCTACATGTTGTGGCCCTTGTCTTGCCCGTACTGACACGCACATGGCAATAAAGTCTACGCCACTTCACTACTGTTCAACTGTGATGAGTGTTAATTAGAATGACAGATCGTGTGCCTCAATGAGCATTGTCCGTACACAGGGAGGGACTGACTGACGCATTTCACTTAGGGATGAGTCCATATTGCCAGCTCCACCTCTGTGAGCCAGACATAGTGGTTGGGATAGTTGCTGATAGACCTGTGCTCTTATGTGTCTTCAGCAATGTGAGTATGGTGTCCATATTCTTGCCATGTGGATCAATGTGATCCATCACTACAGGCTGTGTCCACCCAGTTGAGTGTGAGTAGGTATGCGAAGAGATGTTCTGTTGTCAAATGTGATGGGGGACACTACTTTAGGCCTGCCAACGACTTTGACATTTCATACCCAGCCCTATTTCTGACATTGCGTGGGGCAAAGTTGAGGAATTGCGCGATTGTTGTTTCAGAGCAATGAGGCCACAGCTAGTGCACACATTCCCAGTCATCTCACTTCCTATGTGTGTCACGGTCAAACATGCGCATTACTTTCATTTCCCAGGGTGTACCTTTTTGGGCAATCAATGTCCTTACATTCATCCATACTTTCATACTTAATCGATTATGGACATGACACATCTGTGTGAATTTGAATGATTTATTCACATTCTGTGGAGTGTCGGAGCTGGAGCAGTACATGGCCATGCAAACCCCACATTACATTGTAGCCCAGTGGAGGGCCAGCCAGAGACATTTAGGGATTGACAAGTACATCGGAAGAGTACAGTCCGCAGTCTGATTGCTGTGTCATTGGTAAGCAAACAAAATATGGCACTCCATGTCGAGGTCCAAGGTGAGTGTCGCAGAGTGTTTCTGGGGACAGTGGGAGGTGTTGTTACAGGGCATGATGCAGAGGGCAGAACCAAGCTGAAACAGGCAATATGGAGGAGATGAATGCTACCGACTCATCTTCTACACCAAGTCAGTATCAGCTACATGATGATGAAGTCAACCCCCAGGGCATAGACTCAGACTCCACCAAAGTTCAACCAGAGAGTGTCCATGAATTATGTGGCACAGAGTTAGTGGCACCAGAGCTGAAAGGGGATGCAGTCTGCAATGAGGCCTGTACAATGGTATAAACTCTGCCATGAAAAAAGCAAGACTCAGTTCCAAATGTGGGACCTAATTCACCGCAGTGTAGGCCGGAGGCAGCGGGCAGCAGGGACTTAGACACCCACGTATGTCATCTAGTTTGGCTGCCATGAGGTTGAACCCCACCCGCACCTGTTTAGCCACCTCCTCCTGGCAGTCTGACACCTGGCCTTGGAATGCGATGTGTGCTTCGGTGAGGTGCTGGGAGCCAGCCATGGTGGTGGGTGCTTCCTGCGGTGTGGTCTGTGCAGGGGGTGGGGTCTCCTCGATGCAGCTGGGCTGCCCTGCTCCTGGAGGTGGGTTGCCGTAGCTGTCCATGAGCTGTTGTAGGGCGTCGGTGTCCAAGGTGTGGAGGTCCTCTTCATCATCACTGATGAGTTGTCTGGTCTGCTCTGCAGGAGGTGTTGATTGTCCCTCTGCAATGTGAAGGGGAGATGCATTTTAACATTGTGTTGACATGTATGTTGACGCATTGTTCAAGTTTACATACAGACTGCATGACAATGTACATTGTGACTGTTTGGGAGGAGCAGACTATTTGATGCGGGACAGTGGACATTTGAACTACATCACGGATGTGAGGTTGTACACGTTACATTATCATCTCACAGTTTCCTGCTATGCCAGATGTGATTGGCCAGTTTCTACGCACAAGTGGAACCAGTTGTATCCTCTGTTCTGTAGTGAGAGTGTTGCACTTTGTACCACATTGTCGTCAATGATGATGTGCTGTTATTGCTATGTGTGTGCGCTGCATTGTGGGAGAGTCGCCCCTGCAGCTGTGATTTTGCTGCACCTTATCCCTTTGAGGCGGTGTGCCTTTGACTTCTGTGCTTCTACAGTGCTGAGATGTTGCAGACTTGGCTAATTTTGGCTCTAGTTCGGATTTTGGACTCTTGGGCATGGTTTATCCGCAGATGTGTTGTTGACGTCAGGGGTTGTTTGTGCACGTGGATGTGTCAGAGTGTGACCTGCTCCTTTCCGGATGTGTTCCACACTCAGCCACTTCAGTGTTGTGGCGTGCACCATGTCATGATAATTGGACTGCAGCCATGCTGTTCGTCATGCAGTGTCACTTGCATTGTCAGTGTGGCTCACAGACACGCAGCTTTGCTGGTTTTAACACGTGTGCATGGGTTGGTTGTGAGATTGGTGCTGTGTGGGGAGGGACGCCTTAGCGCCCATAGTGGACGGGGGCCTACTTGCTGTTTGTATGTGTGCTGCAGTGTGCCAAGGGGATCAGGGACATGATCCAGAGTCATTGTGGGTGTGCAGTGTGCTGTACTTAATTGTGCAAGTGTGCCATTGTGCCCATCTCCCCCGTCCCCCCAGTCCCTGTTCAGTACTCACCCTGGTGCTGTTGTGTCAGGTCATGTCGAGCAGTGTCCGGACCCCCAACTCCTGCCACCGTCTCCTCACTGATGACTCTGGCCACCATTTCCTCCATCTCATCCAGCTCCTGGTGTTCCGCTGGACTGCCACCTTCAGTCTGCTTTGCTGCCTGATGGTTGTCAGCGAGTTTCTTCTTGGTTTTGCGCTTCGCATCATTCCAGCGCCTCTTGACCTCTCCAATTGTCCTCCTCCTCACTCCGACTGCATTCACCTTGTCCAGGATGGACTGCCATATTGCATTTTTATTTGCCAATGACACGTTGGAGGTGAGGAACAGTTGTTGGTGGTGTTCTATCACCTCTGCGATGATGATCCTGTTTTCCTGCGGACTGAACCTCGTCTTCCTCGTCTTCTTCTCCTTGCCCTTCCATGACCCCGAGGTCCCAGGCTGGTCCTCCTGGGGGCTTGTGGGGTTCTGGTCGTCCTCTGTACTTGCTCCGGCTTCCTCCATGGTGCTACGTAGTTTGAATTATTTTGTTTGTGTTTTTTGGTGCTTTTATAGTGCATTTTCCCGCATGTCGCGTGGGAATTGCAGGCCTGTCGCTGGTTATCGCAGATTTCTTTATCGCGGTTGGCCACATCGCAACTTTTTTCGCGTTCGTGTTTTGCGGTTTTTTGCCGTCACGGTAATTTTATCGCGGTCATTTGACGCGTTAGCGTGAGACTATCGCATGGTACCGCCGTGTTGAGAATACAACGTTAACACGGCGTTATTTTCCTGCGATAGACTGCGATGTGCAAAGTTGCGTTAAGCTAATTTTGCGATAATTATCACACGTTCTTGAGAATATCCCCCAATGAGTATACAGGTGGCCCAGCTGCAGGTGAGTTTTACAGGATGGAGAAAAATTAAGAATGCCCCAATAAGGTATCCTCAATAGAGCAAACGGCTTGTTATTTGACACAACTTAGCAATTATATTCACTGAAGAGTAATAGATTTTACGTGTCCCTTTGAAAAGCCAGCAACCAGGAGCATCATTCCTTTGCAGTAGCAAAACGCACATTCATAAATTGTGCGCTTCTCTCTCAGAGCTCAAAGCGAGCAATGAGCAAAGCCCTCCCCTATTCCTGAATGGCCCATCCAGCCCTGTTCTTTATCGAATGATGTAGGGCTTTCTATTGATCAGTCTACTTTTGGATCACTTGTTTAGCTGTCTTGCGCTCCTATAAAAGTCCCTGGCCCACTGTGCTTCCTTGGACCACCCTTTGTGTGATCAGTAGCAAAGCGTGCATCACAGAAGCTACCAGGAGCAGGTAGTGTGCTCAACAGGGGAAAATAAGGTCAGGTTTTAATCATTTCCTTTCTCTCTGTAGATCAGAGCATCCTCTCAAGACATGATTTTATTTTGCTCTTCCTTCGAGTCAAATGTAGGTCAGAGGAAAGGATGAAAAGGTGCGATTTTGTATTAATTAGAACTTGGGCCTGTGAAGCTTTGGTGTGCCTAGGAACAGACAAAGGGATTTAAAATGCCCCTTCGGTACTTGCTGTGCTGTAAAAATCAATTAAACCCAGAGGTTCCTTAAACTCACTCCCATGTCTGAAAAACAGAACTGCTTGTAAGGACCACAAGCTATGTTTATTCAAACCATCACCCTGCCTGTTGTCACACGACAGATCAGGATTATCTATATTTTTTTCATCAATTGCTCCTATATTTTTGTTCCCTCCTATCTTATTATAAATAAGGTTATGGGTTAGCACACCCACTTTGTTGCAGTCCGGGCATCCATCAACGTTTCCGTAAATTAATCATTTTCACTTTTCAACTGAGTTGTACTCACTTCTTATAACCTTAACTGTTGTGCTTTCCTCCTAGAAAATTAAATTTGGCCTCGAGCACTTTTTGGTCCTTGTGTTTTTCTTCTGTTGTGAACAGTACTGAATGTTTTCCCAAAAATGTCTTACACTGATGCATAGACGGATCTAAACGTGCACTTATTAATAACACTGTACAAGAAGCAAATTTACTGTAAAAAATGAAAAACCAATTTATGTGAAAACTAAAAACATGACTCCATCTATGTGGGAAGTTTCTTGATCCATTAAAAGGGAATGTTCGATAGTTTCAGCCCTATTGTAGCTTACTTTTACTTTCATACTGCTGGCTTTACTGTTGCAGCAATCTATTTGTGTTAGCCTTGTTATATATTGTTATTTTATGTAACTTTTAATTTTTATAGCACACAATAGCCTTTTAATTCTGGGAAGCAACTCATCTGAGTTACAACTAATGCTAGGACTGAACCAGCTACTGCCACCATTAATCCAGGATTCATGTTTAAATTTTGCATCTGATTGGGAATATGAATGGGCTACTTTAGGGTCGATACACAAGAAATAGAGGGTTTTTAAATGTGTACTCACTTGTTAAGTGTGTAGGATAAAAGCAGACTCGAGTGCTTAAATTGAAAAGGCATTCTTGCAGTCTGCTACCGAAATCAATAATTACACTCCTGACATCTAATCTCTGATGTTCCTTGGGCTGTAAAGATAACAGGAGTTTGAGCACCACATAACCAAGTACTGCATGTTCTTTAATAAAAGGCGAGCAAGAGCAGCCGCTCGGATAAACAAGCCAACCTGGACCCCATGTTGTTTTATTGTACTAATGTTAAAAACCTCTGGGCAGAGGTTGGAAAAGTTATCAACAATATCTTCCACCTAAACATCACCTTAAACCCCTGCAGTCATATTTGGTCCCTGATACATGGATCCTCTAGTCAGACTTCCAGACACCTACCTCTCCCCAATAGACCTACTACTGATGATTGGCCTGGAAGCAATCCTTGTTGATTGGAAAAACTTCAAAAAGCAGATCATATCACACATGGTGGGCCTGGGTCTGTTTCATAAAGAGCTCATGCAATATTCTATCACATAATGACCCCACTTCCACTCTCTGTTGTATACTCTAAACTTTGCTTTGTCTTCAAAATTAATTTTAAAAAAATTTAAATTTAAAAATATGCGAGCAAAAGGAGGGGGACCGGTAGCTTTAGTCTATCTGCCTCCCATCATTGGGCACTCAGAAGTTGGCCTGTGCGAACTGATTTAGGCAGAGACCCAACTATTCGAATGCCTGTGAAATTGAAGTTCCATGATTGTGCCAAATGGCCACTTGGTTCTAGAAGGTGCGTGTGGCATCAGCAGTATGTTTACATTTTCTGTAAAGATCCCTGTGTTATGATAAGAGGAATTACCCCTGCAGCCGTTCACAGTATGGAATGCTTCCCTTTTTTAACAGTTGCTTGTTCTGTTGTTGCTGTCTATCTTAGACAGGAAACCAAACTAATCCTGTGCTTTCAACTGGCATAAACACAATCATTAAAAAGCAAAGCAGAGAACTGTGTACAGATGTCTTTCATGGACACACCAGACCTTAAAGATGATGTGGGTGGGACATGGAGTGCTCTCAGAGTAGGGGTAACCCTGGCAAATGTATTCAGTCTTTTGATTAAAGACTCTAATGCATGGCGGGTACTGTTCAAGGGAGTCGGAAGGCACTTCGGATGCTGGGGAGAATGGCGTTGCCCCCGTAGGGCGGAGGGAATAACAAGACTCAGACAAAAGTTTTGAAGTCTCAGTATGGATGAAAAATTATTTACATTTCTGGACCAGGCAAAATTGGGGAGAGACAATCTGCTTATACAATGCAGCTTTTGAAGATTAGTTGGGTATCAACATAATATCCCATGAATTTGGAGTTGTTGTCTAGTTGCGCCCTCAAGCTCATTGCAGATCTTGCATTTCTAGTTGCTGTCATTAGTGATGAGGACAATCCCCATCTTCAAGTGGTCGACCTCCATGACTGTATTGTTATGAGGCAGGCCTTCCTGATGAAAGCTGCTTATCAGCCACATATTGACTAATCCTGACATCCCTGTTTGCCAGATGCACTCTAGGAGGTTCTACTAGAGACTGAAGGTCACTGGGGATAGGATGGAGCCCTGGTGAATGCTGAAGTTAACAGTTGTTTGCTCAGATCTGGGGGAAGTAATGTTGATATGCTGGATTCTGTTGTTGAGGTAAGATGTGCACCATTGCTTTAAGATGCTGTCGACCTGTTGAAGTCTATTGTCTTAGAGAGGGTATAAAGCAAGGTTTGATGAATGACGGTTTTAAACCTGCTGAGAGTTTGAGCGACGTGAAGAGACAGGGGTCACAGTTGTCAGTGATCTGGAGCATGCTACGGACCACTTCAATTAATGCCCTCTCTGTTCTGCACTGTGGTCCATTAATAGTCTTGGCAGAGAGCACTGTTCTCGATTTTCTCATGAAGCTTTGTGGAGATAGCCTCTCCCATGATCTTTCCTATGATCCGTAAGTGTGGGATGGGGTGGCACCTGATCACCGGGGAGAATGTTGGGCTTCTTCAACAGGAGCAGCATCTGTCTGGTCTTCAGGTGCCTGGGAAGATGCCTTCGGTAAAAGGAGTCTTGAAAAGCCATTAATGAAGAGGATGTTGGAGTGAGCCCATTTGAAGATCACATTCTGCTGATTTTGCACTTACCGATGTGATGTATTTGTAACCTGCAGGCCACAGTTTTAAATCTGGGTGGGAATGTCTCTGCCCTTCATCATTCTGAAGGATTAAGATAATTTAAGCCTATGATTATACTCTCTTACACATCCCAGTTCCTTGCTGCAAAGGTTTGGAATTAAAATAAGCACTTGGTTTGAATTTGCTCAGAAGTAGGACTTTTATTTACTTCACCATTAGGCGCAAAATTACCCACCTCACACCTTTAAATTAAAAGGAATCCCCTTTGCTGGTAACATACTTTCGTATTACCTCAATACCTTATTACCACCATACCTTCTAGGTGTGATCTTGATTGTAAAAGACTCCGCCTTTCAGAACAAAAACTTCCTGCAGATTTTATGCAGTTATAATTGTAAAGAGTCTGCCTGAATCAGCTAACATTTTAAGTGGAGTCCTATTGACCGCAGCTTTCCATCTCTTTGACAACTGCTATCACTGTTTCCAAGGTGAACTCCCTTCTAGCCGTACAGCTTAACACGCATTACTAATGCACAACAAAGCATGCATGGGTTGCGAATATTTTCATCATGTCGTGCTCAAAATATAAGGTTAGTTGCTAAACTAATGCTGCTGGAATGTAGTTCTCCCCAGATTCCACATCTCTATGGAATCGCATGCTAAAATGTTGCCACTCTAAAATGACATTCACGTTGAGATCGAAATGCGTATGTACTTTTTGCAAGGACAAATCAAAGTCAATAAAACCAGAAATATTTTCAAACCTTCTTAATTCCTCGGGACAAAGACAGGAGGTCAATAATGTTCTCTTTCACTCTGTCCCAAAATTGAGACCATGCATTGTAATAGGATGTTTAGGAGCCTTTTTTGCAATATTCCCATTTTAGGACGGTCTCAACCAGTGCCTAATTTAGAAAAAAATAAGTGCGGGGCCCCTCGTTAGGCGGTCGCCTCGGTTTGCAACACACATTGCTGCTGTACTTACTCAATCACTAACCATCACACTGCTACAAGTGTGACAATTCAGACTGTTCGAGTCCGCCAAAGTTATAGGAATGGCCTGGGTTGCAGGTATTAGTTGTTTAGAACGTATATTGAATTAACAAACAACTGTTTTTCTGCTCATCTTTAACTTACACAAACAGCGCCACTATGTGGCAGCTGTCATAAGTGCAGGTTCCAGTAATTAAGTGCCGGTGCTGGCAATAAAGTGACCTTGCCGGAGTACCGGAATCTACCGGTTCAAATTAACCACTGGACTCAACAGGACTTTCAAAACTATTACCGGAGAATGTAAATTCTGCATTACTTAGTGGCAGGTCCATGCTAACGTCCACATCCGCCCACTCAAAAACTACACACATACATAAACACATCTAACGTGTTATGCTTCAATTTTAATTATCTCACAAACATCCTCGTACCTAACCATGTCATTATACCCAGTGCTAGGCCTGGAAGAAGATCTTTATTTGTTTTGCGAGCTGTGGAAACGCATCACCCAAATCCACGAAAACTGCTGAAACCAGTTCACTATGAACAATATTGCACTGTTGATTCACCGATTCGCGGTGTTTGGTCAGTTGTCTTTGGAAGGAGAAGGGCAACAAGCCTCCAACATTCCACGCAAACTGCAAAATGTGTGGAACTCCACCTAGTGAAACAAATATGAAAAAAAGGTGCATTCATTCCGAAGGTGAAATTTCTGCTAATGTGGATTATGTTTTATGTTTTATAGCAGTATTTTGTTCACCACACTGTCACCCATCCCTTTACCAGACCTCAGGCGCCCTGGTCATCTTCCGTTGTTTTGCTATCTTCTAAAATTGCACTTTGATAGAACTAACTTCGACTGAACTTAAATTGAAAGAAAGAAAACTCTGTTTCCCTAGCTGTACACAATTTGGTAGTTCAACTGTCTTTGCCAGTGAGGGTAAGCAAAATGTGATCTCCATGAAGAGCATTTCATATGGAAAATCAAAGACGACATTGGCAAGATTGCCGGACCTTGACCCATGATAACCCCTGTTAGCTCCAGAGACTGAGGGGTATATTCACAAGAACGTGCGATAAACATCGCCAAAATAGCTTACCGCAACTTCTCACATCGCAGTCCATCGCGGGAAAATAACGCAGTGTTAACGTGGCATTCACAACACGGCGATACAGTGCGATAATCGCACGAGAACGCAGCAAATGTCCGCGAAACAACTACCGCGACGGCGATAAAAATGCAAACACCAACGCGAAAAAGTTGCGATGGGTCCAACCGCGTAAAAATCTGTGTGATAACTAGCGAGAGGCCAGCAAGTCCCACGCATCATGCGGGGAAAAGCACAAGAAAAGCACCCAAAAAGATCACACCAAAATCCAGAGGAAACGCGGAGCACCAAGGATGCACCCGGACCGAGTGCAGAGGACAACGTGAAACCCACAAGACCCACGGAGGCCCTGCCAGGAAGCCAGGTGCAGTGGAAGGGCAATGAGAAGAGGGAGAGGAAGACGGGGTACAGTGTGCAGGAAACCCGGATCCACCCCACGGATGAGATAGAACACCACCACCAACTGTACGTCACCTCCAACGTGTCATTGGCAAAAAAGACGCAGAGATGGCAGACCATCTTGGACTATGTGAATGCCATTGCCGCGCCGAGGAGGACAATGGAAGAGGACAAGAGGCTCTGGAATGATGCGAAGGGCAAACGCAAGGAGGAACTCGCTGCCAACATGAAAGCAGCAACGCACATTGGAGGTGGGGTGCCAGCAGAACACCAGGAGCAGGATGAAATGGAGAATATGGTGGCCACAGTCATCAGTCGGGAGACGGTGACAGGAGCAGAGGACCCGGACACTGCTCAACATGATCTGACACAACATCAATAGAGTGAGTACCTACCAGGGAGTGGGGGGAGATGGGCACAATGGCACACATGCACAATTAAGCAGAGCACACTGCACACCCACAATGACTCCGGATCATGTCCCTGATCCCCCTGGAATACTGCAGCACACACACAAACACCAAGTAGTCCCACCTCCACCATGTGCCCAAAGGGGCCCCCACCCAACACATCACCAATCACACAACCAACACATGCACACATGCGAAACCCAGCGAAGATGCGTATACGTCATCCACACTGACAATGCAAGAGACACTACATGACGAGTAGCATGGCGGCAGTCCAACTATCATGTCCATGTGCAGGCCATGACACTGATGCGGCTGAGTGTGGGCCAGATCCGCAAAGGTGCAGGTCACACTCGGACACATCCACAAAAAACCCCTGACGTCAACTACACATCCGCCTACCGACCATGACCAAGAGTCACAACACGACGAAGGGCACAATTCACTCAAGTCAGCAACATCTCAGCACTGTAGACGCACAGAAGTGAAAGGCACACCGCCTGAAAGGGATGAGTGGCAGCCAATTCAGAGCTGCAGGGGCGACTCAGCCACAGTGCAGCATACACACATAAGAACAAGAGCACCCCAACATTGTCAACAATGTGGTACATACTGCAACACTTCCACAACAGAACACAGGACACAACTGGTGCCGCATGCGTGCACAAAATAGCCAAGCACATCTGGCATCGCAGGAATTCGTGAAATGACAATGGACGAGTACAACCTGTAACCTGTATCAGTTTTATTTACACATGCAGTGCCAGTGGACAATTTGTACTGTCCCATTATTGTACAGGACGGACACAAAGTGACGTGCTCAGGTGAAGAAATTGGCAATGAGGGTGTTCCTACGGGCTATTCCTGCTGCAGCCGCAGTGGGGTGTGGGCCACCTGCCCCATCATCCTCATCATCGTCCGGTGCATCTGGCACTGGGATCCATGGGGCATTGGAGCGCACACAGATGTTGTGCAAAACACAACATGCAACGATCATCTTGCACACAATGTCTGGCCTGTACAGGAGCCTTCCGCTTGTGATGTCCAGGTGTGAGAAAGTGCCTCTTTCTTGCATGGTATGCCCCACTTTTTTCTGAATTGCTGATGTGCTTTGACTGAGTGTGTCCTCGGCTCCTGCCAATCAGGTACCCAGGGCCTGTGTTCCTTCCCTTAACTGCATTGAAGCCTAAACCCAATTGGCATCTCTGGCCACAGGTAAGCCCCTGGTAAATGGTACCACAGGTACCCAGGGCACTGTGACCAGAGAAGGCCTCCAAGGGCTGCAGCACTTATTGTGCCACCCTTAGAGGCCCTGTACCCTGACACTCACACTGTGCCTTTGCAGACTGCGTGTCTTGGTGCAGAACAAAGTGAAGAGTCGACATGGCACACATCCCTGTGTGCCATGCCCACAAACCACTGTCCTGGCATACATCAGTCACCCCTCTAGCTGGGTGCCCTATGCCAGTGGTGAGGGTACAGGTGCATGAGCCCTGTACCCCTACATTACCCAGGTCCATTCCTAGGCACTGTAAGTGCAGTGCTGCCATTAAGAGTATATGGTGCTGGGAGTTTGTCATTACGAACTCCACAGCACCATAATGGCTACACTGAAGACTGGGATGTTTGGTATCAAACTTCTCAGCACATTAAACCCACACTGATGCCAGTGTGGGATTTAATGTAAAATGCACAACAGAGGGCATCTTAGAGATGCCCCCTGAAACTCGACCAACTTCCAGTGACCTGACGGAGTGGCTGCCGAGGCTGCCACCACCAGACATGTTTCTGGACCCCTGGGTCGAGAGCTTGCGGCTCTCGGGGGCCTGAAACAATGCACATCCTGGGACGAGGTGCCAAGCCTCCTCCCCCAGGATGGGCAGGGTTCACGAAGGAGAAGCTTCAAAGGCATACCACGTTTGTGGGCCTCTCCAGACCACTTGCTGTACTCAGCAACTGGTCCCCACTGGTTCTCCCCCCCTTTGGGCGGGAGACCCAGTGGGAAAAACAGAGTGAGGAAGAGAGGTGTGCCCACCTCTGCCAACTCCACCCCTAAGGTGGGGGAGGCGAGGTGAAGCACAACCTCGAGTGAGGAGGGTGATGACATCACCAAATGGTTCACAGCCTTTGAGAGGGCCTGTGACCTGAGACAGGTGAAGAAACCTCTCTGGGGGGCACTCCTGTGGGAACTGTTCTCTGGTAACTGCAGAGACAGGCTTCTGACCCTCTCTGGGCCAGATGCAGGGTCCTATGACCTCATGAAGAGAACTCTGATTGAGGGATTTGGACTCTCCACTGAGGAGTACAGAATTAGATTCAGGGGGCTCACAAAACCCAGAACCAGTCCTGGATTGATTTTGTAGACTACTCAGTAAAGACACTGGATGGTTGGTTAACTGGACACAATGTGCATGACTTTACTGGACTTTACAATTTGTTTATGAAGGAACATATATTAAGTAATTGCACAAATGAAAAGTTACATCAGCATTTGGTAGACCTAGGTCTAATTTCTCCCCAAGAATTGGGAAAGAAGGCAGACCACTGGGTGAAGACTAGGGTGACAAGGACAACCACTGGGGGTGACCAGAAGAAAGTGGTTACAAAACCTCCCCAGGGGAAAGGTGGTGAGAATCCCCAAGATAAAAAGTCTGAGTCTTCCAAAGGGCCCCAAAAACCTGTACAGGGGGGTGGGTCCCAAACTACTCCCTATGTGCCACAGCCCTATAGGGGAAGAACTTTGATCCCACAAAGGCCTGGTGTAACAACTGTAAGAAGTTGGGACACTTAACTGTAGACAAGTCTTGCCCTCACAACAAGGCCCCTAAGCCCACAAGTACAGCTACTCCTGGGGTGGCAAGTCTACAGATGGGATCAACAGTGTGCCCAGAGCAAATCAGGATGCACACTGAAGCAGTTCTAGTTTCAGAGGGGGAAGTTGAGTTTGCCACTGTAGCTGTGTGGCCACCCAACATAAAGAAATACTTACAGTACCCTTGGATCAATGGAACTAGGATAGAAGCTCTGAGGGATACAGGTGCCAGTGTCACTATGGTGAGAGACACACTGGTTTCCCCTGAGCAATACTTGATTGGGCATACTTACCCAGTCACCAATGCTGACAGTGTTACCACTAATCAAGAACCCAAACAAGATATTGTGGACTATGTGCTTGGCCTAAGGTCCAGAATGGCTGAGTACATGGAGAAGGCATCCAAGAATCTTGAGGCAAGCAGGCGCTTCAGAAGCACTGGTATGACCAAAAAGCTGCACTGGTTGAATTTCAACCTGGGCAACAGGTGTGGGTTTTGGAGCCAGTGGCACCAAGGGCACTCCAGGATAGATGGAGTGGCCCTTACCCTATCCTAGAGAGAAAGAATGAGGTCACCTACTTAGTTGACCTGGGCACAAGCAGGACACCCAAAAGGGTTATCCATGTGAACCGCCTTAAGCTCTACAATGACAGGGCTGACATCACCATGCTGATGGTGACTGAAGAGGAGCAGGAAGCAGAGAGTGAACCTCTCCCTGACCTCCTCTCATACAGCCCAAAAGATGGGTCAGTTGATGGAGTTGTCTTTTCAGACACCCTCTCTGCCCAACAGCAGACTGACTGCAAGCAAGTCTTGCAACAGTATGCTAAGCTCTTTTCCTTGTCCCCTGGTCTGACAAACTGGTGTACCCATGATGTGGACACTGGTGACAGTGCACCTGTCAAAAACAAGATCTATCGACAGTCAGACCAAGTCAAGGAAAGCATCAGAGCTGAGGTCAGCAAGATGCTGGAGTGTAGGGGTTATTGAACCCTCTGAGAGCCCCTGGACTAGCCCAGTGGTTCTGGTCCCCAAACCTCACCCACAGGATGGAAAGAGAGAAATGAGGTTTTGTGTGGATTACAGAGGGCTCAACTCTGTCACCAAGACAGATGCATACCCTATCCCAAGAGCAGATGAGTTGATAGACAAATTGGGTACAGCCAAATTCTTAAGTACCTTTGACTTAACTGCAGGGTACTGGCAGATTGGCATGGCACCAGGAGCAAAAGAGAAAACAGCATTCTCCACACCTGATGGGCACTATCAGTTCACTGTTATGCCCTTTGGTTTAAAGAATGCCCCTGCCATCTTCCAGAGGTTGGTGAATCAAGTCCCTGCTGGGTTGGAGTCCTTTAGTGCAGCTTATCTTGATGATATTGCTGTCTTTAGCTCCACCTGGCAGGATCACCTGGTCCACCTTGGGAAGGTCTTAAAAGCCCTGCAAACTGCAGGTCTATCTATCAAGGCATCCAAATGCCAGATAGGGGAGAGCACTGTGGTGTACTTGGGCCACCTTGTTGGTGGAGGCCAGGTACAGCCCTTACAGCCCAAGATCCAGGCCATCCTGGACTGGGCAGCTCCAACAACCCAGACCCAAGTCAGGGCATTCCTTGGCTTGACTGGGTACTACAGGAGGTTTGTGAAGGGATATGGGTCCATTGTGACTCCCCTCACAGAACTCACCTCCAAGAAGATGCCCAAAAAGGTTAACTGGACAGTTAGTTGCCAAAAGGCTTTTGACACCCTGAAAGAAGCAATGTGCTCAGCACCAATTCTAAAAGCTCCAGATTATGCCAAGCAGTTCATAGTGCAGACTGATGCCTCTGAGCTAGGGATAGGAGCGGTCCTATCCCAGACCAATGATGAAGGCCAAGACCAACCTGTTGCTTTTATAAGCAGGAGGCTTCTCCCCAGAGAGCAGCGTTGGAGTGCCATTGAGAGGGAGGCCTTTGCTGTGGTTTGGTCCGTGAAGAAGTTGAGACCATACTTGTTTGGTACTCACTTCCTAGTTCAAACTGACCACAGACCTCTCAGATGGCTAATGCAAATGAAAGGGGAAAATCCAAAACTTTTGAGGTGGTCCATCTCCCTACAGGGAATGGACTTTGAGGTGGAACCCAGACCTGGGACTGCCCATGCCAATGCAGATGGACTTTCCAGATTCTTCCACTTAGACAATGAAGACTCCAAAGGGCAAGGTTAGTCTCATCATCTTTCGTTTGGGGGGGGGGGGGTTGTGTGAGAAAGTGCCTCTTTCTTGCATGGTATGCCCCCACTTTTTGCTGAATTGCTGATGTGCTTTGACTGAGTGTGTCCTCGGCTCCTGCCAATCAGGTACCCAGGGCCTGTGTTCCTTCCCTTAACTGCATTGAAACCTAAACCCAATTGGCATCTCTGGCCACAGGTAAGCCCCTGGTAAATGGTACCACAGGTACCCAGGGCACTGTGAGCACGTATTGTGCCACTCTTAGAGGCCCTGTACCCTGACACTCACACTCTGCCTTTGCAGACTGCGTGTCTTGGTGCAGAACAAAGTGAAGAGTCGACATGGCACACATCCCTGTGTGCCATGCCCACAAACCACTGCCCTGGCATACATCAGTCACCCCTCTAGCTGGGTGCCCTATGCCAGTGGTGAGGGTACAGGTGCAGTACCCAGGTCCATTCCTGGGCACTGTAAGTGCAGTGCTGCCATTAAGAGTATATGGTACTGGGAGTTTGTCATTACGAACTCCACAGCATCATAATGGCTACACTGAAGACTGGGAAGTTTGGTATCAAACTTCTCAGCACATTAAACCCACACTGATGCCAGTGTGGGATTTAATGTAAAATGCACAACAGAGGGCATCTTAGAGATGCCCCCTGAAACTCGACCAACTTCCAGTGACCTGACTGAGTGGCTGCCGAGGCTGCCACCACCAGACATGTTTCTGGACCCCTGGGTCGAGAGCTTTCTGCTCTCGGGGGCCTGAAACAATGCACATCCTGGGATGAGGTGCCAAGCCTCCTCCCCCAGGATGGGCAGGGTTCACGAAGGAGAAGCTTCAAAGGCATACCCCCTTTGTGAGCCTCTCCAGGCCACTTGCTGTACTCAGCAACTGCTCCCCACTGGTTCTCCCCCCCCCTTTGGGCGGGAGACCCGGTGGGAAAAACAGAGTGAGGAAGAGAGGTGTGCCCACCTCTGCCAACTCCACCCCTAAGGTGGGGGAGGCGAGGTGAAGCACAACCTCGAGTCCCCGCCATCTTGAGGATGGGGGGACCCAGCCAACCCAGGACAGGCTCCTGCCCCCCTCCCACTGGAGAGTGGCAGAGTAGGGGGTGTACCCACCCCAGGGAAGGGACCCACTGGTCCCTGCCCTTTACCTACCTGTAACGCCCCTAAATTCAGTATTTAGGGGCACCCTGAACCTTCCTTCCTCAGATCCCGATTCCAAAACAACAAGAAGAACAAGAAGAAAGAAGACCAGCCGTGCAGCTGCTAACAAGAGGATGACAACAACTGACTTGGCCCCAGCCCTACTGGCCTGTCGAACCTCGAACCTGCTCCTGCTAAACCCCGGCTTCTTCAGTGGTCAGCAACCTCAAAAACCCCGGAGGACCTGACTGCGTTGCTCAACTAAAGACTGGGACTCCCACGAGCAGTGACTCTGCTCAAACATCTGCAACCCCAGGCCCCGGCCTGAGACCGCGGATCCTGCCCACTCTGCACCCGCCGAGCCCGGCCCGAGATGAAGTGGACAAAGACCACGAGGACGTCCCCCTGGCGACTGTGACCAAGAATCCAGCACCCAAGGACTCACCTCAACGCTCCTGACGACGCCTGCAGCCTCAACACCAGGGACCCCTCCAACCGCGACCAGCAGAGGGTAAGATTTCCCGACGCCTAAAGACACCCCTGCACCCGGCGCCCCACGGCCCCCTGTGCCCAACTCCTGGGTGTCTACCCCACCTCCAGCTTCCCAACTTACCTCTCGAAGTGGTGGTCGCACCTGAAGAATCACCGTCCCCGAGTTTGCAGCCTTTGTTCGTCTCGCAGCTTTCCCATTGAAATCCATTGGGCGCCGGACGGCCCAAAAGCCCACTGCACCCGGCTGCCCCAGTGCCGCTGAGGGTGCACCAACTACCCTGTTCGACTTCCCCACTTGCCCTGAGTAAGTGACCAGGAGCTTTGCTCCCACAGCCGCGTGGCCTGCCTGCTAGCAGCCACCAACCAAAGGCCCCCTGCCCGTCATAGGCTAACATTGGGCCTACTCTCTCTGCACCCGGCCGCCCCTGTGCCGCTGAGGGTGTAACCACAGTACAATTATGAACCTGGGAGACCCCTGAGTCTTGCCCCAGAACCTTAACTCTGCCAGCCGAGTACTTACCTGGAAGCCGATAACCTACATTTTCTCCATAGGGTAACATAGACTGGTTTTCACTTGGAAATTCTTCTAAGTGTCGAGTTTTGGAACTTTGAAATGTTCACTAAAAATCGTCCGAATACCAAAATCGAAATTACTCACTTGTTCTCAGGAGAGATCCCAGTGCTGGATCTAGGTACCCAGCACTGACTAGAAAAAGTGATTACAACTTGATTTTCCGATAACTTGATTTTCCTCCATAGGATAACATTGCCTGGTTTTTACCAGAAATTCTTCTAAGTGTCGATTTTTGCAACATACAAATATTCCTTAAAAATCGCCTGTGTAACAAAAACGATTTCTTTCAACTGTTTACAGGAAATGTACCCGGGCTGAATCCAGGATCCAGCCCTGAGTAAGAAAAACGTTCGTAAAGTAATTCTATTGCAGTTTACTTTAAAAATCCCATTGAGCTCAATGTTATAATTGTACTAAGTATTGTGTTGCATATTGCAACCCCTGTACCTATTGCATTCAAAGACTATTGTTCATTGAAAGTATTCAACAAACAGCATCTTATCATGAGAAAGTATTTTATGCAACCCTGTGGTTCTAAAATAAAACAACAGTATATTTTTTTATACAAAACAATTGGCCTAGAGTTCAGTTCTTGAGTGTGTGGATTCATTTGTTGACTGAGTGTGTACATCAAATGCTTTACACTGTCCTCTGATACTGCCTTACTGCTCGACCAAGCTACCACTTTAGAGAGTAAGGTTCTATCTAACTTTAACCTCTGCCAAACCTCTGGAGACCCTTGGACTCTATACACACTGTACCTCACTTTGGTGCAGTATATATAGAGCCAGTTTCTTACACCAGGCACCTGAAACGTGACTTCAACACGCCAAATGTGCATTCCACGATGCCCCTGGTGCGTTTGTGGGACGCATTGTACTGCCTCTGGGCATGTGTGTTCGGGTCTCGGAGGGGTGTCATCATCCAAGTGCAGAGTGCATATCCCTGATCACCTGTGACAGTGCAGAGAGAGATGAGTCAATAGGTGGTTCGGCATGACGTGTTGGCAGGCACACTAGTCCAGTGACACCTGTGCTGGCTGTGCGTGGGGTGAGTGTAAGACAGCCCCCAGGGTAGTGTCTGGTGCTGGCAACAACTACAACAGTCATCACTCAATCAGAAGTGCAAAGTACAAACAGCAAGGGACCATGACTTGAGGTGCACAGAGTTAGTGGCCCCGGATGCACAGCGGCCGGCACGGGCACACCGCCATGGGACGGTGACTTGCGATACACTGTGTTAGGCCCATGAGAGCTGAGCGGGTCCTCGTAAATGTCCAAGGTGACTGTCGCTGAGTGTATCGTGGGACAGTGGAAGGTGTTCCCCCAGGGCATGATGCAGAGGACACAACCAAGCAGCAACAGGCAACATGGGGGATATGAATGCCACAGACTCATGCCAAACACCAAGTCTGTACCTGCCAGATGATGAGGACGACAACCCCTATGCCACAGACTCAGACGCCACCAAAGTTCAACCAGAGAGTGACCTTGACTCACGGCGCACGGAGTCAGTGGCACCAGGGCTGCAAGGGGATGCAGTCTGAGATGAGGCGTGTACATTGGTGTAAACTCTGCCATTCAGAAATCAAGACCCAGTCACAAATGTGGGACCTACTTGACCGCAGTGTCGGCCGGTGGCAGCGGTGTGCGTGGGCCAACCGCAGTTCAGCCAGCTCCTCCTGGAACTCCCACACACGGCGTTGGAATGTCATGTGGCGATGACGTGTGGCTCACAGAGGCTGAGGCACCAAAGCTGAGCATGTGTGCAGCCTGCGACGATGCCGTGCCCTGGCTGGTCCCGCCTTGATGTGATTGGTGTGAGGCCGGCTGGCCCGCAGTTCATGCCGGAGCCAGTAGTCTGCAGGGGCCCACAAACACGTGTCGCCGGCTTGCGTTGAACAGGGTTAGTGGCACCACTGCGGGCCCACAAACACGTGTCGCCGGCTTGCGTTGAACAGGGTTAGTGGCACCAAGTGTCGCCGGCTTACGTTGAACAGGGTTAGTGGCACCACGTGTCGCCGGCTTGTTTTGAACAGGGTTAATGGCACCACATGTCGCCGGCTTGCGTTGAACAGGGTTAGTGACACCAAGTGTCGCCGGCTTGCGTTGAACAGGGTTAGTGGCACCACATGTCGCCGGCTTGCGTTGAACAGGGTTAGTGGCACCACGTGTTGCCAGCTTGCATTGAACAGGGCTAGTGGCACGAGGTCAGTTGTTGCTAGTGTTCGGTCACCTCCGTAACGAGGATCCGGCTTTCATCCGGACTGAACCGCATCTTCCTCTTACTCCTCTCCGTGCGTTCACTGGTATGGACTCTGCCATTCATGGATCATGACTAAGTGCTGGATGTGGGACCTACTGGACCGCAGTGTGGTCCGTGGGCAGTGGTCAGCATGGGCCCACAGACACGTGTCGTGTGCTTGCGATGCAGACTTTGGCTTCACTGATCAGAGGGAGTATAGTGATGTGGACACTGCCACAGACATTTGGTCACTGCCATTAAAAACACAAGACTCAGTTCAATGTGTGCCCCCAACTGGGCCGAAGTGCTCACCGGTGGGGTATATCGACGAGAAAGGAGTACTGTGGGCCTGCGTCGTGGAGGCCAGCGATGGTCTGAGGAGGCTGCCAAGGTCGCGGGCCTGGGGCTTGGAGCTTGCACTGGCACGTGGTGGCCCTCTTTGACACACGCCGGTGTCGGCAGGTTAGCGGAGTGGCCTTGGTGCGCTGGGGCAGGCAAGACGGGTCTGGGGACCAGCGGCCTGGGGTGCAGCAGGCGCACAGGGTCGCATGCCCTGCCGCTCACGGCGTCGGCCTTGTGGCGTGCTGAGAAGCACCGCCCTGGCAGACACGTTGGCCATTCCGGAAGAGAACCACGCCCAGAGCGACGGGGTTTTTATTCACACCCCTACGCAGGCCTGGCGTACGCAGGGCCAACCCACTCCGCCCACGTTTACAGGGGGGACGTAACGAGCGACACTTCTGCGTTCTACCCCACAGCCTGGGCTGACATGGTAGCGTCCACTGGCCACTACACTCCATGCACCAGCAGTCAATGTCCACATGGCCATTTCTGTGGTTAGCATGCTCAAGTCTGTCCAGCACATCCACGCCACACTTGTCATTGGGTAGGTTCTCATTCATTAGTCACTTGCCTCCTTCGCACATGCCTGCTTCTAGCCTCTCCACACATTCTGCTATTGTGTGGCTGTGGTGCCATGCCGTGGCTGGGTTGTGTACATGGCAAGCCCAGGTTCACAATAGAGTTGTGTTGTCGTGTCTGGTCGGTGGGTATGTTGTGTGGCATGTTGCATGTAGTTTTGCTGCGTGCCCATTCCCAGGATCGTGAGTTGCATGACTGTGGAGTTGAGGTGTGTGGTGTGTTCATTTGGTACTTACCAACGAGCAATGCATTTCCATAGGTGCCATCCTGGAAGCGCTGGTTGATGATGGACTGCCGGAAGATGAATGAATCATGCACACTGCCTGGGTAGTTGGTCACAACATTGGTGAAGAGTCCCCGGTGGTCCACTATTGCCTGCACATTGATGGAATGCGTGTGCTTTCTGTTGCGGTAGTTGTGTGCAGTGTCGGCAGGGGGCACAAGTAGGACATGTGTGCAGTCAATAGCCCCCAACACGTGGGGGAATCCAGCTATGGCGTAGAAGCCTGGCTTGGTCTCCAGCTGCTCCTGCGCAGTGTGGGGGAAGTGGAGGTGCTGGGGTACCAGGCTGATGATAGCATCCAGGACAGGTGTGATGAACTTGGATAGGGCTGGCTGTGAGACTCCTCCGACTCTGGCAGTTGTGGGTTGGAAGGTACCAGAGGCCAACATGTGCAGCACAGCCAGCATCTTTGTCTGCGGAGGGATGTTGGTTGTCCACTGTGTTGGTACCGTCAGCTTGTGGGGGATGTGGGTCAGGATGCGGAGGATGGTTGTTCTTTTGAGCCTGTAGTGGACAATGACCTCCTCTGGCGTTAAGTCTGTGAGCCTGGTACATTTACGGTAGGTCCGCTGTCTTTGTCTACGCTGCCTCTGTGGTCGTCCAGGGGGGGGGGTGGTTTCCTGGGGGTGGTGGCGGGCCTGGGGGTGGTGGCGGTGGGTGTTGTGGCCCTCTTGGGTCTCTGAGCTGCATGATCAGTAGCTCCATGGCGTCTGTTGGTCTTCAGGTATGGCTCTGGTCTGGGCTCCCTTTCAGACTGCAGGTGGTCGTCCCGCTTAGCACCAGCAGAAGGCAGGTGTTAAATACCTGCTGCTACCGCGGCTTATCGCCTGTTTTTGACTCACATCGCAGTTGTGGCTGTCCATTGTGAATAGCGCGGTGTTGTCTTTTCGTGTGTTTTTGCACAGACACGCCTATTCTGCATCTCATTAGCTTTAGTTGGCGGTGTCGGCCGTGGCGATGTTTTTTGCGGCAGCTATCGCAGGTTATGTGGTGATGTAGGCAGTTAGCACCAGCTTGCGAAAGGGGCGGTAATTCTATCGCCACTTTTGCTGCGCTAAAGTGCCGATAACTCGGCGATAAGTCCTTGTGAATATGCACCTGAGTGTTTGATTGGTACAGTGCTGAGGAATGAAAACTAATTCCAACTATCGCCACCTCCTCCTTTAGCAAGACTTAGATGGTGGCAACAAATAATTCTCAAGATGCCTTTTTTGCCAAATAAGGGTTTCAACATGCTGAACGTCTAGTTAAATAATGAGTTCATTGGTGTGAGGCTATATTCTGGTTGCCCCTGAAAGAACCATCAAACACACAAAATGAAGGGTAAAGAACAGTATCTTCAATGCGTAATTTGTGTTGGTGGTTCCAGGGGGTGGACCCCTCTAGTATTCATGGGGACTGGGACTTATTTTCATCATCAGATTTTGTCCCAAAGCAGAAAGGAGCAACGAGAGGAAGAAGAAGCAAGAGAAAGATAGGAAGACAGACGCAGATAGAGAAAGCAGGGTTAACAAAGAATATTTTAAGCAATTCGAGGTCATTTGACGTGGAGAATGAAAGAGACATGAGATGGAGTCAAGACTATGAAGCCATGGTATTTCACAACCATGGCATTTGATATTTCAGAGAAAGTCATATATATATATATCAGTCGCGGCCGGCATGAATCGCGGGTGGGGAGGCGGGGGGTCGCGCGGGGAGGGGGGTTAATTTAATAAAATAAAACATTTTAAAAAACTTACCTTCGCCTCCAGTCCCGGACTCCCGCGTCGCGTCTCCTGCTCTCTGCTCACAGGAAGCAGAAGCAGGCAGACTCCCTTTCTTCCCCTAAGCCAATCACAACGCTGCAATGGCAGCATTGTGATTGGCTCAGACGCCGTCCTTACAGGCGTCTATAGGGAGGCCGTTTTCTTCATGCAGGCTGTGCAGCAGCCTACATGAAGAAAACAGAGAGCGCTATGACTGGTTTGGTCGGCCCTGGGGCCGAGCAAACAGTCAGCGCCCATAACATTAGGCTAGCCACTCCTCCCCGACCCGCCCACCCGCCTGCACCCAACCAGGCATACCCTTCTTCTGCTTTCTCGCAGTGCGAGAAACAGAAACGTAAAATGGTATTTATACCATTTTACGTTTCTGCTTCTCGCACTGCGAGAAAGCAGTGGGGCGACGCTCCGACACCCACATGGAGGAGCCGCCCCTGAAACAAGGCAGAATCAAACAAGGGATGGCTGCTTGCCACAATATCAAGAATTGCACACATGTTTTCTCAACAGTATAAACCACAACAACTACATCATGGTAAGTATATATAGGGATTTATAGATTTACTATTCTTGTCGCCACATCTTCAGACCATGACGATGTAGTGATAGTCTGATTCCGATTATTTTATTACAAAATTAATTATAATTGCAAGAGCGGCTCCTCCGTAGTGGCAGAGGAGCGTCACCTCACTGTCCAGAGCCAGCAGATGATAAATTAAATGATAATAACACAATGTTATTATCATCTTATTTATTGGTATCTGAGCCACATAATATGTATAGGGTGGGGCGGGACCACGCATGGAAGAGAGAAGGAGTCATGTGCACTTATAAGTGCGCATGTCTGTTTGGCCGGCCATCTTAGGCCAGCCAAACAGACATGCACACATATGCTTCTCCAACCCATCTGTGTGACACAGCTGGGTTAGAGAAAAGCCACAGGCTCCAAGGCACAGAGCGGCAAACAAGGCCGCTCAGACCAATCCTGGCGCTGCTCTCATGCAGTGAAAGCAGCATCTGGATTGGGTAGGGAGCCTGTGCCTTGAGTCCCATCCACATTCGGGCCAGGCGAGAAAAGCAACGAGGTGGCCAGGAGCGTCAGCGGGAGTGGAGAAGCAGGTACATCTTTTTTTTATTTTTATTTTATTACCAAACCCCACCCCTTCTCTCCCTGCCTGCCCCACCACCCTAGACAGGTGGCGGCAGCCACTGTATAATTGTTGCAAAATTTGATATCCACAGGTTTTGCTGACCCTCACATAAATACTGTTGCAGGCTGATATTTTGATTAATATTAAGTGACCCGCCTATCGACTGGACACCACAAGTGTTGTGCCTTTAAAGTTCTTGATCTTTCTCTTTCATTGCATTACATTATACGATTCTCATTTTTTTCTCACAAGTTTGCTTTTAGGAGAGCTTTTCTATGCATATAGGCAGAATAATGGACAAAAGACAGTTTTCTGATAACTATATCTTAGGCAGAACCATTTTGTTAGTAAAGAAGGCTGTAAGCAACATAAACTGTTGCAGAAGTCATGCTTTACAATTAAATCCGTGGCATTTCTTTACACTTTCTACATCCCTTGGACTTCACTCACTCAAAAACAATTTCAACTACCTTCCCTCTCTCTTCCTGCAACCTTCCTTGTCTATGGACAATATTTATGGCTCAGGAAAAAGATTCAGGTAGATTTGGTCAGTGTGATAAGCCTCATATTACAATAAAAAAGCCAAATCTCCTTTTAATGGTTGAAAATTTGCATACACCACATTTAAAACATATGTTGGGCAGGCTCACTGGGCAGCCATATTTTATGCTGGAGAGCAGCGTGGCTCACGAAATTAGGAGAGAATTACAATTCCATTGATGACATCTAAAGCTGCAGGAAAGAAGAATTCCACTCTTAACTGCAGCAACAGGACTAGGCAAAGCTGTGAATTAATCTATACCTTTTTTCAGTTTGCCTTTCTCACAGAACACAAGGTGTGAATTTTTCAATATATATTTTTTTAGTGTGCCTTCTTCACAGAACAGGCTCTTTATATCTGATGTCCTGTCTAACTCACTTCCCTACCTCAGTGGCGGCCGCTGCTTATCTTGGGTGGTGGGGTGGGTGGGAGGAGGAGAAGGATGGGTGGGGTTGGGTAATAAAAAAAAAGACTTATCTGCCGCTCCGCTCCCGCTGATGCTCCCGGCCACCTCGTTGCTCCTCTCGCCTGGCCCGGATGTTGATATGGTTTAAGGCACAGGTTCCCCACCCAATTAAGATGATGCTCTCATAGCATGCGAGCAGTGCCAGGATTGGTCTTAGCAGCCTTGTTTGCTGATCTGTGCCTTGGAGCCTGAGGCTTTTCTCCAAACCAGCTGTGTAACACAGCTGGGTTGGAGAAACATAAGTGCACATGTCTGTTTGGCCAGCCTACGACAACCAGCCAAACAGACATGCACACTTATAAGTGCACCCTACTCTTCCTCCCTGCCATGCCCGTTCCGGCCCGCACTATACTTATTGAGCGGCTCAGACAGCAATAAAAAAAATGATAATAACATTGTGTTATTATGATTTTATTTATCGTCTGCTGGCTCTGGGCAGTGGGGCAACGCTCCTCCGCCATTACAGAGGAGCCTCCCCACACTACCTACACACAGTTTTTTAATTTCTCATGTGCACTGATCACAGTACACTTTTTAAATTTTCCCTTTTCTGCTTATTTCACTATTAAATTATGTAATGCTCAGATGGTTCGGTAGGAATAAACTATATTAGTTTAAATCCGTCGACTCTGAAAATTGTCATATTCTAGCAGTAAGTGTTCAACATTCATTAAATGTATATTTTCTCATATCAGATTCCCGTTAGCATGTGCTATGTTTCTTCTTTAGTACACTGTATTCTGCTTCCCGCTGCGTTTATTGTAACTTGGGAGACTTAATATCTCAATATTTCTCTTTAGGTTTATTTTCACTTCTGAGCTCATCCGGGTCTTGTCGTCCTGCATTACTTTTCTTCAAGCGCCTCCTGAGAATTCCCCATCTGTGTACATCAATTTTTTAAGGTATCACTTTATATGCAAATCACTCAATTATGGCTTGCCGTGAATCAGTAATTAAAAGTCAATATCTTATTTCCCTCTGGGGGCCCTTGTATGTTCCTTGATTTATCAATCATACATGTCCCATCTGTATGTCCTTAACAAATGCAAACCCAGGTAAAAATAAACAACTCATTTCCCTCTGTGATTTAAGCTAAGGTGGATAAAGGAGACAATCAGGATGGGGTGTGGTCTAAGGGCATACTCTAGGGTAATCGTGCTGGATTAATTGATTGAAATTTATAGTTTGAAATATCATAAAATCCTAGTGTTTGGAGTTGATTTTTGCAGTTACACCACTGGTGGAATTTGCATCTCTACCTCAGAAATTCTCCTGACACAACTCAATGTTTATATGTTTTTTCTAGCATAATAAGTTAAAAAAAACTCCTAGGCAATTGTTACTTATTTTACAGAAACTGTGCAGCAAAACGCCTATTTGCAGGATTTAGCCTTATTTTTTACAGACATTCTTTTTCCACCCTGTTTTTGAAACAGTCTTTTCAAATGCCATAAAACATGGAATGTTACATTTGCAGAGGTTGAAACTTGGGGCCTGATTACGATGCCGGTCTGACTGGCTTCCACGGTCCTAAAGGAGACTGTCCAACCGCTGTGGTCTTGTTGGAAGCGGTTGGTCCGACCGCCGGATTTCAATGCATGCATCCTGTACTCTGACCGACCGCTAAAAGGCCACCAATTCCGACAGCCTTTCTCCAACTGCTGAGATGGCAGTAGGAGAAAAACAGCATCCATGGGGCAGTACAGGGATCTCCGACCGCCATCTGAATTACGATGTGTGTTTCCGATGACCCGACTGTGGCGGTCGAATCGTTTGCCTCGAGTCATCGGAAACAATGGATTTGTTGTGCATACTCATCCAAATCAGCTTCTCCTAGACAGTCTCCAGTGTGTATCCCTTCCTCCAGGTCCTCCCTAAACTGCAGCAGCTGAACTCCGAAGACTATGACCCTGTGGGTGCCGGTATGCAGGTAAGTCCGTAGGTGGCAAGTATCCCATTGACTGAATTGTGCACAGATTGCCACACTCCAGCAATGGGGTACATGGTGCAGAAGGCATATCCCCACATATGTTATGCATGTGTGTACATATCACATGTTTCTTGTGATTTTGCACACAGTTGCAGTGACATATTCGGGGGTATATCCATCGCCATGAATGAGACTGCTGCTGTAGCAGCGGTTGCATCGTAATATGTCAGGGGGAACTTTCCCAGACTCCATAGATGGAATTGGATTGCAGTCACGGCGGTCGGATGGTCGGTCTGACCGGCATCAGAATTAGGCCCTTTGTTTTTGCACTCCCAGGATTCACAATTTGACTAATTTCTTCTTGCAGAGCAAACTGATGGGCTCATTTGCTATGAGGTCCCGATCTTTGAAAGTCTGTAGGAAAAAAAAACCTCTTTTGCACAACACTCTTTATACCCTGTTTAACATTCCAGGTGTCCGATGAGAAGGGGGAGAGGAGAACGGAAATGTGAAGATTTGAGGGGGCAAATGATGAGAAGAAAAAAAGTATAGCAAATTAGGCAGTTGTCTGTGCAATTACGGGCATTTGTTCATACATTGTTCAACAAGATGGAAATTGAATGCAGAGATCATACTAGCTGATGTTTTGTTTGCACACCCAATCCCGAAATCCTACAGCAATATTTGAACCTCATGATAGTTACTACTAAGGGTATGTGAAATGATAATTTCTCATGTGCATTAAGATAAACTGACCCTGCCTCTTGGCACCCCTTTGGTACTCTTAACTGTCCAGGAAATTTGTAGCTTTTACTACACTGATGACCTAAATAACTCAGATAGGAATAATAGCATATGCCTGTTATTGTTTGGTTGACTTTCACAACTACAGCCATGATTAACATGGGTAGCCCAGGGCATTTGTATTGTGATGTTAGGGTTGAAATTCTTGGACCAGAGTAAGACGTACCAAAGAGAAAGCATTTGGCAAGAATGTTTTCTTTAATCAATGAAAGCCAGCGGTTTGAACACAATCAGAAGTCGGAATAACTTCAAACATAAAATATGGCAACAAGAGATCCATTGATGTAATTTCCATGACTTGCTGAGAAGCTTTCAGAAAACCAAAGTCTTTGCTTTCTGGGAGAATATGGTAGAAACACTGAAACTTAAAGAAATTATTTGAAGGACACCACTTGCAATGAAACAGCAGCATAATTGCACTCAACACAGGAAACCTCACATGATCCAGACACAGAAATGACTACGATTGATAGATCCTTCTGGTTTCTGTGGGTACTGATGCAGAAACTTTCTTAAATGATGAATCAATTTGTCAGGTTACTTCCAATAATGAACAGTACTTCTCTGTACAAACTAGTCACTCTTTGCACCCAGCTTTGCACTAAACACATGCTAGCATTATTGATTTACCACTGGCTATATTAAAGTTCACTGATCAACTACAATTGTATTCAGTATTGAGAGATGGAACATATCGCTTAGTTTAAATTTATGTACAGTCCGAGGGTGTTTCCTTGTTTTGTGGCGTTTATACCTGAAGTGACAGGGTATGCGCCTGTTTTGCACTTAGTTGAGCATACATTGTTAGTGTTAACAAAGAGGCTTATTTACAAGCCCCTTGCGCGACCGGTGTGTCACTTTTACTACGGGAAAAAGTGACCGGCAGCGCAAGGGACTTGTAAATAAGCCCCAAATTGTAATTATGATGAGATGCTGCAATAAATTCTATGGGAATTTGCTATTTAGATAGCTGTAATCATGTTGCTTTCAGCTTAAGCTATGTAAATGTGGTCTCTCACTTATTAGAAGATATGTGGACTGAGTGGAAAATCCAATTTTGAGGCAAGTAAGTAGAAGATAATTGTAGTAGGAATGTTTGGTGTAAAAGTTATGGGTTGTTTACCATGCCAGTTAGTGAGAAAGTCCTTACTGAAAAGACCAATGAGATGTATATTAGGATTGAAATTGAATTGATTTTTTGGGAACTCCAATGTTACCCAGTTACAGATATGGTAAAATTGTGCGCTATGTTTTAAGGTGTTCTTTAAATTGTTTACAAAATATCACAGGTATTTTTTTTGTTGTTGAAATATCTAAGTACTTAACACTATTTTATCTAAATCATTGTATAAAATATCATATTAGGTTTTTAACAATATTTTATTACTTTATATTTATAAGTTACTATTTTATTGTTAATTATTTGTAATGAATTTTTTGTATTTTTTAGTATAGTTTAGTTTAGTATAGTATAGTTTATTTTTTGATTTGATAATATATTTAAAGTACAATATCTTTTTTTATTTAACTTTTTTAATTTAATGGCAAGCTGTTGGATTTGTAGAGGAGTAGGGTTGGAAGTGTTAAAAGATAGATGCTATAATATTTTTAAAAAAATCGTACTTACATTTTAAAAGTCTAATTGTTTGATTAGATTAAGTATTCTGCCCTCTGGGCATGGATAAAGATATTTATCCTATTCTGCCTTTGGGGAGCAAAAAGCACACTAGTTCACTGGGAAATATTTACTGTTTTGTTGAAAGTGGCCACCCTAGGCATGGTCCTGTGCTCCCCCTCAAACCCTGTAAACAATAGTGTTTCTGGACCCCTGGGGAGCAGATTGGGGTGTTTTCCCCCTATCTCACACTAGAAAATAGTTTAAAAAATGGTCTGGAAAAAATAGGCGTTGCAAATGACCTGCCCTGATATTGTCTGTGCCCCCATCCTAGAACAGGACTAACAGGCTTTCCACACCCCAAGGGCAGATTGGGGGGATTATCGCCAATCTCTCACTTGGGGGAAAGAAAGCCCACTAGACACTAGGAAATATTGGTCAGAAAAAAACTTGGGGTGGCTCACAAAGGCATCTGGCTCTGACCCCACCCAGAATTGGCCCAACAGTTTTTCTGCTGTAGGATTGGGGGCTTATCAAAAATCTGCCCTCAGGGAGGGCAGATAGCCCACTAGACATATATATATATATATAATATATATATTACCTACTGGCATTCGTCAGTAGGTAGGTATAGTTAGGACCTAGTTTCCATAGGAAAAGCATTTTTTGACTTGCCTATATCTTTGGCGCCGTTTGACGAATCTTCACAAACTTTTCCAAAAAAGTGTCAAAGCAAGTTCTGTTGTGCATGGGAAGTTTCAGGGTGATCTGTTAAGTGGGGTCCGAGAAAAAGGGAGGTTAAATAAAGAACGTTTTCCTATTTTAATTCCCATAGGAACGTGTTGTCGAACCTAAAGCCCGAACTGCTGGACGGAATTACTCTAAATTTTGCAGAAAGGTAGATGTTGTTATGCAGATTGTGCTTTTTGTTATTTGGTGCAAATCCATTCAGTAGTTTCTTAGAAATGTAAGTTGAAAATAATAGTGATGTCTGGCCGCGGATATTTCGAGGTGATTGGCGATTAACCGTGAATTTGCGTGCCAATGGGAATGCTGTGATTGTCTGGACGGATCCTGAACAGAAAGCTGTGGCCACCATTTTATCAACCGGGAACAGTTCCTGGGGCTGAAAATTTCTGTGAAAGCTAACATAAGGGGTCAGGATGGAGGTAGTCTGACCCCATGTTTGAGGAATGGGGGTGTTAGTAACACAAGTTATGTGTCCAAAATTGCTTTTTTTATCACGCACGATATTTGCGAGGAAACTGTGACCGCCAGTGTGCCCCCCCATGTACCGATGTGGGGACGCCACGACTATAGCGGCAACACCTCGAATATGGGTGGAAATATAAAACAAAAAGTATCTATATCTATATACACACCATCACTGGTCACAGTCACAGACTCATGTACTTACTCACATATCCACTCATACACCCACTCACATACCCACTCAGACACTAATGCACCCACTCATAGACTCACTCAGAGACCCATGTGTGTACTCACATAAGCATTTAAAGGCTCATACATCCACTCATAGATGCACTCAGAGACTCTTGTGCCTATTCACATACATAGTCAGAGACTTCTACACACACTCACAGACCCACTCAGAGACTCATGCACCCAGTCACAGACCCACTGAGACACTTATGCTTCCACTCACACACCCACTGATAGACAGACCCACTCAGACACTTATGCACTCAATTATAGATCCAGTCACAGACTCATGTACCCATTCATATACCCATTCAGACACTCATATACCCACTTACATACCCACTCAGACACTCACACACCCACTCACATACCCAGTCAGAGACTTATACACCCACTCACAAACTCACTCAAAAGCTCATGTGCCCATTCATAAACCCACTCAGAGACTTATGCTCCCACTTTTAGACCTACTGAATGACTCATGCAGCCAGTTGCAGACCCACTTGGAGACTTATACACCCACTCACATAACCCAGTGAATCATTAATACACACTGTTATAAAGATATTGTGACACTGATAAATGTTTTTATAGAGTTATTTAGATAGTGATTTATCTAGTGTGATGTTTAGAATTAATTATATAGTTATAATTTTTTTATGTGGTGGTGGCTATTGAATTCCTGCTTTTGCTTTGCATTTTTGCATCGTGTTTGCTGTGATCACGGGTACTGATGTCATTGCGACTCACGGTATCACCGCGCAAATAGAAAGTAGGTTTTAGAGATGGTTTTGATCGAAATTCACTAGGAAAACATGACTTTAGACAATACAGTAATAAACCCCAAGTGTGTAAAATACTGCAATATGTGTGCATATATGTGTTTTGCACTTTATGAAAAAGGCTCAATCATCGCGGTTAACAACCTCGTCGTGACGCTCTGAATAACCGTGAAAATAGAAAATAGGTTTTAAAGATGGTTTTTAAAGACACTTAGTACAAAAACTCGAGTTTAAACCTGTTTTTTAAAGAAGCATGTATATAGTAATATGTGTAGTGCAATGTTTAGAATGGATTTTCTTTAGTTATTATTTTTGCATGTGCTGGTGACTGTTAAATGTCTACTTTTGTTTTGCGATTTGGCAACTTATTCACGACCATCGCAACATTGTTGCAAAGATTCCCAAAACTAAAAATCTTTATAAAGAAAATTAACAATATTTCAGGTACTAGGGTGGCTCTGACAAGAGCCTTTGTGTTGATTGTGTGTATATGACAGCTACAAATAAGACCGGATGCAGAGTTTCAGGTTACTTAGAAACATCCTGTTGCCTTCGACTGTAAAGTGAACTCCATCATTTCTATAAATTCCATGCATGTCAAAACATAGATTGTTGTTCTAGAAACAGCCCATTTGATGGTCTCTGAGGAATGCAGAAACAGTTTTATTAACATGTTTCCTGGCTTTGTCAATCTGTGAACAGAATTGATTTGACCACTTCCATTCTGTCTTTGGCATATATTAGAGTACACCAAGACAGTGTGAGGGAAATGTGACATCAGTTCTGCAAAGGTATCATTCATTAGGATTTCCAGTCCTACCCCTGTTAGTTTGGCTCCTAGGTCATTTCCACCACAGTGCACAATCATGAGGTGAGGAGCTTGGCAATCCACAATGGTTTTTAACTAAAGCCAGCAACTGATGAAACTTTAACCCTCTCTGGCCGTACCAAGCAATCTCCACATTTGGCAAACCCAAGTCCCTGTCAATACCTCTCTTTTATGCAGCCTCTTTAGCCCAATCAACATAGCTGTTGCCAGCAATCCACACTCTAAGCATTTTGAAGTGAAGGAGCAATAGCAGTCAGGAGAAGGCTGGTGCTGAATGAGGTAGTTTCCCAAATAAAAAGCAGTTAAAATGGAGGTGTTTTCTTTTAAATAAATAAAAAAAGATATATTTTATTAGATGCTGTCAGCATGTAAGTGAATAAAATTAGGTAGTGTGATGGATGCATTAGCAAGAAGTCCTATTATTCGCTGTTATTAAAACAAAATTAATACAGACATGGATTTGCTTTTGAATCTGTAGAGTAAACCACACCTGCTGTATCTCATTTGGAAGTAACATGGTCCTTCTAGAATGTGCTGTGAACTTGTCACCTACTGGTTGCACTGGGTTGCTAGATACTCTGAGCTAGGAGTGTATTGGGGGTGAAGGGTGTTAAAAGAGACAGAACATTTTTTTTTAAGTTGAGGAGATATGATGCAATTTATGTAATGATAAACTTCAACTTTATTCAGGACTATGTAATAAACTGTTGTGTGGTATTTAAATTTACAAAAACTGAAGCTAAAAATAGGTTTGGGCTCCCGTTTTTTTTTGTGATTACTCCGCGATGATCGCGAAAACAACAAGAACATGCATAGACAGGAATCTCTTTTTGAAAGAGAGGGAAAGGGTTAACAGATACTAACCATTCACAAGTCGAGATAGAGTAGTGTAAAATGAAAGACATGATTTCCTTTGCTGCCTTTCTCATGATCACAGAGTGGAAAGTTGCAGAGTTGCCCTTTTATAGTTGCATTGTATGAGAGTGGTGTACCATTCTTGTGCTTAGTTTTTACAAATCCTAGCAGTGTCAAAACTATCTAAAAAGAGCTAAAACAACAATATACTCTACAAACTCAATTCAGAGGTATATAAATAACTTTTTAATTATTTAAAACATTTACATTATAAATGAAGATGTGTATGGGAGTTTGATAAAAAAGAGTATCACAGTTATATGAAAAAAATATATCAGATGAACTGTATCTGGCAGAGGGGATGGGCCCGATTCACAAAGGCAATCTGAGACAAAAGTCTAACTTTACGACTTTTGGTCTTCACAGTGGTCATCTACGAGTCATATCTTTACGTCCGCAGTCGGGCCAGAATATCCATCTTGGGCTGTACTCTCTGCACTCGAGCCATACAATCCGGCTCTGGCCGTACTCTCCGGCTCTGGCCATACTCTCCGGCTCAGGCCGTACTCTCCCGCTCGGGCCGGATAAAGTGTAATCAATGGACCTGAATGCAATTTTTACAAAAAGAAGCATTAGAAGCGTGTGATAAGTGGTAGAGGAGGTCATGAAAATCAGTTTGGGCAGGGAAAAGGGTGTGGCAAGACACTGCAACACATCCCGGAAAAGGTTTGCTCCTTTGCATCATGGTACATACAGTCCACAATTTGCGCTCCCCACAGTGTTGACTGTAGTGTTACACCACACTCAGTGTTGACTGTAGTGTTACACCAAACTTTGGGGTAACACTACAGTTAACACTGAGGGAAACCTCAAATTTTGGACAGCATGTACCATTATGCAAAGGCGAAAACTTTTCTGGGATATGATGTTGTGTCCGGCCACGCCCTTTTCCCTGCTCAAACTGATATTCATGACCTCCTCTACCATTTATCACATGTTCTTAATGTTCCATTTTCTAAAAATTCCATTCAGGCCCATAGATTACACTTCTTCCAGCCTGAGCTGGAGAGTACTGCCCGAACCGGAGAGTACGGCCTGGGTGCGGAGATTCCGGCACGACTGCGGACGTAAAGATACGACTTGTAAATGACCTCTATGAATACCAAAAGTCGTAAAGTTAGACTTTTGTCTCAGATTGCCTTTGTGAATTGGGCCCTATGTGTTTAAGATGTTAGTACCAAATGTTTTGGGAAGTATGAGGAAAATGAATTAGGGCCCCTTTATTCCATTGTGTACTTTAGAGAAAAACAACAGTGTAGTACTGTTGAAAGTTACAATGAGGATTGTATTTAAAACTAAGAATGTTTTAAATGTCTAAGCATTATGTACAGAATAGATACATCTATGTTATTCGCATTCTGGGAATTGTAATACTTTCAGTCTCATTATTAAACAAGAGTAGTGAGTTACAAATAAAAGATAAGAAAATGTGTTGCGCCTATATATGAATTATAAAGTAGTAATACTTGTTAGGTATGTGTTAGGAAGGGTTTGTCAATGTTTTTCTTAACTTATATGACCGGTTTGCATATGTTTAAGTGGTAAGATATGTTTTTTCTGGTTGCAGATAGTTATATGTATGATGAGTCTCTTGAGTTTACTTAAAGATGTAGAGAACTATATATTTTTGGATAGATGGCCTAAAGGTGTATATCTATTATGAAATCACAAATATGTTTACATGGTGATCTATGTTCTTTAAGGCTGCTGAAAATGTCATGTGTATGGAGAGGGTGGTGTATATCTTTAAACATGCTGTGTTGTTTAAAATTGAGGATGGTTAATAGTGCAGAAGGTCTCTTGAGAGTTCTTGTGCTAGCTTCACTTGGCGTGTAACTTTTCTTTGAGAAATGCTAATTATATATGTTTCAAACACACAAGTAATATTTGAGAAATTATTTAGGCATGCCATTAAGAAAAGGTTTTGTGCTTTTAAAAAGTGAGAATTGTTGTTTTCAGATTTAGAAACTTACTGATGCATGTGCACGCTGTGTAACAGAGCAATGTATGCTCATAGAGAGCAATGTCTCCAATTATATATCAAGTGTGATATCTAGACTTCACTCACACATAGCTCAGTAGAAAGGGGTAGATACACTAAAACAGGAAGTTTGATACTGACAGAAGGACTTAAACAATATGTCACAGATGTAATCACAACTGTTATGTATCTAACAGCAATGGAGGTACTTTCACAGTCAGCCAAGCACTACTCTGACACTCATCCATTCACCCAGCCACTACTCAGGCAGTCATCAAATCACTCATGCACTATCCATGCACTTATTCAATCACCCAGGTACTACACATGCACTCTTCCAATCACACAGGCACTAATTATGTAGTCATTGAACTATGCAGACACTACCCATGCATTCATCCAATCACCCAGACACTAACCATTCACTTATACAATCACCAAGGCTGTACCTAAGCAGTCATCCAAACACCCAGGCACAACCAATGTACTCATCTAAACACCCACATACAACCCATGCACTCATCTAAATACTGAGGCACGACCCATGCACTCATCCAATTACGCAGGCAGTGCCATTGCAGTGAACCTATCACCCACCCAGTACCTATGTACTCATTCAATTACTGTGGCAATACTCTTGCACTAATGCAATCACCCTAGCACTATATTTGCTTTCATCCAATCACTCAAGCTTTAACAATGGACTCATGCAATTACTCAGACACTAGTCATGCACTCATCTAATCATCCAGGCACTACTGATGAACTCATTCAATTATCCAGGCACTACCCATGTACTTATCTAATCACCCAGGGACTACCTGTTCACTCATCCAATCACTGAAACACTACTCATGTCCAACCTGCCAGGTGCAATGCATGCACTTAAACAATCACATACGCACTATCCATGGATGTATATTGAAGTAAGTGCCTTGAAGTTCTATAGCTAGGTTCATCTGTAGATTTAAAACTGCAGCATAACATAAAAACCTTTTGGGGATTATGTGTAAGTCAGTAGTAAAGAAGTTGGTGTGTTGGCTAGAGTAAAAATTTAAATATACTTATTTATTTACAGAACAATATCTACATAACTACAGACAGTTAGAATGCCCACAAACGTTTGTAGGAAACAACAGCAACAGAACCAACTCCAGCATCTATGCAGAACTTGGACACAAAAGGGGCAAAATGCAGATGAAGTGGTGAAAGAAAAAAGAGCTACTGGTAAGAGGAAAAAATCATTTCTTAAAAATATATGTGGACACCTGCAAAAATTACAAAATAATGAAGAATAAAAACTATGAGAAAGAATAAGAGTGGACAAAATCTATATTATAAGAACAGGAAAGAATGTTACAAAGTGTGACACACCTTAACCAGGAGACAGAAGCAGTTTAATGAAATCAGAGCCATGATGTTTCGTAGTAGAGTGGTTGTAAATCTACTGAGAAATATAAAGAAGTATAGAAGAAGGAGAGAGGCACTGAAACAGAAAGAACGAGTTGAGGGAGTAGTTTATAGGCCTTTGCTTTGAAGAGGAAGCTTTTAATTTTGATTATAGATAGAATGAAGCCTCTTGACAACATGGTGTTGTACATGAGGAGACAGAACCAAAAGAAACATTTGGGGAATAGAAGTAACTTTTGTACAGTTTTTACTGAAGAATGGATACAAACTTCTACTACAGAGGCTTTCTTTAATGAAGAAAGCTATTTCCAGGAAAACACATTAGTCCATGCTATTGATGAAAGAGGACAATGTTATGAAATGAAGAATGACACTCCTTAGCGAAAGAAGTGATGGTACCTAGAAATGTAGAACAAGTTATTGCAGAAGAGGTACAGGGAAGGCGTAGTCAGGCCCTGTATACAAATGGAATTGTAGTAGTGTTTGTGGTATTCGACAGCAATCTGATATACTATCAAAATATCAATATTTTAAGAAAATGTATACATATCTTTCCAAGGTGAAGTTTAAAATACAAAATAAGTACTTTAAGAGGATTGAATCCTTGCAAGGTTAGAAAGCATACAAATTTGGAGGGACATGCCCTAATGCGTGTATCAAAGAAAGTGTGCCAAAGCACCTCTCATCATTTCAGGATGTGAGCTGCAAACCACACAATGCAAACTTTAGTTAAGAAGCTGTACTATGTGAAAACTCCTGTTTTATGTTTAAGAAAAATGAATAGAACACTTTTGCATGGTACTGTGGCAGAGGTAGAAAAGTCTTGTTATAATCAGCAGTTTTGTTTCTTTATTCCAGAAGAGGACTCTACGAAAAAGGAAGAGTTGATAACAGGAGGAGATGCAGAACAGGAAACAGGTATTATAGTTCATAGTTTTGAAGAAGAGATTACAAACTTTAACACTGTGCTCTGAAAAACCAGAGTATGTTTGTATATGTTGTCGACACACTCACTACAAGATTCAAACACAGACTGTTGACTTGCATTTAAAAAGTGAAATAGAAAATAATGATAACTGCAACAGTTTGCTGTGTACTTATTTGTAGAAGAACACTTTGATTTGTCCACACAGCAAGTTATATGTAAGTACTGTTATAATAAATTAGAGGATAATAAAATGCCTGCTAGAGCTGTGGATAACATGTTAGTACTGGTTTCCATTCCAGAACCACTTCAAGGTTTAAATGTTTATGAGTCAATTCTTATCCAAAGTATAGATCCATTTCAGGCTATAGTCCTTATGGAGCCAAAGACAGGCAAGTTACCACCAACAGACCTGCAGAAAGGTCTAAAAGGTAGAGTAGTGGATTAGTAGTGTTTTCTCAAAATGTTCAGCAGGATGCTCAATAATTTTTAATGGTAATGCTAGGACTATTAGAGGAAGAAGAGGTGAATATCAATGAATTATTTGGTTTAAATTATAAATGGAACCATAACTGTGAACATTGTGAATTGTAAAGCTGTGGCCTTTTAACATTTTACCAAAAACGCCTATCAAGATATGACCTGTCCAAACTGCAGATCAGAACTTAGGCCTACGTTGTATTCAACAAAAGTATGGTAAATATGACATAGCCATGCTGCAACGATGCAGAGTGGATGGTATTAAGGGGCTTATTACGATGTCGGTTGGAGTTGCCTGCCGTAAACTGGTCGTAATACAAGCTCTTATAGAGAAATGGGGCTGTGTGTAAGACTCTGCACCCTGTGGGAGGCACCCAATGGTACCTGCCACACAGTGCAGGGTTTTACATGGAGGTACCCTAGGTACTCCCTCGACGAACCAATCATGGACCTTGGAGACAAAGGGGCCCTGCTAAGGGCCTCCCAAGTTGCTTTTTGGGTCGGACAGGCCTGCACAGAAAGACTGTGGGAAACCAACATCGTAATCCCGATGGAGGAAACGCCATCCATAGGGGATTGCGGTGTGGTTCCGACTGGCAGAAGACTCCGACCATGGTCGTAAAGCTTCCGACTAGCGGTCATAGGCTTTCTGACCAACATCATAATCGGCCCTAAATTAGAAAACGGAAATTACAAATATGTAGCTGGACCAATTTTCATTTCCCAAAAATATTTTACAACTATAACAATCATATTTCATGAAGGAGTTAATACAACCTCTACACACTACACAATATATTTAAGATGTCAAAGAGGATGGACAGAGTACAATGACATACAAATGACATTCAAAGCAAGACTACCTAAAAAGTTACCAAACTCATATCTGCTATTTCTAGAACTGAAGTTCTATGGACAATCTAGGATAACAAAATGTGGTATTGTGTTGACATGTATAGGAACTATGTGTTTCTGAGACATTATTCTGCCTATTAGGGGTATTGTCTACAGCAAGCTGTTAGAAATGAAAGACTCTTTTTAACTGCTGGAAACAAATTTATAAAACATTACAGGACTACATTCTGTTACTACATTTAAAAATGAAATGGAGGTACTATAATACCAGCATCTTTAGTTTGCATCTAAGAAGTCTCTACACCACTTCACCATTGTATCTTGTTTTGGTTGCCTAATGTTCAAAATGAAATCCTAATACATTTTTCTATGTTTATATTTTTCACAGTGGTTGAACTGTTTCAATAAAAAAGGAAAAAAAGTTAACAAGTAGGGGTTTTCACATTCTGCAAAATTACATCCACAGACTGCTCCCCGGCTCTTATGATGGTGTTACAGTCCATGTAGAAGGTAGCAAAACACTTTAGTTCTGGTGACATTTCACTGCATCTTCTTTCCATTTCAGCTGGAACTTTGTCGCCAGGAGCAGGGACTGGAGGTCTAAAGGTTGAAGATCTCTCTCCCTCTTTTTCTCTGTGCAATTTTAAGTTGCTTCTTGTGGTATGTTTTCAAGTTGTACAATATGTCGTGTAGCCCTTTATTACCTGCAATTATTACCTGACCCCTTTATCTGTTTTTCTTTGGCGTCCTTTTTGTTATCTGCTTTAAAAAAGAGGTGTACAATCTGCTAAAATTATATCCCGAACAATGATCGATTTTACTGTATTGTGTAAATAATTATGAACTTGTAATTTAATGCAATAATTTTTATACTTTTTATACATTTTAACCTTACTGTAATGCTGTGAAATGTTGTGAAACGTTTTTTTTTTTTTTTTTAACTGTAGTATACTTTTTATGCCTACATTGTGTTGGCGAAATAAAGTTATTCTGACTGACTGAACATGCTTGAGGCACCACATGAATACTTTTTTGCTATGCCCCGAGACAATGTCTTCTCACATATGCTGCAACTCACCAATTTAGTTGTGGTCTTCGATTCACCAGGTGGAATAGGGAAAAAATCCCAAGCTTTGCTTTGCTTCTTCATTGGTGGCTCTTCATCAGAAGACTGTTCATGTGCAGCTGAGTTTTCCTGGTCTTCAAAAACATCAACTGGTTGTAGGTCTTCCTCTGGTTCTTCTGATACCATTTTATTTTTATAAAAATGGCCCAAAAAAGTTACAAACCAGCACAAGTTTCAAAATCAGTTTGGGACAGCTCCTATAATGAACTAACCAGTACCTGGAAAGTCTAAGAAGGGAGAAATGGGTGTTTACTTCCTTTTATAAAGGAAACTGTGTAAACCAATGAAATTTCTTTATTTGGTAGTGATGTGCTATTCGCGAGGACCAATGCGGAAAGTAATTTTTTGAAACTGGTTGTTTTTGACAAATGCTTTGTGAAAATAAAATTAAACCAATATGTTACTAAACAGCTAGACTCAAATCTTTTGTCAAATATATCTATATATGTGTTTTACACTTTGTCGTTTGTATTTGTGACTACCGACGTCATTGCAACCTCCGGTGTCGCCGTGAAGAAGGAAAATGCATTTTTGATGTAGCTTTTTCAACAAATGAATACAAAGGGAAAAGTTACACTTTGTCAAAAACACGCTGTATTCGCGGAGTATCCGCGGCGATCGCGACATCGTAAAAAACAAAAATATCTTGAAATGAGATGATTAATGAACTTTTTTAATAAACAGATGACAAATACAACAATAAGTGGTGCACCATGCAGATGTAATGCTCAATATGTAATTATAGAAAACAAATACAAAAGTTATACAAGTTTACCTAAAAAAAAACAAAGGTAATATGGACATTAAAGCTAATTAATAAAATCTCATAAACCTTAGAAAATTACTTAAAATACAAATGGTTTAGAGAAGACATTATAGTTAGGAGTGAGAAGTAAAAGAATCTTACAAATTCACTGAAGAAAACAAAGGTTAGAGCGACGCTATAGTTAGGAATTAGAATTTAAAAAGCCTTACAAATTCAGTGAAAAAACAAAAAGTTACAGGAACATTATAGTTATGAAATAGAATTTTAAAAAAACTTATAAAGTCCCTGAAAAAACCAAAGGTTACATGGACGTTATAGTTATGAAATTGAATTTAATAAACCCCTAGAAATTCACAGACAAAAACAAGGGTTACAGGGACGTTATAGTTAGGGTCAGATTTTACTCATACATAACTAGAGAAATTCAGCCGTTATTGTTACCTGAGTAGACTATAACTTGCGCTCCTGCAATTCACTGCTTATGACCTCACATATTACACCAGTCATGACATCACTTATGACATCACTGATGACATCTCAAATGACATCAGTGATTGCATCATCCAGTGACTGTGAGTGTTTTAAAAACGTTTATGGGGGATATTCTCAAGAACGTGCGATAAACATTGCCAAAATAGGTTAACGAAAGTTTCCATATCGCCGTCTATCGCGGGAAAATAACTCTGTGTCAACATGGCATTCTCAACACGGCGGTAACATGCGATAGTACCCCGATAACGCGGCAAATGTCCTTGATAACAGTACCGTGACGGCGAAAAAAAACCCGAACGTGAAAAAAGTTGCGATGGGCCTACCACGATAAGACAAACAGCGAAAAGCAGCGCCAGGCCTGCAATTCACACACGTCAGGCGTGAAAAACCACTACATAAGCAGGAAAAAAACCCACAAACAAAGACCAAACTACAGCGAAGCACAATGGAGGCAGCCGGAGCAGGTACAGAGGACGACCAGAACCCCACAAGCCCCCCGGAGGACCAGCCTGGGACCTCGGGGTCAGGGAAGGGCAAGGACAAGAAGAAGAGGAAGACGCGGTTCAGTCCGCAGGAAAACAGGATCCTGATCACGGAGGTGATAGAACACCATCAACAACTGTTCATCACCTCCACTGTGTCATTGGCAACAAAAAATGGAATAAGGCAGTCCATTGTGCACAAGGCGAATGCAGTCGGAGTGCTGAGGAGGACAATGGACGAGGTCAAGAGGCGCTGGAATGATGTGAAGCGCAAGACCAAGCAGAAACTCGCAGACAACCAGAAGGCAGCAATGCAGACTGGAGGTGGGAGTCCAGCGCCACAGGAGGAGCTGGATGAGATGGAGGAAATGGTGACCACAGTCATCAGTGGGGAGACAGTGGCAGGAGTTGGGGGACCGGACACTGCTCAACATGACCCGACACAACAACAACAGGGTGAGTAACCACCAGGGACTGGGGGGACTGGGGGAGATAGGCACAATGGCACACATGCACAATTAAGTAGAGCACATCTGCGGACAAACCATGGCCAAGAGTCACAACTCCAACCAAGAGCCCAATTTACCCAAGTCTGCAACATCACAGCACTGCATAAACACAGAAATGAAAGCCACACCGCCTGAAAGGGATAAGGGCCAGCCAAATCAGAGCTGAAGGGGCAAGTCACCTACAATGAAGCACACACACATAAGATCCAGAGCAACGCAACATTTACAACAATGTTGAACAAACAGCAACACCAGCACAACAGAACAGAGTACACAACTGCTGCCGCTTGTGTGTGGAAAATGGCCATTCGCATGTGGCATAGCTGGAAACTGTGAGATGATGATGTACTAGTACAACCCCACATCTCTGATGGTGTAGTAATGCATGTATGGCCATGACCCAGATAGGCAGTGAGACACACATTGTCCTACAAATCAACACTCATCACAGTTGAATACAAGTGAAGGTGCGTAGACTTTATTAGCATATGCGTGTCAGTACGGCCAAGATAAGTGCCACAACATGCAGACCAATGCAGCAGTATGTCAGAACATGGAACATTGCCAAGCGCTGCTGTCCACTCCGGAGGAGTGCTGCACCATTCACAGGTGTGTGTTTACCCGCGTTGTCGTCCGCTCATGTATTCGCAGTCCAGGCGAATGCAGCCATGTCCACTGTCGTTGTGGGAGATGTGACCAGAACCCCAAGTCCCAACAAGGTGTCGGGACATGTGCAATGTGTTCCAAACTGTTGTGTCTGCAGGTACGTAGTTACATGTCCATGAAAGCGAGTGCAGCTTCGTAGGCAATTATTTCCAACATGAGGTCGTTGTCGACTTTATCGAACAGGACGGCGAGGCTAATCATTAGCAGGTCCGGACAGATGTGCTGCGTCCACCCCCTTTCACCAATTAGCACTACAGCCCAATAGGGGAGCGGCTCAATGTGGGCACTGCACACGAGGAGTTCTGCAATCTCCCAGGTCCAGCTGCCAGCATGTATGCCAAGTATCCAGGCATCCCATAGACAGGTGTCACTGTGACACTCATGGTCGTGGGCCAACAGGGGGCGCACACACATGTCGAAATCCAATTCGGCTACCGTCCTGTTGGATAGGCAGACATCCATGGACCACTCGAATATGCACGAGCGACAATGCAACACAGGCTGCACGCAGGTGACGTTGGCAAGGCGGAAGCTCAGCCGGTAACTGATCTGCAGCACTACCAATAGCAGTGCCCCCAGTAAATGCAGCATACGTGCATGGTACAGTTCCACGTGACAGGGGTTGTGCATGTGTCTGGGATGGTCTGCCATTGCGTTAGTGGCTCTGGTTGAAGCGGCACTGTTCTGACCTGCGCCAGTTCTGTGGATGAAATGCCACAGCTCGGATCAATGAGTTGTTTAAGTGTGCAACGGTTGTACGCCTGGGATGGTGTGGGAGTAAGTGTGAAGGCCATTCCATGCAAGATAACTCCGAGCAAGGACTTCTGTGTGTGGGGTGTGTATACGTTGGTCTGTCGTTGGGCTGTGCGTAGTGTGGGAGTCATCCTCAACTGCTATCGTATCTGTCAGGGGGTGCTGGGCACATGCAATTCCGAGGTCGGAGCTGAAGATGTGCTTCCGCCTGATAGTTCAGACAAAGGAGCTTTCATCCCTAATGTCAGTTTGACATTTGCTTGCATTCATGAAGTGTGATGTGGCTTGTTGGGTGTGGGGTGGGATGTGTGCGACTTTGGGATCCATGTTTGACATGACTTGCATGGGGCAAATGAGCGGCATCACTGTGTGTTACGTTGCCTCACAGCTGCTCCTCCCTCCCCCCGAGCCTATTTACTTTTGTGCGCTGCGCGGTTGCATCACTTGCACTCCAACGGCACACCATTGTCATGCCTGTCTGCGCATGTCCACAAGCATGACAACGACACTGTGATGTTTTCCGTTGAAGGTGGGCGGCCACCTGAGTGTAGGCTTATGGTAAGGTTAGTGCGGACACAGATGTAGAGTTCATGCCTGGCTGAACTCGTGCTGCGACTAAGGCTAGGCATTTGGCTCATGCTGCGGCAATGCAGATACACACAACACTTGGCATGTATGAGCCAAGACCCCGAGCGGTCATGCGCTCCTTCATTTCTCCGTTCGTGCGAGACCGCCCTCCGGGTGCATGCTATATTGCAACATTGTCAATTGCGGGCCGGGTGGCGCCGACACTACAACAGAGACACACGCATTGGTGACTTCCTTGTCCAGGCCAGAACTGAACCACGCCCTGAGCTCTGGGCTAATTCTACACACCCCTGCGCTGGACTGACGTATGCCGGCCCAGCCCACTCCGCTTATGCTTACAGGGGGGGGGATAAAGCTACATGTCCAAGGTCTTACCCGCTGCCTGAGGTGACATGCTTGCGTCCGCTGTCCACAGCACGATGTGATGTGGTAGGGCCAGGGGCCATCACGCATACATAATGACCACACGGACACACTTAGATAGATAGTGGAACTGGCTACGGGCACGTGCGCCTGGCCCCTCTTTATTACCAGTGTCACATGTCCAGTGACGCCTGTGCTGGATGGGTGTGGGGTGAGTGTAAGCCAGCCCTCAGGGAGTGGTTGGTGCTGGCAACAACTAGAACAGTGATCATCGGATCACACACACAGAGTCACTCATGAAGGGTCCATGACTTGCAGTGCACTGAGGTAGGGGCATCAGAACTGGACTCACACACATATGATTACATCATAAAGGGTCCATGACTTGAGCTACACTGAGTTCGTGGCACCGGAAGCGCTCGGCGGGTGCGCGGCCTGCAACGATGCGTCGTCTGGGCAGGCCGCCCTGGAAGCAATGTCTGTTGCCTACTGGACTGCGCCATGAATAAATGAAGACTCAATTTGAATTGTGAGCCCTGCTGACCGCAGTGTAGGCCGGAAGCAGTGGTCAGAAAGGGCCCACAGCCACGTGGCGATGACTTGAGCTGCACAGAGTTAGTGGCACCTGGAGCGCTCAGCAGGTGCGCGGCCTGCGATGATGCGTCATTTGACTTGGGGGACCTGCTGACCGCAGTGTAGGCCGGAGGCAGCGGTCAGCGAGGGTCCACAGCCACGTGGCGATGACTTGTGGTGCACTGAGTTAGTGGCACCTGGAGCGCTCAGTGGGTGCGCGGCCTGCGATGATGCATTGTTTGACTTGGGGGTCCTGCTGACCGCAGTGTAGGCCGGAGGCAGCGGTCAGCGAGGGCCCACAGCCACATGGTGATGACTTGTGGTGCACTGAGTTAGTGGCACCTGGAGCGCTCAGCGGGTGCACGGCCTGCGATGATGCGTCGTTTGACTTGGGGGACCTGCTGACCGCAGTGTAGGCCGGAGGCAGCGGTCAGAAAGGGCCCACGGCCACGTGGCGTCGACTTGTGTTGCACAGGGTCAGTGGCACCTGGAGCGCTCAGCAGGTGCACAGCCAACGATGATGCGTCGTCCGGGCGGGACGCACTGGGGGCAATGTCTGTTGACTAGTGGTTTCCTCCATTAACAGAAATGTGGCACGATTTGAATTGTGGGACCTGCTGACCGCAGTGTAGGACTAAGGCAGTATCCGGCACACACATGACTCCGTGTTTCTGTGCCACTGGATGCGCTGGGGGCCTCTGTCGTGGAGTCTGGAGGTCACAGCGTCGGACTCGTGGCAGGGTGAGGTGCGCTGCCCTGGCAGATGCGTTGCCCATCACGGAAGAGAACCACGCCCAGAGCCTCGGCCTTTTTATCCGCACTCCTACGCTGGAGTGGCGTACGCCGGCCCAGCCCACTGTGCTTACGCTTACAGGGGGGGCGGCACAGCTACATGTGCAGGGTCTTCCCCACTGCCTGAGGTAACATGTTTGCGTCCACTGTCCACAACACTACAAACCCCAGCAGTATATGTCCACATGGACATGTCTGTGTTCTGCATTCTGAGGTCTGTCCAGCACATCACTGCCACACTTGGCATTGTGTACATTCTTCTTCATGGGTGAGTTGCCTCCTTCACACATACTTGGTTCCCACCTCTCCCCCCATTCTGCACTTGTGTGGCTGAGGGGCCATGCCGTTTTCGGAAGGTCCGCTGTCTTGTCCTACGCTGCCTCGGTGGTAGTCTGGGGGTGGTTCAGAGGGGGTTCCTGGGGGTGGTGGCAGTGGGTGTTGTGGCCCTCTTGGGTCTCCGAGCTGCATGTTTATTGGCTCCATGGCATCAGTGGGTCTTCAGTTGTGGCTCTGGGAATGTCTCCCTTTCATACTGCAGGTAGTCGTCCTGCTTAGCAGTTAGCACCAGCTAAAGTCAGGTGTTAAATCCCTGCAGCTAACGCGCCTTATCGCCTGTTCTTGGTTCGCAACGCAGATCTGACTGGTCGTTGAGAATCGCGCGAAGTGGTGTTTTTGTGTGTTTTTGCACGGGAACGCCTACTCTGTAACCCTGGGCGTAGTTCGCATAGTAGAGCTACGCGTAGCTACGCGAAGTGCACTTCGCACTACGCGAGCTACGCGTAGCACTACGCGAACTGCGTATTGCGGTAGGAAATGCTGTTCGCAATGATTGCACAGTGCCGGATGCTTGTCCGCACTGTGCAATCATTGCAAGCAGCATCTTGCACAGTGCAAGCGGTCGTTTTCTGCCGCTCAAGTAGATTTGTACTCGAGCGGCAGTTTTCTCAACGCGGACTGGTAGTTTCTCATCGCGAGCGGTCGCGAGCATACACGACCACTCGCAATGAGAAACCTGACCTCCCCGCGTTGAGAATCTCGCTGGGAGGTTTATTTTCCAAGCTCGCGATCAGCAACTTGATGTTGCTGACCGCGAACGAGGAAAAAGTCTCGCCGGGATATCATTTTGCTCGCTCGCGGTCGCCAACTTGACGTTGAGGACCACGAGCAAGCAAAAAATGCCCGCTACGCGTTTTTGCACTGTGCTACGTGCAATTTGCGTAGCGCGTAGTTGCGCAAACTATGCAAACTACGCGAGCGTAGCGTAGTTTTCCGCCCAGGCCTACTACTCTGCACATCATTACCGCTAGTTGTCGCACTCATCCGTGGCAATGTTTTTTGCGGTAGCTATCGCAGGAAAACTGGCGATGTCGGCAGTTTGCACCAGCTTGTGAATAGGGCGAAAAATCTATCACCACTTTTGCGGCGCTAAAGTGCCGATAAATCAGCGATAAGTCCTTGAGAATATGCCCCTATGAGTGTTAAATATATATACCTAGGTGTATTGGTGAATCAGTGGGTGTATGAGTGACTGCATGGATGACTGAATGGGTGTGTGACTGGCTGTATAAGTGAGTGATTAGGTGTCTCAGTGAATGTATGGGTTAGTGACTAGTTGTGCGAATGTGTGTATCTGTCAGTCAGTTGATGTCTAAGTGGGTGTATAAGTGTGTTAGTGGGTACGTGAATGGCTATATGGGTGATTCACTGGTTGACTGACTGCCTCTATCGTTGTCTGTGTGTCTGTGTGGGTGAGAAGGTGAGAAGGTGTGTGACTGCCTCTATGGAGGAGTGAGTGGGTGAGTGAGTAGATGCATGTGTGAGAAGCTGTATGGGTGAGTGAGTGTCTGTAAGGCTGTGTTGGTGATTGAGTGCTTGTGCCAGTATGGGTGAGTAACTGGGTATGTGAAAGGCAGTATAGGTGAGTGACTGGGTATATGACTGACTATAAGCATGAGTGAGTGAATGTGAGAGCAGCTATATGGATGAGTGCATGCTTCTGTCAGTGACTGTATAGGTGAGTGACTATTTGTTACTATTTGTATGAATAAGTAAGAAGGTGTGTGTGGATCTCTTCCGGTGAGTAAGTGGCTGTGTGATTGACTGTATGGGTGAGTGTCTAGGTGTGTGAGTAGTTCTATGGGTGACTCACTCAGTGTGTGAGTATTTGTATGGGCATATGAGTGGATATGTCAATGGCTGAATTAGTGAGTAAGTGGGTGTATGAGTGGCTGTATGGGTGAGTGAGTGGATGTGTGTGTAGATCTATGAATCAGTGAATGGGTGTGTAAGTGCTAATATGGCTCTGTGAATGGGTTTGTGAATGGTTGTGTGGGAGTCGCAGTGAGTGTGTAAAAGATTCTATAGGGGTGTAAGTGGGTTTATCAGAGATGCTGTGGATGATGTCATTATTGATGTCATCAATGATGTCATTTGATATGTCATCAGTGATGTCATGAGTGATGTCACTGACCATGTCATGAGTGATGCAATATGTAAGGTCATAAGCAGTGCATTTCAGGGGCACGAGTTATAGTTAACTGAGGTAACTATAAAGGCTGAATTTGTCTGGTTTTGTATGAGTAAAATCTGACCCTAACTATAATGTCCCTGTAACCGTTGTTTTTTTTGTGAATTTCTAAGGTTTTTTAAAATTCAATTTGACTAACTATAACATCCTTGTAATCTTTGGTTTTTTCAGTGAATTTCTAAGGTTTTTTAAATGCTAATTCCTAACTATAATGTCCCTGTACCTTTGATTTTTTTTGTGAATTTCTACAGTTTTTTAACTAGCAGTCACGTTTGCAGAGTGGTGGAGAAAGGGTGCTGGGCCTCTGACCAGCTCTCAGGAATTCTGCTGCATAGGACTTACAGGAGGTACCAGGAGGGCTTCTTGGCCCCCAGGGTCCCTCTGGAGCCAAGGGAACTTTATCCCCCAACTAGTAATGCGCCAGGAGGCATGTTTACAGAGTGGTGGAGAAAGGGGGCGTGGCCCCTGACAACTTCTCAGCAATCCTGCTGTGTGGGACTTACTGGAGTTAACAGGAGGGATAGTTGGCCCCCAAGGATGTCCTTTGGGGCCAACTACCCATCCTATTACTTCCAGTAAGTCCAATACAGCCTGATTGCTGAAATCTGCTAGCAGGCCACGCCCCCTTTCTCCACCACTCTGCAAACGCACCTCCTGATGCACTACTAGTAGGAGGATGAAGTCACCTTGGCTATTGAGGTACCTCGGGGGCCAACTACCCCTCCTGTTACCTCCAACAGTGGGTTTTCGGTGGCCACGCCTTCTTTCTCCTTCACTTGGCAAACACGCCTCCTGGTGCACTACTATTTGGGGAATGAAGTCCCCTTTGCTCTTGAGGGTCCTTGGGGGCCAACTAGCCCTCCTGTTACCTCTCGTAAGTCCCACACAGCCAGATTGCTGAGAGGTGGTCAGAGGCCACACGCCCTTTCTCCATCACCCATAGCAAACTGCAATGTCCCGGGGGTGGGCACCCCGGGACATTGCTGGAGCTGGCCCTGGGGGTTGGTGGCCCCCAGGGTAGTGGGGGGCACATGGCCCCTCCCGCATTTTTGTATACTAGCCCCAGGGAGGTGGCAGTCCTCAGAGCTGCATGGAAGGGCCAGAGCCCCCCCACATCTTATTTCAGTATAGCCCCAGGGAGGTAGCATCCCCTGGGCTGTGAGGGGGCCAAGTGCCCCTCCACCTTTCAAAAAATTAGCCCTGGGGCAGTGGTGGTACCCAGGGCTGCATGGGGGGCTGGAGCACCCCCCCAAATGCTAGAATCAAATTTAGCCCAATGGAGGTGGGGGTCCTTGGGTCTGCGGTTGTCCGCACGGGTCCCCGCATATTTATTTATAATTGCCCCGGGACCTGGCCCACCCGGGGGCCTAAGGTAAACGAAGCGTAGGAGCCTGCGTTTCATTTTTTTAAAACATTTCGGCCAGATTTGTGGATCCACCATGAACCCCACCCAAAAAAAAATTCAAATGCTATTCTTTGGCCCTGGGGTGAACAGGCCTAGGGGGTCAAATTGTTTTTATCCTGCCCCCTTTTCTTGTTTTTTAACATTTTTTCTTGTGACTCAGTTCAACGGAGTCACAAGATGGCTGCCAACACTTCCTGGTTTGAAGTATTGGCAGCCAATCAGATCTCAGGCACAAGATCGGGAGGGTTCGCAGATCCACCGCGGCCAATGTTGTATATCATAGAAATCTTTACATTTCTCAGGAACTACTGAACTGATTTACACCATTTAACAAAAAGAATGCTTTCTGGACCAAGTGCTACATTCTGCCCAATTTAGTGTAATTCCGTTCAGCAGTTCGGGCTGTAGCCATGTCAAAGTTTCCTAAGGAAATTAACATGGAGAAAAAGCGTTTTGGGACCCCCCCTTTTTGCTCTGCCCCCACTTAACGGATCACCCTAAAACTTTCAACACAGCAGCTGAAGTGAGTGGCGTATTAGTTTTGAAAATTTTGTGAAGCTTCGTCAAACGGTGCCAAAGATATTGGCAAATGAAAAAACGCTCTTGCTATGAAAACTAGGTCCTAACTATAACTACCTACTGGCGACTGCCAGTAGGTAATACATATATACACATAAATTAATATATATACATAAATAAATAAATATATATATATATATATATATCGCACAGCAAAGCGAAATTCACGAAAGAATGCACACGAGCCCACTCGGTCAGTTTCAGCAGTTTAATCTCGATATGTCAAACAAGGACGACACGTTTCGACCACGTCCGTGGTCTTGGTCACAGTATGTATATATATATTACCTACTGGCGGTCGCCAGTAGGTAGTTATAGTTAGGACCTCGTTTCTATTCAAAAAGCGTTTTTTCTTTTGCCAATATCTTTGGCGCCGTTTGACGAATCTTCGTGGAATTTTCAAAACTAATGGTTCACTCAGGTCAGCTCCTCCTGTCTTGAAAGTTTCGGGGTGATTCGTCGACCAGGGGCCGAGAAAAAAGGGGGGTCCCAAAACGTATTTTCTTCATGTTAATTTCCATAGGAAACTTTAGACAAAACTACAGCCCGAAGAGCTGAACAGAATTACACCAAATTTGGCAAAAAGGTGGCTCTTGGTTCAGAAAGCGAGCTTTTTTTAAAATGGTGTAAATCTGTTCAGTAGTTCCTGAGACATTAAACAAATAAAAATATCGATATCTGGTGGCTGAGGAGGATTCGCGAACCCTCCCGAGCATGAGCTTCATTTTGATTGGCTGTCAACACTCCAAACCAAGAAATGTTGGCAGCCATCTTGTGACTCGGTAAAACCGAGTCACAAGAAAACAGTAAAAAAAAAAGATAAAAAACAAGAAAAGGGGGCAGGGTAGAAACACCCTGACCCCCTAGGCCTGCTCAGGGGGTCCCACAGGGACCTCCAGGCCCAAAAAGAACATTTTTTTAAAAAAAGAAGAAATCGGCAGAATTCGCGCTGGGTGCGCGAATCCCGCCAAAAAATTAAAAAAACAAAGCGCGGTCTCCCGCGCTTTGTTTTAATCAGCCCTTGGGTGGGCCAGGTCCCGGGGGCAATCAGAAAATATACTGCGGGGGCCCGCGGGGGAACCCGCAGCCCCGGGGACCAACAGCTCCCCGGGGCCATGTTGATTACATGCCGGGGGACGCAGCCCCCGTAGCCCTGGGGACCGTCACCTCCCCGGGGCTTTTTTTTAAAATTATGGGCATGGGGGGGCTCCTGCCCCCACACGCTGCCCCGGGGACCGCCACCTCCTTGGGTCATTGCTATTATGTGTGGGGGGGCCTCGTGGGCCCCCCAAGCCCCCAGGGACTGCCACCTCCCAGGGGCTGCAATAATTAAAAAAATAAGTGTGGGGGGCTCCTGCCCCCCAGCACTGCCCCAGGGACCACCACCTCCTGGGCATTTATACATTAAGTTCGGGGGTCCGTTGCAGACCCTGGACCCAGGGACCACCTCCTCCCTGTGGCTTTGCACACGAAGGGAGGGGGGCCATGCAGCCCCCCTCCTGGAGCCCTTCATGGCCCTGGGGACCGCCACTCCCCAGGGCTGGCTCCAGCAATGTCCCAAGGTGCCCACCCCCAGGACATTGCAGTTTGCAATGACAGGGCGGGAGCACGGCTCCCGTCCTGTCATTGCAAACTATGCTTTCCTTCATGGAAGCGAGAGCCGATAACCTGCTCTCACTTCCATGAAGCGAAGCAGATTGCTTTTGGATAAGGGGAGCTGCATGTCAGCAGCTCCCCTTGTCCAAAAGCAATGCCGGCTCCAGCAGGAGGTGGGGAGCCGGCTGGGACTGCGGGGGCATTGGGGCTTCCCCCACGGTCCCCAACGTGTGGCCAGGCCCCAGGGGATGGGGTCCCGGGGCCAATAGTGGCCCAGGGAAGGGGGGCCATGCGGCCCCTGTCCCTAAATAAAACAATTAAAAAAAAGAACGAGGCAAAGCCCCGGGGGATGGGGTCCCAGGGGCCAATAATGGCCTCAGGAGGGGGGCCGCGCAGCCTCCCTCCTTAAAAATAATTTTAAAAAAAAATTCAATATGTGGCCATAGCCTGGGGGATGGGGTACCCGGGGCCAAAATCGGCCATGGGAGGGGGGGTGGGCCGCGTGGCCCCCTTCCCGTTTAAAAAATAAAAAAATGCTCAGGCCCTAGTGGATGGGGTCCCCAGGGCCCAAAAAGAATAAAGGGATGGGGGAGCCACACAGCACCCTTCCAAAAAGCAAATTTTAAAAAAGCTGGTATCTCGCCAGAGGCCCCACCCCCTCCCTGCCCCACTGTGCAAACACGCCTCCTGGCGCGTTATGGATTGGGGGATTAAGCCTCCTTGAATACTAAGGGTCCTTAGGGGCGAACTAGCCCACCAGGTATCTCTAGTAAGTCCCACACAGTGGGATTGCTGAGAGGTGGTCCGAGGCCATGCCCCTTTTTACACCACTCTGCAGCCGCGCCTTTTGGCGCACTGCTGGTGGGGCGATGAGGTCGCTTTGTGTCCTGAGGACTTAATCTGGTCAATCTCCATAGCAACGTGTAGTGTACAGTTCCGAATGTTTTGAGCTTTGGTGATCAGTCACTGAGTGTGGCAATTAATAAATGATATTGAAGGAGATTTTGAGGAGGGCAGACTTGGCCTTTTGTAGGGTCTATCATCAGAGGGTTCCGTCATATCTATTGATTTCCATCAGCCGTGAAGGAACATATGGTTTATGCCTGCAATTATCCAAAGCTGTGCCGTGACAAGGATGAGATATACTTGATGTAAAAGTGTCCTCCTTCTGAAGTTAATTAGTGGCAGGCAGACAGAAAGTAATTGCAGCAGCTTATTTGTATTTCTATCATCCCAGAGAATTATTTGTTTCCGTTGATGTTTTCTCAGGGTGACTTTTTCAGATCAATAAGAATCAGATTGGTGAGATTTGATGAAGCTCTTAATTCCTGCAAACCAGTCATAGGAAACCTGACTTCACCCACATTACATGATAGCCATGACTTTAGAGCAGCTCCCACCCATTTGATACAACAGCGATAGTTCAGAAGACTCAGACATGGGGTCCGATCCTGAGGGGTAAAAGGACTCAATCCACCTTAAGTTTCGCTCCATTTTAAAATTCTTCAGTTCAGATGTCTCTTGAAAACCAAATTAGTTAGCAGAGATTTTGAACAGATATCTCCTACACTTAGGGGAGTGACCCAAGAAGGACGGTTCAAGAACTCAAGAATTTGTACTTTTGTCTGGACTCTAAGGGGCATTTTCACAAGGACTTATCGCCGAGTTATCAGCATTTTAGCGCAGCAAAAGTGGCGATAGAATTACCGCCCCAATCGCAAGCTGGTGCTAACTGTCTACATCGCCACATAACCCGCGATAGCTGCCGCAAAAAACATCGCCACGGTTGACACCGCCAACTAACGCTAATGAGATGCAGAATAGGCATGTCTGTGCAAAAACACACGAAAAGACAACACTGCGAGATTCTCAACGGACAGCCAGATCTGCGATGCGAGTCAAAAACAGGCGATAAGCCGCGGTAGCGGCAGTGATTTAACATCTGCGTTTTGCTGGTGCTAAGCAGGACGACTACCTGCACCACAAAAGGGAGGCCAGCCCACAGGCACACCTGAAGAACAACAGATGCCATGAAGCCACTGCCCATGCAGCTCGGAGACCCTAGAGGCCCACAACACCAAGCGCCACCACCCCCAGGACCCCCCCACACCCCTGCCCCCCCCCCCGGCACACCCACCCCGGACAAAAATGTGCCACAGCAACTTTACGAAATCACGAGAAAAATAAGAGCCTGATGTCGCACAAATACAACAACAAACCTACATGTGTGGTCAGAATAAGGAGAAACAAACATTCAACTTAGAAATCACACAACAGAACTTTATTAATACACAACACAAAACAACAATTCTGAAGAGTCCATGCGGATGCACTCTGGACAATCTGGAAGTCACAGCCTGCAAGAAAAAATCCGAGATAAGAACGTGTGTCATGCGCTCATCAAAGGACAGAGAGAGAGAGAAAGAAAGAAAGGGAGAGAGAGAGAGAAAGAAAGGGAGAGAGAGAAAGAAAGGGAGAGAGAGAAAGAAAGGGAGAGACAGTAAGAAAGGGAGAGAGAGAAAGAAAGAAAGGGAGAGAGAGAGAGACAGTAAAAGGAAGAGAGAGAAAGAAAGGGAGAGACAGAAAGAAAGGGAGAGAGAGCAAGAAAGGGAGAGACAGTAAGAAAGGTGAGAGAGAGGAAGAAAGGGAGAGAGAGAAAGAAAGGGAGAGAGAGAGGGACAGTGAAAGGAAGAGAGAGAAAGAAAGGGAGAGACAGAAAGAAAGGGAGAGAGGGAGAGAGACTGCTGCCCATGTGCACCGCGGCCCCACTGCTCACCTTCCGCCACCGGTGTGTCTCCAACCACGTGCTGGTGCATGCTCCGAGCCCGGGACACGCGACCTTGGCAGCCTCCACATCACACGGACCCGCCCCGCGGCCAACTAAGTCACACACCTGAATCTGGGCCTTGAGTTCGGAATGGGAGAGTCCATTACAGTGCACACGTCACCATCACAGGCTACACACCCGCTCAGCTCCATAGGTGCCACTAACTCCGTGAACCTTGAGGCAACGCCACATGGTGGTAGGCCCTCGTCGCACGCAGGCTCTGGCCAACACTGCAGTCCACCAGGTCCCCTATCTGAAACGAGTACACAACAAATAATTGCAGAGTCCAAAGCATTGCACACGGCATCATCGACTGTCCGCCCCTGCGCACACATGCTGCTGCACCCAGCCCCTCCCGCTGCCCAGCGGTGAATGTCCGCCCCTGCGCACCCAGGCCCCACTGCTCACCTGCTGCCACCGGTGTGTCCCCAAGAGGGCACACCACGTGCCGGTGCTAACTCCAAGGCCGGGGCCCGCAGCCTTGGCAGTCCCCACATCATGCGGCACCCCCCGCGGTCCAGCAGGTCCCACACTTGATACTGGGTCTTGAGTCAGAAATGGTAGAGACCATATCAGTGCACACGTCATCATTGCAGGCTGCATCCCCGCTCAGCTTCATAGGTGCGACTAACCCTGTGCAACTCAAGCCAGCGCCACGTGGTGGTAGGCCCGTGACGGCCGCTGGGGGCGAATAACCCTGTGCGCCACAAGTCATGGACCCTCCATGATTGAGTCCCATTGTGCGTACGTCGTCAGGTCACCTCCGGCAGTGGGGAATGTGATGTTGTAGACCCCTTTTATTGGCGGTGTCACATGGCCCGTGACGCATCTGCTGGATGGGTGTGGTGTGTGTGCAAACCTGCCCTCAGGGAGTGGCCGTGGCATGCTGGCAACTAGACCAGTGACCAGCAGATCCCAAGCGTGGAATCCTGGGACATGTAGCTATGTCATCCCCCCTCGGAGCGTAAGCGTAGTGGTCTGGCCTGGCGTATGCCGGACCAGCGTCGGGCGTGCAAGAATGATCCCGGGGCTGTGTGCGCTGGTTCAGTCCTTGTCCGTACAAGGAAGTGACGAATGCATGTGTCCCTGATGTCGTGACTACGCAGCCCGGAACACAATCGGCAATGTAGCACCCTGTGACTCATGTCCCACGACGTGTGCAACATGGACGTCAGGGGGAATTACTGACCCAACACACATCCACACTCACATACTTGAATGATCGAAGACATGACACAACTGTGCAATAGTGAATGATTTATTGTCATCCAGTGGAGTGTTACAGCTGGAGCAGTACAGGGCCATGCAGACCCCACTTCACATCATTGGCACGTGGCGGGCCAGCCAGAGTCCTTCAGGGCATGACAAGTGATTCAGAAGAGGAAGAGTCCAGACCGCAGTCTGATCGCTGTGTCATCGGTCATCTGACAGAATATGGCAGTCCATGTCGAGGTCCAAGGTGAGAGTCAATGAGTGCATCGGGGGGCAGTGGAAGGTCATGATGCCAAGGGAAGAACCAAGATGAAACAGGCCAAATGGGTGGGAGGAATGCTACTGCCGCCTCATGATCAAGAAGTCTGGATCATCCACATCCTCGTCCTCTGTTGTGTGCTCTGCCTCACCTGTGGGTGCTGCAGTTCCGGCTGCAGCACTGTGTGCCACTGACACATCAGGGGCCGGAGGTGGATTGTCGGCCGCACCGTGTGGCAGTGACACATCAGGTGCAGGAGTAGAACTGTCTGCCGCACTGTGAGGCACTGACACACCAGGGGGCGCAGATGTGGAGGGTGTAGGAGCAGCAGCATCCATCTGCACCAGGCCTTGTGGCAGCAATGCCATGACGAGGATCTGCAGGGCACGGTATATCCCAGCTACATTTTGCTGATGTGCAGCAGTGACAGCCAACCTTTCCGCCTCCATCCGCACCATGTCCTCGTGCCAAGTCACTGCTGAGATCGTTGGAGCCACTCTGACTTGACAGGTGTTCTTGTCTCCGAGTCAGGACTACAGCGATGTCGGCCAGGGCTCATTGGAGGCCATGGAGCGGACTGTGGGTGTCCGTCAGGGACTGTAAGTGGTCCCCGAAGGCACGTAGACACCCAAGGATGGCATCAAGTTTGGCTGCCAGGAGGTCAAACCCCACCCGCACCTGATCAGCCAGCTTCTCCTAGGCCTCTAACACACGGGTTTGGAAGGCCAGGTGTCTTCCGTGGGGGTCTTGGGAGACAGCCGGTGTGGCAGGTGCTGCCTGCTGTGTGGTCTGTGCAGGGGGTGGGGTCTCCTCGATGCAGCTGGGCTGCCCTGAACCTGGAGGTGGGGAGACGATGCGGCCGATGAGGTCTCTGAGGGCTTCGGTGTCGATGATGGGGTTGTCATCCTCGTCATCAGTGTAGAGTTGTTGGGTCTGCTCTGCAGGTGGTGTTGATGGTCCCTCTGCAATGTTAAGGGGAGATGCTGCATGACATCGCGTTGATATGTTTGTCCAGGCATTCTACAAGTTCACATACAGACTGCATGACGAGGTACATTGTGAGTGTGTAGGAGGAGATGCCTGTTAGATGTGGGACAGTTGACATTTCTACACCATCAGGGATGTGAGGTTGTAGTTGTGCAGTTTAGCGCAGCAAAAGTGGCGATAGAATTACCGCCCCATTCGAAGGTGGTGCTAACTGTCTACATCGCCACATAACCCGCGATAGCTGCCGCAAAAAACATCGCCACGGTTGACACCGCCAACTAACGCTAATGAGATCCAGAATAGGCGTGTCCGTGCAAAAACACACGAAAAGACAACACTGCGAGATTCTCAACGGACAGCCAGATCTGCGATGTGATTCAAAAACAGGCGATAAGCCGCGGTAGCAGCAGTGATTTAACACCTGCCTTTTGCTGGTGCTAAGCAGGACGACTAACTGCACCACAAAAGGGAGCCCAGCCCACAGCCACACCTGAAGAACAACAGATGCCATGAAGCCACTGCACATGCAGCTCGGAGACCCTAGAGGCCCACAAAACCAAGCGCCACCACCCCCAGGACCCCCCCCACACTCCTGGCCCCCTCCCGGCCCACCCACCCCGGACAAAGATGTGCCACAGCAACTTTAAGAAATCACGAGAAAAATAAGAGCCTGATGTCGCACAAATACAACAACAAACCTACATGTGTGGTCAGAATAAGGAGAAACAAACATTCAACTTAGAAATCACACAACAGAACTTTATTAATACACAACACAAAACAACAATTCTGAAGAGTCCATGCGGATCCACTCCGGACAATCTGGAAGTCACAGCCGATGCAGGTGCGAGCGCGCAGCGGACGCTCGCAGCGGGCTCGCAGCTGGCGCGCCAAAGGCGCGCCTAAGGCAAGCCCGTCTGCGCCCGTCAGCGCTCGGAAAGGGCTCAGGGCCAGGACCCCTGGTAGTGGTGGGACAGAAAATCCCCATCCGATTACTTACACCACAAAGACTCTGTTAGAACTAAAGGGGGCAGACAGGGCCCATAATTGCATTTGCCTTTCTTGTGACTCCCTACCCACACCACGACCACTGGTCTGTCCCTATTGCACAACCTCACTTTCCAAATTCCTGGACCTGCCTGTGGCCTCTTTGAAAGACCAGGGAGCCGGATCAGGTAGGGATAACACCCAAGTAATCAAATGCTTGTTGCTTAATGCGAGATCGCTAGTTAAGCACAGCATAGAATGCGCAAGGCTCATTGAAGAATGGGATATCAAGTTGGCCTTCATCACGGAGACTTGGACGGATGATTCCTCCAGTCCTGACATATTAAATGCCGCCCCACCAGAGTTTTTATGCTACACACGAAACAGACTACATAGGAAGGGGGGGGGAGTAGCCGTGATTTATCACAGGGATATCAGGGCGACTTTTCAGTCGGTCCCATCGGATACATGTGAGGCCATATCCTTCAACCTTAAGCTCTCCAACCATCATTCTTTCAAAGGCATTCTCCTATATAGACCACCGAGAGCTAGGAATACCTTTTTAGCCTCATTAAGCAACATCCTAGAAGAAGGCATTTGTACAGATGCCTACACAATCCTGGGAGATTTTAACTTCTATCTCGAGAGCTCAACAGACCCTGATACAAGGACACTGTTAGACACTATGAACAGTGCAGATTTGAAGCAGCAGGTTCTTGGCCCTACTCACTTGGCAGGACATACCTTGGATGGTATTTTCTCCAACCACCCAGGCATACAGTTTACAGGCCTCTTGCCTCTTGCATGGTCAGATCATGCGGCTGCCCGATTTGAGCTATCATTTACCATCCGACCTACAAATGGTCCTCACCCAAGAGATCGAATAATCACCAGGGCCTGGAAGACTATTGAAGCAACGGCTTTACAAGAGCTTCTCACCTCCACGGACAATCAGATGCCGGATAGAGTGGAAGAAGCCGCCATGATATACACAAAATGGCTTGAGAAGGCGTGTGACAAATTAGCTCCAAAAAAATCTGTCCTCCCAAAAAGACTACACCCATCAGCCCCATGGTACACTGAAGCTCTGAAAAATCACAAACTTACCTGCAAACGGCTTGAGCGAAATTGGAGAAAGGACTATAAAGAATCAGATAAAATACTTTATAAAACGGGTCTACTCAAATACAAACAACTTATCCATCAAGCCAAACATGAGTTCTATGTGGCACGCATAGATCTAGCGAAAAACTCGACCAAAGAACTATTCAAAACGGTCTCTAGACTGGCCACTCCACGCCCAGCGATAGTTGAAGCAAGCCAAGACCTTTGCGAAGAGATTGCTAAGTTTTTTGTTAGCAAAGTGGAAACAATCTTCTCAGCCTTTTGTGGCCTTAATAGTACCACGCTGGACCGGGACAATGAGAAACTTAAGCCCCTAAAAGTCTCCACTGAGACCCTAGATAGTTCTAGGCCAGTATCCCCGGATAATTTGGAGAAGCTACTCATGGCCGCCAAATCAGGATCTCCACATGATCCTTGCCCGGTAGAAGTAGCTCAACTAGCCCCCGGTCCCATTGCTCGGTCATTGTTGGCCATTTTTGAGGGAATGTGTGAAACAGGGCACTTCCCCACCTGTTGGAAAGTGGCCTCCATACTGCCCCTGCTGAAAAAACCGAGCCTGGACCCCAAAGACCCTAATAACTTCCGCCCGATTTCGCGCATTCCATTACCGGCTAAACTGATAGAAAAAGTCCTTAACACCCAACTTAGTTCTTTCTTAGCGGCAACACAAGCATTGGACTCCTCCCAGTACGGGTTTAGAGGGGGCCACAGCACTGAGTCCGCTCTTATCAAGGCGACAGAAGAGATCAGAGTAGCCGTCGACCAAGGGGGGAGGGCAGCACTAATCCTGTTGGACCTGTCGGCGGCCTTCGACACGGTCCATCATGGTATTTTGATGGACCGTCTAAAGGAGTGCGGGATCCAATCTAAAGCCTGGGCGCTGCTAAGTTCCTTCCTGTCCGACAGAAGACACACGGTGACACTGAGTGGCTGTAAATCCAAACCCTTTTCGCTTCCTTGTGGGGTCCCACAGGGGTCCTCCCTTAGCCCCACCCTTTTCAATGTTTATGTCTCCTCCTTGGCCCCCATTGTCAGATCATTTGGGTTCGGTCTCACGTCCTATGCGGATAATACCCAAATTGTCGTGTCATTACTCCCGGGCCAGGATGTAGGCATAGATAAACGTTTCCAAGCATGTATGAAATCTGTTGGGAAATGGATGGCAGAGAACTGCCTAAAGCTTAATTCGGGCAAAACTGAGGTCCTTCTGTTTGGAAAGGACACTAGTTTCTAGACCCCAGGCTGGTGGCCAGACTCGATGGGCTCTCTCCCCACGCCTTCAAAAAAGGCAAAAAACCTGGGGGTAGTTGTGGACGAGAGACTAACCTTTGGGGATCAGGTCAATGCAGTGACATCTTCAACCACTTACGTGCTTAGAACAGTGAGGAAGGTAATGCCATTCCTACCCCTGAGTAGTCGACAAACAGTGGTCACAGCCTTGGTATTATCCAGGCTGGACTACTGTAACAGCTTGTATTTGAATATCCAACAGAAAAGTCTGAACAAATTACAACTGCTGCAAAATGCAGCAGCAAGACTTCTGACGGGTACACCCAAATTCTCCTCCACCTCCAATGGATTAAGGAATCTTCACTGGCTCCCAATACGGAGTCAAGTGCGTTTCAAATCCCTTTGCATGGTCTTCAAAGCCCTTCACGGCAAAGGCCCAGACTACCTGAACCAGCTGTTCCATTGGTACACTCCGAACAGAGCACTCCGCTCGACAGGTGCCAAGCTGGTTTCGGTTCCACTCAGAAGGACTGCTTTGTGGGGGGGCAGAAGCTTTGCTGTCAGCGCGGCGAAGGCCTGGAACGCCCTGCCATTTTGCCTCAGAGATGCCACGGATCTCCTAAATTTTAGGAAGGGCCTAAAGACCTGGCTCTTTTCTGAATAATTTCTTCCTCCTTGTCTTCTGCCCTCAGGATTCATTTGCTAGAGCCAGGACACCCTTGGGTAACTGCTGCGCTTTATAAAAGTTATTAACATAACATAACATAACAGCCTGCAAGAAGAAATCCGAGATAAGAACGTGTGTCATGCGCTCATCAAAGGACAGAGAGAGAGAGAGAAAGAAAGAAAGGGAGAGAGAGAAAGAAAGGGAGAGAGAGAAAGAAAGGGAGAGAGAGAAAGAAAGAAAGGGAGAGAGGGAGAGAGAGAAAGAAAGGGAGAGACAGTAAGAAAGGGAGACAGCCCCTCCCGCCGCCCACCGGTGAATGTCCGCTCCTGTACACCCAGGCCCCACTGCTCACCTGCTGCCACCGGTGTGTCCCCAAGAGGGCACACCACATGCCGGTGTTAACTCCAAGGCCGGGGCCCGCAGCCTTGGTATTCCCCACATCATGCGGCACCCCCCGCGGTCCAGCAGGTCCCACACTTGATACTGGGTCTTGAGTCAGAAATGGCAGAGACCATATCAGTGCACATGTCATCATCGCAGGCTGCACCCCTGCTCAGCTTCATAGGTGCGACTAACCCTGTGCAACTCAAGCCAGCGCCACGTGGTGCTAGGCCCGTGACGGCCGCCGGGGGCGACTAACCCTGTGCACCACAAGTCATGGACCGTCCATGATTGAGTCCCATTTCGCGTACGTCGTCAGGTCACCTCCAGAAGTGGGGAATGTGACGTTGTAGACCCCTTTTATTGGCGGTGTCACATGGCCCGTGACGCATCTGCTGGATGGGTGTGGTGTGTGTGCAAACCTGCCCTCAGGGAGTGGCCGTGGCATGCTGGCAACTAGACCAGTGACCAGCAGATCCCAAGCGTGGAATCCTGGGACATGTAGCTATGTCGTCCCCCCTCGGAGCGTAAGCGTAGTGGTCTGGCCTGGCATACGCCGGACCAGCGTCGGGCATGCACGAATGATCCCGGGGCTGTGTGTGCTGGTTCAGTCCATGTCCGGACAAGGAAGTGACGAATGCATGTGTCCCTGATGTCGTGACTACGCCGCCCGGAAAGCAATCGGCAATGTAGCACCCTGTGACTCAAGTCCCACGACGTGTGCAACATGGACGTCAGGGGAAATTACTGACCCAACACACATCCACACTCACATACTTGAATGATCGAAGACATGACACAACTGTGCAATAGTGAATGATTTATTGTCATCCAGTGGAGTGTTGCAGCTGGAGCAGTACAGGGCCATGCAGACCCCACTTCACATCATTGGCATGTGGCGGGCCAGCCAGAGTCCTTCAGGGCATGACAAGTACGTCGGAAGGGGAAGAGTCCAGACCGAAAGTCTGATCGCTGTGTCATCGGTCATCGGACAGAATACGGCAGTCAATGTCGAGGTCCAAGGTGAGAGTCAATGAGTGCATCGGGGGGCAGTGGAAGGTAATGATGCCAAGGGCAGAACCAAGATGAAACAGGCCAAATGGGTGGGAGGAATGCTACTGCCGCCTCATGATCAAGAAGTCTAGATCATCCACATCCTCGTCCTCTGATGTGTGCTCTGCCTCACCTGTGGGTGCTGCAGTTCCGGCTGCAGCACTGTGTGCCACTGACACATCAGGGGCCGGAGGTGGATTGTCGGCCGCACCGTGTGGCAGTGACACATCAGGTGCAGGAGTAGAAATGTCTGCCGCACTGTGAGGCACTGACACACCAGGGGGCGCAGATGTGGATGGTGTAGGAGCAGCAGCATCCATCTGCGCCAGGCCTTGTGGCAGCAATGCCATGACGAGGATCTGCAGGGCATGGTATATCCCAGCTACATTTTACTGATGTGCAGCAGTGACAGCCAACCTTTCCGCCTCCATCCGCACCATGTCCTCCATGAGCCTCCGCATTTGTGCCAAGTCACTGCTGAGATCGCTGGAGCCACTCTGACTTGACAGGTGTTCTTGTCTCTGAGTCAGGACTCCAGCGATGTCGGCCAGGGCTCATTGGAGGCCATGGAGCGGACTGTGGGTGTCCGTCAGGGACTGTAAGTGGTCCCCGAAGGCACGTAGAAACCCATGGATGGCATCAAGTTTAGCTGCCAGGAGGTCAAACCCCACCCGCACCTGATCAGCCAGCTTCTCCTGGGCCTCTAACACACGGGTTTGGAAGGTCAGGTGTGTTCCGTGGGGGTCTTGGGAGACAGCCGGTGTGGCAGGTGCTGCCTGCTGTGTGGTCTGTGCAGGGGGTGGGGTCTCCTCGATGCAGCTGGGCTGCCCTGATCCTGGAGGTGGGGAGACGATGCGGCCGATGAGGTCTCTGAGGGCTTCGGTGTCGATGATGGGGTTGTCATCCTCGTCATCAGTGTAGAGTTGTTGGGTCTGCTCTGCAGGTGGTGTTGATGGTCCCTCTGCAATGTTAAGGGGAGATGATGCATGATAACGTGTTGACATGTTTGTCCAGGCATTGTACAAGTTCACATACAGACTGCATGACGAGGTACATTGTGAGTGTGTAGGAGGAGATGCCTGTTGGATGCGGGACAGTTGGCATTTCTACACCCTCAGGGATGTGAGGTTGTACTTGTGCAGTTTCATCTCACATCCCCCTGCTATGCCAAATGTAATTGCCCAGTATCTTCACACAAGCGGCAGCAGTTTCGCCCTCTGTCCTGTTGTTCATGTGTTGAAGTTTGTACCACATTGTTGTCTATGCTGCTGTGCTCTGACTGTCATATGTGTGTGCTGCAGTTTTGTGAGAGTCGCCCCTGCGGCTCTGATTCTGCTGCCTCTTGTCCCTTGCAGGCGGTATGCCTTTGACTTCTGTGTCCATGCAGTGTTGAGACGTTACCAGACTTGGGTGGATGTGTGTCTTGGTGGGAGTGGGGACTCTGGGGCATGGTTTGTCCGCAGCTGTGTTGTTGACGTCAGGGGTTGATTTTGCACGTGGATGTGTCAGAGTGTGACCTGCTCCTTTACGGATGTGGTCCGCACTCAGCCACCTCAGTGTCGTTGCGTGCACCATGTCATGGTAATCGGACTGCAGGCATGGTATTCGTCATGCCGTGTCCCTTACGTTGTCAGTGTGGCTCACGACCAGCAGCTTGGCTGGGTTCAGCACATGTGCATGGGTTGTATGTGAGCTGTGTGATGTGTGGGGTGGGCCCACTCTGGGCAGATGGTCGAGGGTGACGTACTTGGTGTTCCTATGTGTTCTGCAGTATGGCAAGGGGATCAGGGACATGATCCGTAGTCATTGTGGGTGTGCAGTGTGATCTGCTTATTTGTGCATGTGTGCCATTGTGCCCATCTCCCCCTGTCCCCCCCAGTCCCTGGTCACTACTCACCCGGTTGCTGTTGTGTCCGGTCCTGTAGAGCAGTGTCCGGGCCCCCAACTCTTGCCACCGTATCCACACTGATGACTGTCGACACCATCTCCTCCATCTCATCCAGCTCCTCCTGCGGCGCAGGACTCCCACCTCCAGTCTGCATTGCTGCTTTGAGGTTGTTGGCGAGTTTGCTCTTGGTTTTGCGCTTGATATCAGTCCATCGCCTCTTGACCTCGTCCATTGACCTCCTCTGCACTCCGACAGCATTCACCTTGTCCAAGATGGACTGCCATATTCCATTTCTTGTGCCCAATGACACGGTGGAGGTGATGAACAGTTGTTGATGGTGTCCTATCACCTCCGTGACCAGGATCTGATTCTCCTGCGGACTGAACCACGGCTTCCTCTTCTTCTTGTCCTTCCCTGTCCCCGAGGGCTCTGGCTGGGGCTCCGGGAGGCTTGTGGGGTTCCGATCTTCCCCTGTGCCTGCTCCGCCTGACTCCATCATGCTTCGCTGTTGGTGTTTTTTTGTTTGGTGTTTTTTTTATCTGTTTTTGTAGTGATTTTTCCCGCCTGACGTGTGTGTATTGCAGGCCTTCCACGCCTTATTGCGGATTGTCTCTTCACGATTGGGCCCATTGCAACTTTTTTCGCGTTAGGGTTTGGATTTTTATCGCCGTCGCGCTAGTTGTTTCGCTGACATTTTCCGCGTTCGCGTGGGAATATCGCACGGTATCGCCGTGTTGAGAATGCCACGTTGACACGGCGTTATTTTCCGGCGATGGGCTGCGATGTGAGATGTTGCGGTAAGCTATTTTGGCGATGTTTATCGGACGTTCTTGTGAATATACCCCTAAGTCCCATATTTTGCACCATTCCATTTATTCTATACTATCTTTTATATTTCATTTAGTGCTTTGAAATAACCAAAGTAATGAGTGACGGAATACATAACTAAATAAATAAATAAATATGAGGTTGTCCAGGCTTCACCATAATGCGTTCCACTGACCAGCAAAAAGGGCAGAGCTGAGAAATCGGCGCTGTTTGTTGCCCTTCGATGTGATGATGACAGTGACTTATAGGAGTTATAGTTTATGTTCTAAAAGGAAAATACGTTTTTTATATACGTTTCCTAATGGTTTAGTTGGTGCAAATTAGGCACAGCACAGACCACAAACAAGCTCTTTATGTGTGAAAAAGGCCGATTTATTGATGACAGGTGCACCTCACAATGTTAACCTTGGCCTTTGCCTTACAAAACTACACCTCACTAAACATTTGTTCACCTACTTTGCCTCCTTCCGCCACCCCTAAGGTTCCCACCCTTATATCCTTACCTTGCAACTGTTTAAAACACCTACTCCGCCATTAACTGTTGCACTTTAACCGCTGTAAACTCTTACCTACTTCTTTAAACATCTACCTATCTAAGTATCTCCTATCTTAACTTCTCATTATTGCTTGATCCCGGAGTAACTTGTTCACAACCGGAAACTTAATCAGTAACCATTTAAAAACTATCTGCCAACCGTGCACTAAGAAAAATCCTTCCTCCTCACTGACTTTTCAGAATAGGGTATCTCCTTATGTTCAGTGCCTTGTCAAGTTCTTCTTTTATCTGAATCAAATACAGCTACATCCCGAAGCGAGACAAATTCACTCCATCTCCCATGAAGAAATCAACTGCCACAAACTTCAACTCCGGGTGCTCTACTCTACCAAAACCGTCCTCCCTACAAAATATTCTCATGTCCCTATTGATTTTTCTCCTTGCTAGGTCAATTGCGGCAGGACACCCTAGCCCTCTCCACTGTCTCCGTGGGATAAATTCCATCCACATGACGAATCATCCAGACCATTGCTGCCTTATTTCCCGTAAATCCCTTTTCATCTGCTTCAGCAATGCTAAGCCTCTACATACTACCAAATCATTTCCCCCTAAATGCACAATTAGAACATCTGGGTAAATGTGGCATTTCAGTAATTTGTCCAAGCAAGGCCGAAGCCTGTGCAAGCTCATCCCACCCTTCCCGTGCCAAGAGATTTTAAACAACGAGGTGTTCAGCCCAAGATTTTAACCTTTCCTCTTCTGTACTTTATGTCAGTCAGCCAATTTTACGAAAGAAGGTCCGACTGTCCAGCTGGACAACTCCGCTGCATCAGGCCCCACTACTGCATCTGAAAAGACACACGTATAAGTACATGGATCTCTACATGTTGCAATACCCCTGCTCCCCCAGCCTGGCATACCTACGAGAGCAATCAGAAGTCCACCGCCCTGATTGCATTATCCTGTCCCTGCCCCAACCCTGTTGCGCTGCACCTGTAGATACCCTGATCCTGAATGAATGAGTACCATATGTGCTTGGGGCTTCCCCCAACTGTAACAAAGCTCTCTGCATCACCCACAGTAATTGGGCAGAGGTCACCACCTCTGGTCACCACCAGACACTCTGCAGAAAACCACCCCATACCAGACATACTTCTCAGCTTAAGCCCCCAACGAACTGGACACAAGGCCGGATCAGGGCAAGCCTTTATCATTACCACTTTACCTGTACCCCTTTGATCTGTCTTAGATTGTTTCAGCTTCACCGCTACAGCACCTAGCTCCCCCTTTCCGCCCCCTACCTCCCTCCAATGCAACCCTGACACTCCCCTTCTCCCCAAAAGCTCTGACACCCTGAATGCACTGAAATACCTCCAGGACATCAAAGTGGAAAACAATGCTGTCTCCTCACTGCCCTGGCATATCTCCAGCAAAACCCCTAACATCCTCTCTGAAAGTGCTTTCAACACCGGCCTCCTACCCTAGATCTGTTCCCTATCGCCCTAGCTTATCCTTCAAGGATGCGTCTGCCCAGTTCACCTGCTGAAGGAGCGTAACCCACAAAAGCTTCACCCATAAAAGCAATCCCTTGTAGTTTGCCGGCAATCATAATTTGGGCAAACCTTTGTCAATCAATGTGAATATAAACTGAACAACATCTTTTTCACTTGCCCAAGCTTCTGACCTCTTCTGTGCACCCTGTCCATAAACTCCTGCCAAGCTTGACTATAAGCATTCCTAGTGGATACGGCCAGAGACCCTACCACCAGCTGCATCATCCTTTGTCTCCTGTGGACAACATCCCCGCAGGCACCACTGTCTTGACACTGTCCGCCTCCGTGGCCAGCCCATGGAACCTCTCCCACCATGAATGAGAAAAAGCATCCGCAATGTCACTGTCCACCCCTGGCACATGTCTAGCTTGATACACAATATCAGGTTTCAAACAACTCATGATGAAAACTTGCAGCAGCTTAAGCACCTGATCCTCCCTGGCTGACTGCTTATTGACCACCTACATCACTGCCATATTGTCCACCCTGAAAATGACCTTCTTATGTAATGTAATGTAATGTAAATGGAAACTTGTATAGCGCTACTATCACTCCAAGGAGCATCTTGGCGCTGGGACGGAACACCAGAGATGGAGAAAACTGGTATACTACTCATGCCAGAGGGGAGATAGATGTTTAAATCAGTGTTTTGCATAATGTATCAGGTGCACTGTAGATCCAAGTTTTAAGTGCCTTCCTAAAGACAGACTCGGAAACAATCTGACGGAGCTGAGATGGGAGTTGATTCCAAGCCTTTGAGCCTATGACTACAAGTGATTTTCCTCCCTTTGTCACCAATCTAAAAGATGGAATGGTCAATAGATTTGCATTGGATGATCTTAGGCTACGGGAGGGAACGTAGCGTTTGAAGCTAGTTTGAAGATATTGTGGGCCACGTGAATGAAAGGCCCTAAAGGTAATAATAAGGACCTTAAACAGAATTCGTTTGTGAACTGGCAACCAATGTAAGATGTCTAGTGCAGAAGAGGCAGATGATTTCCTAGGCCACTTCAATACCAGCCGGGCAGCCGCGTGCTGGACCATCTGAAGCTTGTGCAAGACTGATTTATTTGTTTCTGCATAAAGACTGTTACAATAGTCCAGTCTAGATGTAATGAGTGCCACAGCAACGGTTTGCCTGGCTGAGAAGGGGAGCAAGTCAAAGAATTTTTTTAGACTTTTTATAAGATGAAAACATGTGCTTGCAACTGCCAGAGATTGTTGTTTGAAAGATAGTGTGGTGTCAAATTTTATTCCTAGGTTTCTGGCTGCATTTTTTGTATTAGGAGGGGGGGTGGCATCTTCTGGCCACCAAAGTTTAGGCACAAAGGGATTTTGTTTGCCAAATGGCAAAATCTCAGTTTTTTCCGAGTTACACCTTAGATGGTTGTTACTCATCCATTTAAAGGTTGCTGAAAGGCATTTCCTAAGATTTTCTTCCGCCTTAGTATTGAGATGGTATGTGCCAATTCATGTCCCCATACTGTGACTGCCATCACCAGAGGAAAGAATTTTAAGACGGCAATACTCCTGCCCCCATGTTTCCAGTGCCTTTGACACTCTTCTGCGCACCACCTACCCTGCCAGTATGGTCCAAAACCACTAGCTCCTGTAGCGGTAAACAGACATAATATCGAGTTGCAAATATCGACTAACACTAATATCGAGTCCAAAACATCGACATACAAAAATATCTACAGTCAGAATATCGTTGTCAAGAATATCGAGTTGAAGGTAAGTAATATCGTTTTCCCAAATATCGAAGTAATTAATATCGTTTGCAAAAATATTGTTGTTAAAAATATCGTTGTTTTATTTAGTGTTATGTATTTTAGCGTGTATTTTTAATGTATGTGTTCTATTTTTTTGTCGAAGTATTGCATTTGTTTTTAAAAATATGTGTTATGATTTTAGAAGTTACAAAAAAAATTTAAAGTAAATTTTGGGTTATAGTTCCGTAGCGGGTTGTGGGTTTATAGGGGAATAGGGTGGGAAGTAATTTAATTATAATTAATTAATTAATATTTTTAAATAATTAATATTTAGGTATTTATTATTTTATATTATTAATTGTGTTAATTAATTCAATATTAATTAGTTATTAATTGGTTGTTAATTAATAATAAATATTTGGTAACTATCTTAATTGTGTTCTTTTTTTAGGAGCGGGTTGTGGGTTTATAGGGGAATAGAGTGGGAAGTAATTTAATTATAATTAATTAATTAATATTTTTTTGTTAATTAATAATTAAGTATCTAAGATTTTATATTGCTAATTGAGGTAATTAAGTTGTTATTAATTAGTTATTAATTGGTTGTTAATTATTAATAATTAATTGGTATATATGTTAATTGTGTCATTTTTTTAGGAGCAGGTTGTGGGTTTATAGGGGAGTAGGGTGGGAAGTATTTTAATAATAATTAATTAATTTATATTTTTTTAATATTTAATATTTATGTATTTAATATTTTATATTGTTAATTGTGGTAAATAATGTAATCTTATTTATTTATCAATTGGTTATTAATAATTAATTATTAATTATGTTATTTGTGTTATTTTTTTAAGAGTGGGTTGTGGGTTGATAGGTGGGTAGGCAGGGAACTAATTTAATTGTATTATATTTTTTTTAATTTATTTTATAAAAATTATTTTCTGCTGTTTTTCAGTGTTATTTGTGTGAATTATTTTATTATTGATTGTTTTTTAAATTGTTTGTTAATTAGTATTAATTAATTAATTAATTGTTAATTAATTATGTTAATTGTGTTATGTTTTACAACATTGGTGGTGTTATTTATAGGGGAATATGGTGGCAGGTAAATTATTTAGAATTAATTAATTGTTTGTTAATGTTAATTATTTTGCTGGAGTGGGAATAGTAAATTATTCCCCTCCGCTATCCAACACTTTCCTTACTGTTGCACTCGCTGGAGTGGGAATAGTAAATGTTACCCCTACGCTATCCAACACTTTCCCTACTGTTGTACTTGTTGGAGTGGGAATAGTAATTTTATCCCCAGCACTATCCAACACTTTCCCTACTGTTGCACTCTCTGGAGTGGGAATAGTAATTGTAACCCTTCCGCTATCCAACACTTTCCCTACTGTTACAATCCCTGGAGTGGGAATAGTAAATTATTCCCCTCCGCTATCCAACACTTTCCCTACTGTTTTACCTGCTGGAGTGGGAATAGTAAATTATTCACCTCCGCTATCCAACACTTTCCCTACTGTTGCACTTGCTGGAGTGGGAATAGTAAATTTTACCCCTATGCTATCCAACACTTTCCCCACTGTTGTATTTGTTGGAGTGGGAATAGTAATTTTATCCCCACCACTATCCAACACTTTCCCTACTGTTGCACTCTCTGGAGCGGGAATAGTAATTGTAACCCTTCCGCTATCCAACACTTTCCCTACTGTTGCAATCCCTGGAGTTGGAATAGTAAATTATTCCCCTCCGCTATCCAACACTTTCCCTACTGTTTTACCTGCTGGATTGGGAATAGTAAATTATTCCCCTCCGCTATCCAACACTATCCCTACTGTTGCACTTGCTGGAGGGGGAATAGTACATTTTTCCCCTACGCTATCCAACACTTTCCCTACTGTTGCACTCGCTGGAGTGGGAATAGTAATTGTATCCTCTGCGCTATCCAACACTTTCCCTACTGTTGAACTCGCTGGAGTGGGAATATTAATTTTATCCCCTCCGCTATCCAAAACTTTCCCTACTGCTGCACTCGCTGGAGTGGGAATAGTAATTGTTACCCCTCCGTTATCCAACACTTTCCCTACTGTTGCACTCCCTGGAGTGGGAATAGTAAATTATTCCCCTCCGCTATCCAACACTTTCCCTACTGTTGCACTCCCTGGAGTGGGAATAGTAATTTGTAGCCCTACGCTATCCAACACTTTCCTTACTGTTGCACTCCCTGGAGTCGGAATAGTGAATTATTCCCCTCCGCTATCCAACACTTTCCCTATTGTTGCACTCTCTGGAGTGGGAATAGTAAATTTGACCCCTACGCTATCCAACACTTTCCCTACGTTGCACTTCCTGGAGTGGGAATAGTCATTTTATCCCCTCCGCTATCCAACATTTTCACTACTGTTGCACTTAATGAAGTGTGAAATGAAATTGTAAAAAAATATAAATATTTTAACATTTTAATTTATTATATATATATTGTCTTTTTATTTTCATTTTACCGGTGTATGTATATATATATGTATTTATAATTTTTAATATGTTTTTAATATTTTTAATTTATTAAAATCATTATTTATTAGTTATATTAAGTTAATATATATATGTTATATTTTATATATATGTAGGTTTAATTTATTTTTACATTATATTCATTACTTATCATTTTAAACATTTTCTATTAATTCTAACTATCTTTTTTTAAATATATGTATTATTTGCATTATTTTACACTATTTTTTTAATATTTAAAAAAAAACGATATTTTAAACAACGATATTTTTTTATCAATATTTTTGTACTTACCATTATGAAGATAGGACTTCGATATTTTAGACAACAATATTTTGTCCCGATATTTTTGTAGCTCGACATTTTTGCTGTCGATATTCTGTCAGTGATCCCCTGTAGCATCAGAGTATATTTGTACATCCCATTCCCATTCTTTGGGTGCGGTCATGAGAATGCTATTGAAATCTTCCATAATTCTGCGCCACATGCGTAAATCCTCCTTCGTCCCTGCAGACATACGCATGCGATGGTGCGGTAGCCAAAGACCTGCAAATGACCTGCTCCGTCTCCTGCAAAATGTCCTTCCGTCTGTATTACTCTACATGCAAAATTCAAATGACCTAGCAGAACCTGTACCTCCTTAACTGTAACCTTCTGTTTGGCCAACATGTCATCCAACAGCATCTGCATGTGCAAGTTTTTATCTGTCGGTAGGCATGCCTCCATTGCCACTGAGTCCAATTCAATTCCCAGAAATGGCAACACGGTGATTGGACCTTGTGCCTTCTCTGGTGCCAGAGGCACCACCAGTACCCCCATGAGCTCTTGGAACCTTGTCAACTGTTGCTGACAGTCCGTTGAGCCAGATTGGCACACCAGGAAGATGTCATCAAGGGCATGTGTCACTGTGGCTTTACCGGTTTGCCATGAGAACGACCATTTTAGAAATTAACTAAAACGCTCAAACAAGGCACAAGTGATGGAGCAGCCCATGGGTAATGCTTTGTCTATGAAGATTTGTCCATTAAACTGAATGCCCAATAGGTGAAAATCGTCGAGGTGTACCAGCAGTAGCCAAAAGACAGACTTTATTTCACATTTCGCCATCTCAGCCCCTTTCCCCACACTCTCAGCCAGTCCCCTGGCTACATCTACTGATGAATATGACACAGATGTTAGTTCGTTAGGTATGAAATCATTGACCGAAGCGCCCTCCGGCCAAGACAATTGCTGTATCAATCAAAACTGGCCTGGCTCTTTCTTCGGAACCACACCAATAGGTGAAATGAACAAGTCTCTGATCGGCCAATCTGCAAATGGACCTTCCATACTTTCCTCTGTAACTTCTTTGAACAGTTTCTCACGCACTACCACCTTGTGCAAATTCACTGACTTTAAATTTTCTGCCTACCTGGTGGACCCTCATACCCTAGTCTAAACCCCTCCCTGAATTCGTGACTTCACAACCTTGCATCCTTTCTGCGGGGTAGGATGCCAACCACGCATACAGGCATTTCTGTTTAATTGGCGTACAAGCTTTTTCAAATAGAACCTTGTGCTCCATGCCCCCTGCCCCCTGACAGCTTCTGTCCCTGCTGTCCATTGTAGGAGCTATTGTGCTGGAACCCTTGGCCAAACTGCTGTGCACTTTTCAAACACTCGTTTCGGAATTTGAAATAGTCCCTAGAGCGGAAACCTTTATTGAAATCCCAACAGGCTCTCTGAAGACCCCATTGATTTTTTGGTGCATATCCCACCCCTCAAATGGGTGGGGCAGTTTTGAAAGGGCGGGTAGACTAACAGGAGACCACTAGACATATAGGTGGTCTTCCCAAACTTAACTGAACCCATCGTCTGCTGATACAGATATGTATCGATCTCCCCCCATTTGGCCTCAGGGTCCCAGGCTAGACCAGCCCTAAATTCCTCATCGTAGTGAGACCATGCGTATCCCCCATATGTTACCTCTGCCCTCCTGATCACATCCAAGTATTTAAAAAGTGACACACACCTCTCTGGGTATTTCTCACAATAAACACTCACGAATATCAGGAAAGCTGCAGCCAAATTTTCTGTTGTCATGGGCACCTTAGGCCTCGTAGACAACTCAAGTTCCTCTTCTTTCGACCCCACTTTTGCTCTTAATTCCCTGTGAAGCAATTTCAGCATCTCCACATATTCCCCTTTGCATATTTTCTCCTTGGTTGCTAGCATAAGGTGTGCCCCCAGGGTTTTCGTCACCCCCATGTAAGGTAACTTCTTGACTTTTATCTTGTGACTTTTCTTTTGCCCCAAAACCTTGTAACTTTGTGTTGTCCATCTCAACCACCTTCTCCTAATCTTTGTGTGGTTCTGTCTCTTCCCCTTTTTCCCTCGATCCTCTGTTGTTGAACCCTGAGCTGTCTCCCCTCCTGTTTTCTGTTTATCTGTGCCCACCCCAGTATCTTTGACATACAAACCTTTCTGGAGACAGACCTCACCGTTATCCTCTTCACCACCAACGTTAATCGCTACTGACACCCTGTCATTTGTGCAACCCCGATATGCGTCCCCCATGCCCTTGCCTGGCGTCATGGTCAGCTTCCACACTAGATTCAGCCGCCTAATCTTTCTGCAGTGGCTTGAATGGCGTCGGCATGCGCAGGGTGTCTGTCTCCTCGTCTCTGATCCTGCAATAGACTAGACACAAATTTGTTACTGTGACCTCCCCAGACTCCCTGAGCCCCCCTCTTTCATCCTCAATTATCTCCCCCTCTTCTACACGCCCTTCATCATAGTCCAATTGCGTGGTGTCGTCCTCCATGACCCATGAACCTGCCTGCCTGTTTACTCACGCCTCAGCACTTTCCCGCCTGTGGCAAATTACCTCCTCAAGATCTATCACTGTGTACCGACGGGCTGCATGACACCCTTCAGTTCCAGCCTCGTGCTCTTGTCACCGTGCCGACCTCACCGATGACCCAGAGGCCGCATTGAACTAACTGGATTGTTGCACCGCGAAGGCCACCTTTGACATTTGCATGGCAGTGTCGTGATCGTCCCTCGTCGCACTCCGGATCGCCATCCCAGACCTTGCCATCCCTTCCCCTCTGGGTCTTGGAGCTGCATGTGACTCAACTGAGTCTGCTTTCCCGCATAGCTGCTGCTCCTGCAAGGGACAACTAAGGTCCGGCAAGCCGGGGCTAGAAGCCCTACCTGCTCTTGCCCTCTGTGATGCCGGGAACAATTGCTAACAGCCCCCGCTGCCCTGCTCCTCTTCAGGGTCACCCCATCCTCCCCACTTGCTTCCTTTTCCCCCACCTACTCCATGCTGTGTTACCCCATCCTCACTACCCCCTCCGAGTCCTCCCCTTCGCCCTGGGCCCTCGCCCTCCCTTGTCCTTCGGCGCGTATATACTTTGGCTGGAGGCATACGTGCTGCTGCTTGTCTACCCGATGCCCCCCTGCTTCTCACCCTCACTCTATTCCAGCAGTGCAGCTACTATGGTGGACACTGGGCCCCACTCCTGCCCTCTCCCCATGTCCACCGCACCGTCTCCGTCCCCCCCTCTCATGCTCGTCACTGGCGCCTGGATGCGCCTCCTGTTACCACCCCCCTCCTCAGATCACTGTGACCTGAGCCCCCATGGTGCCCTGTCCAGCCACCCCCCCAATTCCAATGATGCGGTGAGCCCCCACCATGGCACCACCTGGCTTTTAACCTTTTTTCACATCTCTTCCCTCTCCCTGTGGGGGCTGATGGTTATTGCCCCCCACCACCAGTTCAAACTGGAATGGCATGGGGAGCAAAAAAAACGATGGATTTAGGCCCAGATCTCTGTACTGGGGTGAATGTATGACATTGTTCTGCATTCTGTCCATCAATTGTTCTATCCATCAATTGTTCTTTTTGCATTTGTCACCCCGAGTGGGACGGGTATGCCCAGATGTGGGTCCCGTGCTCTCCATGCCACTGGAGTCAAGCTTTCCTGGCTGATGAGGGGTGAAACCCCGAAACCGGTTCTAAGATGATTGTTTTCAGTCCAGGGAGGACCTGGCCTGGCAGTTTGAGCTGGACTGTTCCCATTGGGCACAGGGTCAAGACTGATTTGCATATGGCTGGGTTCAAACTGGAATGGCATGGGGAGCAAAACCGATGGATTTAGGCCCAGATCTCTGTACTGGGGTGAATGTATGACATTGTTCTGCATTCTGTCCATCAATTGTTTTTTTTGCACCCCCACCACAACTAAGCCAATCCCCTGCCCCAGCCCCTCCCTGGTGACCTCCCTCAGCACGCCCATCTTGGCAGGCCTCTCATCAACCTGTTTCTCACCCCCAATCCCCCTCCCCTGACCTGCCCCTTTTGCTACCTCAAGCTGGGGCCCTCGGCCCACGACACACGTGCCCCCTCATCCACCAATTCCACCCCAGCCATGTGGCACGCTACTCCGTTCTGCCCCAGCTCCTCAAGGGACCCCGTCAACCCGGCAAACTGCCTATCTCAGGGAGGTGTCCAGCACTCCTATATCCCTCATGCGCTGCCTTCCAGGATGCTTCTCCCTCTCTCCTCTCTCTGGACGGCGCTGTGTAATGGCCCCTCCCTTCCCTGGGATAAATTGGAGAGTGAGACGCTGCGTGCCAGCTCGCCCTCGCTCCGCCTCCTTATTACCAGGAGCCACCCCTCCCACGGCCCCTGGTACCTACCTTCTTGGTCACTCTTGATTCCAGTGGCCGCTGCAGGGAGAAGGCCCACACCGCCGCAGCCAAACCGCCGGCTGCCAGCCGCGCCGGCCGCTCCGTCGTATGGGCCACCGGGAATAGTGATGGGGATGGGGGTGGGTAACATCTGAGAGAGGGAAAGGGTAGAAAGAATAGACAAGGAAGGGTGAAAGACAGTAAGATGTAGAAAATGTGAGCAGAGAGACAATAATATTTGGAGATAGGAAGTGTGACAGAAGATATGATACTCTAAAAAGGGAAATAAATACTGAAAGTGTCAGAGAGGGAGAGAGCAGGAAAGTGACAAATTTAAAAGATATGATGCATTCCTGCTCTCTCCCTGTGCTGGCGCACTGAATGCTGCCTAGCATCAATGCAAGCACCCTTCCACCACAGTGCATTGGTGCCTGCGTTATCAGCAGGATTGTTTTTGTGCAAGAACAAAAACAATCCTTAGAGGCATTTTCCTCTTTCAAAGAGGAAATAACAAGGAGAACTGAAGATATTCCTCCTCGTTACGCCTGTTTTAATAAAACGTACCATTTTGATGCAATCCCAGGTTTTCTACCTTATTAAATCTGGGACTGCGTCAAAATCCATGGATGGATGCATGGGAATGTCCATGCTTCACCCATAGAACGCCTTGCCAACGCAGAGAGTGATTTGCTCTATCTTGCGTTACTTTGGATTTACTAAGCCATGTAGAGCCACACAAGGTAGGCTTTGCATGCCTTAGTAAATCTCACTTCAGCCCTTGCGTTGTCATGCATCTCCTGGAGTGGCGCAAGGGCTTAGTAAATCTGCCCCTGCTTTTTTTCTACATCTCTCTGCCACTAATATCATTCCAATTCCCCACAAATTTTTCTCTGATAAGCTCCATCATTTCCCAAAATTCAATATTTTTCAAATAGTTCTTCATTCAATATATCAAAGCGCTTTTTGTTTTTGGTCTCGTGAACAGACCACAATGCTCATCTTCCCACTGTAGAAGGTTTTCATCTTTCAGTTGCTAGGTTTTTATCTTTCAGTTACCTTTTCATTTTTTGTTATTTTATGCCTGTCCCTGTAGAATATCTCTTTATATTCCTAACTTATTTTTTTAAATCTGCACTATCTGTATTCCCTTTTGGAAGAGGCCTGAGTTAAAAAATGCAAATTTAAATCCATGAGCAACCGAGAGTTGAGGGAGAGTGAAATAATACTTGAGAGACAGAGTGGTGCCAGACAGGAAGGGAACATGAAGGAGAAAGGGGGGATGGGGAGGGTAACATCTGAGAGAGGGAAAGGGTAGAAAGAATAGACGAGGCAGGGTGAAAGACAGTAAGACGTGGAAAATGTGAGCAGAGAGACGGAAATATTGAGAGATTGGAAGTGTGACAGAAGATATGATACTCTAAAAGGTAAATACTGAAAATGTCAGAGAGGGAGAGACAGAACCATTGAGAGGAAATAATGGAAGAGACAGAGAGCATGATTCTCGGAGTCATTTGTGCATATAAATTCTAATTAGCTGCACACATAGCTCGATTTAAGACTGTACCTCATTATTTCGGAATTTTAAATCATGGATTATGCTGAATTTTCTTCAAGTTGAGACACACAAATGTCTTAAAATGAAGTCCATAACTACAAGATTACATATTTTTGGGTATTCACACATCTTTCCTCAGCCTGTGCTCACACTAGACACAGTTCGGGATTTACTCATGTGAAAGTGAGAAGTAAAACCTGTGTTCATGGTTGGAATGTGGTTTCTTCTTGAAAGAATAATATTTTCCCCGTGGAGAAAAAAGTAAAAAAATTCTTAGGTGCAATTGTACTACTGCGTTACATGTGCACGTGAATAAATGCACACTGGGTACATTCCGTGTCTGCAAATTACTTCACATTAGGATTAATGGGCATTCACAAAACAACCTGCAACAGTTACAGCTTCCAGGGTATTTCTTAATTCTCTTGTCAATTTAACATAAATGTATTCTGTATAGAAGGCATCACGACTTTTCTGTTGACGGGCTCTAAGTAATAGAACGGTAAAGGTGGAGTAAGGGGGCATGGAAATCTCTTGAGGGAAAAAACACACACACACACAGAGCAAGAGCCACTGGAGGAATGACAAACCAAGGAATGTGAGGGATGGGGCGGGTGGGAAAGCATTGGCATTCAGAGAGTGGAGTGCCTGCTCTAGTTATTTCTTTCTAACCATTTCATTTCAAAGCACATTTGTATTCCATAATAGCTCGTACCATCCCTGGGGGAATGACAAGACTCGAAAAAGAACAACAAAGAGACTCTAACAATGAGGAGGGAAGGGAGACTTGAACTGAAACCCAGGCCTCATAAAAACCTATTTCTGCCTCCTAATCCCTCCCACGTGGAAGCATTCAGTGCAGCTTCATTGTGACAGGAGATAGGTCACACCACGGTGCACCCACAAGTAAATAGATCCCAAAGCTCTAACCCTGAAACAGCTTCTGTCTCCTGGACCATGCATTCTCCATCTCCCCACGTCCCCGACTCTCCTGTTTCAGCTATCTTGCTGCACTGATGTGATGTCGAGCGTAAGTCAGTGGTGTAGCGTCCAGGCCTGGCTAGACTTGCGCTGTGCTGAGGCTAGGCGTCTGATGTACTTCGCAGCAAACACAAGTAGTAATGCAGTACAACCCGAGCGGTCTTGCACTACTTTATTTATCCCTTCGGGCGAGCCCGCCCTCCGGGTGCCTGCACTATCGATACAAAGTATAGTGCGGGCCGGGTGGCGCCGTCACTACATCCCTCCAATCTTTTAGATACTACGTTATCATAATGTTCACGTCTTAGTCCTTGGTCAGGTGGCATACAAAGTCTCGAAGTCTTTGGCTAGGGACAGCGTTCGGCCGAAGACCATACTTCTGGCTCCAGGAGTTGTAGTCGGCCCTGGTCCCTGCAGAGTCATCTCCTGATGACGGCGTGACCACACTGGGATTTGTCTGACTAGCACCAGCAGGTGCTCCTTCTTCTGGGCGCGTCGGCGCCATCCCTTGATTGTTCCTCGGGGTGCTCAGTGGCACCATTTCTTGTCCGCATTCTTCCGGTCCAATTTCTTCACTGTCTGCTAGGGGCCCCATTCTCACCTTCTTAAACCAGGAAGCGTTCCTCGTGACTGTTCGAGTTCCCCGTCTTGCTGACACCATTGTTCCTTGCACATTGGTGACCTCCCACACGTCGGGTTTATACGGGTGCGGTACTTCCAGCCAGGGTGCCAGTCCTTTACTATAACTCGGTCTCCGATCTGAACAATCGCCGTTTGCGCCCTGCCCGCTTGGCTTGCATTGTTGGCTTTTCTCCTGGCTTGCGCAGCGGCCTGATCCAGATCAAGGGGGCTCCAAGCGGGATCCGTGGGAACGCTATCTCAAGGTGCTTTCCGGAATACCAGGTGTGCCGGGGCACATTGTGTCGTACAGTGGGGTGTCTGGCGGTATGCGCGCAGGAATTGTTGTAGGCAGTGCTCGGCATCATCCCCTTTTTCAACACCAATCCGGAGAGCCCTGTTCAGCATTCGCATGAAGCGTTCTACCTCTCCATTCGCCTGCGGCCACTGTGGCGTGGTCTTGCGATGTCGGATGGCGAGGGATGTCAGATACTCCTGGAATTCTCTCCCTTGGAAGGGTGGTCCGTTATCTGACTTGATTTCTACCGGAAGTCCCATCATCGCGAAGACGCAGTCGAGCATGGCTTTGACCTGAGGAAAAGCCGCTGACGACACCACCTCTACCACAGGGAATTTGGAGTGGGAGTCAATGAGGAACAGGGTACTTCGTCCATCGGGGAATGATCCGAAATCAATGCTGACTTGAGTCCACGGCTCGGGACATGGCGCTTCTGTAATGACTGGAGGTGGCGCCGGGTCATTGCCAGTGATGGTGCACGAGTGGCATGTGCGGGTGGCTTCCTCGACCATAGTGTCCATGCCAGGGAACCATACTTTATCTCTGAGACGGGCTTTAGTTTTAGCTATCCCTTGATGCCCTTGATGCGCCAGGCAGACCACTCTCTCTTGAAGGCTCCTGGGGATCACCAGGGTCGGGCCGCGCAAACAACCCCATGCAGTCCTTCCCTTAGTTCACTGCAGGCCCTCCATAGCTGTTGACGGGACATTCTTTCCTCTTCAGTCAGGGTACACACTCCATCGAGAAAGTGCTGCCAGTTCCGGTCCTCCAGCGTTGCTTTGACCCTGGACAGCCCTTCGTCGGTCTCAGTGGCTCTTCCGATGTCCTGAAGCGTGAGCGCGTTTGGGCAGGCCTCCTGAGATATCATCCGGACAAACTCCTCCGTGTTGTCCTCATCAGTAAGCCGTTCTGTTGAGGCAGGCGTGGCAGGGTGACCTGACAGAAAGTCAGCCGGGTTGTTCACCCCGGGCCGAAAGATGACCTCAAAGCGATAGGCTTGCAGTTGTACTGCCCATCTCTCGATTCTTGGGGGAGCCAACCTGGAAGTGCCTGCAAAGAGAGGAATTAGAGGCTTATGGTCTGTGACCACGTGGAACTCCTGCCTATAGAGGTAGAGGTGGAAGTGTTGGCACGCCCACTTGATGGCCAGAGCCTCACGCTCTATCTGGGCATACCGCATCTCCGTTCTGGTCAGGGCCCGGCTGGCATACACAACTGGGACCCATTCTTTCGCCATTGTTTCTTGCATAAGAACGGCTCCTAGCCCCACGGGACTAGCATCCACCACCACCACCTCGGTGCGTCTGTTGGGCTGGAAGTACCCCATGACTCTTTTGTCGATGAGTGCCTCCTTTACAGCATGGAATGCAGTGTCTTCTTTCGCAGTCCACGCCCACTGTTGTCCTGATTTTGTGAGGTTCCGGAGAGGTTCTGAGAGAGACGCCAAATTCGGAATGAATCGGCCACAATATGTGGCCATGCCTAGGAAGCTACGGACTTCCGTGGGCGACGTGGGTCTTGGGGCAGCGCGTATGGCCGCGGCCTTCTTCGGATCGACTTATAGGCCATCTCGAGAGAAGATGTAACCGAAGAACTCCACCAATTCTTGGTAGAACGAGGATTGGCTCGGTGGAAGGTAAGTCCACTTTCTGCAAGTCATTGAAGGGTGTCTCTGAGATGTACTTGGTGTTCCTCTAGTGTTTTCGAGAACACCAGGATATCATCACTCAAGTTGATAACTCCTTGCAATCCCGTGAGTGTTTCCCTTATAGCGTTCTGAAACACTTCCGAGCCGGAAGATACCCCAAAGCTCAGCCTCTTATATCGTCGTAGACCCACATGAGTGGAGAACGTCGTGATATTCCTGCTGTCTGGATGGAGTTCTAACTGGTGATAGCCAGCGTTGAGGTCGAGTTTTGTGAACCATTTGGCTCCATTAAGGTCTGCCACGATGTCATCCATGGTGGGTGTGAGATGTCGCTCCCGCTTCACGGCTTGGTTTGGAAGGCGCATGTCGACACATAGTCGGATGGCGCCAGGCTGCTTTGGCTTGGGGGCTACGACCAAAGGTGACACCCACGGGGTGGGGCCCGACACCTTTTCTATTACGCCCAGCTGCTCTAGCTTCCGTAACTCCTCCTCCACTTGGGGGCGTAGGTGAAACGGCACCCTCCTGTGCCTCAAAGCTGTGGGCTTTACCGTTGTGTCAATGTGAAGCTTGAACAGCTTTCCTTTCAGGCACCCCAGCCCCTCGAATAGCATAGGAAATTCTCTGAGGATATCTAGGGCGTGCAGGTCATGCACCTGGTTGGCGAAAAAGACCAGCTCCAGGTCTTCCGCAGTGTGGCAGCTGAGGAGCGTTCCTCGCTTTCCTTCGGTGATGTGAAACCGCGTGTGGAGGCGGTGCCCTTCACTGGCTATTTCAACTTCCGTGACTCCTCGTAGGGGAAGTGACTCCGTCCCACCGTAGGTGTTTATCTTTGCCCTGGAGGGTGCGAGCGGAGGTCGCAGGGATAGTCGTTCATATTGATCGCTGTCCATAACGTTCACTGACACCCCAGTGTCTATGAGCGCTTTGACTGAGGAGCCCGCCACGGTAATGGTGCACATGGGTGGAGGTCGACGCCTCGGACCTTCTCGACTCACAAACGACACTATGAAGACGTCATCGTTGTCCGCGCCTAAGCCATAGCCCGGCGGGGTGGCGTCCACTTGTTCCAACGGGTCTTCCAGCGTCAGTTGTCTAACTGCTGTTGACGGTCCACGCTGTCCCGTAGTGTTGGTTCTCGCTCTCCCTCCTCGACACACCTTCGTGAAATGATTGAGTTTTCCACACTGGGAGCAGGTCTTCCCCCTTGCGAAGCAACGTTAGACGGCGGATGATCCAAACCGCAGTTACCGCATGCGCTCTTCTGTGGTGGCCTCCCATTCCCTCTTGGTGTCGCTGGTCGTCTCTGAATGGCGTCTACTCTCTCCTCTTTTATCACGGGTGGTAGGGAGGTTCCTGAATGCGTTGTGGGCCGGTTAAGGGCTGCCTCCATCTCATTCGCCCGGGCGTTGGATAACTCGTGGGACCTGGCGAGCACTAGGATCTTGTCCAGAGTGATGCCTGGTTGCCTGAGTATCAGGCGGCGCAGCGTCACCGATCGGCACCCTTGTATGACTTGCGCCCTGATTTCTTCCCTCTGGTCATACAGCATGCAGGAGCTCGCCAGTTTTCTCAGGCGGGCATAGAATACGTCTATGGTCTCGGCTTCCCCTTGTCTTGCTTGGCGGAGCTTGAATCGCTCGAAATCAGAGTTTATTTGGGGGTCAAAGTGCCTGTTTAAAGCCGCCACTGCCTCCTCGTAGTTGTCATCAGCCCCTGTGTTAGGCAGAGTCTCGAACAAGTCATACAGTTCTCCCCCTCCGTAACACATGAGGAGCGACCTTTTCACCTTTCCGCCCGTCTCTCTCATGCCCACAAAGTAGTGGTCTAGGCGGCCGATCCATGACTTCCATCGCGCCGCCGCTGTAGCCGAATCTGTGAGTTCGCTGAATGGGGGCAGGGGGGCTGCCGTGGCATGTCCTGGTTGTGGTGGCACATGCAGAGGCGCTGGTTGTGGGGCCTGAGGCTGCGGCGCAGGGGCACCAGCTCCATTTGGGTTGGGAACGCTCATGTCTGCCTGTGTATATTATATCTGGGCCTCCGCCTTGTCCAATCCCTTCTTATTGTGTCCCTCCAGCCAGTTGCTCTTACCAGTGGTTGATGACTGGGCTGGGCTGGGGACCTGCTTGCTGTGAGCTGTGAGCAGCGGCAGACTGGTTGTCCTGTTGCACTTGCCAGTGCTTGTTCCTGGTAGCGAGGGAGCTATGTTCAGTGAGCTTGGCCGGAATCAGTTGTGCTTGTTGCATTTGCTCGTGCTTGTTTCCTTGAGGGCATCCTGTCTGCCCTTGTACTGGCTCTCCTGCTGGTGGAGCGCGAGGGAGCAAATGGTCTCTTTCCCCAGGGGCAACAGGCTCGACCACGTGGCAGTGGGAGCGCTGTTCCCGGTCGGGGCGGGTGTACGCGTGCAGAGCAGGCTGGGCCTCACCTGTGTCAAACAACACCGACGGCAGCGACGCGCGGCTGCCTCCCCTCTCAGCTGGGCTTCAACGGCCGACCGGATCTTGCGGCAGCTTCGCAGTGTGGGGTGGGCACCCGCCGGGGCAGCACGCGCCAGTGCTCCTCCGTCCAGCGTGTCGTCGCTGCTCCGGAGACAGCGGGGGTGGCTGCCCACCATGCTCCTCGTCGGCAGGGGAGGCTGCCGGAACAGGTGAGACACTGCAGAGGCGTGGGTGGGACCCGCCTCGTCGCCAATGTAGCGTCCAGGCCTGGCTAGACTTGCGCTGTGCTGAGGCTAGGCCTCTGACGTACTTCACAGCAAACACAGGGCACACGCACAAGTAGTGATGCAGTACGAGCCAAGACCCCGAGCGGTTTTGCGCTCCTTTATTTATCCCTTCAGGCGAGCCCGCCCTCCGGGTGCCTGTACTATCGATACAAAGTAAAGTGCGGGCCAGGTGGCCCCGTCACTACAAGTGGCATAACTCAAAATAGCGGCTCACTCTGCAAAATGTGTTGAGAGTTCTCATGGGATCTAGCACCTCACAGACATATAAAGACACAACACTAAATGAGGTCATCCTAAAGGGTGAGGGTCCACGAACTAGGAGTGTGCGAAATTCCTGCAAAATTGCGAGAAATTACATATAACTACCAGAAATTAATCTCAAGCATCTCATGTCAAAACATGATGCCGGAGATGCATTTTGTGCTCAAAAAATATCACAAACCACATTCCGCGGTGTGCAAGTGAGTGGCCATTTTGTTTGACTCGAATCCTGCACCTGCCTAGCTATCTCTCTTTTCTCCAGCTACCTAGGTTTAAACCCCGCATTCTGGCTTACCGGTGCTGTTATTTCAACTTGGGTTTCACTTTTTTTTAGTTTCTAACTTCTTTATGTGTTTATTTTATTTTTTCCATTATTCTTTAGGTATCCCCTTTCCCATTTCCCAGCCTTGGGGCCGATTCCGATTTCGGCCGGTAGGGCACCGAATCGGATTTGGCTTTACCGGATCCGATTCGGAGCCCTATTTCCCGACCGAGTCGTACGTGCGTCCGGGCGAGCGAGTACGATGCGTGCGCTCGCGAAATCTCCGACGACTTGTTCGCAGGACCCGACCGCTCCGACCGACTCGCACAGGGACGACTCGCACCGCGCAATGGAGACGTTCCCCGGCCGGGTAAGTACGATGCGCACCTCGACCGCTCCGACCGACTCGCGCAGTCCGGCTCCAAGGAGCTGTCGGTGCCGCACTTTGGGGGTCCGTGTCGGACCCCCTTGTAAGCGTAGCTGCGCGAGTCGCACACAGGGGGGACCCATGGGTCCCCCCTACACGTGCATGTACGGCGCGACCCGCATCGACGCAAACCCGCTGTAGGGGGCGCCCTTGTTTGCGTCGTGCCCATTGAGTCAATGGGAGCCCGTGTACGCATCGTACGACTGGCTCCCATTGACTTCAATGGGAGTCCGACCGAATCGAGTCCGATAGCATACGTGCGCATCGTACTCGTTCGGTCGGGCTGCTAGGGTCCGATTCGGTTGGAAATCTCTCTGGGTCCGGCTCGGTCGGGGAGATTTCCGGCCTGAATCGGAATCGGCCCCTATGACAGAGGCACGTGTGAAGGGATAACACCCTGCCACATTCTCAATGAGACAGAGGTGGCACAGTTTATTTTTCCCACAGCCCCAAGTCCCCCCCTGCTTGCAGCAGGCGGCAGACCCAGAAAGTGCTATAGCCTGGTGGAGCACAAGCTGTGGTGGAGGTAACCCACAGCCACACTGGGGGCTATCGTACCCAGTGGCAGGTGATCCACTGCTGGACTAGCTTATTAGATCGGGAGGAGGATCTGCTTGATGTCGAAGTGGCGAGGCTAGGTGAATGTTTTCATTTACTTTATATTTATTAATTTTCAGGAGACATTACATCACTGGTTTTCTCTCTCTCACTCTCTCTCTATATATATATATATATATATATATATATATATATATATATATATATATATATATATAAATATATATATATATATATATATAGATACATATATATGTGTGTGTGTGTAAAAGTATGTATACACACACACACATATAGAGTTGGTGGTCGCCAGTAGGTAGTTATAGTTAGGACCATGTTTCCATAGGAAAAGCGTTTATTGACTTGCCTATATCTTTGGAGCCCTTTGACAAATCTTCTCAAAAGTTTCCAAACAAATTGTCATAGTGAGTCTTATTGCGCATGGAAAGTTTCGGGTGATCCGTCAAGCGGGGGCTGAGAAAAAGAGTTGTCCAAAAAGTGTGTTGCCCATGTTAATTCCGATAGGACCTTTGAACACGTCTACAGCCCAAACCGCTGAATGGAATTACACCAAATTTGGCAGAAAGATAGATTCTGTCCCACAGATTGGGATGTGGTGTAAATCTGTTGAATAGTTGTTGATAAATTTAAAAGAATCCACTTTGTGATATATCTAGGGATGAGGATTCTTTGTGGTTATTTTGCATTGATCGCAACTACTTTGCGAAAGCGCATGCTAAAGGAAATGCTGTGATTGGCTGGTTGCAACCTGAAGAGAAAGTTTCAGCTGCCATTTTAACAATCGGGGCATTATACCCTGAGGCTGAAAATAGAGTAGAGGTACCCTGACCCCATGGATGGATTTTAGAGGTGTTTGTGGGACCCCTTATGTGTTCAAAACAGCAACAAAGGTTTTTTACCACACCCGATATTCGTGAATACGCCACAACTGACAGCGTGCCCCGTGTAACATCATGGGGATTTCATGACTATTGCGATGTCTTCGTGAATATTGGTGAAAAAAATATATACACAGTTCTGCTTACATGCTCACAGACCCACTCACAGACACTCACATACCCAGTCACTCAGAGACTCATACACCCACTCACATTCCCACTTCGACACTAACAAACCCACTCAGAGACTCTTTCACCCACTCTAAGACCCACTTAGAGACTTATGCACCCATTCACAAACCCACCCACGCACTCGCTCACAAACCCACTCAGACACTGATGCACTCACTGACAGACCAACTCAGACACTGATGCACCCACTCACAGACCCATTCAGAGACTCATGCACTCCCTCACACACTAATTCACCCTGTCACAGACCCACTCAGAGACTGAGACACCCACTGACAGACCCACTAAAACACTGATGCACTCACTGACAGACCAACTCAGACACTGATGCACCCACTCACAGACCCATTCAGAGACTCATGCACTCCCTCACACACTAATTCACCCTGTCACAGACCCACTCAGAGACTGAGACACCCACTGACAGACCCACTCAAACACTGATGCACTCACTGATAGACCCACTCAGACAACCACTCACAGAGCCACTCAGACACCCACTAATAGACCTACTCAGACACTGAAGCATCCATTCACAGACCCACTCAGACACTGATGCACCTACTGAAAGACCCACTCAGAGACTTAGACACCCAATCACAGACCCACTAAGACAATGACGCACCCACTCACAGACCCACTCAGAGACTCAGACATGCAACTCATAGACCCACTCAGAGACTGACGCACCCACTCACAGATCCATTCAGAGACTGAGACACCCTCTCAGAGATTCATGCATACACTGATGCACCCACTGACAGACCCACTGAGAGACTCAGACACCCACTCAGAGGCCCACTCAGACACTGATGCACCCACTCACAGATCTAGTCAGAGACTCAGACACCCACTCACAGACCCACTCAGGCACTCATGCAGCCACTCACAGACCCACTCAGACATTGATGCATCCATTGGCAGACCCGTTCAGACACTAATACACTGACTGACAGGCCCATTCAGAGACTGAGATACCCACTGACAGACCCACTGAGACTCTGACGCATCCATTCACAGACCCACTCAGACACTCACTCACAGACCCACTCAGAGACTGACATACCACTCACAGATCCATTCAGAGATGGAGACACACACTCAGAGATGCATGCAGATACTGATCGGCGCACTCACAGACCCACTGAGACCCTCAGACACCTTTGATATTGAGTGAAGCTAATCCAGTAGATGCTATAACCACACAGATAAATTGCACTCTGTAGTCTTTAAAAGCAGTAAGAACTTGTAATAAGAATCTTCAACAAGCGCCAGCTCGACCACTGACATACAACAGTATAGGTTTAAATGTTGAACATGCACACTGTATCTTGTCATGAAGCAATCCATGCTCAACTAGACCTTTCACTTTTATATATATTTCCATTTGCTCCTCATTAACTGTGCAACTAAATCTTCCAAATCAATTGTTTTCTGACTTGCTTGCTCCATTGTAATCTCCACTTCATTCATTGCAATAGCAGCCTAAATTTTCAAATATTAGCTGTCCAAGTGGGTCCTGATTTTGGGGAGCTGTACTTTGGCTACTTTGCGAACTGTCCATAGCTACCTCAGCAGCAATTGTACCATCCTTTTGAATTTCATCATTCAACATTTTCAAGTAGTTTGCAAATACTGAGCACTCAATGCCATCCTTTATAGCATTGAACGAGTCTTCACAGCAGTCAAGCTCTCCTAGTAATTCTGTTTCAGAACACCAAGGTTTAAATAGCAGCAAAAGTGCCAAATTGAAAAATTCTCTTTTTTCAGCAGTCTGGCAACTTTTATGGTTAATTAGACTGCCTTTGCTATGTCGCACAAAAAAACCATTGCAACCAACTACTGCAAATTTACCTTCACCTACATTTTCTGTCATATAGTTTCTATACGTGTAGTACTGGAGTACTTCATATAGACAGACATTTTCAATATATGCACTCCTTTTTGGACAGTAAGGGGACGATTAAGATGTCGCTGGGACCGACACTGACGTGCCGACCGCATTGGGATATGGTCGGTCCGACCACATTGTCCCAGGGACCGACCGACAGCTTCCTACGAAAACATGTCTCTTTGCATTGGGACTTGTGCTGTGGTCCTTTTCAGGCCGCAGCACAAGCCTCAATACAAATAGGCATGTTTCTGACCGTCTCCACGGTGGCCGGATCCTAATTTGGTGGGAGGGACCACTGACTACCTGTCGGTCAGTCCCGTTCCCACAATGGTGGCGGTCAGACGCTTGTCCGACTGCCATCATAATTGGCACCATAGTAGCCTACATGTTTGTTTTTACAATAGCTGTACTGTCTTGCTCAAATTCGGCAACATATTGAATTTCTGAAAAAGACTTTCAAAATTCTCTTCCGAGTTGATGCCAGGCCTAGACTCGCCCAAATAATTCCTTTGGATTTAGAATATAAACTAGCTGAACTCAAACGATTGTAACGGTCATAGGATCCAATTTCCATGTGTCAAAGCATCTTCAAATTGAAGTTGTGAAATTTCTTTGTTAGAGACTTTTCAGCAGAGATCTCTTCTCACAGATCACTGACATAATTTCAATTCCAAAAATATTGTGACACACAAATATTGTTTCAAAAATATCGTTGACACAAATATTGTTTCCGTATACTTATAAAGGTAAGTACAAAAATATCAAAAAAAATATTGTTTCACAATATCGTTAAAAATAAGACAAAAACATTGTTTTTCAATAAATGTACAGTTTAAAATAGTAAATCTTAAACATATTAATACATAACATTAATATAATGTATAATAAATAAATGTATATAGCATTTAATATTAAATATAAATATATACTTATATAAACATACAAACATAAATGCATGTCTGTGTATGTTTATATATACATATATATAACATACCACTATCATTACAAATATTTATATAGATTACATTATATACATTTTTTGTTTTTTAATTTACAAATATAAAAAGCACTGCTATATATATATATATATATATATATATATATTTATATATATATAAACAATTAACTAATGAAAACAAGAAATATAAAATTAATTTACTAAAAATATAAAATAAAAAAATTAATAAGTATACACATACATATATATAGATAATATAAAATTAAACAAATAAACAAATAATAATATCAAATATATTTAAACAACAATAAAAAAATAGTAAAGTAAGGAAAAATAGACATACTATTTCCATGATTTGAAATGAGACATGCTCTAAGATGGCGCCCGGTTTAATGGAAACTGTCCGTTGTCTATTACAATGAAACTAACATGTGATAAATGTTGCTTTGATTATGGCGCCCGTCGACATTGACGAAGGATGACGCCGAAACGCGTTTGTTGAAACAAATTTATCGCAATAAAATCCAAAGGAGGATTTAACCTAACGAGAGTGCTGGTCCTAATTTAAGCGAGTAAGGAGCTGCATATATATATAGGTTGACAAACAAGTATAAAGCATTTATGCCAATATCAACTGAATTCGATTTTAGCAGCAGGTTAGCATTATTTTGCACCAAAAAAATTTTGGGATGTAAAATATGATGTCATTTTTACCGCTGTTTTTACCCTTGTGTCCTTATTTGTATTTTACATTGATTTTATAGCATATCAATAATTAAACTTGCTATTGGTTTTTAACTCGACATATGCAATGTCAATGAACTACAAATTCTTTTATGTCTATGAGCGCCACACTCACGTGTTTGATTGAGAACTGCACTGGTCACTTTAAAAACGGAAGTTCAACACGAGTACAATGTCATGTGAACAAGGCTCGGACGAGCCGAAACGTTATGGCGGCATTGAGGAATAAGTAAATAATCTGCACTAACCATTTGGTCTATGTCCGTTGTTGCAGAGAAGAACCTCCAAGTCCAACGCGGAAAGCAGTGATATATATATATGTATATATATATATCACGTAATAATCCAAATAGGTGCGCTCTCAGGATCATAAGACACACAATCCAAATGTTGATGCAAACCAAGTTTATTTTGAATAAACTTGGTTTGCATCAAGATTTGGATTGTGTGTCTTATGATCCTGAAAGCGCACCTATTTGGATTATTGCATGATATTGACTTTACCAGCACGCTCCGCTGGTGTGTGCGCCACCTTCCACGGGTTAGCAGTTCGGAAGGAGCAACTTTCATGGGATATATATATATATATATATATATATATATATATATATATATATATATATATATATATATATATATATATACATATATATATATATATATATATATATATATATATATATGTATTCACTGAAAAAACCATAGGTTTTAGGGACAGTTATAGTTAGTTGGACATTTCATTCGTACAAAACCATAGAAATTCCCCCGTTATAGTTAGTTCAGCTAACTATAACTCGCGCCCGCAATGCACTGCTGATGACGTCACATATTACATCACTCATGACATGGTCAGTGACATCACTGATGACATCACTGATGACATCTCAAATGACATCACTGATGACATCATCCAGTGACTGTGTGTTTCTGTAAAGTTTAAATATGTTTAATATATATAGGGAAAGGCGTATTGAAGAATGAGTGGGTGTATAAGTGTCTGAATGGATGATTTAGTACGTGAGTGACTGACTCTACAAGTGAGTGATTAAATGTATCTTACTGAATGCATGGGTTAGTGACTAAACTGTGTGAATGTCTGTATCCGTCTGTTTGTTGGTTTGTAAGCGGCTGCATGGCTTTCTGAATAGCTACATGAGTGTCTACATGGGTTATTGATTGATTGTCTGAGTATCTGTATGGGTGCCTGAGTGTTTGTGTGGGTGGGGTGTGTGTGACTCTGTGCATAGATGTGTGAGTTGGTGATTCACTGGGTGCATGGTTTCAAGAGTGCATCTGTGATGGACTGTATGGGTGGGTGAGTGTGTGTATGGGTGTGTTAGTGATTGAATGTATATCTCAGTGGTACATGTGTGAGTAACTACATATGTGAAAGGCAGTATATATGTGTGTTGGAGTATATAAATGGCTATAAGTGAGAGTGTGTGATTGTGAGAGTGGCTGTATGGATGAGTGTGTACTTGTATCAGTGATTGTATAAGAGTGTAAGAATGTGCTAGTATTTGTATGAGTAAGTGAGCTGGTGTGTGTATAACTGTATAGGTGAGTAAATGGGTGTGTGATTAAGTTTTTTGCATGACTGACTAGGTGTGTGAGTACCTCTATGGATGAGTGGCGGTGTGTGAGTGTTTATATAGGTGTATGAGTGCATATGATAGTCCTGTACTGAGTGACTAAGTATGAGTGACTGTACGGGTGAGTGAGTGGATGTGTGTGTAGACCTAAGAATCAGTGAGTGGGTATGTAGTTTTTGGTGTTGGAGTGTCTATGGTTTTGAGAATGGCAGTCTGTAATTTAGAGTGGGTGTATCAAAAGTTATATTAGGGTGTGAGAAGATGCATGAAATTATCACATGGATGATGTCATCAGTGATGTCATTTGAGATGTCATCAGTGATGTCATCAGTGATGTCACTGACCATGTCATGAGTGATGTAATATGTGACGTCATCAGCAGTGCATTGCGGGCGCGAGTTATAGTTAGCTGAACTAACTATAACGGGGAATTTCTATGGTTTTGTACGAGTGAAATGTCCAACTAACTATAACTGTCCCTAAAACCTATGGTTTTTTCAGTGAATTTCAAAGGTTTTTTAAATGCTAATTTCTAACTATAACGTGTCTGAAACCTATGGTTTTTTCAGTGAATTTCAAAGGTTTTTTAAATGCTAATTTCTAACTATAACGTGCCTGAAACCTATGATTTTTTAAGTGAATTTCAAAGGTTTTTTTAAATGCTAGTTTCTAACTATGCCTACAGAGGTAGGACATGTGAAGAAAGAAGAAAAAACGCACAGAAAGAAGCAAAAGATGTGCAGAAAGAACCAACAGAGGAGCAGAAAGAGGCCTTGTTGCAAAATCATCCTGTGCCCACAACTTTTTCAGACGGGTACTGGTGGTAACTGACTCTGACTAACCAGAGCCAGTGCTATGCTAAAAGACACTTAGAATACAGTGAAAACACCTAAATACACTAGGGAACACTATGCGTTGGGGTACCCCTGTGATTAGCATGACCTCCTCTGCAAGTCCCTAGTACATAATAGGGCAGGGGGATTAAAACTACCTCTTAAAACGCGCTACAGGGCGCGTTTGCACAGTGGTGAAGGGCGGGGGGCCTGAGGTGACATGTGTGCAAACGCACCCCGTGGTGCGTTTTAAGTTGCGAGATTAAGTCCCCTTGAATTCTGAGGGTCCCTGGGGCCCAACTAGCCCCCCAGGTACCTACAGTTAGGACCACAGAGCTGAGTTGCAGAGAGGCGTTCCGAGGCCATGCACCTTTGTTCACCTCTCTGCAACGCAACTCTGTTGTGCTTACTGAAGGTACCTGGTGGGCTAGTTGACCCCAGGGTCCTTCAGGATTCAAAGGGAATTAATTCCCCAACTTAAAACGCACCACAGGGCGTGTTTGCGCACATGTCACCTGAGGCCCGCCCCCTCCCTTCACCACTGTGCAAACGCGCCCCGTGGTGCGTTTTAAGTTGGGGGATTAGGTCACCTTGAATCCTGAGGGTCCCTGGGGCCCAACTAGCCCACTAAGTACTTCCAGTAAGCACCACAGGCCTGCGTTGCAACGCCTGTAACAAATTGTGCAGTTGTGTTTAGGTAGTGAAGAGGGTCGTGCTGGGGGTAGTGTTTTAGGGTTTAGGGTAGTGCAGTGGTGTTTGTGTAGTGTAGGGGGTCATGCTGGGGGTAGATTTAGGGTTTAGGGTAGTGCAGTGGTGTTTGGGTAGTGTAGGGAGTCGTGCTGGGGGAGTGTTTTAGGGTTTAGGGTAGTGCAGTGGTGTTTGGGTAGTGTAGGGGGTCGTGCTGGGGGTAGTGTTTTAGGGTTTAGGGTAGTGCAGTGGTGTTTGGGTAGTGTAGGGGGTCGTGCTGGGGGTAGTGATTTAGGGTAGTGCAGTGGTGTTTCGGTAGTGTAGGGGGTACTGCTGGGGGTAGTGTTTTAGGGTTTAGGTTAGTGCAGTGGTGTTTGGGTAGTGTAGGGGTACTGCTGGGGGTAGTGTTTTAGGGTTTAGGGTAGTGCAGTGGTGTTTGTGTAGTGTAGGGGGTAGTGTTTTAGGGTTTAGGGTAGTGCAGTGGTGTTTGTGTAGTGTAGGAGGTCGTGTTTTAGGGTTTAGGGTAGTGCAGTGGTCTTTGGGTAGTGTAGGGAGTCATGCGGGGGTAGTGTTTTAGGGTTTAGGGTAGTGTAGGGGGTCATGCGGGGGGTAGTGTTTTAGGGATTAGGGTAGTGCATTGGTGTTTGGGTAGTGTAGGGGGTCATGCGGCGGGTAGTGTTTTAGGGTTTAGGGCAGTGCAGTGGTGTTTGGGTAGTGTAGGGGGTCGTGCTGGGGGGAGTGTTTTAGGGTTTAGGGCAGTGCAGTGGTGTTCGGGTAGTGTAGGGGGTCGTGCTGGGGGAGTGTTTTAGGGTTTAGGGCAGTGCAGTGGTGTTCGGGTAGTGTAGGGGGTCATGCTGGGGGAGTGTTTGAGGGTTTAGGGCAGTGCAGTCGTGTTCGGGTAGTGTAGGGGGTTGTGCTGGGGGTAGTATTTTAGGGTTTAGGGTAGTGCAGTGGTGTTCGGGTAGTGTAGGGGGTCGTGCTGGGGGTAGTGTTCTAGGGTTTAGGGTAGTACAGTGGTGTTTGGGCAGTGTAGGGGGTAATGCTGGGGGTGGTGTTTTAGGGTTTAGGGCAGTGCAGTGGTGTTCGGGCAGTGTAGGGGGTCGTGCTGGGGGTGGTGTTTCAGGGTTTAGGGCAGTGCAGTGGTGTTCGGGCAGTGTAGGGGGTGGTGTTTCAGGGTTTAGGGCAGTGCAGTGGTGTTCGGGCAGTGTAGGGGGTCGTGCAGGGGGTGGTGTTTCAGGGTTTAGGGCAGTGGTGTTCGGGCAGTGTAGGGGGTCGTGCTGGGGGTGGTGTTTCAGGGTTTGGGGCAGTGCAGTGGTGTTCGAGCAGTAAAGGGGGTCGTGCTGGGGGTGGTGTTTCAGGGTTTAGGGCAGTGCAGTGGTGTTCGGGCAGTGTAGGGGGCGGTGCAGGGGGTGGTGTTTCAGGGTTTAGGGCAGTGCAGTGGTGTTCGGGCAGTGTGGGGGGTGCTGCAGGGGGTGGTGTTTCAGGGTTTAGGGCAGTGCAGTGGTGTTCGGGCAGTGTAGGGGGTCATGCAGGGGGTGGTGTTTCAGGGTTTAGGGCAGTGCAGTGGTGTTCGGGCAGGGTAGGGGGTCGTGCTGGGGCTGGTGTTTCAGGGTTTAGGGCAGTACAGTGGTGTTCGGGCAGTGTAGGGGGTCGTGCTGGGGCTGGTGTTTCAGGGTTTAGGGCAGTGCAGTGGTATTCGGGCAGTGTAGGGGTCATGCTGTGGCTGGTGTTTCAGGGTTTAGGGCAGTGCAGTGGTGCTCGGGCAGTGTAGGTGGTCGTGCTGTGGCTGGTGTTTCAGGGTTTAGGGCAGTGCAGTGGTGTTCGGGCAGTGTAGGGGGTCATGCTGGGGCTGGTGTTTCAGGGTTTAGGGCAGTGCAGTGGTGTTCGGGCAGTGTAGGGGGTCTTGCTGGGGCTGGTGTTTCAGAGTCTAGGGCAGTGCAGTGGTGTTCGGGCAGTGTAGGGGGTCTTGCTGGGGCTGGTGTTTCAGGGTTTAGGGCAGTGCAGTGGTGTTCGGGCAGTGTAGGGGGTCGTGCTGGGGGTGGTGTTTCAGGGTTTAGGGCAGTGCAGTGGTGTTTGGGCAGTGTAGGGGGTCATGCTGGGGCTAGTGTTTCAGGATTTAGGGCAGAGCAATGGTGTTCAGGCAGTGTAGGGGTTTTGCTGGAGGTGGTGTTTCAGGGTTTAGGGCAGTGCAGTGGTAGTCGTGCAGTGTAGGGGGTGGTGTTTCAGGGTTTAGGGCAGTGGTGTTCAGGCAGTGTAGGGGGTCTTGCTGGGGTTGATGTTTCAGAGTTTAGGGCAGTGCAGTGGTGTTTGGGCAGTGTAGGGGGTCGTGCTGGGGGTGGTGTTTCAGGGGTAAGGGCAGTGCAGTGGTGTTCCGGCAGTGTAGGAGGTCGTGCAGGGGGTGGTGTTTCAGGGTTTAGGGCAGTGCAGTGGTGTTCGGGCAGTGTAGGGGGTCGTGCTGGGGGTGGTGTTTCAGGGTTTAGGGCAGTGCAGTGGTGTTCGGGCAGTGTAGGGTGTCGTGCTGAGGGGTGGTGTTTCAGGGTTTAGGGCAGTGCAGTGGTGTTCGGGCAGTGGAGGGGGTCGTGCAGGGGGTGGTGTTTCAGGGTTTAGGGCAGTGCAGTGGTGTTTGGGCAGTGTAGGGGGTCGTGCAGGGGGTGGTGTTTCAGGGTTTAGGGCAGTGCAGTGGTGTTCGGCCAGTGTAGGTTGTCTTGCTGGGGGTGGTGTTTCAGGCTTTAGTGCAGTGGTGTTGGGGCAGTGTAGGGGGTCTTGCTGGGGGTGGTGTTTCAGGGTTTAGGGCAGTGCAGTGGTGTTCGGGCAGTGTAGGGGGTCTTGCTGGGGCTGGTGTTTCAGGGTTTAGGGCAGTGCAGTGGTTTTCGGGCAGTGTAGGCAGTCGTGCTGGGACTGGTGTTTCAGGGTTTAGGGCAGTGCAGTGGTGTTCGGGCAGTGTATGGGGTTGTGCTGGGGCTGGTGTTTCAGGGTTTAGGGCAGTGCAGTGGTGTTCGGGCAGTGTAGGGGGTCGTGCTGGGGGTGGTGTTTCAGGGTTTAGGGCAGTGCAGTGGTGTTCGGGCAGTGTAGGGGGTCGTGCTGGGGCTGGTGTTTCATGGTTTAGGGCAGTGCAGTGGTGTTCGGGCAGTGTAGGGGTCGTGCTGGGGGTGGTGTTTCAGGGTTTAGGGCAGTGCAGTGGTGTTCGGGCAGTGTAGGGGGTCATGCTGGGGGTGGTGTTTCAGGGTTTAGGGCAGTGCAGTGGTGTACGGGCAGTGTAGGGGGTCTTGTTGGGGGTGGTGTTTCAGGGTTTAGGGCAGTGGTGTTCGGGCAGTGTAGGGGGTCTTGCTGGGGGTAGTGTTTCGGGGTTTAGGGCAGTGCAGTGGTGTTCGTGCAGTGTAGGGGGTCGTGCTGGGGGTGGTGTTTCAGGGTTTTGGGCAGTGCAGTAGTGTTCGGGCAGTGTAGGGGATCGTGCAGGGGGTGGTGTTTCAGGGTTTAGGGCAGTGCAGTGGTGTTCGGGCAGTGTAGGGGGTCGTGCTGGAGGTGGTGTTTCAGGGTTTAGGGCAGTGCAGTGGTGTTCAGGCAGTGTAGGGGGTCGTGCAGGGGTGGTGTTTCAGGGTTTAGGGCAGTGCAGTGGTGTTCGGGCAGTGTAGGGGTCATGCTGGGGCTGGTGTTTCAGGGTTTAGGGCAGTGCAGTGGTGTTCGGGCAGTGTAGGGGGTCTTGCTGGGGGTGGTGTTTCAGGGTTTAGGGCAGTGGTGTTCGGGCAGTGTAGGGGGTCTTGCTGGGGGTGGTGTTTCAGGGTTTAGGGCAGTGCAGTGGTGTTCGGGCAGTGTAGGGGGTCTTGCTGGGGGTAGTGTTTCAGGGTTTAGGGCAGTGCAGTGGTGTTCGTGCAGTGTAGGGGGTCGTGCTGGGGATGGTGTTTCAGGGTTTAGGGCAGTGCAGTGGTGTTCGGGCAGTGTAGGAGGTCTTGCTGGGGGTAGTGTTTCAGGGTTTAGGGCAGTGCAGTGGTGTTCGGGCAGTGTAGGGGTCATGCTGGGGGTGGTGTTTCAGGGTTTAGGGCAGTGCAGTGGTGTTCGGGCAGTGTAGGGGGTCGTGAAGGGGTGGTGTTTCAGGGTTTAGGGCAGTGCAGTGGTGTTCGGGCAGTGTAGGGGGTCGTGCTGGGGGTGGTGTTTCAGGGTTTAGGGCAGTGGTGTTCGGGCAGTGTAGGGGTCTTGCTGGGGGTGATGTTTCAGGGTTTAGGGCAGTGCAGTGGTGTTCGGGCAGTGTAGGAGGTCTTGCTGGGGGTAGTGTTTCAGAGTTTAGGGCAGTGCAGTGGTGTTCGGGCAGTGTAGGGGTCATGCTGGGGGTGGTGTTTCAGGGTTTAGGGAAGTGCAGTGGTGTTCGGGCAGTGTAGGGGGTCGCGAAGGGGGTGGTGTTTCAGGGTTTAGGGCAGTGCAGTGGTGTTCGGGCAGTGTAGGGGGTCGTGCTAGGGTATGTGTTTCAGGGTTTAGGGCAGTGCAGTGGTGTTCGGGCAGTGTAGGGGGTCGTGCTGGGGGTAGTGTTTTAGGGTTTAAGGTAGTGCAGTGGTGTTTGTGTAGTGTAGGGGGTCGTGTTGGGGGCAGTGTTTTAGGGTTTAGGGTAGTGCAGTGGTGGTTGTGTAGTGTAGGGGGTCATGCTGGGGGTAGTGTTTTAGGGTTTAGGGTAGTGCAGTGGTGTTTGTGTAGTGTAGGGGGTCATGTTTTAGGGTAGTGCAGTGGTGTTTGGGTAGTGTAGGGGGTCGTGCTGGGGGTAGTGTTTTAGGATTTAGGTTAGTGCAGTGGTGTTGGGGTAGTGTTTTAGGGTTTAGGGTAGTGAGGTGGTGTTTGTGTAGTGTAGGGGGTCATGCTGGGGGTAGTGTTTTAGGGTTTAGGATAGTGCAGTGGTGCTTGTGTAGTATAGGGGGTCGTGCTGGGGTAGTGTTTTAGGGTTTAGGGTAGTGCAGTGGTGTTTTTGTAGTGTAGGGGGGTCATGTTTTAAGATGCAACGCTCCAATACCTGACCAGTCTGCACTACATAAAACTGCAAAAAAACTAAAAATTAAAAGTGTTTTGCACACTTTTGTCATTGGGCTATATGTGGGCTACATCTGGGTAATATTTGTGCTACATTTGGGCTCTTTTTTCACTGGTGGCCATCTTGGAAGACTTCTTTGTTATGAAGTTTCCTAATTTCCTCATTTACTGCAGTCTCCTCAGTAGGAAATGCTTTCAGTTTTTTACTTTGATTCCATCAAGAAGGCATTCAGATGTGTCACACATTTGCCATAAATTCAGAATGTTATTACTCTAGTTGTTCATTAGATCACTGTAGTAAAGCTACTGCTCACCAAGGAGTTAACTGGAAGTCTACTGCTGGTATTGAAAGTGATTGTTTCAGTCTGCATGTCAGAATTTTCTAATGAAATAGAAGAGGATTTGAGATCTCACTTAAAACATGCACTAAATTTTCTTTTTGCAGCACTAACCATAATTTCTATGGCAAAATGAACCCCCTCATTTTGTTCCTTTTTAAATTAAATGTTTTAAGTGTTACCAGTTTATTCCAATCAAGATGGCTTCAGGTGTGCCATACTTTTGTCATAAGTAAGGCTGTTAGCACTCTAGTTGTTCTTTAGAACACTCTGGGAAGCTGCAGTAGAACACAAAGGCATCAACTGACAGGCTGCTCCTGTTGAAATATAACAGGAAGATATTTGAGATCTCACTTAAAACATGTCCTAATTTTTCTTTCTACAGCACTAACCATAATTTCTATGGCAAAATGAACCCCCTCATTTTGTTCCTTTTTAAATTAAATGTTTTAAGTGTTACCAGTTTATTCCAATCAAGATGGCTTCAGGTGTGCCATACTTTTGTCATAAGTAAGACTGTTAGCGCTCTAGTTGTTCTTTAGAACACTCTGGGAAGCTGCAGTAGAACACAAAGGCATCAACTGACAGGCTGCTCCTGTTGAAATATAACAGGAAGATATTTGAGATCACACTTGAAACATGTCCTAATTTTTCTTTCTACAGCACTAACCATAATTTCTATGACAAAATGAACCCCATCATTTTGTTCCTTTTTAAATTAAATGTTTTAAGTGTTACCAGTTTATTCCAATCAAGATGGCTTCAGGTGTGCCATACTTTTGTCATAAGTAAGACTGTTAGCGCTCTAGTTGTTCTTTAGAACACTCTGGGAAGCTGCAGTAGAACACAAAGGCATCAACTGACAGGCTGCTCCTGTTGAAATATAACAGGAAGATATTTGAGATCACACTTGAAACATGTCCTAATTTTTCTTTCCAGAGCACTAACCATAATTTCTATGACAAGATGAACCCCATCATTTTGTTACTTTTTAAATTAAATGTTTTAAGTGTTACCAGTTTATTCCAATCAAGATGGCTTCAGGTGTGCCATACTTTTGTCATAAGTAAGGCTGTTAGCACTCTAGTTGTTCTTTAGAACACTCTGGGAAGCTGCAGTAGAACACAAAGGAATCAACTGACAGTCTCTGCCCTTGTTGGATGTACATGTTTTACTGAGAATGTCAGACTTCATTCTCACATGACTGAGAAAGATAATGTGAATTTACAGAAAATATGCTCTCATTTTAGCTTCTGGGGCACCTTCCAAAACTGTATGGGACAAGCATGTGAAAATAGTTTTCTCTCAAACATGATTCATGATATCCCAGCAGAAGGTTTTTCACAGGGTAAAATCACCTTAGAACACACCATAATTCCTGAAATTAGTATGGTACCATCAACAAATGAATTCTAATGTAACTAAAGTCTGTTATCACCCTTTATAGTTCTCCTTTTGGTAACCCTCAAAATCTTCGATTCACTACAATGCATTTCAATGGGGTACTATCATTTATATTGGTCCCAAGATGGCTGCCAGCAATTCCAGGATGAAGTGCTGACAGCCAATCAGATCTCACGATGACATGTGTGGTTAGGCTCCGCCCAGATATATATGTGTTTTTACTTTTGATTTTCTCAGCAACTACTGAACGGATTTACACCATTTAACAAAAGGGTTCTTTTTGAACCAAGAACTACCTCTTTGCCAAATTTGGTGTAATTCCGTTCAGCAGTTCGGGCTGTAGCCTTGCATAAAGTTTCCTATGGGAAATTGATTTGTTGACTCTTATTTTTTAATTTCTCCGCAACTACTGAACGGATTTACACCATTTAACAAAAGGGTTCTTTCTGAACCAAGAACTACCTCTTTGCCAAATTTGGTGTAATTCCGTTCAGCAGTTCGGGCTGTAGCCGTGTCTAAAGTTTCCTATGGGAAAATGAATGGGGAAAACATGTTTTGGGACCCCCTTTTTCTCGGCCCCCGCTTGACGAATCACCCTGAGACTTTCAGGGTAGGAGCGGACCGGAGCGGGCCATAAAGTTTGAAAATTTCGCGAAGATTCGTCAACCGACGCAAGAGTTATTTCAAATAGAATGTCACGGATTTCCTATGGAAAATAGGTCCTATCTATAACTATCTACTGGCGACCGCCAGTAGATAATATACACATATATATATACAGTTGATTTTCTTTTACATAATTATTAAAAACTTTAATAATTAATTTGATATGTACAAAATGTTATTAACTGATCATTTAATTACATTTGCACAGTATACTCCCATTAACCTGCAACACACAATTTAAAAAGTAATTAAAATAAAGAAGTATAACACTATTAACATATTAAGTAACCACTAAAAGAATTAATAATAAATGAATAATTAATTATTAATTAATTATTAATTAATTATCACTTAAATAACTTCTCACCCTATTCCCCTACAAACACAGCAACACGCACCTAATATGCAGCATAAACAATATAATTATTGAACAAATTACATAATTATAAATCAATTACATATTTAATAAACAATAATTAATTGGTAATGGATTATTACTTAATTAACTTCCCACACTATACCCCTACAAACCCAACAACCCGCACCTAAAATATAATTTAAAAATATAATAATTACACAATTTACAAAATTAATAATCAATTAAATTAATTATTAATCAATTATTGTCAAATGAATTTCCCACTCTATACCCCTACAAATCCAAAAACACGCACCTAAAATATAGCTTCAAAAATATAATAATGACACAATTTACATAATTAATTATCAAATAAATAATTATCAATAAATTAATTATTAATCAATTATAACCTAACTAACTCCCCACCCTATACCCCGACGCAGCGGTGGCCAACACAGGAAAATGTGGTGGGGCGGGGTGGGAGGGGGGAAGTCGACAGACAACGGAATAGATATAATTAAATAAATAAATAACACCTATTCCATCATCTGTCAGCTTCCCCCCCTGCCGTGCCCTGCCCCGCCACACCACCTACCGTGCTTACCTGTGCCGTCCGCCGCTGCCCCTACGAACCCAACAACCCGCACATAAAATATAACTTAGAAAATATAATAATTACACAATTTATATATTTAAATATCAATTAAATAATAAAAAATTATTATTAATTAAGTATACTTAATTAACTTCCCACCCCGTACCCCTGCAAACTTCACAACCCACTATGCTACAAATTACTATTAAAGATTAAATTAAAAATTATAAATAACTGCAAAATTAAAAAGTACATTTAAAAATATCAACAATTATACAAACAATATGTAATATATGCAATTAAAATATGAACTAAAACTCATAAAGATAATTAAAAAATTATATTTTTTACAACTATATTATTGAAAGCGATATTGAAAATACTGATATTCTTGAAAACAATATTTATTAGTAAGGGGCCGATTACAATGTCAGGCGGAAAGCCTCCCCCGACAGTCGGAATCTACTTGACCGTGTCGGAACCCTTCCGACCGACACGGTCGGTTTACAATCCGCTCAACTGATTACGATTTTTGCGGTCGAAAGGTAAACTGCACGGTCATTCAGAATCGGTTCTGACTAGCTCTCAGAGAATTCGTGTTGGTCGGAACTGCATTGTACACCTCTATGGACAGCGTTTCCAACCTTGTGATTATGATGCCGATTTCTAACAGTCTTTCCGAGCCGGTCTGTCCGACACGAAAAAAGGCTGTTGGAAAGTGACGTTGGGGGCCCCTAGCAAAGCCCCCTTCATCCTGAGGCCTCCGGTTGGGGACTGAGGGGTATACCTAAGGGACCCCCCTGTAAAACCCTGCACTGTGTGGCAGGCACCGTGTGGTGCCCGCCACAGGGTGCAGGGTTTTACACACACACACCATTTCCCCACAATGGGAATCTGACCAAACACTGTTCGGCTGCATCGTAATCGGGTGGGCGGAACCGCCGACCGTGAGTCGGTCTGTCCCGTTTCCGAGTCTGGCGGGAAGTTTTCGCCCAACATCGTAATCAGCCCCTAAGTGTATGTATCACTGCAGACATAAAACTGTTCACTCTTCCTTTTGAAATCACAGGTCTTGGAAATCCAAAATGGCATTTTGTGTAAAATTTTCCTTTTGCTCTCTATTTCCGCTGACAATACTTTCCACATCTGTGTTATGGGAAACACAGTACTTGCTGCTTTAGACCTTTTTCCTCAGTGTCTTCTGGAATGCTGTAAGTAATATAATGTTCTATGAAAGACAGTACAGCCTCATCTGTGTCTGTTCCAAATATAACCGCATCTTTCACCCAACAGCATCTGAATATGGTACTTGGTACTCTTTTTGCCAAAAGAAATCAATAATTTTTCCCAGATGTGGATTTTTTTGTTGTAGATGAAGGACAGCATAGATTGCAATCTGTGGTTAAAGTACCTGAAAGAATTGCAGGGTCCAAAGGGCAAAGTTCTCCTGGTATTCAATACAATACCTTTAGAGTTTGCTTCTCTAAAAAAACTCCTGTAAATCATCCCATGCATACTCTGCACAACTCTGTGTTACAAACCAAGTTGGTGCACCTAAATTTTGCAACATAGACTTGAGCACACCATGGTGACGATACCAGCGCTCATTGGTCCCACATTGGCATGCCATAAAATTGTACTCAAGATTCTCATCTTTTCAATGATTTTTTTCGACAAAGTCTTTTGCAGACATTTTTTGTACAATAACTTCTGTCTTAAGAATATGGTTAACAACATAAAACAGTCTAGACCAATCACTTTCAAACAACAGATGGAGTACATATGGAATACATATGGAATACTTTGTGAAAATCCAGAGTCTCTTTATATAATATTTTTGAACTATACTCTGCTGCAGGTATTTGCTCAGGATGGTCATCATACCGTTCGCCTACTCCAGTTGGACATAGTTGATGAAAACATCGAGCCTTGTCCACATTCGACAACTTCTACATATTTATAGTATACTTTATTCTCTTTAAGATACAATGTAGATTTCTTTGCCTTATTTAAATTCACTAGCTCCTGTCAGTTTTTTTTTTTATGGGCACACCATTCACTAGAATAGCAAGTGGTTATTCCAAATCTCCCTCTACACCAACAGTTTCAATATTACATTTAAAATCTAAAGGCAAATATACAACTCTACCTGTACACCCTTTCTTAATCTCAGTGAGTCTTTGGTTCCGTATGAACTAATGCTTGAAAAGGGTGTGTAGATTGTATCAGTATTGTTTCATAAACATTCAGATGTTGAAGCTCTTCAGGAATTTCAACCACCTCTAACTTACTGTGTATTCCTCTGACAAGCATCTTGTTCTTCTTTAATTTGTCATAGCAATACTTGCAAATAGTCTGGCATGTCGACAAATCAAAACGTTCCTCCACAAATAAATACACTGCAAATCCAGCCATTTTCTCTGTTTACTTTTTCAGTTTTTAAGCACACTTCAACATTTTGAATTCGGCCTTTGTAGTGGGTGTGCCAACAACAAATATAAACAAAATTCAGTTTCTCTGTAGAAATTAACCTTCCTACTTCTCGTCTAAAGTTATCAGTACTAATATCAATGTTTTGTTCTACTACACTTGAACATACCAACTCCTCATTTTAGCCAGACTACACTTCAGGACCAAAGAAATGTAAATGAATATCTTCACAAACATTTTTAACCTGTGATACTGTACCATACAGAAGTGCTTTGTTCATTTCAACTAAAAATCTGTGTGGGTATGTGAGTGGATGTGTAATTGCCTCTGTCACTGTCTGACTGGGTGTCTGAGTGGCTGTATAGCTTTCTAAACAGGCATGTGAGTAGCTTTGTGGACAGGTGACTCGGTGTATAACAGGGTGTATAAAAGTGTATGTAACTGGCAGACTGTGGGCCAAATGATTGGCTGCATAAGTGTGTAAGTGGGTGTGACAGTGCCTGTATGGGTGTGTGAATGACTATGTAAGTGGATGTATATGTGAGTAAATGGGTTTTTGAATGGTTATATGGATGTGCGACTCGGTGTGTCACTCACTGTCTGGCTATATGAGTAGTAGGTACATAAGTGTTTTTTGGGAGTGTAACTGGATGTGCAACTGCCTGTCTGACTGTGTGAGTGGATGCAAAATATATACTATTGAATTACATACTATAAGCAAGCACCCACATCTAATTTAAACAACAGTCATTCACATTGGCATAATAAAACAACTATATTTTCACTTCAGCAATTCCTCTATCTCCTTTGCTACTCACTATATTTTACTTTTCTCATTTAACTTTGCTTCTATTTTGCCTTTTACAAAATGCTTACAAACAACAAATTAACATACCTGTAAAATCTCTTTGCTGTTGTCAATTCTCTTCCCTCTTTGAAAAAGATATATATATATATATATATATATATATATATATATATATATATATATATATATATATATATATATATAGGGAGTGCATCCCTGCCAGCTGGGCAACCCTTGGAGCTTTCATTTACACGCGGCAGGCCCTGCCACGGGGGACGCACCACAGCGAGAGTGTAAGCGGGTCGGTGGGCTGGAAATTGTGTTCAGTCTGCAACGAAGGAAGCAGTGCCGGAATGAGAGACTTCAAAGCGCATGGAACCCATACAGGGTATGAATCAGTGATCGTGTGAACTTGGCACCCATCCAGGGAAAATTAGCGCCACACTCCAAGTACCACAAATCTGTGGGAGACTGCTGAATTGCTCATTGGAGCGGGAGCCTATCAGAAGGCAGCAAATTTGAAATAAAGGTGTGGCGCCTGAGCCAATGAACACATGAGAACGGCCTCTGAGGAAGATTGTTTGAAACGCGTCAGGCTGCAATTCATGGGCTGCGAAGTCTGTATGGCATTACTGGTTCCGGAGTGCATCCCTGCCAGCTGGGCAACCCTTGGAGCTTTCATTTACACACGGCAGGCCCTGCCACGGGGGACGCACCACCGCGAGAGTGTAAGCGGGTCGGTGGGCTGGAATTTGTGTCCAGTCTGCAACGAAGGAAGCAATGCCGGAATGAGAGACTTCAAAGCGCATGGAACCCATAGAGGGTATGAATCAGTGATGGTGTGAACTTGGCACCCATCCAGGGAAAATTAGCGCCACACTACAAGTACCACAAATCTGTGGGAGACTGCTGAATTGCTCATTGGAGCGGGAGCCTATCAGAAGGCAGCAAATTTGAAATAAAGGTGTGGCACCTGAGCCAATGAACACATGAGAACGGCCTCTGAGGAAGATTGTTTGAAACGCGTCAGGCTGCAATTCATGGGCTGCGAAGTCTGTATGGCATTACTGGATCCGGAGTGCGTCCCTGCCAGCTGGGCAACCCGTGGAGCTTTCATTTACACGCGGCAGACCCTGCCGCGGGGGACGCACCACCGCGAGAGTGTAAGTGGGTCGGTGGGCTGGAAATTGTGTCCAGTCTGCAATGAAGGAAGCAGTGCCGGAATGAGAGACTTCAAAGCGCATGGAACCCATACAGGGTATGAATCAGTGATGGTGTTAACTTGGCACCCATCCAGGGAAAATTAGCGCCACACTACAAGTACCACAAATATGTGGGAGACTGCTGAATTGCTCATTGGAGCGGGAGCCTATCAGAAGGCAGCAAATTTGAAATGAAGGTGTGGCGCCTGAGCCAAGGAACACATGAGAACGGCCTCTGAGGAATATTGTTTGAAACGCGTCAGGCTGCAATTCATGGGCTGCGAAGTCTGCATGGCATTACTGGTTCCGGAGTGCGTCCCTGCCAGCTGGGCAACCCTTGGAGCTTTCATTTACACGCGGCAGGCCCTGCTGCGGGGGACGCACCACCGCGAGAGTGTAAGCGGGTCGGTGGGCTGGAAATTGTGTCCAGTCTGCAATGAAGGAAGCAGTGCCGGAATGAGAGACTTCAAAGCGCATGGAACCCATACAGGGTATGAATCAGTGATGGTGTTAACTTGGCACCCATCCAGGGAAAATTAGCGCCACACTACAAGTACCACAAATCTGTGGGAGACTTCTGAATTGCTCATTGGAGCGGGAGCCTATCAGAAGGCAGCAAATTTGAAATGAAGGTGTGGCGCCTGAGCCAAGGAACACATGAGAACGGCCTCTGAGGAAGATTGTTTGAAAAGCGTCAGGCTGCAATTCATGGGCTGCGAAGTCTGTATGGCATTACTGGTTCCGGAGTGCGTCCCTGCCAGCTGGGCAACCCTTGGAGCTTTCATTTACACACGGCAGGCCCTGCCGCGGGGGACACACCACCGCGAGAGTGTAAGCGGGTCAGTGGGCTGGAAATTGTGTCCAGTCTGCAACGAAGAAAGCAGTGCCGGAATGAGAGACTTCAAAGCGCATGGAACCCATACAGGGTATGAATCAGTGATCGTGTGAACTTGGTACCCATCCAGGGAAAATTAGCGCCACACTACAAGTACCACAAATCTGTGGGAGACTGCTAAATTGCTCATTGGAGCGGGAGCCTATCAGAAGGCAGCAAATTTGAAATAAAGGTGTGGCGCCTGAGCCAATGAACACATGAGAACGGCCTCTGAGAAAGATTGTTTGAAACGCATCAGGCTGCAATTCATGGGCTGCGAAGTCTGTATGGCATTACTGGTTCCGGAGTGAGTCCCTGCACGCTGGGCAACCCTTGGAGCTTTCATTTACACGCAGCAGGCCCTGCCGCGGGCGACGAACCACCGCGAAAGTGTAAGCGGTTCGGTGGGCTGGAAATTGTATCCAGTCTGCAACGAAGGAAGCAGTGCCGGAATGAGAGACTTCAAAGCGCATGGAAGCCATACAGGGTATGAATCAGTGATCGTGTGAACTTGGCACCCATCCAGGGAAAATTAGCGCCACACTACAAGTACCACAAATCTGTGGGAGACTGCTAAATTGCTCATTGGAGCGGGAGCCTATCAGAAGGCAGCAAATTTGAAATAAAGGTGTGGCGCCTGAGCCAATGAACACATGAGAACGGCCTCTGAGAAAGATTGTTTGAAACGCATCAGGCTGCAATTCATGGGCTGCGAAGTCTGTATGGCATTACTGGTTCCGGAGTGCGTCCCTGCACGCTGGGCAACCCTTGGAGCTTTCATTTACACGCGGCAGGCCCTGCCGCGGGCGACGCACCACCGCGAGAGTGTAAGCGGGTCGGTGGGCTGGAAATTGTGTCCAGTCTGCAACGAAGGAAGCAGTGCCGGAATGAGAGACTTCAAAGCGCATGGAAGCCATACAGGGTATGAATCAGTGATCGTGTGAACTTGGCACCCATCCAGGGAAAATTAGCGCCACACTACAAGTACCACAAATCTGTGGGAGACTGCTGAATTGCTCATTGGAGCGGGAGCCTATCAGAAGGCAGCAAATTTGAAATAAAGGTGTGGCGCCTGAGCCAATGAACACATGAGGACGGCCTCTGAGGAAGATTGTTTGAAACGCGTCAGGCTGCAATTCATGGGCTGCGAAGTCTGTATGGCATTACTGGTTCCGGAGTGCGTCCCTGCCAGCTGGGCAACCCTTGGAGCTTTCATTTACATGCGGCAGGCCCTGCCGCGGGGACGCCCACCGCAAGAGTGTAAGCGAGTTGTTGGGCTGGAAATTGTGTCCAGTCTGCAACAAAGGAAGAAGTGCCGGACAGAGAGACTTCAAAGCGCATGGAACCCATACAGGGTATGAATCAGTGATCGTGTGAACTTGGCACCCATCCAGGGAAAATTAGCGCCACACTACAAGTACCACAAATCTGTGGGAGACTGCTGAATTGCTCATTGGAGCGGGAGCCTATCAGAAGGCAGCAAATTTGAAATAAAGGTGTGGCGCCTGAGCCAATGAACACATGAGAACGGCCTCTGAGGAAGATTGTTTGAAACGCGTCAGGCTGCAATTCATGGGCTGCGAAGTCTGTATGGCATTACTGGTTCCGGAGTGCATCCCTGCCAGCTGGGCAACCCTTGGAGCTTTCATTTACACACGGCAGGCCCTGCCATGGGGACGCACCACCGCGAGAGTGTAAGCGGGTCGGTGGGCTGGAATTTGTGTCCAGTCTGCAACGAAGGAAGCAATGCCGGAATGAGAGACTTCAAAGCGCATGGAACCCATACAGGGTATGAATCAGTGATCGTGTGAACTTGGCACCCATCCAGGGAAAATTAGCGCCACACTACAAGTACCACAAATCTGTAGGAGACTGCTGAATTGCTCATTGGAGCGGGAGCCTATCAGAAGGCAGCAAATTTGAAATAAAGGTGTGGCAACTGAGCCAATGAACACATGAGAACGGCCTCTGAGGAAGATTGTTTGAAACGCGTCAGGCTGCAATTCATGGGCTGCGAAGTCTGTATGGCATTACTGGATCCGGAGTGCGTCCCTGCCAGCTGGGCAACCCGTGGAGCTTTCATTTACACGCGGCAGACCCTGCCGCGGGGACGCACCACCGCGAGAGTTTAAGCGGGTCGGTGGGCTGGAAATTGTGTCCAGTCTGCAATGAAGGAAGCAGTGCCGGAATGAGAGACTTCAAAGCGCATGGAACCCATACAGGGTATGAATCAGTGATCGTGTGAACTTGGCACCCATCCAGGGAAAATTAGCGCCACACTACAAGTACCACAAATCTGTGGGAGACTGCTGAATTGCTCATTGGAGCGGGAGCCTATCAGAAGGCAGCAAATTTGAAATGAAGGTGTGGCGCCTGAGCCAAGGAACACATGAGAACGGCCTCTGAGGAAGATTGTTTGAAACGCGTCAGGCTGCAATTCATGGGCTGCGAAGTCTGCATGGCATTACTGGTTCCGGAGTGCGTCCCTGCCAGCTGGGCAACCCTTGGAGCTTTCATTTACACGCGGCAGGCCCTGCTGCGGGGGACGCACCACCGCGAGAGTGTAAGCGGGTAGGTGGGCTGGAAATTGTGTCCAGTCTGCAACGAAGGAAGCAGTGCCGGAATGAGAGACTTCAATGCGCATGGAACCCATACAGGGTATGAATCAGTGATCGTGTGAACTTGGCACCCATCTAGGGAAAATTAGCGCCACACTACAAGTACCACAAATCTGTGGGAGACTGCTGAATTGCTCATTGGAGCGGGAGCCTATCAGAAGGCAGCAAATTTGAAATAAAGGTGTGGCGCCTGAGCCAATGAACACATGAGAACGGCCTCTGAGGAAAATTGTTTGAAACGCGTCAGGCTGCAATTCATGGGCTGCGAAGTCTGTATGGCATTACTGGTTCCGGAGTGCATCCCTGCCAGCTGGGCAACCCTTGAAGCTTTCATTTACACGCGGCAGGCCCTGCCGCGGGGACGAACCACCGCGAAAGTGTAAGCGGTTCGGTGGGCTGGAAATTGTGTCCAGTCTGCAACGAAGAAAGCAGTGCCGGAATGAGAGACTTCAAAGCGCATGGAACCCATACAGGGTATGAATCAGTGATCGTGTGAACTTGGCACCCATCCAGGGAAAATTAGCGCCACACTACAAGTACCACAAATCTGTGGGAGACTGCTAAATTGCTCATTGGAGCGGGAGCCTATCAGAAGGCAGCAAATTTGAAATAAAGGTGTGGCGCCTGAGCCAATGAACACATGAGAACGGCCTCTGATAAAGATTGTTTGAAATGCATCAGGCTGCAATTCATGGGCTGCGAAGTCTGTATGGCATTACTGGTTCCGGAGTGAGTCCCTGCCAGCTGGGCAACCCTTGGAGCTTTCATTTACACGCGGCAGGCCCTGTCGCGGGCGACGCACCACCGCGAGAGTGTAAGCGGGTCGGTGGGCTGGAAATTGTGTCCAGTCTGCAACGAAGGAAGCAGTGCCGGAATGAGAGACTTCAAAGCGCATGGAAGCCATACAGGGTATGAATCAGTGATCGTGTGAACTTGGCACCCATCCAGGGAAAATTAGCGCCACACTACAAGTACCACAAATCTGTGGGAGACTGCTGAATTGCTCATTGGAGCGGGAGCCTATCAGAAGGCAGCAAATTTGAAATAAAGGTGTGGCGCCTGAGCCAATGAACACATGAGAACGGCCTCTGAGGAAGATTGTTTGAAACGCGTCAGGCTGCAATTCATGGGCTGCGAAGTCTGTATGGCATTACTGGTTCCGGAGTGCGTCCCTGCCAGCTGGGCAACCCTTGGAGCTTTCATTTACACGCGGCAGGCCCTGCCGCGGGGGACGCACCACCGCAAGAGTGTAAGCGAGTTGTTGGGCTGGAAATTGTGTCCAGTCTGCAACAAAGGAAGCAGTGCCGGACAGAGAGACTTCAAAGCGCATGGAACCCATACAGGGTATGAATCAGTGATCGTGTGAACTTGGCACCCATCCAGGGAAAATTAGCGCCACACTACAAGTACCACAAATCTGTGGGAGACTGCTGAATTGCTCATTGGAGCGGGAGCCTATCAGAAGGCAGCAAATTTGAAATAAAGGTGTGGCACCTGAGCCAATGAACACATGAGAACGGCCTCTGAGGAAGATTGTTTGAAACGCGTCAGGCTGCAATTCATGGGCTGCGAAGTCTGTATGGCATTACTGGTTCCGGAGTGCATCCCTGCCATCTGGGCAACCATTGGAGCTTTCATATATATATATATATCTTTTTTTTCAACAAAAGAAAACAAATGTTACAAGGACGTGATAGTTAGGAAATAACATTAAAAAAAATAGAAATTCACTTAAAAAAACCAAGGTTACAGGGAAATTATCGTTAGGAAATAGAATTTAAAAAAAACCTTTAGAAATTCACTCCAAAAATGAAAGGTTGTAGGAAAGTTTTAGCTAGGCTCTGATTTCACTCGTGCAAAATGACCACCTCCCCGGGGCTTTATTATGAAATTGGAGGGGGGCCATGGTTACCCCCCTCTATTGCCTTTAGGGCCCAGGACCATGAATACAATTTAAAGGGGGAGGGGGCCGCGTGGCCTCCCTCCCGGACAATATTTGGCCCCAGGGACCACCACATCCCTGGAGCATGCCCAAAATAAAACTGAGCGGGGGCGGCATGGACCCATCTCAGTCCATTTTTGGCCCCAGGGACCACTACCTCCTCGTGGCAGATTGTAGAAAAACAAAGGAATGGGGCTGTGCAGCCCCTGTCCTGGAGCCGTTAATGGCGCTGGGGACTGGCACCCCCAGGGCCGACTCCCTATGTCCTGTGGTGCCTTTCCTTGGGACACAGCTGTTTGCTCTCACTTGGTGGAAGCTTTTGACAGCTCCCGCCAAGTAAGAGCAAACAGTATGTCCGCTCCCAGCAGGCAGGAGCAGGAAAACTCCTCCTGCTCACTGGGAATGGCCTTTTCATCTGTTCTGAGCAGGAAAACAGATGAAAAAAGTACTCCCACATGCAGGGAGCAGCATTTTTTGCTGGAGGCATGAACTGGCAGGGACTGCAGGGGCTTTGAGGCTCCCCCATGTTCCCCAATAGTGCACTCTTGGTGCCCTGGGTGGGCTCCAGGGCACCCACTATCAAATGGCCGGGCCTAGGGGCATGGGGTCCCCGGGGCCAAAATCCCTTTGAAATGTTTCTTGTCCTGTCATGATGAGAGCAAAGTCCATCATTCTCCCTTTAAATTACTACAAGTACGTAAATTTTCAAATCACCTGGAAGCTCTGCCTGTTTGGCCCCACCCAGTACATCTCAGTAGTAGACAAGGTTTTCCCGCCTTTTACCAGGATGACGGAGAGTTTACCAAAAGTATCCCAGCACGTTTCCCATCAATTTTAGTGATGCATTCTTAATGCCAAAGAATATGAGGACATCTCCACCAAACAAAGAAGCACTTACTTCATATATTTAAGAGGAAGTACCCTTGTTTAGTGGAGATTTACCTGTTTGTAGTCTCATTGTCTTCTCTATATGTGGATTCATGTTATCACAGATTTCTGGATGAAGACACAGAGGAGCAATCACATTCCCGAAACATACACTAGTTCACTGGAGACATTACTTCATGGTCAATTATGCAGCTGTAGTGTAGAATATGCACGATACATTTACCCAATGTGGTAGCACTTACTAATTAACCTGAAGAAAGTACTCCAGTTGGGTAGACACACCCACAATACCACTCACAGACCCATACAGCCACTCACACACCCAATCACCAACCTGTACAGCCCCTCACACCCCCACTCTCAAAGGTTACAGGCTAGAGTTAAGAAATAAAATTTTAAAAATCCTTCCAAATTCACAAAAAAGCAAAGTTTACAGGGACGTTAGAGTTAGGAAATAACATTAAAAAACGGTAGAAATTAACTGTAAAAACAAAGTTTACAGGGATGTTATAGTTAAGCAATAGAATTTTAAAAAAACATAGAAATTTACTGAAATAAAAAGGTTATAGGACGTTATAGTTGGGCTCAGATTTCACTCGTACAAAACCATTGAAATTTAGCAGTTATAGCTACCTGAGCTAACTATAACTTACACCTGCACAATGCCTTGTTTATGACCTCACATACTCCATCACTCATGACATGGTCAGTGACATCACTCGTGACATCATCCATCGAGCCACTCACTTACCCACTCACACACTCACTCACTCACTCATACATCCACTCACTCATACGCCTACTCCCACAGCCACTCACTTACACATACAGTCACTCACAAAGCCACTCATTCATCCATACAGCTACTCACACACCCAGTTATTCACCCATACAGACATTCACACACCCACTCATACAGCCTCTCAACAGAGCCTGTCACATACTCACCCAACCACTTACATACCCATCCATACAAGCACTCACATGTCTACTCACTTACCAATACTGCTACTCACACAGACACTCACTCTCCAATATAGCCACTCACAAAGAGACTCAATTAACCAAACACCCACTCAAACAGCCACTCACTCACCCATGCAGCCACTTACACACAGTCACTCACCCATACAGCCACTCACAGAGCCACTCAGTCACCCATACAGCCACTCACACACCCACTCACCCACCCATAAAGCCATTCCCATAGTCACTCATCCATACAGCCACTCACACACCCACTCACTCAGCAATACAGCTACTGACACAGCCAATCACTCACCCATGCAGCTATTCACAAACCCACTTATTCACCCATACATCTACTCATTCACCCACTTATTCACCCACACATCCACTCACATACCCATGCATCCACTCACACACCCAACCACACATGGATACAAACAGTCATACAGCCACTCACATAATATATTTTAGAAATAGTATCACTCAGTAGTACTCAAAGTATACTAATTTAAAGTTTTCAGTACCTTAGTATATATGTTTAGTACTCAAAAGCTTTTAGAAAACACCCACAATCACTGGATGATGTCATCAGTGATATCATCAGTGCTGTCATTTGAGATGTCATCAGTGATGTCACTGACCATGTCATGAGTGATGTAATATGTGAGGGAATAAGCAGTGCATTGCAGGAGCATAAGCGGGGGCATAAGTTATAGTTAGCACAGTTAACTATAGCTACTGAATTTCAATGGTTTTGTACAAGTGAAATCTGATCCTAACTTTAACATCCTAACTATAACTACCTACTGGCAACGGCAAACACTAGTAGGTAATATATATATATTGCCTATTAGTGGTCGCTGTCGCCAGTAGTTAGTTATAGTTAGGACCTACTTCCCATAGGAAGAGGGTTTTGTTTTTGCTAATATCTTTGGCACCGTTTGACGAATCTTCACGAAATGTTCAAAACTAAAACAGTGCTCACTTCAGTTGCTATCTTGAACGTTTCAGGGTGATCCATCCAATGAGCGCCAAGAAAAAAGGAGGGTCCCAAAACGCATTTTCCCAATGTTAATTCCCATAGGAAAATTGATCAGCGATAACGCAAAAACTGCTGAACGGAGTTGCACCTAATTTGGCAGAAAGCTAGTGCTTAGTTCAGAAAGGTACCTTTTTGTGATTTGGTGTAATTCTGTTCAGTAATTTTAGTGATATCAACCAAAATCCAAATGTTTACATCAATGGGTATGGACCGTCCTTGGATCCACCTGAGGTGAATCAGTGGGTCCACACACCACAGCAGGGCCCTGATTGGCTGGCTGTGACCTGAGAGAAAAGTTGTGGCTGCCATTTTATGTGCCGGAAAATGGTCCCCCGTGCTGAAAATAAGCATGTAAAGCACATGAAGAGGTCAGGGTCAAGGTGCCCCGACCATATGGGTATGTTAAAAATGAGGTGAAAGCATGTTTAATGCGCAGTAAAATGCCTGAAAACAGTTTTTTGGGTCACTCGCAAAATCTCTAGAGCCGTCACGGGACTCAGGGTGGCCCCGTGTAAATCTGTGAACCACACTGCGAAGTTACATGGGGGCTGCGCTGAGCATCACGGAGGAATCGCAGATTAGCTGAAAAAAAAAAAAAAATATGGGCTTCTTCTCAGGAAGCATGGAAAGGGTTAAAGAAATACTGACAATTTAGAAGAGGTACAACAAAAAACAAAGATGAAAGGAAGCCTATGATTTGTTAATTAGAGCAGTTTAAGTAAGAGCACATGGTGAGGGGTAGCCATTTTACTTGCTTGTCTACTGAGAGAGGGGGTGGTTTGCTGCAGTTCTAACTGGAGATTTGGAATGAAAACAGATTTTTGAAGTCATAGAATTAATACTGTGAGAGCAGCAAAGAGCTTTTAGAGGTATGTTAATTAGTTTGTAGTATATAAAAGTATATTTAGATAGGGTGTATATAAACTGAAAGAAAATGTGCACCTTCTAGACACTATAGTAGAAGGAGAAATAGCAGGGATCTTAGATGAGAATATTAACTAAAAATAAAGTGAGCAGGAAAGGAGAAAGAGAAATTGGTATACTGAAAGAATAGTAATTGTATAAAGCCAGTATGAATGAATGTTTTTGAAATTAGATTTGGTGTTTGCTTATAGCATGTAATTTGCACACGTTCAAAAAGGCAGGCAGGCAGGCACTTACATATCCAGTTACACTCCCATAAAAGCACTTATGTAACCACTTCTAATATAGTCGGACAGTGACTTCAACACGTAGTCACACAACCATAAAAGCATTCACAAACCTATGTACTCACTTATACATCAAAGTTTGAGTGCTAGTTCACCCTTAGAGCCTGAAATGACATGCGCAGAATGCAATCTGCACCACAAGAAGAGTTTGAAGAGGACTACTTCAGCACTCTTGAAAGGGCATAACCTTGATTGTAGTTGAGCTCAGAATCAGGGCCCCAAAGGGTAGTGGATTTCAGAAGGAGGGAGGAGAGTGGAGAAATGAGTTGGCAAAGTTTCCAGAGGAGAGAGGGGATCCCCAGAGAGAGACATCTCTATTGGAATGGTGTATGAAGTACTGTCTCCTCCCAAACCTAGTCCCCTGAGAATCTCAAGGGCAGACAGACTGAGTGGGACCTGAGGATGCAGCTCACCTAGCTGTAAGAACAGGAGAGAAGGTGAGGCTAAGAGAGCCTTGGAGGATAAAAGGTTCTTGCTGGCTATAGTACTAAGGAGGTACATTTGAAGGCCAAATAGCTCTTAGAGTCTAGTAAAAGGTATAAGAACCCTTAATGTTCCCAGTGCAAAAAGAAAGAGTTCATATATTCAGAGACTTGGTGGCTGACTTTAAGGAGGGGTTTCATATAGACTGGTTATTTCTGTCATAAGAAGTAGCTATAGTGTTACAGGGGATCTCTTAGGAAGATTGTAGAGGTGCCTTTGAAGTCATATATGTGGTGATGGTAGAGACAACATAGGGGCATATTCACAAGGAGTTAACTCCGATTTATCTCCACCTTAACGCAGCAAAAGTGGAGATGGATTTAACACCCCATTCACAAGCTGGTGCAAACGGCAGACAACACCAGTATTCCCGCGATAACTGCCCCCAAATTTATCTCCACGGTGGACACCACCAACTAACACTAATGAGATGCAGAGTAGGCGTTCCCGTGCAAAAACACACGAGAAAACCACAACACCACATTCACAAATAACTGCCAGATCTGCGAAGCGAAGCAAAAACAGGGGATAAACCGTGGTAGCACCAGGGATTTTACACCTACCTTTTGCTGGTGCTAAGCAGGATGACTACTCACAGCATGAAAGGGAGCCCGGCCAAGAGCCACACCTGAAGACCCACAGATGCCATGGAGGCAATGATCATGCAGCTCCGATACCCATGAGGGTCACAACACCCACCGCCACCTCCCCCAGCCCTCCCCGCCATATATGTTTTAATAACCTGCCAACCCCTCAGCATTCACCATGAATGCATTTCCATCTATCACTTGTAGGTGCTGGCTGGCAGGGTCTTTCAATAGAGCGGGGGTACAGAGGTCGGGGAAAGGGCCTCTGTTGACACAGCAGTCTTTCAGGCTGCATGCCAAATGTTAAATGAACCAGACAATGTCTCCTGCATTTGTTATTCACTTGACATCCTAACCCTCACATCCTAATATTTGTAGGGCCATGTTCGCAATGCGATATCGCCTGTGTTGAGAAAGGTGAGTTATCTGGCGCTGATGTGCCGATCCACAGCTATCGCCTGCTAACGCAGGAATAACTATCGCCATTGTGATGTTGTTGTCGCCTGTTTTCTCCACTGTTCACTGTAATTATCGCCATGTGGTGCGGGCTTGTGAATACCATGCTATCACGGCGAAGAAAATCGGGGTTAGGCAGTGCTAACTTTTCTGCCGATAAATTACTTTGGCGATAGTTATCGCACGTTCTTGTGAATATACCCCATAGTTGCTCTAGAGAAGGGGATGAGGTTGAGGTATTCCACTATAAAGGAGGTTCTTGTCTGTAACTATGAACTAACCGCAGAGGAGTGGAGCTGACATTCAGTGATAGTTAGAAACTGTGTCACTAGTGCTGGGAGGATTTTGTGGGGTACTTTAGAAATGCTTGCTAAAAGTACTGTTATTTTTTAAGAAGGTGTTTCTAACAGTTTTATATTTTTCAGTTTTTTCAAATAGGACTCAGAAGAAGCAACTTGAGAAACCTTTCCTTCAGACAGTTATTGGAGTATTTTTATCTTATTTATCTGATATAGTTCAATGGCATCCCCATAATTTCTTTTGAATGTAGTAGATGGATACTGTAATGCTCATATATTTCTTCTGATCTACTTTGATCTACTTTTTCAAACTGTCCACTTGTAGGCAACATTTCTTACATCATGCAACTTCCATGTTAGAGAACATCTACATCTTTCTAGTACACATTATTGTGTTTAAGATATAATGTAGCTTTCTTCATCTGATTTACATCCACTTGTTCCTGTCAGATTTTGTCGTTTTTCGTGGGCACACCATTCACTAGAATACCATGTGGTTCTTCCAAATCTGTCTCTACACCCATAGTTTTAATATAGTGTTTCACATGTAAAGGAAAATACACAACTGTACCTTTAAGTCTTTTTAGAAGCTCAGTGGATGATACCTTTAATGTTAGAGTTTACTTCTCTAAGAAAATAATGTAAGTGATACCATGGATATTCTGCACAGCTCAGGGTTAGAAACCAAGCTAGTGTTCCTAAATTTTGTAAAATGTACTTATGCTCAACATGACGATGATACCAGTACTCATTTGTCCCAATATTTGCATAGGCAAAGTAAATAGACAACAGCACTGTAGGTACACGGGTGGGGTGCCACTGTATCAGTTTAATCCTGGCAAATGCTACAAATACTACTACACTCTCATTTATGCAAGGGAGTATGTCTACACCTCCCTTGTACCTCTTCAGCTATTTCTTCTTCTACAAATCTAGGAATCATCTCTTCCTTTCCTATGGTGCTACTGTTTGCTGTAAAAGTTCAAGTTTCAGAGTGTTTCTGTATTTGTAAAAAGCTAAATAAATTATTTTATGTTATGTTTGGTTGTTAATTGTTTGGTTTAAATTACATTGTAATATCTTTAAAAAATATACTTGCAAAGTTATAAATATATTTATTATTAAGTTAATGTAAGGGTCACAAACACACCAATATAGTTATTCATACAGGTACTCACACACCTATTCAGTCATTCAGACAGGTACAGTAGTAGGGAAAATTGAGCCACATAAGACATTTTTTACAGCAGCAAACATGTGGCATTTCGCACAGTAAGTAATCATCTCACTCAAATTTTCACAGGCTGCTGGTATTCTGATGGCCACTGCTGATGAACGTTCTCCCAAGGGTGCTCTAGTGGTGGTATATTCTGCTGCACTTAGTTTCTCGTGCATGATTCAGATGTACCCCCTTTCATGAATCACTTTTAAGTGCTTGCAATTGGAATTTGTCCCATGTGAATACTTCTTGGCAGCGCTGCTGGGTAACTGTATGCCACAAATATTACACTGCACATATTTACCTGTTACCTTCTTTTCCCCTGAAGGTATAGTAAAGAGGTTCCAAATATCAATTTTTTTTTGTGGTGTTGCAGAGATTATATAGATGTGTTTGAAAAGATTGTGTAGAAAACTATATTTGTAAATAGTTAATAATGGTTAACAAAAGTTGAATAAGTTGTGTTATGTTTATTTATTTATTTGTAGTGAGTGCAATCCATAATGTTGTTTAATTGTAATAAGATAGTGTGCAGATTTGGGTTTGGGGTATTATCTTTGAGATGATTTCCCCCACTGTTCTATGATGTCTTCTTAAAAAGTACATCATTTGCAGTGTATGAGTAAAACAGCTGAGAAAAGTAAAAAAGGAAAAATGAAATGCTTATTCATATTAATATATAGCTTTACAGTATGAGAAATGTCTAGTTGTTGGAATTACGGCTTTATGCTTTATTGAAACTATGAGTTACTTTTGCAAATCTATAAATTGTAAAACTAATAAATATTTTTGTTTTTTTTCTATTTATGCAGATCAATTGCACCATATATTGGGTGTAATGTACTTTACAAATTATTTCCTGTAGTGTTGTTCCATAGCTTTACATTTTGAGGGTGCACACCCAAGAACAGATTGCTACAGTTACTAACACACCTAGGCACACATCAGTACAGCAACTCATACACCCAGCTACACACAGTTAGAGATACTCACACACACAGGCTCACACTGATACAGCCCAGCCACTGTCACACTGAGACACACATTGATACAGTCACTGACACACCCAACTACACACACTCTAATACAGGCACTGACACATCCAGTTAAGCACTAATGCATCCAATAACACACCTAGGCATAGACTGACGTATACACTGACACACTCAGGGGCATAGCAATGCAGACACTGACACACCCAGGCATACAACAATGCAGACACTAAGACAGGCAGGCAGGAGAACATAAATGCATTCAATAATACACTGATGCATACAGTGGCACACCCAGGGACTTTGCAGGACAGACACTGACACACCAAACCATAAAGCAGTGCAGCCACTGACACAGCTAGCCAAACATTAATGCACCCAATAACACACGTAGGCATACACTCACACATACACTGACACACCCAGGGACATACCAGTGCAAACACTCACAAGCCCAGTTTTATAGCATTGAAGACACTGACATGCCCAGCTAAACACTAATGCATGTACTAACACACCCAGGCATACACTGAAGCTGACACACCCAGTGACTTTTTAATGCACACACTAAAACACCCAGGCATACTGTAATGGAGACACTGACACAGCCAGCCAAACATTAATGCATCCAAAAACACACAGACGTATACATTGACACACCCAGGGACATAGCAATACAGACATTGACACACCTAGTCATACACTTACACAGCCAGACAAACATTAATGCATTCACTAACACACCCGCGCATATACTGATGCATACACTGATACACTCAAGGGCATACTGAAGCAGACACTGACAAACCCAGGCATGCAGCAATACAGACACTGACAAACCCAGCCAAACAGTAATGCATCCAATAACACACTCAGGCACCCACTGATGCATACACTCACACACCAAGGCACTCACGAATGCATACTCTAACACATACACTCATGCACACCCAATGTCACACCGATAGCCACTGACACATTAAAAACACAGAGTTATCTCTTTGTTTGAGTAGATGGTGGTTCTAACAAGGACTGTTTTTTCTAGAAGGATTTTTAACAGTTTTTTAATTTTGTTCCTGTTTATTTTTTTTAACAACAAGTAAAGAAGGCAGTGAAAAGGATAAGGATGGGGAAATGCAAAGAGAAGCAACCGGTGGTATGTTTCGTATATAGGCCCTAATGTAGACCCGTTCATATATGCCATAATGTAGAAATACTCGTATATGCCCTATTATGGTCATACTCATATATGCACTATTATGGTCCTACTCGTATATGCCCTATTATGGTCATACTCGTATATGCCCTATTATGGTCATACTCGTACATGCCCTATTATAGTCATGGCCCCAAATATAGGCATGATCTTTCACCTACATTAGTTCCCTACAGTACACAACGAGCTCTGAGGGTTGAACGTTATCTAGTCTGTGGTTAGAGCACTGCAAGGTCTTTCCAAAACACAGGCCTACAATGTACTCATAAATTATGCATGAGCATTCACCAGCTGCATCTCCCGCATAATATGTATGTACAAAGTTCACCCCTGACATCTTCCTCATGTCTAACAAAGACCAATACAAACCATACTGAGGGACGAGACACTTTAGGGTATAAATACACCACATCTTGCCACGGTAAGATAGAGGGAAATGAGAATTCCATGCTGACACACTGACCAGAGATGCTGAGGCTCCTGCATGCAGTCGCTCCAGCTGACAGCGGTCTAACACAGCCCTTGCGGGGTGTCCAACTCGAGACCAGGACGGGGTCCCACACTCTCTCCATTCAGGTATGGGGGTTCGACTAAATCCTAGAAGGATTCTTGGCTCTTAGGCTTTTAGACCTACACATATGCTAGGTACACTCAGGTACATCTAGTTAGGCATCGTAGGAGTACGCACACTTTCATAGTGCTTTTATATTCATGTATGTATTCATGATTATTGCAATATGGTAGAACTGTTCTATCCTTTCACTTTAATCGTACTGCTGATATTATATCTCTCCTATTGTCTGCTGATTGCTGCAGCACATATATTTTACACTAGAATAACAACGGTTCAATAAATACTTATTGAAATGCCCAGACTGTTTATTCTGTGTAACTCTCTGAGACAAACCGAATAAGTAAGCACGAGTGACTGAGCGAAAAGTAGTACATTGTTTCCACGATTCTGAGGAATTAGGGTTGTCATGATCTAAGGAACTAATCTCTCCCCGATAAGAGGAGATTCTAGTGGCACTGTGAGCTAGCTAATGCAAATCCGGCTAACATATGCGGTGGGGGTGCACAGAATCAGTCTAACACCAAGCCCACGGTTTATGTTATCCAAACGCGCAGGTCCTGCAGGGGTACTATAGGAACTACACGACATGGCGCCGCCAACGTTGGTTGGGTACTTATTTAACAGTAGAATCTGAGTAGTTCAGTCGTGCTTTTCTCAGAGAACCTACTCACAAAACCCCAGAGACGTCTGGAGTGGGTCGCCACAGCTGAGTAGGCGAGATATCCTATTTATCGGCTGTTATTTAATCAAGCTAGAGGGAAATTTAGTTCCTAAATTGTGCATAAGACCTTTAACTAAGTTCTCTTGGAAAAGTTTTTTTTTTTAAATGACTGAGAGCGATGAAGAAAGAATAAATCTGGAGGTCTCAGCCAGAGAACCACCCGAAAATGCAATACAGATTGCACTAAAATTCAGAATGACAGTCACCCTAAGACTATTAGAAAATGGTTTACAAGCTAGGGGTGGCATGGTAGTTTTCGTGATTGAGGCACACGAATCAAACAAAACAGAGGTGTTCTATTCATGGGTTACATTCCCAACAGCAAATGCCATAACAAAGACATTTCACTACTATATAGCAGGAGATGCACCACCGGAATATGCCCCGTTTGAGGACATAGAGATTCCACTCACTTACCAGGAACATCATTACTGGTTTATTGGCGCCCTACTCCACGTACGAGGAAGAGTAAGATTAGGCCCGCTCGGAGGAGACGGGGCCACATGGCCGATACTAGCGGCTTACACACCGCACTGGAACAATGCCACATCCAGAATTACTCATAGAACACAGAGATTTAATTAAAATCTACAGAAACCTGACACAATTCGTCATGAGGACTTTAACATTCTAACCTGCACCAGGTGCAGCAAATAGTACTCCAGCTCAGGGTACAGGAAATAAAATTACTCCTCAAACATTACACGCGGTAATGGGCAAAATGCCCGCAAAACGCGAACAAATCCCATTCTGGATAGCTCAGAAAATAACTCAGCTTGAGGCGGTATTCCCGAATACTACCACCTATGATAAACACAGAATTCTAACAATCTGCTTGCCCTCGGGATCGCACCTCTTGGGGTTCAGTCTTTGCTGCCATATATACCAGAACACATGGTATCCCGTCCTTAGCAGTAGTGCCAGACGTATTGAGACAGATACAAAATGAGTACGGAGCAGAGCCTGCCCTAAACCTAGGGATGAAGTTACTAAACAACTTTGATCAGGTATCAGCCATAATACTAGCTAACATTAAGGGGGAAGCAGCTTCAGTGGCGATCCGCCAACGCCTAAGGGAGTTCAGTCCAATAGATGAACAACACGAACTACCCAAAATAATTGAAACTGCATATGCAGAGCTAGGCAGAGACAGTCTAGGTGGGAAAGCACTAAAACCACAACTGGTGGACAGTCCTGAAAAGGACACTACAAAGCAGACACCTACTTCTTCTAAGAAGAAGTGGGAAAATAAAAAGCAACAAAAGTCTAAAGACAGCAGATCTCTATCCCGAGGCAGGTCTCCTCAACAGGAGCCCTCTGAAAGGAGGTATATCCTCAGGAATAGGGATAATATTAAAAAACCTGACAGGTATCAGGATACTGATACACGTTCCTCTCGTTCCTTTCAGGGTTCATCGAGAAACTCCGAGAGGGAAGGATGGTCAGAACACAGACAAGAGGAGCGTACAAAGTCCAGAGACACGCAACACGCTGCGGACTACGCACCTAAAAAAGAAGATAAACAAAAACCTCAGTTCAAAAACAAGAAGGTAGCAGGTCTCAAGATCAGACATGCCCAGAATTCTGAGGACACAGTTTCTGAACGGGGAATGGGCTCTGACGATGCTAGACAGCGCGGCAGAAGTAACGATAGATCACCAGAACCTGAAGGAATTTCTGGTGACAGCGGAGTTGAGTGAGTATATCACGGTGGAAACACCTGATACTCGGGTATGTGTCCCACATAAGTTACATGAGATAACACTCCGGATGGAGGGGGACAAGCCCAGGAAAGTTAAAGGTCTATTTTGGGAAAATTTGTCATCTGGATATGATATCCTATTAGCAGAGCAAGACTGGCCGCCAGCATTCGTCATGGAGTGCCCAAAGGGAGAAATGGTAATTTTTCCAGCATTTTCCGACCTTGTTCCCATACATTTAAAACATGCATATGCGCAGGAGTGGGCGGTTGCCCTATCTTCAGCATTGTACAAAAATCATGCTGGTTGGGATGAGGATTCAACCCACCACGTGATCCCATTAAAAGTTTCCCCAAATGCTCAAAGGCAATACCCTATAAAGCAGGAAGCTAAAAAACAAGTCAGGGAGATCCTAGATCAGCTTGAATACCAGGGGGTGATAGAAAATTGCACCTCACCAATGAACAATACTTTGTTCCTCGTATCGAAACCTGACAACACATATTGTTTAGTTTTAGATTACAAACATTTAAACACCTGCACAAAGACATTTGCAGTTCAAAATGCACACAGTGCCGCAATTAATGAATAACATTGTGCGACAAAAATACAAAATAACACTTGATATCTCAAATGGATTTTTCTGCCAAAATATAGCGCCTGAAAGCAGGTATCTGACCGCATTCTCAGCGCTAGGGTCTCAACGGCAATTTTGTCGACTCCCCCAAGGGTATAAGAATAGCCCAGGGTTGTTTTCAGCAAGCGTAACAGAGTTACTCCAAAATTCGGATGAAGAAGCATTGTCCTATGTAGATGATATTTATCTGACGGACGACGACTTACCAAGGCCCTTGACCAGGGTGAGCACCATTATTATGGGATTCGCCTCTGAGGGCTATAAATTTAATTTCAAAAAATCAAAAATTGCCCATCTCAATGTCCTATTTTTAGGGTATGAGCTGTCAAGTGAAGGAAAAAGCCTAGTAGCTAACTTTTTAGAAAAGTGTGCGCTGCTCCAACCTCCAAAATCAATAAAGAATTTACAATCAATTCTGGGATTCCTAAATTTTGGTCGAACATACATTTGGGAATACGCAGAAAGAGTAAAACCTTTCTACGATTTAATAAAACCTGATTTTTCAGTCAGACAATGGACACAGGAACATACAAATATCCTGCGTTTCCTACAGGAAGACATGATAGCTTCAAAACATTTACAGACACTGGTAAACGTACGCAACTTAGTGATCCGAGTAATAGCGGGTCAATGCGGGTACACTTATTTGACTTTCAATGAAGGCGAAACAGTACCAATCGCATACAAATCACACCTGTACACAAACGCAGAGATGTGTTTCACTTCAACAGAAAAAATCCTGACAGCAGTGCAGACCGCTGTAGCAAGAGAAAGAGCTCTGGCTCAGGGAAAACGCATAATTGTCGTGACCCCAGTACCAGCTTTAGAAGCTGTTACAAAAGCTAGCATTCCAAATGTGAAAGCCTTACATCCCAGATGGATACAATGGGCTAATTCTCTTACTGCAACGGATGTTGAATACAGATTTGATCCAAGTCTAAAAACACAAGCATTTCTGCAATACGAACAAGAATATCCTCTACCAAATGAGATTTTGCCTCTAGATCAGTATGAATACATTATTTACACTGATGGATTTGCTCAACCAGCCATAGGGAGTAAGCAAGCTTACAGCGCGGCGTGTGCAATCGTTAAAGGTCGCATGCGCGATGGAAAGTTCCATCCCAGTAGCACTAAAACGCAATCTCAAGGAGACTGCACGGCTCTGTTGGCAGAATTAAAAGCACTGATACTGGCAATGGTAAATACGGAACACGAATTCCCCACACTAATTGTGTGTGATTCCTTTTACTGTGTACAGTTGTACAATGAATATTTACATAATTGGGAACAAAACGTGTTTAAAGACGCAAAAGGTGGCACAATTAAGCATAAAATGCTATGGGAACAGGTAGTGGAGTTGAAAAACGAACTACCAAGGGCTCACATGATACATACACTGAGTCACCAGCGTGATGGCGTTCATGTTGAAGGGAATTCATTGGCTGATGAAGCCGCAAAGGGGGCTGTACGCACAACGTCCGTAGCTGCAATCACTCGTTCAAAAACAAGAATAGACGGCGAGATTATGGTGGCTGTCATTGCTTCGCGCAAAGGCAGCACAGCAGTACCTAAAAGATTTCCACTCAAGTACTCCTACAAGTTAGATGCACAAAACACTCCAAATCCTCAGATTCCTGGAGTGGGGGATAGAGTAATACCAAATATGGATCGTAGGCAAGGCTTAATTGTGGCAGCACACGAAGGGAAAGGTTCTGTACATAAGGGACTTAGGGAGACTGTTTCTTTGTTGAAACAACGCTACTGGTGGCCCGTGATGAGAAGGCAGATTAGAGACTATGGGGCCGATTCCGATCTCGGTCGGAGGCGCACCCAATACCATTCGGTCGGGAAAAAAGCCATGCGAATGCCTGTTTCCCGACCGATCCGTACAGCAGACCGAACGAGTAAGTACGATGCGCACAACAGCACAGAATCCGGCCGAGTCGTACTCACCCAATCCAGGTCCTGTTCTCCGACCGAGGCGAATCCGGAAACGCTGAATCGAGTCGCACGGAAGGGAAAATGCAGCTCCGTCCGGCCGAACAAGTACGATGCGCTTTCCGTACGCGCCGAACCCGTCGCTACGCACGGCACGTCAAAGCATCCGGGAGAGGCGCACATAAGCTCCGATGCGCGCCACAACACGATCCACGGCTACGAGGCGAACACGCCAGCGACGAGGACGACGCGAAGCGACGAGGACGACGCGAAGCAACAAGAAGGACGTACGACACGAACCAACCATGAATCCCTTCGTCCCGATCATACCAATATTCTACATTTACTACCGGAACAGGCACGGACGCGTACGGCGCAGAAGGTAAGTCAGACACCAACCACAAAACACATACAACACGTACACGACACATCACACACACACAGAGGGATGCAGAATTTATTTACACCAGCAACAGCAGCACCATAGGGGCGGGATGCCCATCACCAATGCCACATATGCACACAGGGGCCTGAATGCGCACCACCACCCCTACCCAGGGGGGTGCCAGATGCCCACCACCACTACCACCCTTAGCCATGGGGGTACCAGATGCCAACCACTACTACCACCCTTAGCCAGGGGGCTGGATGCCTACCACTACTACCACCCTCACCCAGGGGGGCTGGATGCCTACCACTACTACCACCCTTAGCCAGGGGGTGCCAGATGCCCACCACCACTACCACCCTTACCCAGGGGGCTGGATGCCTACCACTACTACCACCCTTAGCCAGGGGGTGCCAGATGCCTACCACTACTACCACCCTAAGCCAGGGGGCTGGATGCCTACCACTACTACCACCCTAAGCCAGGGGGCTGGATGCCAACCACCACTACCACCCTTAGCCAGGGGGTGCCAGATGCCCACCACCACTACCACCCTTAGCCATGGGGGTGCCAGATGCCTACCACTACTACCACCCTTAGCCAGGGGGGCTGGATGCCTACCACTACTACCACCCTCACCCAGGGGGGCTGGATGCCTACCACTACTACCACCCTTAGCCAGGGGGTGCCAGATGCCCACCACCACTACCACCCTTACCCAGGGGGCTGGATGCCTACCACTACTACCACCCTTAGCCAGGGGGTGCCAGATGCCTACCACTACTACCACCCTAAGCCAGGGGGCTGGATGCCTACCACTACTACCACCCTAAGCCAGGGGGCTGGATGCCTACCACTACTACCACCCTTAGCCAGGGGGTGCCAGATGCCTACCACTACTACCACCCTAAGCCAGGGGGCTGGATGCCTACCACTACTACCACCCTAAGCCAGGGGGCTGGATGCCAACCACCACTACCACCCTTAGCCAGGGGGTGCCAGATGCCCACCACCACTACCACCCTTAGCCATGGGGGTGCCAGATGCCTACCACTACTACCACCCTTAGCCAGGGGGGCTGGATGCCTACCACTACTACCACCCTCACCCAGGGGGGCTGGATGCCTACCACTACTACCACCCTTAGCCAGGGGGTGCCAGATGCCCACCACCACTACCACCCTTACCCAGGGGGCTGGATGCCTACCACTACTACCACCCTTAGCCAGGGGGTGCCAGATGCCTACCACTACTACCACCCTAAGCCAGGGGGCTGGATGCCTACCACTACTACCACCCTAAGCCAGGGGGCTGGATGCCAACCACCACTACCACCCTTAGCCAGGGGGTGCCAGATGCCCACCACCACTACCACCCTTAGCCATGGGGGTGCCAGATGCCTACCATTACTACCACCCTTAGCCAGGGGGCTAGATGCCTACCACTACTACCACCCTTACCCAGGGGGGGCTGGATGCCTACCACTACTACCACCCTTAGCCAGGGGGTGCCAGATGCCCACCACCACTACCACCCTTACCCAGGGGGCTGGATGCCTACCACTACTACCACCCTCACCCAGGGGGGCTGGAGGCCTACCACTACTACCACCCTCACCCAGGGGGGCTGGATGCCTACCACTACTACCACCCTCACCCAGGGGGGCTGGATGCCTACCACTACTACCACCCTTACCCAGGGGGCTGGATGCCTACCACTACTACCACCCTTAGCCAGGGGGGCTGGATGCCTACCACTACTACCACCCTTACCCAGGGGGCTGGATGCCTGTCACTACTACCACCTCTACCCATGGGGGCTGGATGCCTACCACCAACACCACCCCCACTCATAGGATGGACAATGCATGACACAACCAGCACACCACAACCTAGGGAATGCAAGAAAAAGACATCCCCCCAACACCATGACAAGCGTGTGTAGACTGTGTCAAATGCCTACAACACTGAACATGACTTTGAACATACAATGTGACCCCCTAGCACATGTGCCACACATATATGTGTGTGGCCCCCACAATGCAAGCAGGCCATGACCATTGTGGCAATTGGGTCTAACGCCCCATCACCACAGTGACCAAAAGGTAAGTGTGGGGTCCATAGCTGAAGCACATTTTGAACATTGTGGCAATGGGGTCCAAACCCCCATCATCACAGTGACCAAAATGTAAGTGTGGGGTCCATAGCTGAAGCACATTTTGAACATTGTGGCAATGGGGTCTAACGCCCCATCACCACAGTGACCAAAAGGTAAGTGTGGGGTCCATAGCTGAAGCACATTTTGAACATTGTGGCAATGGGGTCTAACGCCCCATCACCACAGTGACCAAAAGGTAAGTGTGGGGTCCATAGCTGAAGCACATTTTGAACATTGTGGCAATGGGGTCTAACGCCCCATCACCACAGTGACCAAAAGGTAAGTGTGGGGTCCATAGCTGAAGCACATTTTGAACATTGTGGCAATGGGGTCCAAACCCCCATCATCACAGTGACCAAAAGGTAAGTGTTGACAAAGAAAGAGCTGCAACTGCCAAACTGCATGGATGATTCCTGGTCACAGAACATAAAACACATCAGTGGCAAAGTAGTGCATGTGTCCCATTGCAACATAAATTGGGGGAGCCAAATACTGCAGTGCAAATAAGACATACCTTTGGCCATGTGCAGACAAACAACACCCATGGGGGCTGACACTGTCAACATTCATCAATGACACAATGACAGAAGTGACCATCAGAATGCAGACCCACATATTTGCACCAATGGGCACACAAATGCAGATACCCTGTGGAGACTGTAGATGTGAGGTGAACAGATACCATACCATGGCAGCAATGGGACACACAAACCATGATCATTGTGCTGACCGATGACCTAGGAGTCCCAGGGACAGCAGGGGAAAGCCACCAAACTACATACAGCCAATGGCACACCCAAGATATGCCAATGGAGTGGTGCAGATGCACAAACACAAACAGGCAGACCCACACTGCACATCATACACAACAGGTGAGGGGGGGGTGCCAGTGTCCCCAGGCAACCACACAACACATGAGGAGACCTGAATACCAATCATACAGATGTGCATACAGTGCCACACAAAGGTAACTCATGGATCCAAATCCCCTATGTGGGCAAGCAGGCATTGTCAGATGAGAGGGAGCACAAATCACACATGTCACACAGGCACGTAGGAACAGCAACTGACACAACAAGACACAGACACACCACAGCACTACCCCCAGGGCCCCCACAATGTGGTGACCCTGGGCTGCATTACAATCCCACTGTGATGACAAAGCTAAATGTCGTTCACACTGTGAACCACAGTCATGTGTCCTGAGCAACAAACTACCATCACACCTACACAAGCACAAATCAATCAGCATGGCCAGTAAGCCAAGGCCAACATGGAGGCAGGGGCCTAGCCGGGCAACAACTCTCATCTGCACACACTCAACACCACACCCCTCGACCTCCAACAATGTGCAGCAGTGAAGCACACATGCACTGGTGACATTGCACATGCACCCATGACTATTCCAGGGTGGTGGGTGGGAACCAAGGTGCAGAAACACATCACACATGGCCACTCAACAAGACTCCTGAATGTCTGACACACTGCACACTACGCTGTACATGGACATGACGGCAATACCACACCAACCAATGGGATCCCAGCCACAGTCACACACCAATGAAGAAGCCAAGGTCACCCACAAAGAACACACATAGACAACAACCAACATTGCAGCCCGGACCCTGAGGAGTGCCAGCAGTCACACACACAACGTGTCACAATCACTGAAAGATAACACAAACTGGAAATCACATGACAGGGGCAAACAACAAGTGCCAAGGGGAAACCTGACTGTGACCCATCTGCGTCTGCACACAAACTCAGCCCTGACAGCAAACACACCTATGGGTGACACCCTGATGACCAGTAATGTGCCATGCACCCACATCACAGAGAACCCAGGGAGAAGACTTTGGGGGAACATAGGTCAACTCAGCAAGCATCACAAACAGGTACAACACTAGGGATCACAGCATGCACAGCTAAACGGAAGTGAACACACAGACATGCACATACAACACACACCTTGGGCGCAGGCAATGTCACAGGAGTACACACTGCCATGAGGGGACTCCACTCCTGTGTGAGGAAAGCTGTGCCATATGTTGCCTCAGTAGGGCCCCATCATGTCAGCTGAGCACTTGGTCACACAATCAACAATTAGCACCAAATGAGGGCTCCCGTCACATCAGCCTGGTCATGGAAGTGCCAACGAAATCATCAGCACAGATCCAACACACTTGTATAGCAATGTTGCACCGACAACACAGATGAGTCCTTCCCCATTGATGCCCAAACCTGCATGTCCAGTGGAGATGGCCACACGGTCAGGGAAGTAGACGAATTGAACAATGGCAGGCACAACAGATGTGCAGGGGTGGAAGCCACAGATGTGAAATAGCTAATCTAAGTAGGAAATCCCATTGCCAAATACTGAACACATGACACCCTCAGATGCTGCTATGGATGACATGGATACACCACAGGATAGGACACATTCCCCCTGGACCACATGGGTTCCTGCACAGTAACACTTCATTATCATGAGACCAAATATCACCGTCACTGCAGCAAGGGCATGGTTAGCATCATCAACAACATGTACATCAGAAGCATAAGCACTAGAGAACAGAAAGTTGCTTTATTCAGCATATGTGTGTAATGAAAACAAAGTCCAGAAAAAACACAAAGGCCAATGGCCAGTCCATTGTCAAAGTCCAAACAGGGTGACAGTGGCAGATGTCACCCTACGCATGCCTGCACAAAACCAGGGACAATCCACTAGGAGGGGCAACCGGGGGGCAGGCCAGGCACCGCAGGGACAGGATCAGGGCTCACCAGGAGGAAGCAGGGAAGGGGTGGTGGGTGCTGGAGAGCCACTGACAACTGCAGTGGAGGTGTCTGACATGGTGTGTGCCGGCACAACTGGGGGCATGACTCAGATGTTGTGGGTGCCGGCACAACTGCAGTGGACCCTGCAGATGGAGTGGACAGGTCCGCCACTGCAGTGCCCAAGTCAGACAGGGTGGTAGTGGACTCCACTGCAGTGCCTACCACCAGGGGAGAGAATGGGGAACAGGCAAGGTGGGCTGGACAGAGGGGAGGACACCCTCACCACATCAGTGGCACAGACAAGCGCAGCGGGGGGTGGTGCCGGGAGAGCAAGTGGCAGGGGGAGAAGGCCGGATCCTCTTGGGGATGGTATATCTGTGGGTGGGGGAACCTGGGGCAGGGTGTGGTGGGGGCACCTGTGGAGTGGGGGCCTGAGGGATGGAGGAAGGAGACCTGGTGCCTGAGCTGCAGGGCGGCGGCGGGGTCTTGCTCTTACGACTCCGGGGGGACTTGCGGGTGGGGGCCTCAGTCTGTCTGCGCCTGGGGGAGGGTGTCCGGGGGCGAGGGGCACTCTGCTCCATGTGGGTGGGCTTCCTCTTCCCCCTGAATGCTGTATCAGCTGGATCGGAGGGGAAGAGGCCGAGGTCACTGAGGAAGAGCCGCTGGGTCTTTGGGGTTGCAGGTGAGGCAAGGGAGGGTGCTTTGGAGGGAGAGGCAACTGAGGACTGCGCAGTGCTCGTGGATGCGTGTGTGTGTTCCAGGGCCCCATCCCCTGTGAGTCTGGTTTCAGTCCCCTGACTGTGCGTGCGTGTGCGTTTTGTTTGTGGCGTGTGTGTCTGTGTGCTGGATGTGTGTGTGCTGGTGTGTGCCTGTGCCGGTGTGTGTGTGCTTGGGACGGGTAAGGTGCTGGGGAGTGTGGATGGAGCAGAGGCAGGAGGGGTGAGGGACTGTCTGAGGAGGGACACTGCTGCCGTCAGGGAGGAGTCCATGGACCTATTGCCCCTCTGTAGGTCAGACATGCCCGATGAGATGCCCTCCATGAACGACACCAGCTGAGTCAACAGAGCGGTGTGCGCATGGAGGACACTCAGCATGGCTGTCTGCCCTACATGGAGCTGGCGAAGGAGGTACACAGACTCCTCACTCAGGGCAGCAGGGGACACAGGGGCAGGGGTGCGGTGCCTGGCCCAAAGGAGACACGCTCCCGAACATAGGAGCCTCCACGGACCTGGGGAATGGGAGCCGATGGGAGGGCGGTGGTGGTGCTGGTGGTGGCGGGGACAGCAACACTAGCTGGGGTGTGGTGGCTGCTGACACCCGCCTCCATAAGGGAGTCATCCTCCGAGTTGCTCTGGTCCTCAGCTGAGGTGGATGGTGCTGAGGACTCCTCTGTGTGGCTCCCCTTGCCCTCTGTGCCACTGGGTCCCTCCGACCACTCCTCGGCTGCTGACCCAGTCTGGCTCTCCGGCTCCTCCTGGTCCGTGGAGCTGTCCCCTTCCGTGGCCGTGGATGTATCTGCAAACAATGGGGAAACAGACAGACATCAGTCACCTGCACCAAACGCACACACCACTGTGAGCACAGCACATTACAGAGCAAGCCCTGGCATCATTAGTTGTACACTGCTAAAAGTACCCTAACTGAACAGGAGAAGCCAATTGTCAGTCTGATGCCAACCATGGCACTCACATCCCACATGGCCTTGCACCCATCTGTCTGGTGTCTGTTGGATAGCAACACCCCAGTGTGGACACATGCACCAACTACACAGTAGTTGGACAGTGCAGAGGACACGGTGTAGCATGTGGACATGCACACATCACAACTCTTGCCACTGAGTCAGTACAGGTTTCCGGATGAAAGGGACGCCCAGAGTCAAATAGGAAATGCATGTGATGCATACCAGCGACAGACACCATGATGCACCCATGTCCTGATAGCCATCGCCACAATGGTGTGCATGTAGCACATGTCACTCCCCTGCAGGATCCCCAATAAGTAGACACATGCCATGGCGGAGGCATGACTGCTAAGTCATACATCACTGTCTCAGTGATGTATGACTTGGCAGCCAGACAACAACACTCTGCACTGTGTCACAATAGTAGGTCATGGGGAATGCAAGTCCTGGAGCTGCACAAGTGCACATGTACATCCCCACACAACACATCATCTTAACCCTCATCTGTCCAGGTCATACCGATTGGACATATGGGAGACCTGTGACACTACCCTCTGAACCTGAGCCCCTCACAATCTGCTGTGAATGGGGAACAGCTGCCTGAACTTCACATTCGCATACCCCAGTCTGCACGGGCAGCTGATCAAACACCTATGTGACACACAAGTATCGTCTCCTATGGTCACATCTCCAGTGGCATGCTGAGCCCCTACCGAGAAACACCACAGCAGTCCTGGCAACAAATCCACAGCACACTGACACAGAGACAGACACCTGAGGGGTCAAATCACTGCGCACAATGTGTCAGCTGATACACGGGAGTGGGAGTACAGAGTGCATTGCATGGCCTGGAGTAGGCATGACTGTCCTGCCCCACATGAATGAGGGATGAGCCCTGGACAGTGGATAGCTGGCTATGTATGTGTGACACACGTAATCTGCACACTCCTGGGGCCCAAACATTGTTCCCACCCGCTGCATGGGTGTGTGCCACATACCCCAGGCACATGTGGTGGCTCAGCTCAGCAAGTGGACCGCATATCAAAGCAACACGCAGATTACATGTCCGAACACAGGCGTTGTGTGAACAATGGACCCACCCATGATGCCCACAACAGAGTTAGGGAAACAGATGCTGTCCCCCACCTTTAGTGAAGCAAACTGCAAGGACACAGTCCCAAGTGACACAATTCCCTGAATGTAAGGGCCACACCTGGGTATCAGATGAGGAGTGGGCAGTGCACAATAGAGGGACATGGCTCCTGGACAACATGACTGCTGTACTGTGGCAGTTTAACCAGGCCAGAGGAGGGCACATAGCATGTAATACAGAGTTCACAGTGCAGTCTTTGACTCACCCCCTCCTTGCTGCTGTCTGGCCTTCAGCTGCCCATCCAGGTCTGGAAACACCACCGCCAGGATCTGGAGCATGTGGGGGTCAGGGTCCGTGTTCCGCCCCTCCTGCGAGGAGGCGACAGCTTCAGCTGGACCCATGCAATCCTCCGGGTCCAGCCCCGAAGGTCCTGCCACCTCTTCTGGCAGTTGCGGATCCGGCGCTTGTAGACCCCCACGGACCGGACAGCCCGGACGATGTCCTTCCAGATCTCCTGCTTCCGATGGGCATTAAGCTGTCAGGATGACAAAGTGAAAAGGCCATTACTACACATGCAACATATCCGTGCATGACACAGTTGTATATACATGTCTCAATCACAGGGGCACATGATGTACACAGGCAGTGCTAAGCTGCCCATGGACAGTTTGCCAGAAGTCACTACATGGTATCATTGCATGGGAAGTAAAACCTTGTTCAAATGCACTGTCACTGCACCATACCTGTCCAGTGCATGTCACTACACAATATGGGGGGTGACAACTACTCAGTGAGCCTGCTAGCCAGTGGCGTGCAGACTTTCAGCCTTGCTAGTCAGACAAAATGCACATTCAGAAAGGCAGTGCACAGAACACTCACCTGCTCCCCTGGTGTCCCATACAGCTTGCTGTACTGTGGAAGTAGGCTGTCCAGCAGGGCCTGGTTCTCCTCAAGGCTGAAGGCTGGGGCTCTCTCCACAGTACGTGCCATTGCAGGGTCCAGAGGGGCAGAGACAGCAGCAGTGCAGTGGCAGATGTCGTCCTGGAGCATGTAGTGCAGGCAAGTGAACTCTCAGGGGAACAGCCAGCAATATATATGTGCTGGAGAGGCAGATACTGTCCCTTGTGTCCAAAGTGATAGGTCCAAGTCGTTTGCATCTTCTGAATCTGGCCAATCCATGGAATAGCAGCACCAATACACGCCCACAGCATCCTTCAAATCTTCAACTTCATGACATACATGATTTTGCAACATTGTTGTGGGTGACCAACTGAATTTCCAGCAACCGACTCATTCGAATTTCGAAAACGCGTCCGTTGCCAGGCTAGGCCATTGTCAATGGGTGCGCACCGATCGGTCCATTGCTGATCAACGCGTACAGGGGTACAACGCGTACCCGCACACATTGAATGCAATGGGCCGGCCGGGGCACCGATCGGTCCATTGCGGTACAACGCGTACATGGGTACAACGCGTACCCGCACACATTGAATGCAATGGGCCGGCCGGGGGCACCGATCGGTCCATTGCGGTACAACGCGTACAGGGGTACAACGCGTACCCGCACACATTGAATGCAATGGGCCGGCCGGGGGCACCGATCGGTCCATTGCGGTACAACGCGTACAGGGGTACAACGCGTACCTGCACACATTGAATGCAATGGGCCGGCCGGGGGCACCGATCGGTCCATTGCTGTTCAACGCATCCCTGTACAAGTGACTGGCATATGTCACCATGCCTGTCTCAGATGGACATATGCCAGCCACAGATAGCTCCCAGGGAGTGAGGGGCACACCTACAACACGACAGCCTGTCCAAACTGTATGATAAGGCATGTAAGGCTGCATTTCCTATTGTGTGTATGTTGGTGTACATGTTGTCCTGTGGGTGTCACCTGGGGGCAGCCACCCCCAGGCTGTGCACGTGTTCATGGGGACAGGATCCTGGGTGTTACGTGTACATGACCACTGTGATGTGCAACTGTTCATATCTGTGCATGTGCCATGGTCACATTTCACGGTGGTGTATGTGTATGTCATGTCACATACCCCGTGAGTCCCATGTGGGACGGTATGTTTGAGCCAGGGTGTCCCAGTGGCACAATAGTGATGGTCCTCCACAGTCTGTGTGCATGTAGTGTTTACAATGTCTCTGATTTCATGTGCACAATGGGAGACAGTCTCCACATCCACGTTGTGTGTGCATGGACTTTGATGTTGTGCGTGTGTGTGTCACAGACGTCCATGTCTGTCCTGCAGTGGCAAGTGGGACCACTACCTGTGGGGGTCATAGTTGTTTTGCTGTGGTGTATACATGATACTCCATGTAATGCCAGTGTCCATGTGGCAATACAGGGTCCCTGGGAATGTACCTGTCGTTGAGCTGTGATGCCTGGGGCACATCTGTCCTCACATGTCACTGTGGGGGTGATTGTGACACGGCAGCAGGAGATGGGAACTGTGACACGGCCTCATGATATCCAATGGGCCAACCTGGGACTTATTGATGCCACTTGTTGAACCGTGATGACAGATGTTGGCCATGTATGTACCATACATGTCCTTACGGAACTGCACACTTCATGTAGTTGTGCCTCATAATGATGTATGTTGGGATATTGAGTGTGTTCAATGCCGCATATGTGGGCTGACTGACAATCTTGCTTTTTTCTTCTCTGCACTGCAGGGCTCCTGCTGTCCATCGACCATTCCCAGACCTGGCAACGATGGTGGAACGGGACAGCATCCGACGGTACCGCTTCACCAGGCAGCTGATTGAGGATTTGGCAGTGCAGTTGGCCCCACATTTGCAGCCTGGCCGGCCGTATCCTACAGCGCTGACCCCCAAGGTGAAGGTGATGGCAGCCCTACACTTCTTTGCCACCGGTACCTTCCAACATACTGTGGCGACTGCTGGTGGGATGTCACAGACCATGTTGAGCCGTGTGCTCCGCGATGTTTTGGTGGCAATGTTGCTATTCCTGAACCGGTACATCTATTTCCCTAGACTGCAACGACTCACTGACGTGAAGAGTGTCGTCTATGCCCTGGGGAGGATGCCGCATGTCATTGGCTCCATTGATGGGACACATGTGGCTTTGGTACCACCACAGGCCCAGGAGCAGGCCTACAGGAACCGCAAGCACTACCACTCGGTCAATGCACTGGTGGTGTGTCTTGCAGATATGACCATCACACACGTGTGTGCCCGTTTCCCTGGTTCAGCACACGATGCCTTTGTGATGAGGAGTAGTCGCATCCCCAGGATGATGGCACAGATGCAGAACCAGCGTGCCTGGCTTGTCGGTGTGTACTGACTTTGTGCCATTGTGTGTGATCTGATCTGTAGTATTCCGCCCACTTTTCCAAGTCAGCTAATGTGCACTTGTCTGTCCGTAGGTGACTCGGGATACCCCAACATGCCGTGGTTGCTGACACCCCTCAGGAACCCTGTGACACCAGCCCAGATGCGCTACAATGAGGCACATGGTCGGACCAGGAGAGTGATTGAGCGGACATTTGGTCTCCTGAAGAGCCGCTTCCGCTGCCTGGACAAGACCGGAGGGACCCTCCCATATGCCCCTGCGAAAGTGTGCAAGATTATCATCGTCTGCTGCATGCTCCACAACCTGGCAGTGCGGAAGGAGTTGCCTCTCATCCAGGATGACAATGACCAACATCCGCCACCTGTGGAGGATCCTGGCCTGGACCACGATGCCAGTGATGATGATGATGATGAGGGTGATGTCCGCACACAGCTCATCACCAACTTCTTTAGCTGAATGTGAGTATCCTGAGGTGTCATGTCAATGATGTGAGTTGGCATGATATGTGTAGGTGGTGCTCTGGTGCTGTTGGAGTGTGTCCATGGGCTACTTGACTGGATGTGTGTAGCGATGTGTGCTTACAGGTGGTCTGTACTCCCCAACAGTGTTGACATGCTAACTTGGTTCTGGGTGGGTATCTTGTAACATGTATTGTGCATGAGTTTTGCTGTTCTGTCCTGTTCTCCATTGCTTTTGACTGTGTGTCATTTCTGTCCTTCACAGGGTACTTTCAGATTCGTTTGGTCAACTGTGTCCACCGACGACGTGATTGCACTTCCAGGCTGGTAGCTGTTGTGTCCCTACAGGTGATGTGCGCCACACCCATGGACTTCCTTCCTTCTACAGTTGTTGACTGTGTGCCCGCTGCCAGGTGGGATTACCTTGCATCTGTAGTGGTTACGACATGTTGCAACTGTGTAATAAACCTGTGCTTCACTTTGTGATGTGCGTTGTCTGTGGTCACACATTTGACTGCCATTTGCTTACTGCACCTGTGGGCTACTTGACTACAACTGGGAATAGGTGTGGTGTCTGTGCATTGCACCGTCTTCCCTGGCAACATCAGTGTAGGCAATGAGTCAGATGGCCTAGGTGTGTATGTGTTGTGTAGCCCTGGTGGTGTGTCTCCCTCATATGTGTCACGTTGCCTTTACTCACATGCCTGTGTTGTACTTGCTGTTGCAGTTCGCATACACAGTGTAATTTTGCAGTTCATCATCCCCATAACAGCACCCACGTTGGAATCACAACAGAGGCAAGTATGGTGTATTGAGGGTTTATTGTGATACATTTGTGTGAATAGTGCATAGGATGGGTAGTGCTGTACATATATCTTGCAATCAGAAGTTCCTAGGTGAATTGAAAGTCCTGGTAGACAAAATCCCCGGTATCGGGGCCACAGTTGTCTGAGACATTGGTCCAACTTGTACTCCCCATGCAATGTGTGGGAGTTGTGTTACCGTCAACAGGGTGAACAGTCTGTGCACAAAGGTGAACATCCAGAACAGGTTCAGGCTTCCTGGGAGTTGCGCTTGGCCATCGGCCTCTCACTTGCCCCTCCTCGGACGACCCCTCTTCTTTGGGGGGGGCCCCTCAAGTACAGGCTACTGCGGTGCAGGGGACTCTCCGCCAGAGTCATCCTCCCTCCCTGTGGCAGTTGCAGTTTGTTCAGCACCAGATGTTGTTGGCACACAGGGAGGTGTGGACTGGTTGCTGTTCATCTGGCGGAGGCATTGTAAAATGTCCCTGTGCACCGCCGTCATCTCATGCAGTGCGTCCCACTTGGACTCCACGCGGGACATGTGTGAGTCCACGCGGGACATGTGTGAGTCCAAGCGGGCATGATGGGCAGCCTGCTGCTGTTTCATGTCTCTGAGGAGCCCCACTACCTGGCTGAGATCTCCGGTGCTGGACTGGTACGCATCAGCTATGCGTACCAGTTGTGGGTCATCATGCACACCACCAACCTCTGCAAGCAGCGACCTCTGTCTCCCACCCCTCCCACCACCCCTGCCGACATGTGCAGTGCGTGCAGTGGCACGCACAGATGACCCTGGTCCACCTTGGGGGTTGGTGGTGGTGGTGGTGTCCATGGCCCCACGTTGGTCCAGGGTCCCTGTACTGGTGTTGCTCCTTGTTCTGTCCATGTCGGCAGGGATGGTATTTGTGGTGACAGTCGTTGGAGGGGTGGGTGCAGGGGTGCAGCTGGTGGTCCTGCTGGTGCTGCAGCTGGTGGTCCTGCTGGTGCTGCATGTAGACTTGCACCGGATGTGCCAGGTTGGTCTTCCTCGTCCGAGGAGGGCAGAGGCTGTACGACACCAGTGAGCTCCGCATCCTCTTGAGCCTGGGACTGGGACTCCTCAGCGTCTGCTGCTGTGTCCCCATCATCACCTGTTTTTGGGAGACACACACAATGTATGTTATGTTTCTGCAGGCATCAATGGTTGACACACCTGACAGTTGTGACTGTGCCTCTGGGTGCGGGCCTGTACATTGCATTGTCCTAAGTCGTCACAGTCAGGGGTTGATATTGGTGTGGCACATTGTCCTGCATTATTTGGGCATTTCTATGTATTTGTTGGGGTGTGAACATGGTCTGCATTGGTTGTATTTGGTTGACAGCCGGCCCTCCTTCCCACCCAGCCAGTCAGTTATCCCACCATGGACTGTGCTTGCATTGCAGGGAGTGGAAGTTGTCTCTCAGGATGTCAGTCAGTGGTGTCCTGCTGTTTGTTGGTGCACAGTTGCCAGCAGGGCCTTGTGCTCCCCACAGCAGTAGCCAGTGTCAGCCATCTTGTGAGTCCTTCTCCACTCCCTGTGATGTGAGCATGGTTCAGGGTGGTGTTGATGGGACAGTTGTGGGGGTGAGCTATGTCTGGGACTGTGACTCCCATCATGCTGTTGCCTCCACCCCACTTCCCGGCATTCCCATACTTACTTGCTTTTGTGGGGAGTTCAGTGTGTGTGGGTGTGAGGGCAATGGCAAGATGGCTGACAGTGGTGTCCTGCTGTTGGTTGGTGTGCAGTTCCCAGCATGCCCTTGTGCTCCCCACAGCAGTAGCCAGTGTCAGCCATCTTGTGTGTCCTTATCCACTCCCTGTGATGTGAGCATGGTTCAGGGTGGTGTTGATGGGCCAGTTGTGAGGCTGAGCAATATCTGTGACTACTACTCCCATCATGCTATTGCCTCCACCCCCTTCCCAGCATGCCCATGCTTCCTTCCTTTTGACTCTGCTTCCCTGTGGGGTGGGCTGGCTGTGCTGACAGGATGGCTGCGAGTGTTGTCCTGGCAGTTGTTTGGCTAAAAGTCCCAAGAGTGTCCCTGTGCTTCACACAACATAACCCAGGGTGGTGGTTCTTTGTGGGATCTTGAGTTAGGATGTGAGGCATTGCATTCTCCCAGGTGGGTTCTGTGGAGTTTGTGTTGAGGGGGTGTGAGGGGAGGTGCTTGTGACTATGGTCAGTGCTGCAAGTCCTCCTTCCCACCCAGCCAGCCAGATATCCCACCATGGAACGTGCTTCCATTGCAGGGAGTGGAAGTTGTCTCTCAGGATGTCAGTCAGTGGTGTTCTACTGTTTGTTGGTGCACAGTTCCCAGCAGGGCCTTGTGCTCCCCACAGCAGTAGCCAGTGTCAGCCATCTTGTGAGTCCTTCTCCACTCCCTGTGATGTGAGCATGGTTCAGGGTGGTGTTGATGGGACAGTTGTGGTGGTGAGCTATGTCTGTGACTGTGACTCCCATCATGGTATTGCCTCCACCCCACTTCCCAGCATTCCCATACTTACTTGCTTTTGTGGGGAGTTCAGTGTGTGTGGGTGTGAGGGCAATGGCAAGATGGCTGACAGTGGTGTCCTGCTGTTGGTTGGTGTGCAGTTCCCAGCATGCCCTTGTGCTCCCCACAGCAGTAGCCAGTCTCAGCCATCTTGTGTGTCCTTATCCACTCCCTGTGATGTGAGCATGGTTCAGGGTGGTGTTGATGGGCCAGTTGTGAGGCTGAGCAATATCTGTGACTACTACTCCCATCATGCTATTGCCTCCACCCCCTTCCCAGCATGCCCATCCTTCCTTCCTTTTGACTCTGCTTCCCTGTGGGGTGGGCTGCCTGTGCTGACAGGATGGCTGGGAGTGTTGTCCTGGCAGTTGTTTGGCTGAAAGTCCCAAGAGTGTCCCTGTGCTTCACACGACATAACCCAGGGTGGATGTTCTTTGTGGGATCTTGAGTTAGGATGTGTGGCATTGCATTCTCCCAGGTGGGTTATGTGGAGTATGTGTTCAGGGTGTGTGTGAGGGGAGGTGCTTGTGACTATGGTCAGTGGTGCGAGTCCTCCTTCCCACCCAGCCAGCCAGATATCCCACCATGGAACGTGCTTCCATTGCAGGGAGTGGAAGTTGTCTCTCAGGATGTCAGTCAGTGGTGTCCTGCTGTTGGTTGTTGCACAGTTGCCAGCAGGGCCTTGTGCTCCCCACAGCAGTAGCCAGTGTCAGCCATCTTGTGAGTCCTTTTCCACTCCCTGTGATGTGCGCATGGTTCATGGTGGTGTTGATGGGACAGTTGTGGGGGGGCAATATGTGTGACTACGACTCCCATGATGCTATTGGCTACACTGACTTGCCCAGCATACACAGAATTCCTTTCTTTCAGTGGTCTTCACTGTGTGTTGGTGTTGTAGTGGTGGCTACATGTCTGGATGTGTTTGTTAGTTCTATTTGTGCCACTGCCTAGCTGTAGTTGTAGTTGTGTTTGTACATGTGATGGCACGGTTAAATGTAACTTTGAGATGGCATGTGTTGTGTTTATCTGACTGACATACACATTTTGGGATGATTCTGTTCTGGTTGCTGTGTAATTGCTATGAGTGCATGGTTTGACTCTCCCCTTGACAGTGATGTGTGTGTGTATTGTGGCAGAATATTGTGTACATTTGTTGTGTACTCACCAGGCTCTGGGATGTTCTATAGTCCATATACGCTCACTGGCGGAAGGATGGCCCGCACCTTCTCCTCCCAGGGCCTGAGGTATACTGGCTTGGCAGGAGGGCCACTGCCGGTGTATTGGCTCAGGAGGTAGTTTTTCTTGAGCAGCTCCCGGACCCTCCTGCGCACGTCATACCACCTGTTCTGGACGTCGGTCTTTGTGCGCAGACATGGTGATTGTGCATTCACCCTGTTGATGATCCTCTCCCACATCTTGGTTTTCTGGGAGATGGGAGTCTGTTGGACCAGTGTGCCAAACAGCTGTGGCTCTACCCTGAGGATCTCGTCTACCAGGACTTCCAATTCACAATCTAGGAACTTGTGATTCTTCTTGGGGGCATGGTGATGGGTGGTGATGGTGAGTGATGTGTGTGTTGGTGTGCAGGTGAGGGTGTGTGGGTGTGTGTTTTGCTGGGTGTATCTGAGGTAGGTATTTGTTGGTGTGCTGATGGTGTGTGGCTTGTGTGAGGGATGAGATGTGGGTGTGTGGTTGCTGTCTGTTGGGTGCTGGCAGTAGAATGGCATTTGCAAAGGATCATGGTTGGGATTTGTGTCCTTTATATGGGTGGAGTTGTGGGTGTGTCTTTGTTCTCTGTCCCCACCCCCCAGTATTTATTGGCTTTGTAATTGCTTGTTTGGCCTTTTTTGTGTGATTTTTCCTTTGTACTGTCTGTGCATGTTGGAAACGTTCTTGTGACCGAGTCGGACCCTGCATTTGTCTCGTACGGTGTTCTCCGTTTCGTTCACGCTGTGTTTGTGCAGTTTTCTATGCTGCGTACGCGTCGGTCGCGGTGTTTTGTGTTACTTCGGCTCGGTTTTGTATGCGTGTCGGTCGTACGGCTTGTCCTCCGTACGACTCGGTCGTGGTTTTCGCGCCTTGCATCGTACTTTGCGGTTTGGAGTTCGCGTGTACGTTTCGGTTGGATTTGTTCCGGGTGCGTGTCGGTCGGTTTGATTCGCGTGTTTTTCCGGCCGGATTGCTGTTTTCCGTGCGGCTCGGTCGTTCGGCTTGGGTTCGGTACGTGTCGGTCGGATTTTGCACGCCTTGCATCGTACTTGGCGTGTCGGGCGCCACAGGTACGTGTCGGTCGGAATAAATTCCGGCTCCGAGTCGGTCGGTGCTTTTTCCGGGCCGAATCGGAATCGACCCCTACGTCTGGAACTGCGACATCTGCAAGCAGATGGAAGGGTCCACCACAACACGTTCAGTACAGATACCATTATTAGACAGCACTAGGTTGTCCGTTCGTGTACGTCCAGCTCAAGTTTCCTCAAGGTCTGGCCTCAGCGATCGGCTGACGCTCGAACTGTTATAAAAGATTTGCGAGTCTTTATCGGCACATACGCAGTTGGCACGTTACATTCTGACCGTGGCCTGGCGTTTAGCTCTCGGGCTTACAAAGAGGCCATGGAAGGAATGGGCGTAGCATTGCGGTACTCCTCTCCGTACCATCCTGAGGGAAATTCTGTTGCAAAGAGGAAAAACCGTGACTTAAAGCAATCTTTAACAGCTAGGGTATTAGGCAAGGGCGGTAGATGGGTCGATCACCTTTATGGAGTCCAACGAGCAATAAACAATCATCCAAGAATCTCTCTAGGGAGTGTCACTCCTTACGAGGTCCTATTTGGGACAAGAATGTGGGTACCTGATCTTGATTGTGAAGGCACAGTGGCGGATGAGAAACCATTTGATATCCATGATCGTTTGGCTGTTTTACAGGATCTAAATGAATCCAGGACACAACAAAGCAACGTCCACTTAAAACAGACCGCCACTGAGGAAGTCAAGGCAGTAACGGCAAGACCTGTCTGGATCCCAAAAGTCGGGGATCTGGTCAGAGAGAAGATTGCAGACAAGAAAGAATTTGGGCCATCCTACAGAAAGCCTGTACCTGTCCTAGCAATCCAAGGCACAAGAACTGTACTTTTGCCGCCTCTTGCCGGGAAAAAGGAGAAAAGATTTGTCTCAATTGACTTAATCAAACCACACTATGTGGCCGATACTAAACAGTAGGCCTCGTGGACTCCACAGTAGCAGACGCCCTCCTCTTGCTACAATCCAAGAAGTTCAAACAGAAAGACTCACCACGTTTGAAGAGCCAACTGTACGGAATGAAGGACTAAGCAACAATGCTATTGAACTCGTTCCACTTCAACAAGAAGTTCGACTTCAAAATGAAAATCAACTTAACACCCAAGTTGCAATCAGACCGACTACGGACGTCTACGTCAACATGCCTCGTCAAGAGCAAAATCCGATTTCAACAAATCCCGATGCAATTCCAACAATTGATCGAACTGCTTCTGGCTATTTCATGGACTTTGATATGTTTTCACTGGATCGAAGTGAGCGGGAAACGACGCCAGCCAAAAAATCACACAAACAGAAACTCATTGACTTTTTGAACTTTTTAGAAAGACCTACCTGGTGTCACCTTGGATTGAACTATGGTATATCACTGGGATTTTCTTTTTCTTTTCTGGCTAGGTTTAATAATAACTTTTAGTATGCTTATTAATGGACGATACCTTCAACAAAGCTCTACAGCCCAAAGAGTCAATTTGATTTTAAAACTATACCAGTCTTCACATCGTGAACCAAGAGACTTGTCTTCAGTGAACATCACAGCAGTTCCTATACCGGACGGTATAGTATGGGACAAGATTGATTATGATATATTCGGTCCGACTGAACTTTTAAAGCTTAAACATGTATTTAAAATTTCATTAAGTGATATCATTACCTCCAGTACATTTCCTGATGATTGGGACACTGAAACTGTGAATAATTTAATGTCTGATTTAGAAAGAACTGCAGCATTTCCGAACAATGAAATGTTAGAAGGTACTTCAGACTATGATACATTGTACTGTTATCAACACTATGGTCATCATTTCTTGCACAAATCTATAACACCTAGAAATGTATTTGAATACCACCAGTGGGAACACTGCCCAAGACCTCCAAAAGATAGTTCGCAAACCTTTGCACAGAATTTCACATACTTTTCAGGGTTTAATACATCTGACCCAAAGTCATTTTATTACAAAGTGGCAACAACATCAGCACAGAAAATTACATTGACTAACTCCAAACAGATTTACTCTGCTTCCTTTAAGGCCCAGTTGTCTACACAGGGTTTCGACCTATGGAAGGACACTATAGATTCAAAATCAATCTGGGGTTCTAGGGACTGGCAAGTCCAGGGAACAGAAGCGCTTTTTAGAGCATGCCTCTTTCCACAGCAGATAATATTTCTAAATGAAACTGTGCAACAGACATCCTGTCTTGGACTAGCCAAGAACAAGGAAATGAACACACCTGGGTTTCCAACACCATCACAGATGGGTGGGGGGCAGAATTCAACTACACATGGGGTAAGATTAGATGACATTCTCCAGTACAACAGGTCAGATCCCAATTGGACAGGATGGCTCATTTGGCCCATTGACACGAACACATGTCAACAGAGATTCCTAGGTACACCCGAGGGATTTAGTATCCATAGGCCAGATCCTCGCTATGTACAAAGACAACACCCAGGGTAGTGACATCCTATAGTGTTGGGAAGTTGTGCCTTGATTGGCTAGAGACCTCAACACCCACAGAAGTTAAACATCACTTGACCTTACTCACACCTGAGGTAGACCTTAGGGATTTTTTACTAGGCCCAAGGAAACCACGTCAGAAACGTTTCATATATGCTGGCCTTTATGCCTATTATAATGAAAACTGGAAAATATCCCAACAGGAGGCCGCAGAAAGAATATGGGAAATAGACCGTATTAACTTAGAGAAGGCCTTAGCTGTGGTGGATAATGGGTTAACAAGTTTGACCTCCAGGATTTACTCCTTAGGCAACATTGTGTCTTCGGCAATCGACATATTAGAACAAGATCTGGCCTTGTTACAACACGGGCAATCTCAGCTATGTTCTATTATGATGTTAAGCTGGACGCTGCAATCTTTGCGTGCAGGCTATGTGCCCTGGCGTTTTATAAACACCACGTCTCTGTTTTCAGAATACAATCTAACTGATAAACAGACAGAAATGGCACAGAGGGGAGCCAAATATACAATGCTACGTATTGAGAAACTGGAAAGGTTACCATTCACTGTAGCTGAATCACCATCAACAGAATGGCTAATTCATGGCCAAATCACTCTGCCGGTCACTGCGTTTCGGTTTCAATATTGCCTTGAGCAGAGGCAGGCAGGCAAATATGAAAGAATGGGTAAGGAATACATCAAGGAAACTTGGGAGTTACCATATAGATATCGATGCCGGAATGGGGATCGTGAAGTGTATCTGAGTGGTACAAACTGCAAGAACGCTTTAAGCGGTTCTCTCATGTGTCAGGATATTTCTCTGCACGGAGCATGTAGTGGTTCGGTTGCGAACTTATCATGTCACATGTCAGGGACCCCAGCGGCCATGATCACGCCGGTTTTCCAGCTGCTCTCGAATGGGAGTTACTTAATGCTAAATGATCAAGGTTGCTGTGGGATGCTTCTGGGCGTCGCCTATCTGGTCACTGTTAACTCCAGGGTTACTTGCTGTAAGCAAGTATTGTTTCCGCCACTGAACACAGTCAGGGAGGCACCGTTATGGCCTTCGTTGAATGTTTCCTTTATACAATTTGATACTTTGAGCAGACTGAAAGCCATGCTTTTACAGCAACCCGTGCCCTTAACCTCCGCTCGAGAAATCTTTGAACTTCAAGTTGCAAGGACCTCGACTAAGATACAAGTGCTTATACGTACAAACTGCCCCTTTCATTTCGCAGAAATGGTGGGTCGTATCTTTAACATGTCTGATACGAGCGGTATTGTACACCTATTTAAGACCATAGGGTCAGGACTATTAAGCAACTTTCAGACAGTCCTCGGAGTAATCCCAAATTTTATACACTCCGTATTGGGAAGCGTCTTTGGAGGTCTCCCGCTTATCCTGTTCCTAACTGCAGGAGTCCTGATTGTAATATTACTGCTACGCAATGGATGGCCCCATTTCCGAGGAACGGAAATATCGTGAACGCATGGTGCAGCTTCTGGGCATACCGTGTCTAAGAGAACTGAATGCCTCTTGGTTTCTATCATTTAGACCAGTCTGGGTGGTCTGCATCTTACCTGTTCTTCGATGCCTGTTCTGTGGAGAAGAATGCACGTTGGATCTCTGTCTAACGTTTCCATCGGATACGCCACTGGACCTAGATGCTATGCTGCACCCCTAAAGGCCCATGCTCTGCGTTGTCCCCAACGTCTTCCAATTCTGATGAATGCATTCCTTGAGAATCCACAGGTGCCGTTTGCTCCTGCTGGGTTATGTGGCTCCTCCACAGGCACCGAGGTAACAACTGCCGCACAAGCTGCAGCAGCATAGACTGTTGGCAGTGCCGAATTCCATCTATGTGCAATTGACGTTCTCTGTGAAGCGTTGGATTTGTCGTCTGCAGTAGCTAACACCGATAATGCTGTATCTCCCAGCCAGGACACTTAATCTTGAATTGGCTCATCGCATCCTGGGAAAGAATTTGGCTTCTCCACTTCGTTTCATAAATAAAAGAACAAAATTTGGAACATTTCCTAAATTGACACTTTTGCTTGGAAAAGCATGGCCTTCTTCAGCTTATGGTGAGGCAACTTTTATAAATGGGACAGATTTGACTTTTTCAAGTGGTAACTAAGAAATAGCTAATTTTTAACATTTTTAACAGTCCTTTTAAAAAACCCATGTTTTAGTTGGTTTTAAGTGAATGTTTTTAAATTGTCCAGATTTTAAGTATGGTCATTGTCATCCAATTCGGAAGTGGAGTGGGTGTTATGTTTCGTATATAGGCCCTAATGTAGACCCGTTCATATATGCCATAATGTAGAAATACTCGTATATGCCCTATTATGGTCATACTCGTATATGCCCTATTATGGTCATACTCGTATATGCCCTACTATGCTCATACTCGTATATGCCCTATTATGGTCATACTTGTACATGCCCTATTATAGTCATGGCTCCTAATATAGACATGATCTTTCACCTACATTAGTTCCCTACAGTACACAACGAGCTCTGAGGGTTGAACGTTATCTAGTCTGTGGTTGAGGGACTGCAAGGTCTTTCCAGAACACAGGCCTACAATGTACTCATAAATTATGCATGAGCATTCACCAGCTACATCTCCCGCATAATATGTATGTACAAAGTTCACCCCTGACATCTTCCTCATGTCTAACAAAGACCAATACAAACCATACTGAGGGACGAGACACTTTAGGGTATAAATACACCACATCTTGCCACGGTAAGATAGAGGGAACCGAGACTTCCATGCTGACACACTGACCAGAGAAGCTGAGGCTCCTGCATGCAGTCGCTCCAGCTGACAGCGGTCTAACACAGCCCTTGCGGGGTGTCCAACTCGAGACCAGGACGGGGTCCCGCACTCTCTCTATTCAGGTATGGGGGTTCGACTAAATCCTAGAAGGATTCTTGACTCTTAGGCTTTTAGACCTACACATATGCTAGGTACACTCAGGTACATCTAGTTAGGCATCGTAGGAGTACGCACACTTTCATAGTACCTTTTATATTCATGTATGTATTCATGATTATTGCAATATGGTAGAACTGTTCTATCCTTTCACTTTGATCGTACTGCTGATAATATATCTCTGCTATTGTCTGCTGATTGCTGCAGCACATATATTTTACACTAGAATAACAATGGTTCAATAAATACTTATTGAAACGCCCAGACTGTTTATTCTGTGTAACTCTCTGAGACAAACCGAATAAGTAAGCACGAGTGACTGAGCAAAAAGTAGTACATTGTTTCCACGATTCTGAGGAATTAGGGTTGTCATGATCTAAGGTTGCCAGGAACTAATCTCTCCCCGATAAGAGGAGATTCTAGTGGCACTGTGAGCTAGCTAATGCAAATCCGGCTAACATATGCGGTGGGGGTGCACAGAATCAGTCTAACACCAAGCCCACGGTTTATGTTATCCAAACGCGCATGTCCTGCAGGGGTACTATAGGAACTACACGACACCGGCTTCACTCTTCCATAAACATTTTATAGTCTTTGAATGCAAAAAAGAATTAACAGTGATGCTTCTTCACTGTATCCAAGAATGCACCCATAGAAGACCTTTTTGCAGTGACAAGCATATAGCATTTTGGGAAGAGAGTAACTATGTCAGTTAATTCCTCACAGGCAGCTGGTATTGTAAGACGTGCAGCTGAACATGGTTCTCCCACGGCTGCTGTACAGGTCTTCAGTTCTGCTGCACATGCTTTCTCTCGCATCATCTGGTTGTACACCCTCTCATGATTTGTTTTTAGGTGCTTACACATAAAACTTATCCCAAGCAAATATTTCTTTGCATTGCCTCTAAATAACTGCTTGCCACAAATTGTGCACTAGACATATTTTGTTGATACATTCTTTTCTCCAAAAGGTATAGTGAAGTGCTTCAACACATCACTTTCTTTTCTGCAATGTGGCGTGTCTTCTTCATTCTCAAGAGGTTGTGGATCTTCATCATGGATGGATGATGTAGCTTCAGCCATTGTCTAAAAGCACAGAACTGCTGCGTCTCAATCCTCCTTCTAGAGACTTCACTGGAGAAGAAAGTGTCTTTGGGTGTGGTTTTCCATGTGGAAGGGTGAGGTCCTAATGCATCCAATCAGAAGCCAAGGTTTGGGTGTGTTATTGCGTGAATTTGCAGTTCCGGTGCATACATTTGGGAAAACAAATATAAGGTGGTTTATATATACTTGTAAATATGTTTACACTGATGTCATTAATGACAATAGAGGGGTGTACATATGTGCAGTAATTTGTAAAATTTTCATCAAATCCACAATTTAGAATCGCAGATTCATCCCGATCACGTGATCAGGAGTAAACCCATACAGTAGCAGCCCGTCTATGTATTCGGACGCCTGAAGGTACCACGGTATCCCAAAAATATTTGGTTTTAAAAAAAAATGAATTACATTTAAAAAAAACTTCTTTTACTTTACATTAAGTACATATGTGATTTTCATATTATTAAATGGATAAAACGCTTATTTGTAAAAAGAATATCTATAGTTTAAAAAAAAAAATGTAATACACTTAGGGGCTCATTACGATGTCAGGCGGAAAGCCTCCGCCCAACACTGACTCGGATTCGGGACCGACTGACTTGCAGTCGGCGGTTCCGACCACTGGATTACGATGCGACCGAATACCGTTCGGTCGGATTCCCATTGCTTCCTATGGGAGCTCGTGCTCTGCCCGACTATCGGCCGTAACACAGGCTCCTATGGGGAAATGGGGTATGTGCGAAAAACCCTGCACCCTGTCGCAGGCACCCCATGGTGCCTGCCACACAGTGCAGGGGTTTACATGCCATCAACTGTAGGCTGCGGAGGCTAGGGGGCCCTGCCAGGAGCCCCCAAAGTCACTTTCCAACAGCCTTTCCGTGTCGGACAGGCCGACGCGGAAAGGCTGTTGGAAATTGACATCGTAATCCCGACGGCAGAAACACTGTTTTTAGGGGTGTACGATGCGGTTCCGACCGGCATGAATACTCTGTGATTCGGTCGAAACCTGGTCAGAATGACCGCACGGTTTACGTTCCGACCGCGAACGTTGCAATCGTGCGGTCAGACTGTAAACTGACCGAGTCGGTCAGAAGGGCTCTGACACGGTTGAGGAGATTCCGACTGTTGGGAGGAGGCTTTCCATCCGACATAGTAATCAGCCCCTTAGTATTAAAAATAAACCCAAACAAATTAACTAAAAATGTAAACAATAAAAGGAAATAATATTTTACAACTGCAATTTGAAAAACCTAATAAATTCACTGAAAAAGCAAAAGGTTACAGGGACATTATAATTAGGAAATAACATTAAAAAAAACGTAAAAATTCACTGCAAAAACCAAAGGTTACAGAGACGTTATAGTTAGGAAAGAGGATTAAAAAAAACCTTGGAAATTCACAGTAAAAAAACCAAGGGTTACAAGGACGTTATAGTTAGGCTCACATTACACTTGTACAAAACCAAAGAAATTCAGCCGTTATGGTTACTTGAGTTAACTATAACTTACGCCCCCACAATGCACTGCTTATGACCTCACATATTACATCACTCATGACATGGTCAGTGACATTACTGATGACATCCCTGATGACATCTCAAATGACATCACTCATGACATCATCCACAGACCCACTCACACGCCTATACAACCTCTCACACATCTACTCACACACCCACACAACTGCTCACATACCCATTCACAGACCCATACACATACTCACACAACCACTCACTCATCCATAGAGACACACATACCCATTCACTCACTCATACAGCCACTCATACACCACTCACTCGCCCATACAGCTATTCATAAAACCAGTCACTCACCCATACAGTCACTCACACAGCCACACACTCACCCATATAGCTACTCCCACACCCACTTATTCACCTATACAGCCACTCACTCACCCATACAGCCTCTCAACACAGCCACTCACTTAACCATATAAGCACTCACACACACACTCACACAACCAATTATTTACCCATTCACACATCCATACAAACACTCGCACATCTGCTCACTCACCCCTACAGCCATTCACACAGACCCTCACTCTCCAACACTGCCACTCAGACGCCAACTCACTTAACCAAGCACCCATTCAAACAGCCAGTAACTCACCCATGCATCCATATACACAACCAGTCACTCACGTATACAGCTATTCAGACATCCACTCACTCACCCATGTACTCACCCAACCATACAGCCACTCACTCACTCATATAGCCACTGGCATACCCACTCCTTCACCAATACAGCCACTCACACAGCCACTGACTCACCCACACAGCTACTCTCACACCCTCTTATACACTCATACAGCCACTCACATACCCACTCACAGACCAACTCACACAGGGATACAATCACACAATCACATATGTTAGAAATAGTAACATTCAGAAGTGCAAAAAGAATAGTAATTTAACTTATGCAGTAGCTTAGTATATATATTGAAGTCTCAGAAGCTTTTACAGAATGCTTACACTCAGTGGATGATGTCATCAGTGATATCATTTGAGATGTCATCAGTGATGTCACTGACCATGTCATGAGTGATGTAATATGTGAGGTCATAAGCAGTGCATTGAGGGGAGTATGTTATAGTTAGCTCAGGTAACAGTGAATGTTAACCCCATAATGTAATCTTCTAATGTCACAAAACTCCTAACCTATGCCTCAACCTTTAACCCAAAATAAACCCTAATTTATTTAATCCCATTCACAAAGAACCATAGTCTTTATGCATGACTGGACACTTGTCTAGAACACAAAATTGAAATCTGTCAACCCTGACCACAAGAATCTTAGAATAATGCTTGGGATGGATTACATCTGAAGTGCCCAATTTTTAAAGTCTTAGGGCCCCATTTGCAAAGGTAAATTTACACTTCTGTTCAAGTCTACATTTTTCCCCGATTCAAAAAATATTTTATGAGTAGTATCTATAGGACTAGGGAGTCTCCGCACTCATGGCTGAGACTTGATGCAAAAAATGATAGGAAAGCCTTATCTTTTTGTGTGCAGTATCTCCGACCCTAGCGCGGAGACATCATAGTCTTACAGATACTACTTGTAAAATACCTTTGTGGTTAGGGAAAATTTAAACTTACACAGAAGTGTAAGTTTACCTTGTGAATCAGGCCCTCAAATTGCACGTAAACTACTAATCACTAACACTGGTTTCCAGAGAAGCATGGTAATCTCCGAAAAGTGCTTCAATGTCTCTACAGGGGTAGCAGGTGCAATATATTAATGCAATATGTTAGACCTGGGTTTTCCAGTGGGTTTATCCCCAGACTTTTTGCCTCCTGTTTCTGACCTGTTTGTGTTGATTTTATGACTCTGGGCATTTTACCACTGCTGATCAGTGGTAAAGTGCATATGCTCTCTGTGTCAATTGTTGTTATGGATTGATGTTTCCATGATTGGCTTATTTGATTTACTGCTAAGCAGGGCTAGACTGGCCTTAGCTGGCACCGGGCGTTTCCCCAGTGGGCCACCAGGTTGGGGCCGGTTTTGGGCCCCTGGGGCCGTTTTTGTTACCGGGGGCCCGCAATATCGACCCCCTGTAACAAAATCGGCCGAAACCGACCCTAGCAAATAGCTCGCCCCTCCCCCCCCAAGGGGGGGGGGGCGAGCTGTTTGCCAGGGCCGGTTTCGGTTCCCAGTCCGGCCCTGCTGCTAAGTCCCTAGTATAGTGCACCATGTGTGTCCAGGACCTGTAAACCAAATGCTGCTAGTGGGCTTGCAGCACATATTGTGCCACCCACAAGCAGCCTTGCAAAAGGGTCTCAGGCCTGCCATTGCAGTGCCTGTGTGCAGTTCGTACTGTCCTGTTGACCTGGCAAGGGCACCCACTTGCCAGGCCCTAACCTTCTCTTCTCTTACATGTGAGTCACCCCTAAGGTAGGCCCAAGGTACCTCTGTGGGCAGGGTGCAGTGTATGTGAAAGGTAGGACATGCCCTGATGTGTGTGGTATGTCCTGATAGTGAAATACTGCCAATTTTGTTTTTCACAATTGAAAGGCTATCTGTCCCATAGGATAGAATGGGAGTTTATTTATAACATCTTATAAATATAACTGCCCATGGGAACAAGATAGGAAAATGGAGTTTAGTATGCCTGAACTCAGAATCTGAAGATGCATCTTTTAGTAAGGATGATTTTTACATTCTGGGTTTGAAAATACCACTTTTAGAAAGCAGGTATTTTCTTGCTTAGCCATCCAGTGTGCCTCTGCTAGGTTTGTGTATTGACTGTCTGGTTTTGGAGTGACAGGGGATCGGGATGTGCATTCTGTTCAGACAGCCACTTGGGGGGGGTGAAGTGTGTCCTGCATTCCAGGGTGAGTCAGGGCTGGGCTGAATAGACCTGGGCTGCATTCAGAGTAGTGGGCGGAGATTTCTTTCACACCTGAATGGTCCTGGTCTACCTTGGACAATGCTGTCTCCACCGCCTGCCAGGAAGCTGGGCCAGAGAGGACAAAACTGGTTTTGCTGAGCACAGACACTCTCTGCCTCCAGAGAACAAAGGATTTTGTACTATAAATAGTGGGCCCAGACCCCAGACTTTTAGATCACTTTTGGACTTCAAGAGGAACCTCTGCCAAGGAGAAAAGCTGGAATAAGCTGGAGGAGAAGTTCTGCCCTTTTGCTGTGTGCTGTCTGGGGTTGGCCTGCAGTAGCTGTTTCTGCCAAGGAGAGGAACTGTGTGTGTATACTGTTTGACAAAGTATCTCTAAGGGCTTGAGGTAGAGCTTGCCCCCTGTTCAAGAAGTCTCAGGAACAGCAAAGACTTTACCATGCTTCTGGGCACCGTCTCTGGAACCGCTGGTTTCAGTCACCGCAGAAGAAAAGAGCAGTCGACTCTGTCACTGAGTCCGTTGCTGGTTTGTGTCCTGAAGGCACCGCAGAAGGCACTGCCGGACCGCATCTTTGGTCTCACCGATTCCGTTGGGCAACCATCACCGAGCCGTTGCTTGCACCGCGTCCTGTGGGAACCGCACTCCGCACTGCCTCACTTCACTCTGTCCGGATGTCACGACACTGTCGCTGGCCGACCCGAACATCGACCGGCTCTGTCGCCAGCACCTTGACCTGCCAGCACCGTATCGAGCACCAACTCACTCTGCATCGCAAGCCTTGGTCTCACCGGTGCCGATGGACAACCGTCACTGAGCCGCTGTCTGTACTGCGCCGTGAGGGCACCGCCCTCTGCACCGCTTTCACTTAACATCGCAACCGCAATGGTTGCCTCGACCGACTCGTACCAGCGGGATGGGCCGCAACAAGAAAGGTACTGTCTATGAGTCTGTCGACACTTTAGCTTGCCGGCACCAACGCGGTCGGCTGGAACTGTTAGACTGTGTTTGCAGCATCACAGTAGCCCCGGATGGAGCTACCGACTCGGAAGAACTGTGTTTTCAAGTTATTTTTGCAATTTGAAGGTTATCTTGCAAAGTACCTATTTTTACAGTATTGTATGTTGGATTTTTGTCATATTTGGTCTTGTTGGTTTGGATAAAGTTTTGATTATTTTTCTAAACTGGTGTGGTGTCCATTTGTAGTGCTTTCACTGTGTTACAGTATGCATGTACAAATGCTTTACACACTGCCTCTGAGATAAGCCTGTCTGCTCGTGCCAAGCTACCAAGGGGGTGAGCAGGGGTTATTTTAGAAGTGTATCCCCTTACCCTGACTAGGAAGAAGGGTCCCTACTTGGACAAAGGTACAAACCATTGCCAACTAGAGACCCCCATTTCTAACATTGGTGGTCAGCGGTGAGGATCTGAACTTGCATTTGTGCCTAACATACAGTGATTGGTGTACACTACTAGTATAGTGCAGACCATTACGCTGCCACATAATATTTTTCCCTGTTTCCTTTCGGGATTTGGTACTTGGAACTTCGGTTAGTTGTGGCACCTGTGCTGCCTTGTCAAAATGGAAGTCAACTATTGGCACCTGCACATCTACAAGATGAGGGAACTAAAAGTATTTTGCAAGGAGAGGGGCTACCTGTGAAGAGGAGATCCACAAGGCAGGATCTTGAGGCAGTCCTGCATAGCTATGAGGTGCTACGCTGGGAGGCAACACTATCAGATGACGCTGAGGAGGAATCTGAGGGTGCGGGTCCCCAGCCAGAATACAAAGAGGGCAGTGGCCCTGAGGAGAAAACATTATGGGAAAGATTGGCTCGAGAGGAAAGAAATCGGATTCATGCTCGTGACCAGAGGTTGTGGGAGCTAGACCGGGAGTGCGAGAAGATAGAGCGAGCCTTAGCTGAAAAGGAAATGTGTGTAGCTCAGGAGGTGAGCTTGGCTGGAGGTGGAGTCCAGCTCAGATGGTGGCAGCAAAAAGGTGTTATCTAGTGCTGAGGAAGTAGTACACACAAACAGAGATGTGGCGCCTGACTTGAAGGAAGGGGTTAACATACACTAGGGGGTTCTGGTTTATGAGGTAGCTGCAGTGGGGCACAGTGTCCCTGAAGTGGATTGAGGGACTGGCACAGAGGATCATATTCCTAGTGGTGGGAGGGACACTCTACTGACTCTAGATGAGAGGTGCAGGGAGAGGGGTTCTCCCATGGTAGAAGTCCTAGTATGTGAGTGTGGAGACCACCCAGAAGAGTGTGGGTTGAGTGACAGAGACAGTCAGACACTGTTTTGCCAGTCTCAGGAGGGTGATGTAGGGTACTTGTGCGAGGCACTGGATGGTGAGGCAAAGGGTAGCTTGGTTAACACATGTGTGGGGCTGCATGAGTCAATTATTGGAGAGCATATTTTAAGTCCCTGTTTTCCAGAGCTATGCCAATACCTGGTGGAGTGTGAGTTCTCTGACCCCAGGGAGCTCGCACCGGAGGTCAACCTTTTGGTGGATTCCGGAGGGTCTAAAGAAGCATCTGGGGGTGACCTGAAGGAGGTGGCTCAGGTTTTCCCCAACCGAGTGAGGTAGGGACGGGTTGGAGTAACCCAGATAGGTCCCAGAGTAGTGGGAGGGAGTAGGGTCCCATGTCCTGTCTCAGAGGAGAAGGAGTGAGATTTGGCTGTGTTCCGAGGTGCCCGAAACCCAGTCTCAAGACCTGGTTGGTTCCATGAGAGAACACCAGGGGGCCTATCTGTAACAGGAGGCCATCCCCTGAGGGGAACCCAAGGTGTCAGGCGAGCTAGGGGGCTGCTGTAACAAGAGTCCCACCTGGTGTGGTGTCCATTTGTAGTGTTTTCACTGTGAACACTATGCATGAGACAAATGCTTTACACACTGCCTCTGAGATAAGCCTGTCTGCTCATGCCAAGCTACCAAGGGGATAAGCAAGGGTTATTTTAGAAGTGTATCCCCCTTACCCTGGATAGTAAGAAGGGTCCCTACTTGGACAAAGGTGCAAGCCATTGCCTACTAGAGACCCCCATTTCTAACACAATACATAAAATTACACATACTTGGTGTAAGACTATAATGCTACTTCATTTTATGGGAGCTTTAGACAAACATTTGACACATTAACTCATTATTAAAGCTGCTATCACAACCTCTTTATGGCATTACAGGCTTAAACTGCGCATCAAGTCATCTTTCATTCTTTGCCTTTATCACCAAATTAGTGATGGGCAAGCGAGGCACTCAGAGTCTGTACCAGGTTGACAAACAATCCTAATTTTAAGAGTCGGGCTACTTTTTGAAATGTGTCCAATAAGGTTACTTAGTCCTGACATCAGGTTCACTTCGTCCCCACACTGTAAAAATCCGACGTCAAATTATATAATCATAATTTTTATTATTACATTTTATTTTGCTTAGTGGTTTATTTATTTACAGTTGAGGCCTTTAATTTGTTGATTAGAAATGTTGCACAATAGTGCAATATAAAATTACATAAGCTAGTTAAGCAGATTGGGGTATTTACATATACCAATGTTGTTTCATATTCTGCGAGTAAGCTGAGACAGCCAAGACAAGCAGAGTTAAAAGTACATAACAATATAATCGTGCAACACAAAATGTGATGGGGCAAAACGCTTGTTTTCTCTAGTATTTAGCACATTTCCAAATTAACATTATTCACACTTTTGGCATGTAATGCATTATATTGTACATATGTTTGCTGGCATTATTTCTATTTTTCAATTTTATGGCAAGACCAGAGGCGAGGATTATACTTATCTTTCTTCATTTTATTAAACAGTTGCCATTGTTAAAACACTTGCATAGTAGTATTATGATCAGTGTTCACACTTAGTTACCATCATGTGTGACACATGATCCTACCTTGATTTCTTTACAGAGCGGGGCCCCCTTCCCTGAGCTGTTGCCAGGTAGAGGTGTGGCGAATTATCCTATAATTGAGGGTAAGTCATTTGTATAGACTAAGAAATTTCACAGTTTATTCATGTATAAATACTAATATGGTTATTTGCTAGGATATAGACTTAATCCTTGCAATTTAGTAAGTACTAGCATTGACATGCATGTGACTTGTCATATTTGTTCTCCCTTTTTTTGTTTGTCTCACAAATACAGATATTTCCAGTAATACTCAATCAGACAAAAACATGGGATTACTGGTTTCGTATATTTTATTTGATTTTTCTTACACTTTGTATTAGCAGCAGCATTTACTTCTTCCTGGTCCTGAAGAAAGCCAAGATACTTTTGTAGATCGCATTGGCTGAAACATGTCGACCGTTTTTTGAAAATGAGCAGTTTATAGTTTATATGCTTATTGCACTGCTTTTTAATCCTGCCAGTGGGAGCAAATAAATAAAGCTTTTTTGTGTTGCTGACACTAGGTAGTTTTAGATTGCACTCACTTTTCTTGTTTTTTTGCGCTGCGTCCTCACCCTACCAGAAACTGTCCATATGGGATTTTAGCATCCGTAGTAACATCGTGCTATTCCAAAAAAATATCCCTGAGCTCCTACCTCACAGTGAGGGAGTTGTAGCCCTCAGTGGGACTAGGTTTTCCCACTGGGAGGAGAAACCCATATGATGAAGCATGCCACCATAGGTGGGTGAGGGTATTCGTCCTTAAGGGATCTCTCCCCTGAGGAGACTTGATGAGACATACATTTGACAATTCTTAGCGTGCTATCGTACATACTCAGACCCAAGGTTATTTTGTGTTATAATTGTTAAAACATTAACAAGGCTTCATTCCCCATAAATCCAAGGGAGGAGGCCGAAGTTATAATAAACAATAAAGACCAATCAGATGTCAACATTGACCCTCCAAAGTCCCACAACTCTGTTGCTGCCTCCTCTCTCTTCACTGCTCAGCAATCGAGTTAAGTGCATCCGGCCACTTGGCCTCACATAGTTCTATAATCGCTTAATATTTTGAACCTTGTGTTTTCTGTATTAATTGGGTTCATTCCACGGTCGCGGGAACGCTTTTCACTCCTCCGCGGCCGATGTCAGGTGCAATTTTCTTCTTTAACTGATTGTTTTACTCATGCCTTGGCACGATGGCTAGTGCGGTTGTTTCCTCTGGCTGCAAGGGGGAGCTGAAGGCTACGCGCTAAGTGCGTCTTGATTAACCCTGGGCGTAGTTCGCGAAGTAGCGCTACGCAAAGCTACGCGAAGTGCACTTCGCACTGCGCGAGCTACGTGTAGCACTACGCGAACTGCGTAGTGCGCTGTTCGCGATGATTGCACAGTGCCGGATGCTTGTCCGCACTGTGCAATCATTGAAAACGGCATCTTGCACAGAGCGAGCTGTCTTTTACTGCCGCTCGAGTAGATTTTTACTCGAGCGGCAGCTTTCTCAACGCGGACTGGTAGTTTCTCATCACGAGCGGTCGCGAGCATACGTGACCACTCACAATGAGAAACCTTACCTCCCCGCATTGAGAATCCCGCCGGGAGGTTTATTTTCCACACTCGCGATCGGCAACTTGATGTTGCTGATCGCGAACGAGGATAAAGTCTCGCCGGGATGTCATTTTGCTTGCTCGCGGTCGCCAACTTGACGTTGAGGACCACGAGCATGCAAAAAATGACCGCTGCACTACGCTACGCTACGCGTGTTTGCACTGTGCTACGTGCAATTCGCGTAGTGCGAAGTAGCGCAAACTTCGCAAACTACGCAAGCATAGCGTAGTGCTTTGCCCAGGGTTAGTCTTGATAACCCGGGCAGCCGCGTTCTTGAAATCGGACAGTGCGGCCGGCTGGGTGTGTTTAACGATTGTGCTCCATGCCTTGAGCCATGCCTTGAGCCTTTCCACCCCCCAGGGGGTCTGTACATTGTTGCGCATATTGCATTTTTGGGCTTGAGTATCCTGGACACAGGACCAGATGAAGTCCATTAGCCCAAAGTTGCTAGGTGGACGAAAAGTGTCCTGCAGGGCCTGATCCTGCCATAAGCCCTCCAGGCTCCCATTACTGGCTGGGGAAATCCCTCAATACATACACTTGTTCACAGTGCCCACCATTTTGGCTCCTGTCACTACCACAGGCCCTGGTCTTAGCACAGTGGGATTCATTGGTACTTACCTATAAGAATAGAATTATGAGTGACGCAGAGGAGACCTACTTAGAGGAGGATACCACTACTTACCTGCGCATTGATGACCATTTTTGAGAGGTCATGGACGCCTCTATCACACAGGCAGTGGCTTCGGTGGCGCTGCTATAAACCCTCTCTTCGAAGGAAGCCAGTTTTGGGCTAACAGTCTTCTACCTACAGGGAGCCCTGTCCAGCCCCTACCATTCTCTAAGCACAAAAGGAACCCCATTTCTGGCGTTGACTTGGACGCCTTTGACATGTTGAAGCATGCGTTCATGGCCCGCAAGCAGCTTGCGTCCATGACCTCCCCGGAATTGAAAACCTCAGGGCTAACAATTTACAGCCCACACTCACCTCCTCAGGCAGCATATTCCAGGACAGTGCCCCCTGGACATATCGGACATGCTTGATCCAGAGACCCTCCTGCACCCCTTTCATTGGAATGGGTAGCAGCAGACAAAGTTGTGGCATATGTCATGGGGTGACTACGTAAACCACTTGATAACAAGCATTGGTATAGCCAATAGGTCTCGCTTTTGGGACATTATAAGTGTTCAGCCATGCAACACTTGATGTTGTTGCACCAAGGATATTGTGCTGGATAACTAAACACTTATAAGGTCCCAAAGGCGAGACCTATTGGCTATGCCAATGCTTGTTGATAAATAATTGTCACACTATTTTATTGGGGCAAATCTGTGACAGTCTTAATTGTCTGTACCATGTGCATGGGCCAGCATTGAAAGACTGTGCATGTGACTGAAGCATTCAGCGAACAGACTCAAGATATGCCATCAGAAGCTGGTCACTGTTTGCATTTATATTTCACGCGCACTTTATTGCACGAGCACCTTTGCACATGGCGCACGGAGCACCTTTTTCATGTTAGGTTTTTCTCAAGTGAAATTAACTACTTTGAGACAATATAAGATTGTATGAAATCCAATGGTTGGGTATGTGTATTACCGCCTCGGTTGGGCAGATGGGAAGATTATTTGTTTACTGACTCCCTTGAATAAGATACATTTTACAAATAGATCCATGTTTTGGTGAAAACGGGCTTACCCCATGCTGCATTTTTATTTTTTATTTTTAGCAGATTTATATAGCGCCAACTCGAGTCAAAGGTATTGGAGCACTTTACATGAGCACCAGTTAGGTTACAGAAGGATACATTCATTTTTGGTAGGCACAGGGAGATTAAGTGATTTTCCCAGAATCACAGGTTGTTTAGCCGATGCCGAGACTGTGCTTTTATTGTGGATATGTGAGAGGATTATTGCAAAAAGTCAGTGAGTCGGTAGACGGATGTACAAGTGCAAGGATGAATGATACAGTGCATGCATGCTAAAATACTGAGCGCCTAAAGTCCAAGTGACTGGAAAGGCATTTCACTTATGAGCCAGGCCCATTGGCATGACCAGGGCTTGTTTATTACATACATTATTTATTTATAAAACCAAGCACTTTCTCACACTCCACTGTAAACACCCTCTGGGTGTCACAAGTGCACACATCAGCTGCTCGTGAAACTGTTGTTTTGGGTCCGCCCTCCAACCCTGGCGACCATTAACCCGTTCAGCGTTACACCCAGGTGCCCTCTGAGGCCAAGAATCGGGGCTGGGCACGATGCGGGCTGATAAGGAGCAGGGTGTGTCTGCCGGCCCAAGAGGGCGCTCTGTTTGTACTGTAAACGGAGAAGCGCTTGAAGGAGCGGAGTGCAGTAGAAATGTTTAAGCCAACTATCCGGGGAAGTGAGTGGAGGAGGGTAGGGAAAGGCGTGCGGGGTGGAGGAGGGAGACAGCTGAGAAGTATTGTGTGCAGGCTTTAATTGATGTTGTAATCTCCATTGTATTGTATGTTGTTGCAGAATTTGTATAGCGCTTTAAACCCCTGACAAAGCTAAGACGCTTTCCTTAGCGCTCTTTTAGAGTTGTGCTGTTGAAAAGAAGTTTTATATAGTATAGTTTTATATAGGGCTTGGTGTTAGCTGAGGGTCGCGAGGTCTGAAGACATGAAAGAAACAAGCGCGCGCGCCTCACGCTAAAAGGTTTAAAAAAACATGGACTTGAGAGTGTTAATTTGATGTGTTGGCGGTTTCTGTAGGAGTAGCAGTGTTAAAACCCCAGCTGCATGTTTAATGATTAGTGGTGTCAGGCCAAATTATGTAAATTACAGCAAAATATGATCACAAAAATCACAAACACAAATCCACAAACACGAAAAAAACCTTTAAGTAAAAACATTAAGAGCACAAATTGTAATTTACAGTAAAAAAAATAGACCTGGAAAAAAGGGTGAAGAGCAGGAACCAGAGAGCTGTTAACGGAATAGAAAATGCACCATCACAAAAACAAATACAGTGCACATTAGGGCCACTAAAATGAACTAAAATGCAGTAGCGTCTTAGAAGTAAATAAAGAGCATAAACTAAGACTAAAACATGGATACAATGCTGGGGGTAGTTACAGAACAAAAACATTCATGCCAAAGTTATAACTGGATATAGATTCTCTGGGGACTTGGTCCACAACGGGGGACCCATGAGTTGGTGCAGCAGGGATAGGAAACGTATTCCTGGCTTTGTCTGTCTCGAGGAGCTCCCACACTTTGTAATGATAATTAAGAGAAGAAAGCACGGCTCAGGGAAGTGCCCAAGTATTGCCTTTGTAATCTTTTCTAAACACTCAACCCCGAACATGCAGACATCAATGCTCAAGTTAGAATGTTTTTGATGGTACAGAGGTGATTAAAGGTAGTATACACGGACACATGCTGAGTGTCTCAACATGGAATCGATGGTAAAGGGAGGACGCACGCAGTCACACACCAGAGAGCCAGACTCTATCGCAACAAGAGATGCAGGTAAAGGCAATATATTGGAGAACACCAAAAGGTGTCTGTCTGCAAACAGTGGGAGAGAATCAGAGCACACCAAGAACCAGGAAGAACAAAAGGAAATGGAGATGGAGCTATCTCGTTCTCCCCCGCGGAAAAGCAGCAAGAGGTATTCCAACAGCTTTAATATCTATCAGCTTTCAGCATTCCCTGAGAAATAGGAGCAGACAGTGTTAAAATGGTTCACCACCTTCCAGGATGCAATGAATGAATCGACTAAGTATTCCACTGCACATTCTTTAATAGCATGCTCAAAACACCAGTTCATGCCGATGCCGTTTTAATGCGTTTTGAATTTTCTAGTTGTATTAAAGTGCTCACTTTCGTTCCGCGCGTCATGTGCAAATGGTGAAAGTCGGAGTATGCTGGCGCATCCTCGGGCTTCTGTGGTAGCGGCAGGTTTGCCGCCCAGGCGGTAAAAATATTTGGCAACGACTTGGGGCTTTCTAATCCGAAACATAATGGTTTCTGAAGGCCATGTTCTCCCGGCCATGTTCTCCCCACAGCTTTCTAAAGATAAATAGGGGACGTGCACAAAGCGTTCAGGCGCTCGCGGACACTGGCCCAAGCGATTTGCATTTAATTAGCATAGGCAGGAGAAATCTTCCTGGGAGCCTCAAGGAAGAAGGGAGGGGGCCCGGGAACGAAGGGGAGAAGGAAAGAGGTTGTAAGAGGGAGAAAAGAGGTTGGGAGAGTGAAGATTGGAACAAGTGAAGAGGGTTAAGGCAGAAGCGGAAGTAACGATGAAGAGAGTAGAAGAAACAAGCATTGGCCCTGAAAGTAATCGCGATCGCATCTGTCTTTCCTCTCATTATGGCTCATGGGGAGGGGGAGGAGAGGAGCGCTGGTCAGAAGAAGCCACACAGCTAAAAAAACAAGCAACAAAAAGACGCGAAAGTGATCGCGATCGCGGTGAAAGCGAAAGTGATCGCGATGATGTGCTCTGTGCTAAGCACGCAAGGGATGCGCGCGCAGTACTGGTTGGAGAGGCGGAGCGAGGCGCGCGCGATTGTGCACGTAACCGCAAGCTGGTGGCCGGCAAAAGCCTTTGGGAGCACTTTCAAAACCCGCTTACTAAATGTCTCGCAGAGCAGCGCATGCGCGCTGGCTCAGGCGAGACCTAAAAAGGTACGTAACCGTCTGTGGGCAGAGTGCACTTGCCCATCCCTGGGGGACAAAGTAGCCCTCAAACACTACATTGATGACCAGATGGCTACTTTCTTGGGGAAATATGTACGGGACCCCAAAAAGGGATCTACAGATCCTGGTGGGCTTTCCAGGATAACATTTTAGACCTAGCAGGGCCCTTAACCCACATTTTGGATATGGTAGAGGATGCCAAAGTATCAGGGAGTCTTATATCTCCTGAAGTCCTGTATGGACTTCAGGAGATACTGTATGGAAATATGTACGGGACCCCAAAAAGGGATCTACAGATCCTGGTGGGCTTTCCAGGATAACATTTTAGACCTAGCAGGGCCCTTAACCCACATTTTGGATATGGTAGAGGATGCCAAAGCATCAGGGAGTCTTACATCTCCTGAAGTCCTATCCAGCTGGGCCCAGCAGGCCATCCTCCTCCTAAGGGAACACAAATTGCGCCAACTCCATGGAGAAGCGCCATTCGCTTCTCATAAAGATTGACCCCATGTTGGGTGATCAGGCCCCATTGCCCAAGGGGGTTTGCTTGGGGACCAATTAATTTGCAAACAAGGCAAGTTCATCCAGACTTTTAATTCCCTTGACAAAGTGCAAGCTTCTATAAGACGCATTTTTACCCCTTGGGTTTTCTCCAGGGCTGGCAGTGGTAGTGGGCGCTCAGCCGGCCGCATTCAACACCCAGCTTCCACCAGGGGACAAGACAACAAGAAGAGGCGATACCAGGGCATCTCCTAGTTCGGGACCTTCTATCCCACTTGGGGATACCCCACCACAGTGGTGCAAGAGGAGGACGATGTGGAGGCCACTCCTTGAGAAACAATTCAGGTGAGTGTTCAACCCTTCACACAGCGACCCTCCACAATTGGCAGACCCTCATATCCGATGCCTGGGCTCTCCAAACAATACAGGGGTTCCAATTAGAGTATTATGGATCCCCTACCAGGTAAGAACCCTGATTCCCCTAGTTTTCTCATTGACTCACACCACCCTAGTGGATACAGAAGTCCGGCACTTGCTCCACAAAGGAGCAGTGGTGAGGACGTCCTCGCACCCCAGCGGTTTCCCAAGCAACCTCTTCATGGTAGGCAAGAGGGATGAGTGTCAGAAACCGGTAATCAGCTTGAAGGAATTCAATGAATGGTTGGTTTACCAGCATTTCAAGATGGAGGGAATCCATCTTCTAAGGGATCTTTTCCTCCCCAATGATTGGATGGCACGCCTGGACCTCAAGGACGACTATCTCATAGTCCTGGTATTTCCTACTCACCGCCATTTCCTGCAGTTTCAATGGGAGGGGAGACGTTTAAATTCAGCACCCTTCCCTTTGATCTGTCTTCTGCCCCTTGGTGTTTCACTAAGGTGATGGTCCTGGTTGTAGAATTCCTCAGAGCCCAGGGCATTCACCTCATTATCTACCTGGACGACATCCTCCTAATGGATCAGTGCCCTTGAAGTCTCTTGCGACATCAACAGACGGCAGTCTCGCTTCTGGAATCTCTGGGTTTCATAACAAACCAACAGAAGTCGGCTCTGGTTCCGTCCCAGTCACTAGTGTTTCTGGGTTTCGTTATAGACTCAGTCCGGGCCACCCTAGTCTTCCATCTCGGAACATGACCAAAATCAGACACGAGATCTGCCGTCTATCGTCCCAACCATCCACCTCCCTTCATCAGATAGCACGAGTGGTAGGTCTACTGTCTTCCTCGATCCAGGCCATCTTCCCGGAACCCCTACAATATCAGGTCCTCCAAAGGTTAAAGGCCTCTAATCTCAAGAAAGGACTAACATACTCTCAGGTGATTCCCCTTATCAGAGGATGCCCAAGAAGAGATCCAATGGTGGCTGCCTCACATGGAGGCCTGGAATGTCCGAGCGATTTTTGGCTCCCTTCCAAGCATAGTCATAGATTCAGATGCCAGTGGTACGTGCTGGAGAGCAAATTGTGGGGAGGTATCCACTTGAGGAAGGTGGTCCACACAAAAAGGTCCATGCACATCAACTGCCTGGATCTCCCAGCGCATTTGTCGTAGTCCGCTGTTGGACCAAGGATCGGGCACAGTGCTGTGTGCTCCTCAAGATGGACAACGTAGTGGTAGCCCATTACATAAACCATCTCGTAGGGACTTGTTCCAAGGTTCAGGCAGACCTGGCCTGCAATTTCTGCAACTACTGCCTGCAGAAGCAGATCTTGGTAATGGTGGAATATCTCCCAGGAGTAGCCAACCGGGTAGCCGATTGGCAATCCCATCATCTCAGGAACAAGAGCCGATGGCATCTACATCCGCCGATCTTCCAGATGCTTTGCACACAGTGGGGCCCATCACTGTAGATCTTTTTGCATCTTGCCCGGACCGTCTGCTCCTGAGATACTTCAGCTGGCACCCAGACCCTGAAGCAGCAGCCACAGACGTGTTTCTCCATGATTGGCACCTGCAACTGAGTTATGCCTTCCCTCCGTTCGTGATGATCATGCGCCTCTCAGCCCAGGTCAGGCATCAAACGACCGAAATCGTTTTAGTAACACTGACTCAGAGATCACAAACTTGTTACTGGTTCTTCTAGAACTTTCTTGGGATTCTCCAATCCTTCTACTCCTGTTTCCAGGTCTTCTTTGAGATCCGGATGACAATCCCCACCCTCTAGTCCTGGAGGGGGTACTGTCTCTCATGACATGGAGAATCACAGGGAACGCTGGAAAGTCCAAGGGCTTTCGAGACACACTGCATTGCTCCTCTCCAAGGAATGGGCAGACATCATGGTCAAATGCTATAGATCGGCATGGTCTAGATAGATGGGCTGGTGTGGTACACGCAGCCTGAATCCCATGGGGACGGAGATTGTCCACATTCTGAACTTCCTTGTCTCCTTGGCTTCGGAGGGCCTGGCATATCAAACCATCAACACTTTCAGATAGGCTATTTCAGCAGGCCATTTGCAGGTGGGTGACCACCCAGTGGGAGAACACCTGTTGATGTGTAAACTCTTCAAAGTTATTCGCCTTTCCCTCTCTCCAGAACCGAAGTGTCCATTCCATGGGAGGTTAACAAGGTCCTCAATCTGTTCCTGTCCTGGTCAGCAAACAGATACCCAACACACAAGGAACTCTCTGCTAAATTGGCCCCTCTTCTCTGCTTAATATCGTGCAGACTTGGCCCCGATGTCAGAGGGCTGGCTATAACAGGTAGAGTATTTACCCCAAAAGGGCTCTCTTTCCATATTTCAAGACGTACGAAATGTAGCTCCTGCCTGGTTACTTACCCTTTTTCTCCAGATTCCCCAAACTGTGTGTGGTGAGGTGTATAAAGGCCTATGAGGCAATGACGGCAGATGCCCACCCCCATGGAGACCGACAATTATTGATTGCATTAATTAAAACGTTCAGGGCGGTCTCCTCTCATCCTTTAGCCCGATGGTTCCGGTGGGCCATGTAGGAAGCTAGCATTGATACCACAAGGTTCAGGGCATATCCTGCCAGAGGGTCAATGGCTTCTTAGGTGTTCTCCCTTGGGGCTTGCCTGGAGGATATCCTCAATGCAGCGGACTGGTCATCAGACTCCTCCTTTAAGAGGTTCTATTTTAAGCCAGTCCCCAACATTGCTTCGCTGGTTATAGGTAAGCTTTAAACCAGCGTAATCCTCACCTCCGGTCCTGACATAAAATGAAAAATTTCATAACAGAAGGTTTCAATTCTATTAAGGACATGGAGGCAAGGGTTAACCCGCCTGCATGGCTTCTCTCTGCCTTTGAGTGGGATACAAGCTTGTCATTAGGGTGAGTATGTACTTTTCCTTCTCTCGAAGCTTCATGGTGTCGATTATTGACAGTGTTCGATGCAAGTTTATTGACTGATGTGATTAGTGAGTTTTCAGGGATCAAGTTTAATACATATGAGTTTCACTTCGTCTTAGGATCTGAAGGGTCAACGCAAGAGTAAGGATGCTACTCGCCATCTGCATTTGCAGGAAGAAAGAGGAGGTAGCAACAGAGTCTTGGGCTATGGAGGGTCCATGGGGACATCTGATTGGACGTTTTTGTTTATTTGAACTTCGACTTTTTTGCTTGGGTTTATGGGAAATGAAGTCTTGTTAATGTTTTAACAATGGCTGCTATTTAATAAAACGAAGAAAGATAAGCATAATCCTTGCATCCATGTCCTTAATAGAATTGAAACTTTCCGTTACGATCGGTAGGACATTTTTTCATTCTTTCTCATGACTTTAGTGGCATTAATGTGTATTTCTGGTCCAAGACAAGGGCCTGGGTGGTCTTGTAGGCTCAGTTATCCTCAAAGGACTATAGGCCTTCTTAGGACTCGCAACCGCAAATAATGAATCTATAACAGCGAACTAAGAAGTTGCTAATAGGGAATTGCAAATATTGAATGTCGCACAAACTGTATTTGATGACAGTGTAACCAGAAAATAAGTTTCGTTGACCACATTGCTTATATTTACTTTGGACAGCAGACATCTTAGTGGAGCAGAAAAAAGTGAAGATAAGATATTTTAATATGTCCAGCCAGGAGCAAACAGTGGAGCAGAAAAGAGTGAAGATAAGATATTTTAATATGTCCAGCCAGGAGCAAACAGTGGAGCAGAAAAGAGTGAAGATAAGATATTTTAATATGTCCAGCCAGGAGCAAACAATAAATAATTAAAGGCGGGGGTGCAAAAGAAAACATATGTTTCAGACTTGGAGCTGCACCTTCTTGTGGAAGAATGTGTTTCTAACAATGATATAACTGTTTGCCAAAACTACTTTACCAGTGCACAAGTAAAAAAATATTGGTTGGGCATACAGGAGCAGATTCATGCTGTGGTGTGTCATCAAACGCACCACTGATGACACCCGCAAGTGCTGGCAATACTTATGTTCTCATGCCAAGAAAGCTGGCACAGAGAATCTCTGTGGATAGCCTTACTGGAAGTGGCTCTTCATCTGTCCTCCCAGCGAATCCGACGGAGGAAAAGATTTAAAGCACCTTTTAACCCGAAACCGTGTTCGGAGTTACAGACATTGGAAGTTCTAATGTTCCTCCTTCATGTACAGGTTAGAAATTAACCTTTTTTAATGAACGTACATATACATCTGTTTTTCAATCATAGCAATGTTCATAGCAATGTTCCAACATATATTTAAAAGCAAAATAATTTAGATATTTTGTTGAAAATTAAATATTAACTTGAATGCAATTATTTTTATAACTACAAACCCGTAATGAATTTAAAATGAGGTACATGGTTCGTTTCTTTAATTGCATTTATTCTACATAGCAATATATGTTTGAAGTTAAAAAATATATTGAACATAAAAATACTTACATTAAAGTAGTTGTTAGCGACTTATGTTTGCAGGATCCTTCCTTCTAATGCTCTGTTTGCATCGTAATCTTGATACGATGACAAGGGAGTGGTATGTCTTCCTCATCACTAGTGTCATCCATTGGTTCTAATGAAAGTTCCTTTCGTGTTGCTATATGATGCAACATCGCAAAACATGCCACTATTTTACATGACATGCCTGGTGCATACTTCAGTGCTCCGCCACACTTGTGTAAACAACAGAAATATCCTTTGAGCAATCCAACTATCTGTTTTATTACAGACCTTGTGTTTTTTTGTATGCTATGCTATATCTTCTCTCCCTTAGGATTTATATATGGTGCCATTATCCATGGGTGAATAGCATATGCAATGTCACATAAAATATGAAATTGCTTGTAAAGCATTATGCAAATTAAAAAATATAAATATATTGATGGATGACTGGCTTACCTAAAAGAAAGCAAGTAGGTAATATTTTATTTGCAGATGAATTCAAATCATTGCAATTTACATAAAATGTCTGGGCAAGAAAACATTTACAAGTTAAAATAATTGATTCATTATTAAGATTTCATCACTTTACAAAAATACGGTAGTCTAAAAGAGGTGATAGTCCATCAAGTGCTCTAAGAATTTTGACGACGAGGGTTTTTTATTTAGCAATAAGAAGAAATTGACGCTCGGTTCAACTGGCAGCTAAAAGAAAGCCATGTCCAAGTTGTCCTGTTGCCAGCTGGCTGTAAAGACCACAGGGCAGAATATATGAGTCATGGGCGCTGCCAGGCTAGCGTGCTATAAGTCTGTAAGGCTGGCTTCTCTACTGAATCCACGCTCTTGGGAGTCACTGAAGTTATTCGCCAATGTGTGGATAAGGGAGAGACCGTGGCACTTATTTTATTAGACTTGAGTGCCGCGTTCGACACTGTATCCCACAAGATTCTTCTACAAACCTTAAACTCAAGGGGCATTGTCGGATCAGCTCTCAAGTGGTTGTCTAGTTTTTTGTCCAATAGGACTTTCCAGGTCTTTTCCCCTACGGCTAACTCTAAGATTCATTCTTCCCCGTATGGCGTACCTCAGGGCTCTATACTTAGCCCATTACTTTTCAACATCTATGTTAGCCCCCTGGCTTCTATTGCGGAGGAGGCTGGGCTGACCATATACTCATATGCGGATGACACCCAGCTTATTTTCTCCTTGTCTTCCAAGGAGACTTCCAACATATCCTCTCTCCAGGTTGGGCTACAAAAGATAGCTGGATGGATGCATACAAATAGATTGAAACTAAACGGAGGGAAAACGGAACTCCTTATCTTTGGAAACAAAACTCTTTGGGGTCCCCAGCATTGGCCACCTCAGATGGGTGATCTCCCCAACCCTACACAATCTGTTCGTAACCTTGGTATAATTATTGACGACCAATTGTCTATGAAACAGCAAGTAGTTAAGGTTGTTTCAACCTGTTTTACAATTTTAAAATGGCTAAAAAAAAATCTTTGGATGCTCCCTTTACCCACGCAAAAAACTGTTATTCAGGCCTTGATCGTGTCCAGATTGGACTACGGCAATGTCCTGTATTTGGGTGTGAGTAAGGAAGTGACCCGTAAGCTGCAAGTGGTCCAAAATTCTGCGGCCAGACTACTATGTCAGCTACCCAGAATGGCCTCCATCTCAGGTCCTCTCCGTGATCTTCACTGGCTTAAGATAGAAAATCGTTCAAAATTCAAAGCCCTCTGCTATATGCATAGGATCAAAATGAATTTAGCACCACATTATCTTAGTGCTTTGGTGCATCCTTACCTTCCCTCTAGACTTCTGCGATCCTCTAACCAATTAAAATTTCAAGTTCCTAAGATCAAACGAGTACGCATGGGCGGACGGTCTTTTGCCTACTTAGCTCCTTCTTTATGGAACTCTCTTCCATTTCAATTACGCCAGGAAACCATCTATCATAAATTTCGTAAGGATTTAAAAACGTGGTTATTCAACCACTAGAGCATGTTCTTTTCTTTAGCGCGGGTCCGTAGGCGCCGGAAACCTCCGGGTAGCTGTGCGCCATATACATTTAATTTAATAATAATAATAGTGACACACTCACTACACACACTTCATATATATTTAAGGAGTGTTAATTTTTCCTATTTCCAAATAGAAATTTGTTCTTGATGGTGGACAAATTGCAATGTGTGTGCCATTGACACAGCCCACTACATGTGGAAACTGTGCAGTACAGAAACCAGTGTCCTCCCCTTGGTGTCCTGAAGCTCTTCTCATGCATAAAGGAAACACTACGTAAGTATTTATATTAAGCAACACAGCTTCAGGAAAACTCCTAAATAGCCTATAGAGTGCACTCTGCGCAATTCCTCCTGCCTCTACCACAAAAGCTTTATAGCTCTGACACCAAAAGATGTAACAGCAGAAGACTGAAATATGTGTTGGAGTTGCCTGGCTTCTATGTGTGTCTCTTTGTAGTAATGGATACTGTTCATCTATTAGAACTAAAATAACATTACTTGTGTCTGTATTTGGTATAAATATCTTCCGCTTTATGCCTACACCTCACCACAGCATATAATGCAGCCATGTAAAAGTAACTGAAGCATTCTCGGTCCCTTTCTATACATTGAACCTGTTACCACCTGCTTCAACTTGATGCAAATTTGTGAATTCCACAAAGTCCTTTCTGTGACTATTCACTAATTGCAAATGTTTTGAACAAAAGAACAGTGAAACACTATTAGAAATTTGCAAATCCCTAACCGCGATTTGCTCATTGGTAATATCGCAAAATAAGGAATCAGTAAAAAGAAATCCTTAAAATGTTAGCTTTCGTACATATGGTGGCACCATTTTAGCATCTGCAAACCAGTTTGTGACAGCTTTGCGAATTGCTATTTGCTGAAACATAAAGCCCCAAATGTTTAGAAGTTTCCAGAAGCAGGTCAGCTTGGTGTTTGCATGACAGGAGAGCAGAAACAGAAGCGGTGATGAAGAGTAACTTTGAAACATTTTCTTTCAAAATTGTTTTAAATGTTTTCTTTAATGTGTCTTTTCTACTTCAATGATTGAACCAGAGCTGATTTTCTTGCCTGGTGGGTGAGGCAATCACAGTTTCTCGGTGGGGCTCTTTTTGGCTCGAATTGCAATGTGCCTCGTCTCCAGGATGCCCGCTGTGTGTGTCTGACTTAGAGCATATAGTGGTTCTCACAGTTATCAAAATGTTTGCTTTCAAATAGATCAGCCTTACTGAGCATCACGCTGTGGATATGACAGATCACATTGTGAAGGGACCCTTAGAAAAAATTACAAACGTGTACAGAAAGATGTCGTGCTTTGTACTGTGATGGGCAAAGTAGCTCTCATAAAACATTAAAGGTTGAGCTAGCCTCGAGATATTCTAAATACCTAAAATACAATTATAAAATAAAGAAAATAGCTTTCGTTTACAACATTGATCTAGGAAAAGGTAATTTAAAAGATTTTATTTAAAACAAACAATGTGGCTTTTCCACACCCTCTAAACAGAAGGCACAATTAGCATGAGTGAGGTACATGAACTCATTGATTATTCCATTTTTTGTGGATTTAGCATAGAAATGCCATTCTAACTATGTACTTGTCAGGTTGTAAAACTCAGGGGTATATTCACAAGAACGTGTGATAACTACCGCAAGAGTAGCGTAACGCAACTTCCAATAACGCAGCCTATCGCGGGAAAATAACCCTGTGTCAATTTGGAATTCACAACAAGGCGGTAGCATGCGATAGTCACCAGATAACGCGTCAAATGTCAGCGTGAAAATCAATGCCACGCCGAAAAAATGCGAAACGCTAGAAATCATGCGATGAGGCCAATCGCGGTACAAAAAGTAGCGAAAAGCTGCCTCAGGCCTGCAAATCCCACGCGTCTGGCGGGAAATTGCACCATAAAAACCACAGACACAACACACCAGAAACAAGCCAAAGCACGTAGCAACATGGATGCCCCCTGACCCAGCGCAGAGGCCAACGCGAAGCCCACAACCCCCACAGACCACCAGCAAGGAACAACTGGGTCCGGGAAGGCCAAGGAGAAAAGGGAGAGGAAGACGGGGGGCAGACCGCAGGAAAACAAGACCAGCGCCACGGAGGTGACAGAACACTACCAGCAACTGACCCACAAGCAGACCACCTGGAATGCAGTCGGAGTGCCCAGGAGGCCAATCCAGGAGGCCAAGAGGCGCCGGCAGGACGTGACAACCTAAACCAGGTACACACCCGCTGCCAACAGGAAGGCAGCAACGGCGACAGGAGGTGGCAGTCCTGCGCCACAGGAGGAGCTGGAGGAAACCCAGGCAACAGTCATCAGTGTGGAGACGGTGCAAGGAGTAGGGAGTACGGACACAGCTCGAGAGGACCTGACACAACATCAACAGGGTGAGGATCCAACAGGGACTGGGGGGACGGGGGGTGATGGGCACAATGCCACACATGCACAATGAGGTGTAGCACACTGCACACCCACAATTACCCAGGGAAATGTCCCCCATCCCCGTGGCACACTGCAGCACACACACATAGCAATCACAGCACATACCATGACAATGTGGCACAAGGTGCAACACTCACTCTGCAGAACAGGGGACACAACTGGGTCCACAAAGGTGCAGAAACAGAACTATCACATTGGACAGAGCAGGGAACTGTGAGATGCATATCTACCCCTACAACCCCACATCAGCCATGTAGGCCAAATGTACACTGTCCCAACTCAAATAGCCACCACCGCCCAAACAGTCACAATGTACATTGTCACACAGTCTGCATGTCGACAAGAACAACGCGCCAACACAATGCCAACATGCACCTCCCCTTCACAATGCAGAGGGACAAACAACACTTCCAGCAGGTCAGAACAGACAACCCATCAGTGATGCCCGAGACAGAACACCACACCCCCGACACCCTACAACAGCCCACGGACATCCCACACAACCCACCACCAGGACCAGGGCAGACAAGCTACTCAGAGAAGAAACCAGCCCCTGCAACAGACCACACAGCATGAAGCACCCGCAATCACGGCTGCCTCACAACACTTCACCGACCCACACATGGCACCCCAATGCCAGGTGGCAGAACGCCAAAAGGAGGTGGCCCAACAGGTGAGGGTGTTGCCGAACCCATGGAATGCGAACTAGAACACATACGTGGGTGTCCAATACCCTTCAGGGACCACCTACACCCCACAAAGGAGACCCACACTTCCATAGAGACACATGCAGATGCACATACCCAGTACAGAACCACGCCCAGGGGCACGCACATATCAGTCACACACCCACGTTGGCTCTGCGTACGACGGTACAGTCCACTCCCCTTACGAATTGAGTGGGTGACGACAAAGCAACATGTCCAGGTTCTTCCTCGCTGCCTGCGGTGACATGTCTGCGTCCGCTGTACACAGCACAATGTGATGTCGTAGGGCCCAGGGCCCCCATGCATACAACAAGACCACAGGGACACATGCACATATCATGTTGAACTGGCTACGGGCACGTGCGCCCGGCCCCTTTATTGGCAGGTCCACATGTACAGTGACGCCTGTGCTGGATGTGTGTGGGGTGAGTATAAGCCAGCCCACACAGAGTGCTTGGTGCTGCCAACAACCTGAACAGTGGACACCAGTGTAATGGAAACAGAAAACACCAGCATAACAGAGTCAACTGCAGAGCAACATGGAGGGATCCGGAGTAAGGACAGAGGTCACCCAATATTCAGTCAGGACATTCCGTGAGTTGCAGTGCACTGAGGCAGGGGCACTAGAGAAGAGCGTGCTCATGTGAAGAAATTGCTAGGATTGTGTCCCTTCGGGTTAGTTCCGATGCAGATGCAGTGGGGTGTGTTACACCTGCATCAACTTCCTCATCAACGTCCCAGGTCTCCCACACTGCCTGAGGTGACAGTTGCATCCGCAGTCCTCAGCGCAATACCCAATATTAGATCCGGGTGTGTATCTTGACTACCACCACCAGTCTGCATTCCTGCCTTGGGGCTGTTGCCTCCTGCCCTCCCATTGACTGTGCCTTCTCCCCTCCGCACACTTGACACATCCTCCTCATCATGGTCCCAGGTCTTCCCCACTGCATGAGGTGACATTGCTGCGCAACCTCACAACAGCACAAAACTCAATCAGTAACGGACAATGGCTTGCGGTGCACTGAGTCACTGGCACCTGGAGTGCTGAGCAGGGTATCAGGCCGATGGTGGCATCCACGACAGGTCTGAGCAACTCCGTAGGTCTGTCAGGACCACCGTTTTGACTCTGGCAGATGGCGGTTGGAGGTGGTCCTTGCCGTGGTGGCGTGTGCCTCCTGCGGTGATGCGACGTCCGGGCCAGTCAAGACTCAATGCTATGTGTGGGCCCTGGTGGCCCGCAGTTGAAGCCGGAGGATGCGGACAGCGCAGGGCCACAGACACATGGCGTTGATGACCCCAAGACCATCGCTACAGAGGCCATTCAATGTCTCAGAAGAAGGGGTCCCAGGCCTGAGCAGCACAGAGTTAGTGGCCCCGGATGCACTGCGGCAGGCACAGGCACCCAGCCACGGGACGGTGACTTGCGGTGCAGTCAGATGGGCCATGCGACCTGAGCCGGTCCCCATCAATGTCCGAGGTGTATGTTGCGGAGGGTTTCGGGGGACAGTGGAAGGTGTCCTCCAGGGCATGATGCGGAAGGTCTGATGTTATCTGGAAGCAGCAAATGGAGGAGTGGAAAGCGCAACCCTCGTTTTCACCAACAATTCGGTATCAGCTACATGAGGATGAAAACTAGCCCCTAGTCCATATACTCAAACGCCACCAATGTGCGACCAGTGAGTGTCCATTAATGTCGGGGAACACACTTAGTGGCACAGGTGCTGTGAGGGGATGCAGTCTGCGAAGATGCCGGTACACAGATGTGAACTCCAACATTACCAAATCAAGACTCTGTGACCTACTGGACCGCAGTGTAGGCCGGAGGCAGCGGTCAGCATGGGCCCACAGACATGTGTTGTGTGCTTGTGATGCATTTGTTTGCTTCACTGATAGCAGGGTGTTTAGTGATATCACCCCTGCAGTAAACATCTGGTCACTGCCATTTATGACTCAGGACACAGCTTCACACATGGGACCTACTGGACCGCAGTGTAGGCCGGAGGCAGCGGTCAGCAGTGGCCCACAACCACGTGTCGTTGGGTCGCGAGGCACAGAGTTAGTGACACAGTGGCAGTTGTCGGTAGTGTTCAATCACCTCCGTAACGATGATCCTGTTCCCTCCGGACTGCAATGCGTCATCTTCTTACGCCTCTCCGTGCGTGCGATGAAATGTATTCTGCCTTTTGAATTACCGATGTTCAGTTCCAAATCTGTGATCCCACTCGTGCGCAGCGTAGGCCGAGGGCAGTAGTCTGCGTAGGCCGACAGACACTTGTGGTTGTGATGCCATGCACAGACTTGTTGCCACCACATCGAAGGGTGTATAGTGAATTAATCTCTTCCTTAAATAATGTTCACTGCCATGGTGTAATCAAGACTCAGTTCCAAATGTGTGACCTACCTGACCGTGGTGTAGGCCTGAGGCAGCGGTCAGCACGGCCCATTCACCCAGTGTCGCCGGCATATGTTGGATGGCCCCACCGGCCTGCATAGTTCAGGTTCAGTGGCACCACGTGTAGCCGGCAGGCGTTGAACAGGGTTAGTGGCACCACGTGTAGCCGGCTGGCGTTGAACAGGGTTAGTGGCACCACGTGTAGCCGGCTGGCAATGATCAGGGTTAGTGGCACCACGTGTCGCAAGATGCCCATATGGAACTATGCCTCACTGATCGGGGGTCTGGTGCTGTGGCCGCTGGCCCGGATTTGGGGTCACTGCCATTCATGACTCAGGACACAGTTTGCAAAACACACAAGATGATGGACGGAATGCTGCACATTGGCAAACATTCACCCCGAGTCACAGATCTGGGTTTAATCCATCGTTATTTTGCTTCACCACGCCACCCCAGTTCAGACATAGCCATATGCAAATCAGTCTTGACCCTGTGCCTCATGGGAACAGTCCAGACCGAACTGCCAAGCCATGTCTTCCCTGGACCGGAATCAAGCATCCTAGGACCGGTTTCAGGCTATCAGCCTTCATCAGGCAGGATAGCTTGACTCCAGTGGCGTAGTGAGCACGGGACCCACGTCTGGGCATACCCTTCCCACATAGGGTGAAATGCAAAACACACAAGATGATGGACGGAATGCTGCACATTCGCAAACATTCACCCCCAGTCACAGATCTGGGTTTAATCCATCGTTATTTTGCTTCACCACGCCACCCCAGTTCAGACATAGCCATATGCAAATCAGTCTTGACCCTGTGCCTCATGGGAACAGTCCAGACCGAACTGCCAAGCCATGTCTTCCCTGGACCGGAATCAAGCATCCTAGGACCGGTTTCAGGCTATCAGCCTTCATCAGCCAGGATAGCTTGACTCCAGTGGCGTAGTGAGCACGGGACCCACGTCTGGGCATACCCTTCCCACATAGGGCGAAATGCAAAACACACAAGATGATGGACGGAATGCTGCACATTGGCAAACATTCACCCCCAGTCACAGATCTGGGTTTAATCCATCGTTATTTTGCTTCACCACGCCACCCCAGTTCAGACATAGCCATATGCAAATCAGTCTTGACCCTGTGCCTCATGGGAATAGTCCAGACCGAACTGCCAAGCCATGTCTTCCCTGGACCGGAATCAAGCATCCTAGGACCGGTTTCAGGCTATCAGCCTTCATCAGCCAGGATAGCTTGACTCCAGTGGCGTAGTGAGCACGGGACCCACGTCTGGGCATACCCTTCCCACATAGGGCGAAATGCAAAACACACACGTTGCACATATGGGACCTACTGGTCCGAAGAGTAGGCCTAAGGCGGCAGTGGAATACGTCAACGAGAAAGGAATAAAGCGGGCCTGTGTCGTGGAGGCCGTGATAGTCTGAGGTGGCTACCAAGGTTGCGGAACTCGGGCTTGGAGCTTGCGCAGGCATGTGGTGGGCCCTCCTTGACACACGCCTGTGTCGGCGGGTGATCAGTGTGGCCTGGCTGCGCAGGAGCGGGCCTGACGGGTTCATGGTCCAGCGTGCCGGGGTCCGGCAGGCGCACAGCATTGCTGGCAACTCTGCTCACGGGGACGGCGTCGGCCTCGTGGCGGGGTGGGAGATGCCGCACTGGCAGAGACGTGGGTCTTTCCGGAAGAGGACCACGCCCAGGCCTACGTGCTTTTTATTCACACCCCTACGCTGGCGTGGCATAGGCCGGGTCATCCCACTCCGGTGGTGCTTAGGGGGCGTAACAGGCAACATTTCTGCGAGGTCCCCCACTGGCTGGGGTGACATGGTTGCGTCCACTGTCCACTACACTCCATACACCAGCGGTGTATGTCGCCATGGATAGGGGTGTGTTCTGCATACTGCGGTGTGTCCAGCACATCTCCGCCGCCATGGCATTGTGTACTTTCCCAATCATGGTTCTACTGCATCCTTCACACATGCCTGGTTGCCACCTCTCCACACATTCGGCTATTATGTGGCTGTGGTGCCATGCCGTTGCTGGCTCATGTTCAGGGCTTGCCCATGTGAACATTGTGAGTTGTTCTGTCGTGTCTGGTGGGTGGGCATGTTGTTGTGCCTGTTGTATGTGATTTTGTGACGTGTGCATTGCCAGAGTTGTGAGTTGCATGGTTGTGGAGTTGAGGTGTGTGGGGTGTTCATTTGGATATTGCCAAGGGGCTGTGCATTTCCCTTGTTGCCATCCTGGGAACGCTGGTTGATGATGGAATGTCGGAGGATGAAGGTATCATGCACACTGGCTGTGTATTTGAAGGCGACATTGTTGGGGGTTCCACGGTGTTCTGTTATTGCCTGCACATTGATGTGAGACGTGTGCTTCCTGTTGCGGTGATTGTGTTCTGTGTCACCAGGGGGCACAGGTAGTACATGTGTGCTGTGTTTTGCCCCCAACACGTGTGTGCATCCTGCTTGGGCGTATGGTCCTTGCTTGGTCTCCAGCAGATCCTGCGCATTGTGTTGTACGTATGGGGACTGGGGTGCCAGGGTGATGGTGATGTCCAGGACAGGTGTGGGGGACTTGGCTGTGGCTGGCTGTGAGACTCCTCCGTCTCTGGTGGGTGTTGGTTGGGGGTCCCAGGGGCCAACAGGTGCAGCCAAGCCAGCAGCTTTGTGTGGGGTGGGATGTTGGTTGTCCGCTGTGTTGGTGCTGTAGGCCTGTTAGGCGATGGTCAGGATGCGTAGGATGTTTATCACTTTCAGCCTATAGTGGACGGTGACATTGTCAGATGTTGGGTCTGTGAGGCTGGTAAGCTTCCTGGGGGTCCGCTGTCTTTGTCTGCGTTGCGTCTGTGTTGGTCCGTGGGGGTGTTCCGGGTGTGGGTTGTGGTCCTGGGGTGGTGGCTGTGGGTGTTGTGGCCCTCTTGGGTGTCCGGGCCGCATGATGAGTGGCTCCATGGCATCTGTTGCCCTTCGGTTGTGGCCCTGGGCTGTGCTCCCTTTTGTGGTGCTGGCTGCCGTCCGACTTTACACCAGGTCAGAGCAGGTGTAGATTTCCTGGTGCTAATGCGCCTTATCGCCTGTTTCGTGTTTTTATCGCAAATGTGGCTGGTCGTTGTGAATGTTGAGGTGTGATGTTGTCTCGGCTTTTGGCATGGGAACGCCCACTCTGCATCTCATTAGCGATAGTTGCGCGGGTCCTTTGTGGCGATGTTTTTTGCGGCTGCTATCGCGGGTAAACTGGTGCTGTGGGCTGTTGACACCGGCTTGTGAATGCGGAGGTAAATTTATCACGACTTTGGCTGCGATAAAGTGCTGTTAATTCGGCAATAGCTCCTTGTGAATATGCCCCTGAGTGATTAACACTGCTTTTTAAGAGATTTGCAAAGTGGTAAACTGTCGAAATGAGGAAAATCTGGAAAAAGAGAGCCATGCGTGACAGCTGGACTATGGCTCTAAGCACTCCACTCACCAGCCCTGATTTACTGGCTCGAAACAAGCAGCAAACTTCACATTTCTCACTGCTGGAAGTCCCAGTACGTCGACCATTTGGTGGCAAGTGTTGTGTTTCTCCTATGTCACTCAGTGCCGGCAAGGAATATAATACCCTAGAGCCAGATGTCCCACAGAATTTCAAGCTGCAGAGAATGGGATGGCTGTATTGCCAAACTTTGCCTCGGGTTTGGAAACTATGTCAGTTTTTACGAAGAGTGAAGATTCTCTACTTCATACTCAAATCTAGCGATCTAGGACTATGCAAAGATTTTCTGAGTTTTCCATTTTCACTTTTCATATGGTTGCACAAATTTCTCTGTTTTCACTTGCAAGTGGAAAGGTTTTTTATTCGCCTAGCAAGACTGTTTTCTCCCAACCAAGTCAATTGATGAGTGATTCATGTCTTTATGTGCTGGAAGATGTATGCCATATTTTCTTCTGAAAGTTCACGTTTTGCATAGTTTTTCTATGCATAAGCATTGTGTAGGAGAACACTGCTTTCTGTGCTCATGTCTTCTGCAGACTATTTTTTAGTTTTAAGCAAGTCTATATATGCAGTATGAATTGTCACGAAGGTCATGATTTTTATGTGGATGTCCCAAAGAGGAAATCTTTGCAACCTCCTTGAAGATGCAAAGTTATCCATAGGTCTTTTCTAAGGTTTGGTTCAGTCTGTAAGTTAATAGGTGAATAAGTGGGTAACTGAATAGCTTGTTGAATGTGTTTATGCAGTTGTGATTGAAGGATGATTAGCTGGAGAGTGGATGAACTGGTGGGTGATTGAGTCAATGAGTAAGTAAGTGGATACATGAATGCATTGTTAGTTTGAGAGTTATTAGATTTCTGAGGAGTTTAGTGGTTTTGGCAAGTGAGTGAGTAGGTGGGCTCATCACTTCAATTTTTCCCCATGACCATTTTCCCTAACTTACTACTTTTATTCTTAGTGTGAAAGAAAGGTTTTGGAATGTAAGGTGAAGATTGTACAATAGGAGTCAAAATAGCAGCCCATGATCATTGTCCACCTAAATGCATTCTTTCGTGTAGGTGTTTCAAGGGTTTGGCAATTTTCTTAATCTCTCCAGCAGAGATCCTTACATTTTTGCTAGATCACAAAACATTCAGCCAAACACAGATTTGTTAGCAAATGCAATTTTGTACCCTTACATTCATGCAAGGAGTGGACAATATGATCCTTGAAGTTTTGAATGGTTTTTTATCCCCCACATTCAGAAGTTCACCCTTTAACAATCTGTCTAATGGATAGTTCTCCTGAGAGCCTCGTGGTGCAAGAAACAGCAGGACCAACCCCAACAATTTCCTACCACTCCCCTTGGTATGGAATCAAAGCATGTGGAGACATTCGGTAAATGCCTCTTCTCATCTGCCAGTTTGGCCCTACGGTCCATTGATGCTTCCGCTTGCTAGGCAGCTACACTTATGCCCTCTGGGACTCGGTTGCAGAAGTGCTTCAAGGTATTCCTGAAGACCTTTGCCTTGTTCTGTCACAGCTCATTCAGAATGGTTGTGATGCGGTCAAGTTCACATTTCATTGTGGCTTGTCACCACCAACTCCATCAGGCGAGCTACAGGCACCAGTGTTGCCATTGGTCGCCATGCATAGCTACGATCAACTGGGATTTTAGGTGATGTCCAGTCCTCCCTGATAGGAGTTCCCTGCTCGGGGACAAGATTGATTCAGCCCTTGAATGTTTCAAGGAGAGTAGGGCTATAGCTCACTCCCTGGGTCTTTCTACCCAGCCTCATCAACAGTACTTACAGCATTCATTTTCTGGCTCTGAATGAGGCATTCCTTACTGCCAGCCCATCCCTCACCAGCAGGGAACCCATCCGTTTCATGGGAGAGGCAGTGGTGCCCACCACGTGCCACTCAGTCTGCCACCCATCCTGCAGCGCCACCCACCAAGCATCTTTAATGTACCCTTACAGGGTCACAGCCACTGAGTGAGAGACAGAATCCACCGATTTTATCTGGGTTGGAAGGAGATCACATCAGACAAGTGGGTACTTTAAATTGTCTGAAAAGGTTATGCCCTACCCTTCCTTTCACCATCGCCCTACCTCCCACTGTCACCTCAACGACAGACGGAGGACCATCCCTCTATTTTACTGCAGGAACTGCAAGCCTTTTTGGCCAAACGGGCTTTCAGAGGGTGCCAGTGCAAGAAAGAAGGTGTGTTTGTAATTCCTGCTACTTTCCGGTGCCCAAGAAGGACAACAGTCTTTGGCCTATTCTTGACCTGCACCCTCTCAATGCCTTTCTCTTGAAGGAGAAATCCAAATGCTCTCCCTAGCCCAGGTCTTGTCTGCTGTCAACCCGGGATACTTGATGGTGCAATGGATCTGGAGGACGTCTATTTCCATATTCCCATCCTGCCAGCCCATTGGCACTACCTGAGCATTTTTAGTTTGCTGTGCACGCCTTTAGTCTCGCCAGAGCCCTCAGGTGTTCATGAAAATGATGGCAGTGGTGACAGCACACCATCAGAGATCTGGGGTGCCAGTCTTCTCCTAATACAACGACTGGCTGTTGAAGTTGGGCTCGCCCCAGGCAGTCATCAACCACCTCACGACTATGGCGAACCTCTTGTCATCTTTGGGGTTCACTATCAACATGCCAAAGTCACACCTGACTCCTTCTCAGACGCTCGTCCTTCATCAGAGCCATTCTGGACACAGTTCAGTTTTGTGCCTTTCCTCCAAGAAAGAGAGTTCGGTACATTCAGGCTAAGATCTTGATCTTTCAGCCTCAGTCCTGGATTTTAGTGAGCTCAACTCTGAAGCTGCTGGGACTGATGGCCTCCTGCATCATGCTGGTCGAGCACACCACATTGTGTATGGGGTCTCTGCATTGGGATCTGAAATCCCAGTGGCCCTGACTTCAAGGGAACCTCTCCAACCATGTTCAGATTTTGGAGGAGAATGTAAAAGATCTGTAGTGGTGGTAGCTGAACTGCTATTGGGTCAGTAGTAGACCCCTCTCTCTTTCCCACACAGAGCTGACAGTGGTGACCGATGTATCACTTCTGGGATGGGGTGGCCATTTGGGAGAGGTAGAGATCAGAGGCCTCTGGTCTCAACTGGACTCCTGACTCCACATCAACTCTTCTGGAGATGAGTGCCACCTGCTTGGTGCTGAAAGCCCTCCCGCTGATCTTCAAAGGCATGCTGGTGCAGATGCTCATGGACAACACCACTGCCATGTGGTACTACAACACACAGGGTGGGGTTGGGCCACAGACCCTGTGACAGGAGGCCTTGCACCTCTGGAAATGGCTGGACCACAAAGGAATCTTCCTGATGGTGAACCACCTGGCAGGATCTTTAAATGCCAGGGTGGACAAGTTCAGCCTTCGACACCTAGTGTATAATGAGTGCCAATTACAACTGAAGGTGGAGCAAGGACTCTTTCGTGTATGAGGAGAAATGTGGCCTTATCTCTTCTTCATTGCCAAGAACAAGCAATGTCAGCACTTCTGCACTTTTTAATTTCCAAGGCGTCTCTCACTCCTGGTTGTGTTTCTCCTCGAGTGGAACTTGGGACCCTTGATGCTTTTTTGCCAATAGCACTCCTGCCCCGAGTTCTCAAGATCATCAGAACAGACGGGCTCAAGTCATCCTAGTGGCTTTGGATTGGGCATGAGAGTTTGGTATCCAGAACTCCTGTGCTTAAGCGTATGTCCTCTGATCAGACTGCCGCTCCGGGGGACACCCTGTCAGAGCAATGGGGCAGGGTTCTGCACCCGGGCATCGCAACCTCCACCTTCATGTGTGGAGATCGAGCGGTGACAGCTGAACCCCTTTGGCCTCCCCAGGAGGTGGTTGATATCATCTTGGCAGCTAGGTGTCCCTTGATGAAAACTGTATATGACTGCCATTGAGACACATTTTTGGTTTGGTGTGGCACTCGCCAGGTTGACCCCCTCTGGGCCAAACTGTCTGATGTTTTATTGTTTATTCTGTCTCTCGCTTGGCAAGGCTTTGCTCTAGGCACAGTTGAGGGTTATCTTTCAGCCGTCTCTGCTTTCTTAAAGTTGCTGGATCATCCATCCTTGTTTAAATAACGAGATGTGATGTGATTTCAGAAAGGGCTTCAACTTCTGTTTTCCCCTTTTGCATTTGTGATGTCCCAACGGGACATCAATTTTATCCTTACTAATTTAATATGTACTCCATTTGAGTCGTTCCATAGCTGTCCTTTGCAGCTTCTCACATTTAAGATTGTGCTCCTGATTGTCATCACCTGTGCACGGTGTGTGAGTGAGCTTCAGGCCCTGTGTGTTCATCCATTATTCACCACCTTCCTCCCCGACAAGCTGCTTCCGTGGACTAGAGCCTCCTTTCTACTGAAGCTTGTGATGCTATTCCACTCAGTCAAACCATCACCCTGCCAGCATTCTATGCTCCATCTCATCCCTCTAAGTAGGGGGAAAGACTACCTCGATTTGACGCCAAAAGAGCACTGGGTTTCAACATCGATCCTACCAAAGAACACTGGGTGGACAGTCATCTCTTTTGAGGTTTGCTGGAGTAAAAAAGCAATGCTGTACAGAAGTGTACCATCTTACCCTGGAACATGCTCTGCATTAAAACCTGCTATGAATTGGAGAAGAAGCAGCCTCCGGAAGGCTTGCGTGCCCATTCCACCAGGTCAAGGCTGCCACTATTGCGTTAGCAAATGGAGTTCCTGTCCTAGACATCCACCAGGCAGCTACATGGGCATTCCTCCATAAGTTCATGAGGCACCACTGTCTGGACAGTCAGGTTTGGCAATAGGGGCATTTTGCCCGCGCACTCCTGCAGAACTTTCTAGTTTGAGTCTATTCACATACCCACCTCCAAATAAGTGCTACTTTGGTACCTATTCAAAAGGTGAGGAATCTGTAGCTAGAAGTCTTTAAGAGAAGAACAAGTTACTGCACACTGCTATAACAATTTGCTGTTGGGGCTCCAGATTTGGAGGCATGGACAGTCTCGAAAGCAACTCACATCAGCATGTGGGAGTGGTGCCTTTATAGGCCCCACATGTCACTTCCGGAGCGGAATGACATCAGTGTGGAGTCGCATAGTGCCACGTTCTGGTTTGCAGAGGTACTACAAAAAAGTTTCCGGATCCAGTCTGAAGCCTGTGAAATATTTAAAATGTGAAGCATCTGTGCCTAGGTAGAGACTCTACCTGAAGGTGAGTAACTTGTTCATAACTTGTTCATCATGACTAATCTAGGCTATCCAATGCAATAGGCCATCAAATGATTAATTTATAATTTGCCCCATGATAATTAACTCAGACAAATTTGCTAATTTGCATAATCCCTTTTGCTTGATTCATGACACTTAACGCAACTCATTAATTCTGTGACCATGATATTCACCCCACCAAACGCCCCCAAAAACACATTTCATATACTTTATGCCATGCTCTGACATGCTGTTATGTAAAACCACAGCATGTTTGTGCCTGTCACAGGTTTCTGAATTATCACAACCATATCCATAGATCTGCAAATCTAATATAGTGGAACAGCAAACAAATGTTCAGATGGCTTGAGCCATTCAGATGTGTCATCTTAAAGCATTTTGTGAACCTATGTTCAATTTAGGCATGGGTAATTCTCAGTGTATGATTATAAGTATAAATTCACAAACCTGATTCTAGTTCCAAATCACAAAGCAGTTTGCATACCTAAGATGAATATAGGTATACAACAAAGTCTATTTCAAGGGTCAAATTCTCAATTCTGATTCAAAGAATCAGGATTGGTTGAAATTTAACCTTCCACAAGACTGTTGTGAATTTGGAAATTCAAGCAATATGACGGAGTTTCAACATTTGAAAATTTACACCTGTGTTGGGACAGAAAAGTCCTCTGCATGGTTATGGACATGTACCTGCCCTGACTGCCCACCTGTACTGATAACTGGATCCCTAATGCTGATTTCTGTTGTCATAGGCAAGCACGGATCATGCATGTGCACCGTAACATAGACCTGTCTCACAGAGTGCGCAGTCTTGTTGGACTGGGAGGTGGACCCAAAGTGCTACCCTCATAGTGATGGAAGGCTACTGCCTTCACCAAGAGTTAAGCAGCATGAGTGCGGTGGTGGCAGCATAACGTGCAGTGATCAGTAGGAGGGAACAGGTCCTTTTTAACCTGTGGCACTGGAGTGAGACCTACAGGCTCACTCACCTTTTCAAAGTTCTGCTGCTGTGTGCTTAACTTAACCTTGGCGTACATTAGTTACATGTAGAGTGCTGTGCAGCACAGGAGTGGTAACTGCACTGGATGTATGTGTGCCTGGGAATGTTACAATGCAGGGATAGAGCAGTGCTGTGCTGTACATGCATGGTGAGTGCATGTACTAGGTGTATGTAGACCAGAGAGGAATACATTACATGAGAGATGATAGTTCAGCGCGTATGCAATGAAAGCATATGCTGGGTGTATGTATGCTTGCAAAAAGTACAAAACATAAATAGTTAAGTGTTTTGCAGTGTGCACATGGGGAATGTGTGTACAAGCAGTGTGTGTGTTTGCATGTAACCCACCATGGCACAATACAGAAAGGCTACAGTACTGAGCAGTGTCCATAGAGCGATTGTGTGTGTTGAAAGTATGTGTGTCTGGGATGGCACAATATAGGAAGGTAACAGTACTAGACAGTGTGTATGCTGTGTACCTACACTGAGTAAAAGTGTTCCTGTAATGATACATTACATGGAGGACTCGAGGATCCATTTGTGAAGCCCAGGCCTGCCTGAAGAACACACAAAGAGTAGAAGACTCCCCCAGACAGATTTGTGTATTTTTGCATGCCTGTGAGCTGGGTGGGACACACTGGAGAAGGAAGTGAGAGACAACCCCTGTACCATTCAAATGGTGCTCTTTGATTCAGTGAGAGACCACAAGGAAGGGGCCTGGACACATCTCAGGAAGCAGATGGCGCTGGTAAGGTTATCATAAATAGTAGGTCTGGGAGCCCAAGATTAACCTTTTGATGCACATATCACCATGGCTGACATCCAGGTGTGAACTCTAGTTATTCCAGTGGCCTATGTTGTGAGACTATCAGATTCAGAGTCTCTCCTGCTATGACAGACATCCTTTCAAGAGAAAAAAGAGAGAAGAAAAGTGTGCACCCCAACAAAAAGCTACAAAGGCCCAGAACCTAAATCACATTTGGTGTCTGGAAATGGACTATAAGAAGTGGAGGTTTAGAACCCAAACATTTGTGATCTACCAAACAGTAAGATGGGCTGTGTGAGATGAAGAAGCTCGGCAAGACTTCTGGCTGTGACTAGGACTGGCTGCCAAGGCCTGCTAATTGCCCTGCTGGGTGAGGGTACATCAACCGGGGAAACGAAGACAACATGCTCTGGAGCCCGGAGCACCAGCGCTGCCTGCTTGCCAAGACCAGTGCTCCCTGGGAGGAAGAAGAGTGTATTGAAGGGAGTGTGGTCCAGTGGGGAGCTCTGTCAAGGGGACTACTAGTACGAGGTGTTATGAGACAGCTGCTGCACCAAATGAATTGTTGCCCAAGTACAGAATAAGGTCTGCAACTCCCGCATGTCAGACGAGGGCTGCTGTGAAGGTAGCCATGAGCGAAGTGCTGTGCGGGGAGTATGAAGTCTGTACTGCACTGTTGTGGCAGTCCCTAATGTCAGGAGGGGTGCCGTGGAAATGAACACTGCCAACAAGTGCCGAGACCATTGCCGGGCCTAGAGGCGACCCTGCATGCTAGGAGGAGCCACCGTGGTCTGAACTGCTGTGCAGGAATGGCCGATGCCTTGTGTGCAAGTATCATGCCAACCTCGTATGCCAGGAGGAACTGCCAATACTAAGTAACTTTGGGAGTGTGGGCCACTGCCCATGAACTGAAGTGCTACCCGTGGGTCGAAATCAAGCATCGTGGAATTGCCCCCACAGCCTCTACCATGGACAGAGGCGGAAGCCATGAGTGCATCAACCTCACTGGGACCAAATCTGGAGCCCCCTCACCCAGTGGGGAGCACTGAACTTACCTTGGAAGAGGAAGCACCAGAGCACCTCTGATCACTTATAGAGTCGGCCGCGCAAGCTCACTAAAGGCACGCGTGCCGGATGCTGCTGCACCTCCCCATACAGCTTGACTCGACTGAGCATGACTGGAGCATCAGGAGTGCACGGGGTTGGGTTACCGGCTGAGATGCGGAATGCTTCCTCGCTGCTGCAGCAGGCAAGACTTGGTACGGGCCTACAAGGACCCAGGGGATTCGCCACTATAGCCTCTGCAGCACTAAAGACAATTTTGAGTACTTTCTAAGTGTCGGAGTGTCTAGCGAGCATTTCCTGGATGTGGCCACCAGTGAATGGAGCATAACCCCGAACATAGTACGAGAAGCAGGTGGGACAGGGATTTGCCATTGAAACACTAGTGCCTCAACCACAGGGGTATTGTGTTACTGTTTATGAGTGTTGTATCACTTCTTTGAATGCGTAGAGTTAGGAATAAAATACTTTTGAATATGAAAATAAGTATTTGACTGGACATTGATATATTGACATTGCTGAGCGCTCTTTGAGTTATGAGTCGTGTTCACTAAACTGTATTTACACTTCACCCCCAACCCACTGAGAGAGCCTCTGACTGCAAACCAAAGCTACCACTGAGAGTCAAGCGCAGAAGGGGTACTTGGCCCAGTTGCTTGGAATCCATTGTAAATTGGGCCATAGTACATTGGGAGTAAAAGGCTTCAACCACCAGGGTTGCATGCCCATGGTCCTCTGAAAGGAGTTCCGACAGCCCTCTGGTTTTGAGCACAAAAACATGCTTGTACCTAAATTAGGTTTACAACCTGTGCAGAAATATCACACTGTTTCCTCACCCAAATTTCTCAAGGTAAAACGTATTAGAATTTGTGCAGGGAGAATACTGCACATTATGAATGGCCAAGTTCAGAGCAAAGGAACTGTGGTATTACTACAGTTACACCTATCTTGATGTGCAAAACATGGAATGGGAAGGTAATGCCTGGTAAGTAGCAGACCCAGCAGCAATGGTATTCAGTGAGTGCGGTATTAACCACTAAAATAATGGGCAAATCGTAATAAAGGCCATATGAGGTGCTTTGTGGGCTTTTCCTCCGGTAAAAATAGGTGAACGCCCACAATTTTTTATTTTTATGTGCATTCACATGCTCTTAGGGGCAGATTTACAACTTCTGGCGCATCCCTGCAAATCAGCAGGGATGCGCCAGAATAGTTGCGACACGCAATTCTCTCCTTGCGCCACCACGGATGCGCCGCATTTACAATGCGGCGCACCGTGGCGCAAGGAAAGGCCGATGCGTGTCGCATCCTGTGGCGCAAGGGCGGCGCATTGCTGGAGTCGTGTCGCAAGCGCGACGCAACTCCAGCAATGCTCGTGGGCTGCCCATACCTAACGTGGTGCGCCACTCCTTACGCCTGCTTGAAGCAGGCGTAAGGATTCGTCGCAGCGCAGTCGGAAAAGTGACTCAGTGAAATCTTGTAGATTTCACTGCGTCACCTTTACGAGGCTTTCCTTCGACGGAACGCCCACCCTGCGGAGGAACGCCCACATGAAACCTGACGCAGGTTTCATGTGGCGCAGGGCTTTACAACGTGACGCATCTCCCTAGATGCGTCACGTTGTAAATAATGCGCAACGTGGCGCATGGTTTACGTCGCCGCTGCGTCACAAAAGTGACGCAACGGCGGCGCAAAAGTGGCGCAAGGGGCTTGTAAATCTGCCCCTAAGTTTCTTGCTCTGAAAAGAGCTATTAAAGGAAGGATGTGTTTTTTACAGGGAAGGAATGAAGAAGGAACCTCCTTTTCTTTAATAGAAGAATTAGCAAAGGACGTTTCTCTGTAGGAAAAAGTTGTTTGCCAATTAGAAGCAGAAAAGTCACGTGCAAACCCACACACACCCGTCCAATTCAGGCATGTAGAATATCTGCATACATAAACTTCACAGGTATGAGCACTTCAAGGAATCTGCGGCTGGTGTAGATTGACTAGAGTGCTCCCAGGAACATCTGTGAATCCCTAATAAGTCAAGACATTTTTGGAGTTGGCAAAGCTGTGCTGCCAAAATTTCCTTTTAAGATAGAACACTGATCTAGCGAGTCGGTGTATCTGAGAGAGGAGACAGAGACCGTGCAAGAGCCAGAGACAGATAAAGAAAGTGAGGGAGCAAACCAGAAATAAAACACATAGGGAGAGAGATGCAAAGTACAAAGAGAGAGAGATATACACAGAGAAAGATAAGTAAGGAGGGAAAGAGAGGGATCGAAAGAGACATGGAAAGAAAAGGGGGCAGAAAAACAAAGAAAGAGATGAGTACAGTTCAGTTAGGTAAATCTAAGGTACCTAATAAAAGCCACCAAATAAATATTGGTAATTTTTACATATGACAAAAGACAACAACATTGATGTGACTCATGTGTCACGTAACATGATCATCGAGTAGCTTTACAAAGCTCCGAGTCATTTCTGTCTCTTGTGATTGTTTTACGAGTTGGACGGTTTGGTAGAGTGCAAACTCTGCACTTGTTGTAAATACCTGAACTGTGAAGAAACATACCCCACTCCTCAGCCGTATGCAATTATGAATTAATCCGCACCAAATGAGGAATAACTATGCAGTCTCGTTTTTCTAGGTCAAATTACTCATAGAATTGATGCTCTATCTGATTGAAGCGGGGACCTGCTAAAGTGCACCCACGACTCCAGCCTTGGTCCTTCCATTCAATGGCAAGGGAATGTTTGAGAAGGACAAGTGTCCTGTGGATGGTGCCAGAAATCATGCCCTGCTCTGTTCAACCTGCTTAACTGTTGAACCACATTCCACAAGTCCCTAAACCAGAACCAAGACAGAGGCACTTCAAATTAAATCTTTTGGGCCTATTTGTGGGAAAACCAAGAAGGGTTAAAAGGGTTTTAGGCAGTGTGGTGGTGTCTGTCTACAACTGTTAGGAAAAAAAGGGAAAAAGCATTGGGACTTGTGAGTCTGCTTGTTGTGTGGAGGTAGTCAGTGCTTAATCTAAGTCAGTGGTTGCAAGTGGGACCCACCAGCGCTTAATTTTGGGGACCAACACTTATTTTTTCTCATCAGACTTTGACCTAGGACAGGAGAAAAAAAGCAGAAAAGGGGGCAAGCAGAAGTAAGAGAAAGATCGGAAAACAGTGACAAAGAAAGAAAGAAGGAATAAAAAAAGAAGCTGAAAGAGTGAGGTAAAGAGGCAGGGAGGGTCTCTTGGTGGATGAAAGAGGCATGGATTGGATCTATAGTATGCAGCATTGGTATTCAGCACCCTAAACCTTCAATAGCACCTGTGCGGGCACCAGCACTTATTATTTTATACATTAAACACTTGGGGTAGTTTTCTTCATGACTGCTTCCAAAATAAAAGAGTGCAGAGAAATATATTTTTAGAACAATAGTCATTAAATCTCAATGAAAGCAACGATACCTTGATAATTTCTACTTCCTGTTTTACTCTCAACAATTGTAAAATTATTGAAGCCCTAGGATTATATGTTCTGCCTAACCACCCTCCAACCACTCCTTGCGCTCCATCACCATAGCTGCTGAATATACTGGGAAGTGGACACGGATAAAAACAGATACTACACCTTTCTAGTCACATTAATTTTTCCAACTTACACTGCATATTAGTTTTGTATTCTTCAAATGTGTAAATCAGAATTTTTATGCATTTATATATCTAGATCGAAATATACATATAAAGACATTACATACAATGCCACATGTGAACATTTCAAGCAAAAGTATTTGTGTGTGTGTGTGTATACACACACACGTATGCAGGGGCGCACATTGGGCAACAGATACAACTGATGTGGCCCGCTACAAAGACTATAGATATATATATATATATATATGGTATCCACAATCCTGAACCCGATCAGATCTCGATCCCAAAGCAGGTACGGACCACAGATGTGGAGAACAAATTCTTCTTTATTTAATGCAGATTTTTAAAGTGCCAGTGCAAAGTCATTTAAAAAGCAAGTGCCCAGCCTGACGCGTTTCGACTGCCCAACGGCAGTCTTGATCACATGACACGCTGGACCTATCAATGTGTATATATAGTGAACATTTAAAAAGCACATGATACAATTTATCCAATTAGTTTAAAGACAAAGTGCAAACATAGAGAGAGGCCCACTGACTCGACCTCTATATGTCGAAATTGAACACCTCATGTATACTTATTTGTAATACACAGTTCATAAATAACAGCATAGTGCTCCTAATTATTCGGTGTCAAGCTGGAGGATTGTCAACATACGGATTTACAATTAATCCATAAAAAAAAAAACATTTATAGCATAGTGCTATTATTTGAATTCTGTTGGCTTGAGTCACCCATGAAAGATATAAATAACAATATCTGGCCTCAAAATATGTTGAAACTAGCACTATCAAAATTAGTCTCTCTGATCACTAAATGATATATAACAATGTGCAAAATGTGCAAAAAAGTGCTACCGTGAAAGTGCAAAGTTACAAAGTTACAAAGTTAAATATATACATAGCAGCTTTATTTACAGATGTCCCCTAGATCATCTCGTTGTTTTAATCTCTTAATCAGTTTTATGCATTTGCATACGATCATGTCCCAATCTCCGGACTTAACAGTTAGATGTATCTAATGAAAAAAGATATACACAATTTGTAAATCATGACAACTCACATTTTACATAGATAGCAGCAACAACCTTCTAAATGTCATAGCTGTATGTATCACTATCCCTGATGTGGGGAAATGTCCCGATTTGCTAATGTCAACCTGGTATTCTAATGGAAATAACCGGCAAGAGTCCCGTACAACCCAATAAAACCGAGGAAACCTCAGGTAAAATCAAGTAAAATCGAAATTCCACCGGATAAAACCATCAACCTACCCGTTCACATAGGGTATACAAAGATAAAACATAAATATAGCAGCCATTAATCTTAAAATGCATATACTAATATAAATATTCAATATTAAGAAAACATCTCAGGACTCAAAAACCGGCAATATCCTCCACCACAACCAGTTAAAATCTAGGTGAACCCAGACTAAAACCCGGTCAAAGAGAAGAAATAAAACCCATTTAAAAGCCACTCTGAGATCCATCATTAATATGTTACTGTCTTCAATTTTTTATAAAAAGTTGTGCAAATCATCACTGTTGTTGAGGCCATTCGGCATTTTGGTATCAAGTAGCATAATGAACTCTGATTCTACTTGTCTCAGTCTTTTTCTCTATTGCCCCCTCTGATGTTCTTGGGCACTGAGCTGATAACATAATATCTAAGATCATTAAGATTGTTCTTATGTACAAGTTTGAGATGCCGTGCCACAGGGTAATTGGGATCAGAATTAACCACTGCTCTAAGGTGTTGCAATATCCTATTAAAAACTTGCAGTTTTGTACTACCCACATACAGTAGGTGGCAAGTGCATTCTAAGATGTATATAGCATAATCCGTTCTGCAAGTATAATGTCCTTGTATTTTAACTGGTTCTGGACTAAAAGCAGTGACATATTCTGAAACATTTTTTCCAAATTTGCATGCACGGCATGAACTGCATTTAAAGAACCCTGATCTTGCTGATAGCCAGGTATTAGAAACTATAACTTCAGGGCTATTTCTTACAAGTGCATCCCTCATTGAGGGCGCCCTTCTAAATGTTAGACTTGGAAGTTTTGGCAAGATTCGTGACATTCTTATGTCTGACCGAATGATCGGCCAATTTTTATATAGAATCTTGCGGACCTGTCTCTCCTGCCTACAAAAATTGGTTATCAGTCTTATGTTGTTAACTGATTCAACAGTAATGGTGTCAGTATCATCTTCGGTTTGCCTAGATGATATTGGGATCTCAGATATTGCAGTCAGATAATTATCATTATTAGCACTATTTGCCTTGTCACAAGCTTTTTCAAATCCATGGCTTTGTATCCTCTATTTAAAAATCTTTCAAAGGCTTCAGTCTGGCATTTTTTAAGGTCAGCATCATGACTGCAAATACGTTTAATTCTTAAGAATTCTTCATAGGGAATACTTCGTATAAGGTGTTGGGGATGTGAACTATTGGCATGGAGCACAGAGTTTCCAGCTGTTGACTTCCTGTGCAGCCTAGTATGAATTTTGTTTTCTCTTATATAGATTTCCAGATCCAAAAATTGTACCTTTTCATTGCTCATGTCTGATGTGAACTTAACATTCAGTGCATTAACATTTAGAACATCTACAAAACTCTTCGCTGTTTCAGGGGAACCTTTCCAAATCAGACAAACGTCGTCAATGAATCTCCACCAGTGGAGAACATGCTGGTCAAAAATATCTTTGTGAGTGGTCATCAGGACATGCTCCTCCCACCAGCCCACGTGTAAACACGCGTAGCTAGGGGAGAAGCATGCCCCCATGGCCACTCCACGTAGCTGTTGGAATATTTCCTTGTTGAATAGGAAGTAATTGTGGGTCAAACACATCTCTATCATTTTAACCAACATCTTATTATGTTCGTACATGTGTGTACTTCTTTTCTCCAAATAATAGCGAATTGCATTCATACCATCACTATGGTGAATACTGGTGTATAACGAACTAATGTCCATCACTATTTAAAGACAGTCTTCCTCCCATGTAACTGTTTTGAGTTTAGTTAAAAAGTGTCCAGTGTCCCTGATGAATGATGGCAAATTTTCTACAAATTCGTGCAAAAAATGATCTACATATTTTGACATAGCCTCCAATAAGCTTTTCTGTGCCGAAATAATCGGTCTGCCAGGAACTGGTACCACATTTTTGTGCACTTTCGGGATAAAGTACAAAAAGGGAGTCATAGGATGATCATTTTTCAGAAAACTGTATTCATTTTTAGATAGCAAGCCAACACGCTTCCACTGTGCCAACTCACTGAAGACGTATTCTTTATTTTGTCTTAATTCCTGGAAGTTAGCTTTCCTATAACAGTTAGTATCGTTGAGATGCAACCAAGCTTCTTCCATGTACATAACTCTTGGCCACAGAACAATGTTCCCGCCTTTGTCTGCTTTGTTAATAATAACTTCAGTATGCTCTTGTAGTTTGCGAATGAGTTTTGTATTTTGAATTTTAGAATGTTTTCGCTGTCTATTTTGTTGCATAACAACACAGTTCAATTTCTTCAGATCCTCGACCATACAATTGCTAAATACGTCGATTGCATCCCTTGGCATCATTGGGATGAAGGTGGATGGAGGTCTGAATGGGCTGGTAGTTGGCGTGTTACAAATAATGCCTGCTTCAAACAGATTTTCCTGTGTCGAATTTCCAGGTATGTCATTTAAATCGGCCAAAGATTGTGCTGCTAAGAGAGTGCCAACATCCGCAGCTTGAAGATTGGAACACATTCCCTGTGCAGATCTACTTAGTGATGCAATAATCGCAGCATTTCTTAATTGGAAATGTTTTCTTAATTTGAGCTTGCGAATAAATTTAAAAACATCTACTCTTGTTTGTGTATACTTAAAACAGTTCGTGGGACAATATGACAGACCCAGGGCCAATAATTGTTTTTCTGCTATCGACAACGTACTGTCTGATAAATTAATCATAGTATTATCAACAGTATCATTTGGTACCTGATTTCTTTTTTGTTGTTGAAGCTCTTCTTGCCTCTTCCTCTGAAGTTTGAGTTTCCGCCTCTGTTTCCTCCGTTGGTTCCTTCTGGTCCTTGTTTCTGCGCTTGATTGCGCGGTCTTAGAGTTTGCCGGCGGTCCTCTACTAAAAAAGAAAGCTCCTCTCCTGGTGCGAAATTAATCGGTACTTGAGGTGCCCTTTGTCCTACACCATCATCAGATTCAATGCTGCTGTCTACACTGCTAATTCCCGCAGAGAAAAAATTACCATTCGCTTGCGCGCCCGATGTAGCCGCGTTATTCTTGCTTCCTTCATTTGTTAACGTACGGCGCTTTATATCATCAAATTTCCTTGAAAATGTAAAAACGCGTCCAGTCTCATAATCGCGTTTATCTCTTGCGAATTTATAGATTTTTCTTTCTTTTATAGTTTCCTCATGCTTTTTCAGCCTTGCTGTTATATCTTCCCGTCCTTTTTTAATTTGTTCTTTTTGTTCATTATTTTCTAACAACGCATTGATGTCTTCTATTTCCTTAAGAATTCCAACTCGGTCAATCTCGGCGTATTTAAACAATATCGATACCATGTTCATCGATGCATCTAAATTATTAGTTGCCCACTCCTTCAACATCATGGGATTTGGGTTTTCAAAGGAAGGTGCAATCATCACCCTTAGACCACGTGGAACTCTTCCGACTTCTTTATACTTCTCTAATGATTTCTTTTCCCACCATTTCGTCATTTCTGTCCGGTGGAGTTTCTCTAGTTTTTTCAATAAGGTTTTAGCATCATTGTTAATATTCAAATTATTGGTCTGGTCAACACGTATTGTCTCAACTTCTGAGATATTAGAGAATAGGGCATCTGCTGCTGCTTCGCGGTCCTTAAGCGCGTCTGCTGTTGATAACATTGCGTACACCAAATCTGCATTCAATCTTGATATTCACCAAACGTTTCTTCCGCTCGGTTTACTTAAATCACTCCACTATCCCTTCTACCCGCAATATTTACTGTTTTAGCCGACAGAGCTGCTCACCATTCGAAACAACGGTTTCCGGTACCGTCAGCGTCCTCCGACTCCTCAGGACCTTCTGTTGAATCCTCTTGGCAAAACACCGCTCCGACTTCCAGCATCAATCTGCGGGGGCTGGCTTCAACGATACCCTTTCCGGGTTACACCACAAATCACTTCCGTGATACCGGCTGTTTGCCGGCCAGCCGCAACATAGAGGGAGGGTCCGTAAAACGAAGATAGCCGTGCTCCGTTCCAATCATACGGTATCCACAATCCTGAACCCGATCAGATCTTGATCCCAAAGCAGGTACGGACCACAGATGTGGAGAACAAATTCTTCTTTATTTATTACAGATTTTTAAAGTGCCAGTGCAAAGGCCCACTGACTTGACCTCTATATGTCGAAATTGAACACCTCATGTATACTTATTTGTAATATACAGTTCATAAATAAGAGCATAGTGCTCCTAATTATTCAGTGTCAAGCTGGAGGATTGTCAGCATACGGATTTACAATTAATACATAAAAAAATTTTTTTATAGCATAGTGCTATTATTTGAATTCTGTTGGCTTGAGTCACCCATGAAAGATATAAATAACAAAATCTGGCCTCAAAATATGTTGAAACAAGCACTATCAAAATTAGTCTCTCTGATCACTAAATGATATATAACAATGTGCAAAATGTGCAAAATAGTGCTACCGTGAAAGTGCAAAGTTACAAAGTTACAAAGTTAAATATATACATAGCAGCTTTATTTACAGATGTCCCCTAGATCATCTCGTTGTTTTAATCTCTTAATCAGTTTTATGCATTTGCATACGATCATGTCCCAATCTCCGGACTTAACAGTTAGATGTATCTAATGAAAAAAGATATACACAATTTGTAAATCATGACAACTCACATTTTACATAGATAGCAGCAACAACCTTCTAAATGTCATATCTGTATGTATCACTATCCCTGATGTGGGGAAATGTCCCGATTTGCTAATGTCAACCTGGTATTCTAATGGAAATAACCGGCAAGAGTCCCGTACAACCCAATAAAACCGAGGAAACCTCAGGTAAAATCAAGTAAAATCGAAATTCCACCGGATAAAACCATCAACCTACCTTTTCACACAGGGTATACAAAGATAAAACATAAATATAGCAGCCATTAATCTTAAAATGCATATACTAATCTAAATATTCAATATTAAGAAAACATCTCAGGACTCAAAAACCGGCAATATCCTCCACCACAAACAGTTAAAATCTAGGTGAACACCGACTAAAACCCGGTCAAAGAGAAGAAATAAAACCCATTTAAAAGCCACTCTGAGATCCATCATTAATATGTTACTGTCTTCAATTTTTTATAAAAAGTTGTGCAAATCATCACTGTTGTTGAGGCCATTCGGCATTTTGGTATCAAGTAGCATAATGAACTCTGATTCTACTTGTCTCACACACACGTATGCAGGGTGCGCACATTGGGCAACAGATACAACTGATGTGGCCCGCTACAAAGACTATATATATATATATATATATATATATATATATATATATATATATATATATATATATATATGTGTATATATATATACATACATATGATCATGTGATCAAGGCCTGCAAAGGCCGAAATGCGTCATGGCGGCAGAGCGCACTAACGAATAAAGATAAAATTGCACAAAGAAAGTGGAGTCCGTTCCTGCTTCTGGTTCCAATGTTCAGGGAATTGTAAAGAAAAAAGGATTTGGTGTTAATATGTATATATATATATATATCGCTGACTTCGTCTCTAAAAATCCAATTCCAAGGACAGACGAACACGGACCCAAAGTTCCTTGTGCAAAAACAGTTTATTATCTATTTGCCCTGCATCTCCACCAACATATATATATACAAAGGTTACAGGGACGTTATAGATAGGAAATATAATTTAAAAAACCTTAGAAATCCACTGAAAAAAAGGTTACAGGAATGTTATAGTTAGGCTGATATTTGCCTCATACAAAACCAGAGAAATTCAGCAGTTACATTTAGCTGAGCTAACCATAACGTATGCCCCGCAATGCACTGCTTATGGCCTCACATATTACATCACTCATGACATGGTCAGTGACATCTCAAATGACATCTCTGATGACATCACTGATGACATCTCAAATGATATCACTGATGGCATCACTAATTACATCACTGATGACATCATCCAGTGGTTGTGAGTGTTTTCTAAAAGTTACTGAGTGTTAAACATAAACACTAAGGTAAGTGGCTGTGGTAGTTCCTATATGGGTGGGTGAGTGGATGTTTAAGTGTTGTATCCAAGAGTGAGTGTGTATGTGAGAAACTATATACATGGGTGAGTGGGTGAGCAGGTTTTTGTGTGTGTGAGCTTGTGGGTGTATGAGTAAGTGAGTGGCTATGTGAGTATCTGTATGGGTGAGTGAGTTGGTGTGTAAATGGCTGTAATGGTGAATGAGGGGATGAATGAGTGGCTATATGGGTGAGGGTGCGGGTGTGTAAATGGCTGTAAATGGTAATGAGAGAGTGCACAAGTTGATGAATGGGTGACTGAGCAGGTACATAAATGTCTGAATGGGTGAGTGACAGGGTACATAAGTGACTGTATGGGTGCATGAATGGGTGTGAAATTGGGTAAATGGGTGAGTGAGTAACTGGGTGTGTGAGTAGTTGTATGGGTGAGTGAGTGGGTGTGTGAGTAGTTGTATGGGTGAGTGAATAGTATGTGAGTGGCTGTATCGGTGAGTGAGTGTGAGAGAGGTTACATGGGAGAGTTTGTACTTGTCTCAGTGACTGTACAGATTAGTGAGTAGATGTGTTAGTATATCTATGAGTAAGTAAGAGGTTGTGAGTAATTCTATGGGTGATTGACTGTATGGGTGAGGGAGTAAGTATGTGCGTATTTATATAGGTGGCTGATTGAGTATGAGAATGGCTGTATGGCTGTATGAATGGGACTGGATGTGTCAGTGGCTGTATTGGTCAGTGAGTAGGTTCATGAGTGGCTGTATATGTGAGTTAGTGGTTGTGTTAGTTGGATAGCCCTGGCACTTATTTTTTCACAAATTAAGCACTGCATGCACTGCTTTTGACCTCACATATTACATCACACATGACATGTTCAATTACATCATTGATGACATTACTGATAACATCATCCAAACGTTATGACACCATCCAATTTGGTTTTGGCCTCTGAATAATTCTATACATTACAGGTGTGGATAATTTTCTATAGACCTGATTGGGATTATCCACTTAAATACTTCACATGATCCACAGTTTTACGAGAGTTCACAGGTATACATTTACCATTGTAAAGACAATTTTTTCCGGATTTCATGGACTACAACCTGTATTTTATTAAGATAAACTGCACACATTTCTGAGATTCCAGTCATATACAACCTTAGAGCCACAGTTACAAAACCAGTGAGAGATAAACCATTTGTAAGTGGGAAATCCCTATATTCTACATTATTCAACAATCAACAATACCTGTAAACCTTCACTGAATTTCCCATACTGCATAAGTGTCTTCACTACACAGAGTATCCCTGTAGCACTTCATTACAACTATTTAATAAGGCCACATGCCCAAATATTCACCTGTGGATTATCTAATGTGAACAGAAGGTTTGGCCTTTCTTACAGACTTTATGAAAAAGACTTTGGCTTAAAGTTTAATCTAATTTGAAACATACCTCTGCAACCCACATTAGGTGTGCTGAACTTGTATCTATTTTAACAGGAAGTAAGTAACACTGCACCCCAATCTATAGTGATTTGTAAATGGTGCAGCACATAACTTTCAACATGAACAATCATGCTTGCATCAAGGGCTTATGCTATATCTATGCATCAATGATGCCATTGAACATCACATGAGTAATGAAGTAATATACGGGGTCTTAAGTAGTGCATGGTGGGCTGCCAGTTATAGTTAGCTCACTAAATTATAACTTGTGAATTTCAGTGGTATTTTTATTTTGAAACTAAAATGTCACTTTAACCTTAGTTTTTTCAGTGTATATATATATATATATATATATATATATATATATATATTCACTGAAAAACCATAGGTTTCAGGCACGTTATAGTTAGAAATTAGCATTTAAAAAAACTTACAAATTCACTGAAAAAACCATAGGTTTTAGGGACAGTTATAGTTAGTTGGACATTACACTCGTACAAAACCCGTGAAATTCCCCCGTTATAGTTAGTTCAGCTAACTATAACTCGCGCCCCCGCAATGCACTGCTGATGACGTCACATATTACATCACTCATGACATGGTCAGTGACATCACTGATGACATCAATGATGACATCTCAAATGACATCACTGATGACATCATCCAGTGACTGTGTGTTTCTGTAAAGTTTAAATATGTTTAATATATATAGGGAAAGGCGTATTGAAGAATGAGTGTGTGTATAAGTGTCTGAATGGATGATTTAGTAGGTGCGTGACTGACTCTACAAGTGAGTGATTAAACGTATCTTACTGAATGCATGGGTTAGTGACTAAACTGTGTGAATGTCTGTATCCGTCTGTCTGTTGGTGTGTAAGTGGATGCATGGATTTGCGAATAGCTACATGAGTGTCTATATGGGTTATTGATTGGTTCTGTGAGTATCTCTATGGGTGCCTGAGTGTTTGTGTGGGTGGGGTGTGTGTGACTCTGTACATAGATGTGTGAGTGGGTGATTCACTGGGTGCATGATTTGAAGAGTGCGTCTGTGATGGACTGCTTGGGTGGGTGAGTGTGTGTATGGGTGTGTTAGTGAGTGAATGTATATCTCTGTGGTACATGTGTGAGTAACTACATATGTGAAAGGCAGTATATATGTGTGTTGGAGTATATAAATGGCTATAAGTGAGAGTGTGTGATTGTGAGAGTGGCTGTATGGATGAGTATGTACTTGTATCAGTGATTGTATAAGAGCATAAGAATGTGCTAGTATTTGTATGAGTAAGTGAGCTGGGGTGTGTATAACTGTATAGGTGAGTAATTGGCAGTGTGATTAATTATTTGCATGACTGACTAGGTGTGTGAGTACCTCTATGGATGAGTGGTGGTGTGTGAGTGTCTATATAGGTGTATGAGTGCATATGATAGTACCGTACTGAGTGACTGTAAGTATGAGTGACTGTACGGGTGAGTGAGTAGATGTGTGTGTGTAGACCTAAGAATCAGTGAGTGGGTATGTAGTTATTGGTGTTGGAGTGTGTATGGTTTTGAGAATGGAAGTCTGTAATTTAGAGTGGGTTTATCAAAGGTTATATTAGGGTGTGAGAAGATGCATGAAATTATCACATGGATGATGTCATCAGTGATGTCATCAGTGATGTCATTTGAGATGTCATCAGTGATGTCATCAGTGATGTCACTGACCATGTCATGAGTGATGTAATATGTGACGTCATCAGCAGTGCATTGCGGGGCGCGAGTTATAGTTTGCTGAACTAACTATAACGGGGAATTTCACGGGTTTTGTACGAGTGCAATGTCCAACTAACTATAACTGTCCCTAAAACCTATGGTTTTTTCAGTGAATTTGTAAGGTTTTTTAAATGCTAATTTCTAACTATAACGTGTCTGAAACCTATGGTTTTTTCAGTGAATTTCAAAGGTTTTTTAAATGCTAATTCCTAACTATAACATGTCTGAAACCTATGGTTTTTTTCAGTGAATTTCAAAGGTTTTGTAAATGACAATCTTTAAATGTATTAATTGTTATATTTATTTTTTTGATACTGATTTACTACATTTTTTAAAACTATTTATTTTTAGATATTTTATTTTTTAAATACATTGTAATTACATTATACATTACATTACAAAATATACTTTCTCAGAATGAATTACTTTAGTTTAAATACTTTGCAAATAGGCAAAAAAACTTTTAAGTACAGTAGTTACAGTTGTTGCAATGGGCAACACAATTTCAAACACAATGCAACATTGAGCTCAATGTGAATTTCAAGTTAAATGCAATTAGTTACTTTATGGATTACTTTTCTAACCACAGGACTGGATCCTAGATTCAGTCCTGGGACATCTCCTGTAAACAGTTGAGTAAAAGCGTTTTGGTTACAGTAGTGATTGTTAAGGAATATTATTGTATTTTAAAAGTTGACACTTAGAAACTTTTTCACATAGAATCACCAATGTTATCCTATGGGAGGAAATTCACTTAGCAGGTAATTAGTGTTATCGTTACTTTTTCTTACTCAGTGGTGGATCCTGGATCCAGCACTGGTGCATCTCCTGTAAACAGTTGAAAGAATGCGTTTAAGTCATACAGGCGATTTTTAAGGAATATTTGTAGTTTGTGAAAATCGACACTTTGAAACTCTTCTGCTGAAAACCAGACAATGGATTCCTATGGAAGGAAATACAAGTTACTGGTAAGTACGGTTAAAATTACTTTTCCGGATCAGTACTGGGCTCAAAGATGCAGCACTGAGGTCTCTCCTGATAACCGGTGAGTAAATCGGAATTCGTAGTTCGGCTGATTTTAGAGGAATATTTGTATGTTTCAAAAATCGACACTTAGAAACTTTTTCAGCAAAAAGCAGGCAATGATATCCTATATAAGGAAATTCAAGTTACTGGTAAGTACGGTTAAAATTATTTTTCAGGATCAGTACTGGGCTCAAAGATGCAGCACTGAGGTCTCTCCTGATAACAGGTGAGTAAATCGGAATTCGTAGTTCGGCTGATTTTAGAGGAATATTATAAAGTTCCAAAACTCCACACTTAGAAGAATTTCCAAGTGAAACCAGTCAATGTTAGCCTATGGAAGGAAATTCAAGTTACTGGTAAGTACGGTTAAAATTACTTTTCAGGATCAGTACTGGGCTCAAAGATGCAGCACTGAGGTCCCTCCTGATAACAGGTGAGTAAATCGGAACTCGTAGTTCGGCTGATTTTAGAGGAATATTTGCACAATGGTGAAGGAAGGGGGTGGGGCCTGAAGTGACATGTCTGCAAACACGCCCTGTGGCGCGTTTTAAGTTGGAGAATTAATTCCTCCTCAATCCCGAGGGTCCCTAGGGGCCAACTGGCCCACCAGATACCTCCAGTATGCGCCAGAGAGCTGCGTTGCAGAGAGGTGTTCAGAGGCCACGCCCCTTTTTACAACACTCTGCAACGCAGCTCCGTGGCGCTTACTGGAGGTACCTGGTGGGCTAGTTGGCCCCAGGGACCCTCAGGATTGAAGAGGATTTAATTCCCCATCTTAAAACGCGCCACGGGGCCTGTTTGCACACATGTCACCTGAAGCCACGCCCCCTCCCTTCACCACTGTGCAAATGCGCCCCGTGGCGCGTTTTAAGTTGGGGGATTAAGTCCCCTTGCATACTGAGGGTCCCTGGAGTCCAACTAGCCCACCATGTACCTCCAAAAAGTGCCACAGAGCTGCGTTGCAGAGAGGTGTAAAAAGGGGCGTGGCCTCTGTACACCTCTCTGCAACGCAGCCCCCTGGCTAGTTGGCCCCCAGGGACCCCCAGTATTCAAGGGGAATTACTTCCCCTTCTTAAAACGCGCCAGGGGGCGCGTTTGCAGACTGCTGCAGGGAGGGGGCGGGGCCTCCGGCACGATGCCGTCTTATTTTTATTTATTTTTTTGCTTTTTCTGCCCAGGGGTCCTTGTGGGACCCCTGAGCAGACCTAGGGGTCAGGGTGTTTCTACCCTGCCCCCTTTGTGCGTTTGCGCACTTGTTTCTTGTGTTTTTTTTTAATCAGCGGGATCCGCGCACCCTAAGCGCATCCCGCCGATTTAAAAATGCTTTTTCTGCCCAAGGGGTCCTTGTGGGACCCCTGAGCAGACCTAGGGGTCAGGGTGTTTCTACCCTGCCCCCTTTGTGGGTTTTGCGCACTTGTTTCTTGTGCTTTTTTTTTTAATCGGCGGGATCCGCGCAGCCTAAGCGCATCCTGCCGTTTAAAAAAAAAATGCTTTTTCTGCCCAGGGGTCCTTGTGGGACACCTTGAGCAGACCTAGGGGTCAGGGTGTTTCTACCCTGCTCCCTTTGCGCTTTGCGCACTTGTTTCTGTCCCTCGGTTCTACCGAGGGACAAAATGGCTGCCAACACTTCCTGATTTGGAGTGTTGACAGCCACTTGACAGCCAATTAGCATGCAGCTCGTGATCGGGAGGGTACGCGGACCCTACTCGGCCATAGATATATATGTGACTTTACTTTTGATTTTCTCAGGAACTACTGAACGGATTTACACCATTTAAGCAAAAGGCACGACACTGAACCAAGGGCTACCTCTTTGCCAAATTTGGTGTAATTCCGTTCAGCAGTTCGGGCTGTAGCCGCGATGAACGGTTCCTATGGAAAAATGAATGGGGAAAACGCGTTTTGGGACCCCCCTTTTTTCTCGGCTCCCGCTTGACGAATCACCCCGAGACGTTCAGGATAGGAGCGGACCGGAGCGCCCCAACAAGTTGGAAGCTTTCGCGAAGATTCGTCAACCGGCGCCAATGTTATTTCAAATAGAATGTTGCGGATTTCCTATGGAAAATAGGTCCTAACTATAACTATCTACTGGCGACTGATGTCATCAGTGATGTCACTGACCATGTCATGAGTGATGTAATATGTGACATCATCAGCAGTGCATTGCGGGGGCACGAGTTATAGTTAGCTGAACTAACTATAACGGGGAATTTCACGGGTTTTGTACGAGTGAAATGTCCAACTAACTATAACTGTCCCTAAAACCTATGGTTTTTCAGTGAATATATATATATATATATATATCCCCAAGAACGTTTTCCGCCCAAATTGCCGCTCTCTATACAGCGGGTGCCGCAGCTCACGAGGGCGGCCTCGTGTATAATATCAGCAAAACAGTTTGGATGATGCTGCGCACTCCGGCTATGAATCAAAAAGATGATTAAATAAAATCATCTTTTTGATTCATAACTGGAGTGCGCAGCATCATTCAAACTGTTTTGCTGATATATATATATATTTCTCTGCAAAAGTGCGCAGCATCATTCAAACTGTTTTGCTGATATATATATATATATATATATATTTCTCTGTAAAAATAACACGTAGCACTCCAGGGACTTTCAAAATCCAGGCATTTAGGGCCATATGTATCAAAGTTTGTGTTTGCGATTCTCAAATAGCGAATTTTTGAGAATCGCTATTTGAGAATCGCAAACGAGATGTATGTAGGATTCGCAAGAAAATTTGCGAATCCTACATATTCCTTAATTGCGATTCGCAAATTGCGAATCGCAGTTAAGGAAACCCTCCCCATTCATTCCTATGGGCCTAGAGGCCCATAGGAATGAATGGGAGGACATTCTCAATTTGCGATTAGCAATTAGAGAATCGCAAATTGAGAATGCAATTTCAAGGTTGCAAGGGTGTCCAAAGGACACCCTGTTGCACCCCTGAAATGAGCATGGGTGGACATGTGGCGCACATACATGCCCTAAGGGCATGTATGTGCGCCACATGCCACTTTGAAAAATGCAAAAAATGCATTTCTCAAAGAAATCGCAAGTTACCACCAACCTGTAGTTGGTGGTAATTTGCGATTCCTTAAGCCATAATCGCACAACTTAGGTGCTTCATACATTTCATTTAAGGAATCGCAATTTGCTATTCCTTAAATGCATTTGCAAAATAGAGAATCGCAATTTTTGCGATTCTCTATTTTGCGAATGCCTTTTGGGATGATACATCCCAAAAGGCTTGTTCCCGTTCGCAAACGGGCCGATTCTGAGAATTGGCCCGTTTGCGAACGGGAAATGGGCTTGATACATATGGCCCTTAATCTTTAAATAAATAGCCGTGTCTCAGCCTCATACTGACGCGTATCTATTACAAGTCTTGCTCAAGGTATGTGAGTCAGTTTTCAGTTGCAATTTTTATATATTAGCCCAATGTGGCCATTAAGAGGCATTGTGGGAATTGTAGTAGATTGCAACAAATACATCTCATATAAACAAAATTTAAAAAAAATGCAAATAATACAAAGGAATGTAATTTGAGTTGCAATTAACAATCCATATCATCTGCCCGAGTCCCAAAATGGCTGCCAACACTTCCTAGTTGAAGTGTTGGCAGCCAATCAGGTTTGAGCATGGGGACGTCCTTTGGGGCCAACTACCCCTCGTGTTACCTTCAGTAAGTCCCATACTGCGGGATATCTGAGAGGTCTTCGTGGCACCACCCCCTTTTGCCACCACTCTGCAAACACACCTCCTGGTGCACTACTAGTTGGGGGATGAAGTCCCCTTAGCTGCTGAGGGTCCTTGGGGGCAAACAACCCCTCCTGTTACCTCCAGTAAGGCCCACACAGCGGGATTTCTCTCTGCAAACGTGCCTCCTCGCACACTACTGGTTGGGGAATGAAGTCCTCTTGGATACTGAGGGACCCTGGGGCCAAGAAGTCCTCCTGGTACCTCCTGTAAGACCCGCACATCATGATTCCTGAGAGCTGGTCAGAGGCCCCGCCCCCTTTCTCCACCACTCTGCAAATGCGATTACTACTTAAAAAATAATAGAAATTCACTGTTAAAGCCAAAGGTTACAGGGAAGTTATAGCTAGGAGTTAGCATTTAAAAAACCTTAGAAATTCAGTGAAAAGAAAACAATGGTTATAGGGGCGTTATAGTTAGGAAATGGAATTAAAAAAACCTTAAAAATGCACTGAAAAAAACAAAGGTTACATTGATATTATAGGTAGGCTCAGGTTTCACTCGTACAAAACCAGTGAAATTCAACAGTTATAGTTAGCTGAGCTAACTATAACTCGCACCCCCACAATGCACTGCTTATAACCTCACATATTACATCACTCATGACCTTTAACAACCATGAAAAGACTACAACGGATTCAGAACTCGGCTGCCAGACTACTCTTGCATATCAAACCGCGAGACCACATCTCACCTGCCTTGAAAGCGCTGCATTGGTTACCGGTTGCCAGAAGATCCACGTTCAAGCTACTTTGTATCACCCACAAAGCAATACATGGAATGGGACCGCTCTTCATCAGGAATAAAATCACCAAACACATTCAACAAAGGAACCTCCGCTCTAAAGGGGCATCTCGCCTCAAAATCCCAAGATACAAGAAAAAAAGCATGGGTGGTATATCCTTCTCTGTTCAAGCAGCCAAACTATGGAACTCTTTACCCCAACATAAGATCCACCGACAACCACCTTATCTTCAGAAAACTACTCAAGAATTGGCTCTTCCCCACATAAGCACAATACGCAAACAGAAATTTACAGCATATCCCTCTGTATATAAGCATTTATTTTCACTATAGATAGGTACCTATGTTTGTGTATTGCTTTGTATAAACATGTACAATAATTATGTTGATAACAAAAAAAAAAATCATCTTTGGTCTACATGTACTTGCATCCATTGTGCATCTATGTACCTCCATGTACTTGGATCTGGATCTGTGTGTCTGTTACTTTTCTCCTGAAAAATCATATCCAATGCACTACCCTATTTCTCATCCTGTACCTCTATCAATATCTTTAATCTACATATACTTACCTCCTTTATGCATCTATATACTTTCATTGTACTTAATGATCTATATATTTATCGCTTTCTTCTAATTTGGCATTTCCAATGCACTACCCTATTTCTCAGCCTATACTTCTCTCAATATATCTTCTAGCCCAACTTTCTGACTCATCTCAAACTACTTTCTACTACTCTTTCCAATGCACTACCCTATCCCTCACCCTATACACCTACTCTACCCCTCCTTGCATCATCTGACACCTCTTTTACTATACCGATTCCCCCAAAACAAACCTCTCTAAACTCTTCCCTCTGACTCTTCCCCTCCAAAAACCCTTTTTCTCATCCAAAAGCCTCCTCCTACTGCTATGACCTAAAAAAACAAAAAACCTTCACTCTTCTATCCCTTAATAATCCTTTTCAATCAAAATAACATACTAACATGTTCACTTCTTAAATTTCATATTCCACTATACTAACTCACCACTAATCCTTTATGGGTACCACAGTAACGTGCTACTCGCCAATAAAGCGTTTCAACACCCCATCAGGGTTACAAGCGCTATATAAATGCAAACCTTTTTTCCCTTTTCTACCCCTCCCCAACCCTTCTCAATCCAAATAACTGACTAACATATCCACCACTCAAATTAATTTCATTTTTCACCACACTAATTCAACATTAATCCTTTTGGGTTGCAGAGTAGCGTGCAACTCGCCAATAAAGCGCTTCAAAACCCCATCAGGGGTAGCAAACGCTATATAAATACAAACCTCTTTCCCTCTTCTAGCCCGCCGCCTACCCTTCTCTATCCTAATAACTGAATAACATATCCACCACTCAAATTACTTCATATGTCACTATACTAATTTTCAACACTAATCCTTATGGGTTCCAGAGTAGCGTGCTACTCGCCAGAAAAGCGCTTCAACACCCATCAGGGGTAACAGGTGCTATATGAATGCAAACCTTTCTTCCCCTTCTATCCCTCTGCTATCCTTCTCACTCCAAATAACTGACAAATATCCACCACTCAAATTACTTTCATATTTCACCATACTAATTCACCACTAATCCTTTATGGGTTTCCGGAGTAGCGTGCTTCAACACCCCATCAGGGGTAACAAGCGCTATATAAATACAAACCTTTTTTCCTCTTCTATCCTTCTGAATCCAAATAACTGACTAACCTATCCACCACTTAATTTACTTGCATGTTTCACTATACTAATTCAACACTAATCCTCTATGGGCCCCGGAGTAGCGTGCTACTCGCCGAAAAAAGCACTTCGACGCCTCGTCAGGGGTAGCATGCGCTATACAAATGCAATTACGATACAATACAATACAATGACATGGTCAGTGAAATCACTGATGACATCACTGATGACATCTCAAATGACATCACTGCTGATGCTATCCAGTGACTGTGAGTTTTTTAAATTTTATGAGTGTTAAATATATATACCAAGGTGTATTGGTGAATCAGTGGTTGTGTGAGTGCCTGTATGGATGATTCAGTGGGTGTGTGACTGACTATAAGTAAGTGATTACCTGTCTCACTGAATGTATGGGTGAGTGATCGGTTGTGTGAATTTCTGTATCAGTCTGTCAGTGGGTATGTGAGTGGCTGTATGGGTGAGGGATTGGTTGTCTGAGTACCTGAATGGGTATCTGAGTGTCTGTGTGGGTGGGTGATGGGGTGTGTGATGCCTGAATGGATGTGTGAGTGGGTGAGTCAGTGGCTGTATGGGTTAGTGAGTGCATGTGTGAGGGGCTGTATGGGTGAGTGTGTGTATGGCTGTTTGGGTGAGTGACTGGATGTGTCAGTGGTATATGGGTGAGTAACTGAGCATGTGAAAGTCAGTATAGGTGAGTGATGGGGTATATGAGTGACTGTATAGGTGAGTGAGTGAATGTGAGAGTGGCTGTATGGGTGAATGTGTGCTTGTGTCAGTGACTGTATAGGTGAGTGAGTACATGTTAGTATCTGTGTGAGTAAATGAGTGGGTGGGTGTATAACTGTATGGATGAATAAGTGGCTGTTTGATTGACTGCATGGGCTAGTGAGTAGTTGTGTGAGTTCCTCTATGGGTGACTGACTCAGTGTGCAAGTGGCTGTATGACTGGACATGTCAGTGGCTGTATTAGTGAGTGGGTGTAAGAGTGTCTGTATGAGTGAGTGAGTACATGTCTGTGTAGGTCTATGAATCAGTAAGCGGATGTGAAAGTACTGGTGTGGGTATGTGAATGGGTTTGTGAATGTTTGTGTGGGAGTGGGTGTATGAAAGGTTCCATCGGGTGTGAGTGGGTATGTTAGTGATTTTGTGGATAATGTCATCAGTGATCTCATCAGTGATGTCATTTGAGATGTCATCAGTGATGTCCTCAGTGATGTCACTGGCCATGTTATGAGTGATGTAACATGTGAGGTCAAAAGCAGTGCATTGCGGAGGCACAAGTTATAGTTAGCTCAGCTAACTAAAACTGCTGAATTTTACTGGTTTTGTACGAGTTAAACCTCAGCCTAACTATAACATCCCTGTAAGCTTTGCTTTTTAGTGAAAAAAATATATATATATATATTTATTAATGAAAAAAAGGTAACAGGGACATTATAGTTAGGCTCAGGTTTCATTTGTACAAACTCATTGAAATTCAGCAGTTATAGTTACCTGACCTAACTATAAATAACGCCCCCGCAATGGACTGTTTATGACCTCACATATTACATCACTCATGACATGGTCAGTGACATCACTCATGACATCATTGATTACATCTCAAATGATTTCACTGATGACATCATCCACTGAATGTACGTATTTTGTCAAAGTTTTGAAAGTTAAAGATATATACTAAGCTTATGTATAAGTTAAATTACTATTCTTTTTGTACTACTAATGAATTATACTGTTTCTAATATATGTCATCTGAGTGCCACTTTGTATCAGTGTGGGTGTCTAAGTGGCTGTTTGGATGTGTGAGTGGATGTGTGAGTGGCTGCGTGGGTGGCTGCATGGGTGGGTGAGTGTCTGTATTGGTGACTGCGGTGACTGTGTGAGTGGCTCTATGGGTGGATGAGTGTTTGTATGTGAGTGGCTGTATGGGTGATGGAGTGGGTGTGTGAATAGCTCTATGGGTGAGTGGCTGGGTGTGTAAGTTGGTGTATGGGTAAGTAATTGTTTGACCGAGTGTATGGGTAAGTGAGTGGGTAGTGAGTGGCTGTTTTGCACAGTAAGCATTTGTGTGATTGGCTGTATTTATGAGTGAGTGGGCACATGACTGATTGTATTTGTGTGTGAATGGGTATGTATGTGGTTTTGTGGATGTGTGAGTGGCTATATGGGTGAGTGAGTAGCTCTGTTAGTAGCTGTATGGCTGAGTGAGTGGCTGTGTGAGTAGCTCTATGGGTGAGTGAGTAGCTGTGTGAGTATCTGTGTGGGTGTGTGAAAGGGTATGTGAGTCGTTGTGTGAGTGGCTGTCTGAGTGAGTGAGTGTGCATGCCTATAGTTGAATGGGTCTGGGAATGGGTATGTGAGTGGGTGCATGAGAGGTTGTATGGGGTGTGAGTAGGTCTGTAGATGCTGTCATCAGTGATGTCATTTGAGATGTCATCAATGATTTCATGAGTGATGTCACTGACCATGTCATGAGTGATATAATATGTGAGGTCATAAGCAGTGCATTGCGGGGGCATAAGTTATAGTTAGCTCAGCTGACTAAACTGCTGAATATTAATGGTTTTGTATGAGTGAATTACTGATTCTAACTATAACGTGCCTGTAACCTCTGTTTTTTTCAGTGAATTTCTAAGGTTTTTTTAATTCTATTTCCTAACTACAATGTCCCTGTAACCTTTGTTTTTTCAGTGAATTTCTAAGGTTTTTTTAATTCTATTTCCTAACTACAATGTCCCTGTAACCTTTGTTTTTTCAGTGAATTTCTACAGGTTTTTAAATTCTATTTCCTAACTATAAAGTCCTTGCAACCTTTGTTTTTGTCAGTGAATTTTGAATTTTTAAATTTTTTTTATTTCCTAACTGTAACCTGTAACCTTTGAGAGTGAGTGTGTGAGTGGCTGTATACGTAGGTGAGTGGATGTGTGAGTCTCTGAGTGGGTGAGTGAGTGGGTTCATGAGTGGGTCTGTGAGTGGTTGTGTCAATATCAGAGTGGGTCTGTGAGTGGGTCCATAAGTGTCTGAGTGGATCTGGGAGTAGGTGCCTGAGTCTCTGAGTGGATCTGTGAGTGGGTGCATGAGTGTCTGACTGGGTCTATGAGAGCCTGAGAGAGTATCTGAGAGGGTGTGTGAGTGGCTGAGTAGATCTGTGAGTGGGTGCATGAGTGTCTGGGTGGGTCTGTAAGTGGGTGTGTGAGTTTCTGAGTGGGTCTATGAGTGGGTGCACGAGTGTGTGAGTCTATTAGTGGGTCTGTGAGTATATGTGTTAGTCTCTCAGTGGGTCTCTGAGTGGGAGAATGAGTGCTTGAATGGATCTGTGAATGGGTGCATGAGGGTATAAGTGTGTCTGTCAGTGGGTGCGTGAGTCTCAGTGGGTCTGCGTGGGTCTGTGAGTGGGTGCATGAGTGGTTCTATCAGTGGGTGAACAGTAAAAAAGTAGACAGGCACATGGGAGCAGGTCCTTGTGCCAGCTACCCCATGACAGGGGGGGCCATGCCTCCCCTTCTTTTTACAATACAGCAAGCCCCGGGGAGGCGGTGGTCCCTGAGGCATGAGGGGTCCATGTGCCCCTGGAACATTTACTATATGAGCCATGGGGAGGTGGTGAACCCCGGGGCATAACTCAGCCTGAGGAGGTCAGCCCCATGCGCCCACTCCTTTTACTTCCTGCATTCCCCCTGGACCTGCCCACCCGGGGCTAAACCTTAAAGTAGCAGGTCCCTCAAGAGGCCTAGGGTGTCAGGGTATTCCTACCCTGCCCATTTCTCTTTTTTTAAACTTTTTGTGGAACTCGGCTCAAGCCAAGTCCCAAGATGGTTGCCAACACTTTCCTGATTTGAAATGTTGGCAGCCAATCATATCTCAGCACGAGATCAGGAGGGTTTGAGGGCCTTCGCATCCCTATATATACAAATTTGAGTTTCTTTTAATAACTCTGCAATAACTGAACAGATTTACACCAAATCAGAAAAAAGTCACTCTCTGGACAAACAGCTACCCTTTGGTCAAATGTGGTGTAATTCCATTCAATGGTTCGGGCTGTAGCTGTGCCTAAATTTCCTATGGGAATTAACATGAGGAAAACGTGTTTTGGGACCTCCTCCTTTTTCTTGGCCCCCGCTTGATGGATCACCCGAAACTTTCAGGGCAGCAGCTGAAGTGATTAGCAAACTAGTTTCTAAAAAGTTGTGATGATTTGTCAAACGGCGCCTATATATATATACTTAGGGGCCGATTCCGATTCGTGTCGGTAATTTCTCCGACCGAGCCGGCCTCGGAGAGATTTCCGACCGAATCGGACCCGTGCAGTCCGACCGAACGAGTCCGATGCATTCGTATGCCACCGGACACGAGTCGGTCGGACTCCCATTGAACTCAATGGGAGCCGGTCGTACAACGCGTACGCGGGCTCCCATTGCCTCAATGGGTGCGAGGCAGACAAGGCGCCCTCTACAGCGAGTACGCCGCGAAGCACTTCGCGGCGTACACGCACAGGTAGGGGACCCATGGGTCCCCCTGTGTGCGCCTCGCACGGGTACGCATACAGGGGGTCCGACACGGACCCCAAAGTACGGCTCCGACAGCGAGTTCGAGTCGGACGGCGCGAGTCGGTCGGAGCGGTCGAGTGCGCATTGTACTTACCCGGCCGGAAAACGTCTCCATTGCGCGGTGCGAATCGGGTCCGAGCGAGTCGGTCGGAGCAGTACGATCCGGGAACCAGTCGGTCGGAGCGGTCGGGTCGCCCGGACGAGTCGGTCGGCGAATACGCATCGTACTCGCTCGCCCGGACGCGCGTACGACTCGGTCGGAAAATAGGGCTCCGGATCGGATCCGGTAAAACCGAATCCGATTCGGAGCACTACCAGCCGAGATCGGAATCGGCCCCTAAGTCTGGACGGTGAACTCCGCTCCGCTCGCGGAGTTTGTGGAGTTCTCCGCACTCCGCGTTACGCAGAGCTTGCGGAGTTCTGAAAATCTCCGATTCGAGTAGCGGAACAGAATTTTTTTCCTCGCTTGCGTTCGTCAACGTCAAGTTGGCGAGCGCAAGCATGGAAAATCAACCTCCTGGTGAGATTTCTCAACACGGGCGGTCAGATTTCTCATTGCGAGTGGACGCGTATGCTCGCGACCGCTCGCGTTGAGAAACCGTCCGTTCGCGTTGAGAAAGCTGCTGCTCGAGTAAAAATCTACTCGAGCGGCAGAAAGGAGGCAGCGCCCGCTTTCGCTGTGCATGGTGCCATTTGCGATGATTGCACAGTGCGGACAAGCACCTGGCACTGAAAATCACCGCGAACTGCATTTATCTAACGCACTCCGCTGCTCGCGGAGCTCCACGTAGCTCAGTGGAGTTTTTTTTGTGCACTTCGCGGAGTTCCGCGTAGCAGAACTCCGCGAACTCCGCCCAGGCTTTTTATATATATAAACGCGTATATGACTTTTCAGCATGACGGCGTCCGTCATGCTGAAAAGTTCAAACAGCTTTTCCGTCGTGCCTGACGCGTTTCGAATGCTTTCTTCATCAGAGCCTTGGCAAAAAGTTTGTGCAGTTTCGGTCACTTCCCCTCATTAAATCACTGCTACATGACACGCCCCTTGATGGGCTGCTCAAATGAGTTAACAGTTAAGACAGTGCATCCATCTGTGGAATTAATTCCCGGTACTAAGACTCCCATATTGCAGTACACAGTTAACTCATTTGAGCAGCCCATCAAGGGGCGTGTCATGTAGCAGTGATTTAATGAGGGGAAGTGACCGGAACTGCACAAACTTTTCGCCAAGCCTCTGATGAAGAAAGCATTCGAAGCGCATCAGGCACTATGGAAAAGCTGTTTGGACTTTTCAGCATGAAGGACGCCGTCCGTACCTCACATAAAGGCTTGTACCTTCACACTGCTGTCCGAGTGCTTCTCACACGTCGGGCAACCTTGGAGTAGTATATAGATTTGCACAGGTGTTTAACATGAAAATGCTTGGTACAGATTTATTGAATACAGGGTTAGATTGCATAGTAATGTTTTTAAGAAAAGTTTTAACTTTTGATATCCAGTTTTATGAATTTATTTATATTATGGCAATTTTAGATGATTTTATAAGGGTATGAAAATAGGAATTTGTTTATATTTATTTATTTATTGATGAACAGATATTTATGGTTTTTAGAAGCATTTTTATCTGTTTTGAGATATTTATGTATTTATATTTGCTAGTAGAAATTTTGCACATTATTCCTATCCCTCAAATTGGGTTACCAAATTGCCACTATATAGGATTCTCTGAACAGATAAAAAATTGGGGAACACTGATAAATCTTACTATATGGTCGTTCATATAAGCCCGAACCCAAACTTGAATGAACTCTGGGAAATCGTTTCAAGAATCATAAAACGCGCAAATCAAATAATAGGAAGCAGTAAATCAGACCTAGACATTTTTTAACCGCCAATTTTGGAGTCTAAAAGAATTTGTAAATCTTTCTTGATATATAAAGAAAATTGTTTTTAATATTCGACACTTATGCACTTTTTTAGCACTTAGCACTTTGGCTTTTAGTATCATATGCATTAGTTGGTCGATTTATATGAACAGATAAAGTTAAGGATGTAACCTAGAGGATTTATACCACGATGTTTTGTTATATTTAAGAGTTGCACGAAGATCAGACAAATCATGGTATTATACCTATATTCAATGAATGTGTAGACTGAAAGTAACTCTATCAGATAATGTAAATTACTATACTGTATTTATGTTTTTAAACTGCATGCTGATGAAATTAATTCATCTTAAAAAATTACAATGTGAGAAAAAATTACATTAAGCATAAATTGTCAGAATGTATAAATTTACAGATACATATATATATATATTTTTTTTCTATGTTCATGACGACCAAATCACATGATACAATTTGGATAAGGCACTATGACTTTAAATAATGCACATTCTGAACTTGCCACCGTCATGTGATCAAGGCTCGGATGAGCCGAAACGCGTTATGGCGACTAAAGAGGAATAAACAATCTTGCACCAAACCTGGGTCCGTGTCCGTTCTTGGAGATATCCTGTGGTTCGACGGAGTAACCTGTAATATATATATATATATATATATATATATATATATATATATATATATGTATAAACTCATAGAGTCTGGAGTCCTGCACCTTGTTGTGCGGTGGTCCGAGACGAGCTCTCGCAGCCCCAAATATAAACATACCTCTCCTCCTAGTACAAAAGGAATACTCAGACACTCCAATGCTTGTAATCCAAATTTAATGTGAAGGCTTCCCCAATGCATTTTGGCCGTAGCCCTATTTTTGTGCAGTTCCCATGACTGCTATCTTTCCAACTTACTGAGATACCTGCTGAGATTAGTCTGTTTTCACTTTCTGATACTGTTGCTCTATTTGTAACTGACTATGTGCTTTGCTCACCACCCATGACCAATGCTACAGCTGAAACACGTTGGGAAATCTATCACATAACATTTCAATTACAAACATAGGAGTGTTCGATTATTCCATTTGGACTAGGAGGAATGGTATGTTTATTTATATATATTTATTCACTGCAAAAAAACATAGGTTACACAGACGTTATAGTTAGGAAATAGAATTTTTTTAATACCTTAGAAATTCACTGAAAAAACAAAGGTTACAGGAACATTATAGTTAGAATTAGATTCCACTCGTACAAAACCAGTGAAATTCAGCAGTACCTGAGCTAACTATAACTTACACCCCACAATGCACTGCTTATGATTTCAAATATTACATCACTCATGACATGGTCAGTGACATCACTGATGACATCTCAAATGACATCAATGATAGCATCACATATGATATCATCCACAGAATGACTCACACACCCACTCCCACCCCTATACAACCTCTCAAAAACCCAGTCACACACCCACACAACCATTCACATACCTATTCACAGACCCATACAAGTACTCACAGAACATCTCACTCATTCATAGATTCACTCATACTCCCACTCACTCACTCTTACAGCCAATCTTACACCCACTCCCTCACCCATACATCTACTCAAACAACAAGTCATTCACCCATACAACTGCTCACATAGCCACACACTCACCCATACAGCTATTCACACACCAACTTATATACCTATATAGCTACTCACACACCCACTCACTCACCCATACAGCCTCTCAACACAGCCACTCACTCACCCATACAAGTACTCATACATACCCACACAACCACTTATATTCCCATTCACACATCCATACAAGCACTCATACTTTTGATCACTCACCCATACAGCCATTCATACAGATACTCACTCTCCAAAACAGTCACTCACACACCAACTCACTTAACAAAACAACCACTAAAACAGCCACTCATTCACTCATATAGCCACTGACACACCCAGTCACTCACCAATGCAGCCACTCACATAGCCACTAAGTCACCCATACAGCTACTCACACACCCACGTATACACTAATAGAGCCACTCACACACCCATATGTGCACTCAGACACCCACTCGCACACAGATACACACAGTCACACAGCTGCTCACATAATCTATGTTAAAAATGGAATCAATCATTAGTAGTACAGCAGGTATACTCATTTAACTTTTGTGGTATCTTAGCATATATGTTTAACACTCATTAACTTTTAGAAAACATTTACAATCACGTTTGTGAATGGGTATGTGAGTGGTTGTGTGGATGTGTGAGTGGGTGTATGATATGTTGCATAGGATGTGAGTGGGCGTGTGAGTGGTTCTGTGGATGATTTAATCAGTGATGTCATCAATGATGTCATTTGAGATGCCATCAGTGATGTCACTGACCATGTCATGAGTGATGTAAAATGTCAGTGCATTGCGGGGTATAATTTATAGTTAGCTCAGGTAACTATAACTGCTGAATTTCTATGGTTTTGAACAAGTGAAATCTGAGCCTAATTATAATGTCCCTGTAACCTTTGTTTTTTGTAGTGAATTTCTAAGGTTTTTTTAATTCTATGTTCTAACTATAACATTGATGTAACCTTTGATTTTTTTTGTAAATTTCTACTTTTTTAATGTTATTTCCTAAATGTAACCTGTAACCTTTCAAAGTAAGTGTGTGAGTGAGTGCATTTCTGTCTCAGTGGGTGTGTGAGTGAGTGTCTCACTGGGTGTGTGAGTGGGTCTGTGAGTGTCTGAGTGGGTCTGTGAGGGAGTGCGTGAGTGTCTCACTGGGTATATGAATGAGTTTGTGAGTGTCTGTGTTGTTCTGTGAGTGGGTGCCTGAGTGGGTTCTGCTCATTTTCTGCTCATTTTGTGCCTTTTTCTGCTCACTTATGTCCTTTATTTTGCCTCTTTCTGCTTGTTTCTGATCTCTATGTTGCCTCTTTCTGCTCTTTTTCCCCTGGACCGGTGTTGAAGCCTCAAGGCCCTCATGGTCCCTACCGGCTACCTGCCTCCTGTGGGAGCCAGCATTGCTCCTGCACAGAGGGAGCTGCTGACAGGCAGCTCCCTCCGTGAAGGAGTAATACTTTCGTCTGTTTCCCTGCCCGCTTCACAGAGGGCAGGGAAACAGATGAAACCCCCGCATCCAGCAAACGAGAGCATTTTCTCAGCTCTTGCTTGCTGGAAGTGGAGTGTCTGCTCTGACTTGGCGGGAGCTGTCAAATCTCCTGCCAAGTCACAGTAAATAGCTATGTCCCGGGGTGGGCACCTCGAGACATAGCAGGAGCCTGCCCTGGGGGGTGGGTGTCCCCAGGGCCATTACTGGCTTCAGGAGGGGGGCTATGTGGCCTCCCTCCTTCTGTAAGCACGGGTTGGCCCTGGGGAGGTGGTAGTCCCCGGGGCTTGAAACTGCCCCAGGAGGAGGGTCAGTAGGGCCCCCCTTCAAATTATAAACAAAGCCCTGGGGAAGTGGTGGTCCCTGAGGTTCAAAAGAACCCAGGAGGGGGGTTTGCGTGGTCCCTGTCCATTATATTAAAAAAGCCCCTGGGAGGTGGTATTCCCTGGAGCTTAAAAGAGCTTCAGGAGGGGGGCCCCATGCACCGCCCTCCTTTTATTAATCCTGCATACACCTGGAACCTGGCCCACCCAGGGGCTAAATAGTAAAGAAGCGCAGGAGCCTGCGCTTCTTTTTTGTTTTTATTTCAGCAGGACCCGCAGAGCCAGCACAACTCCCACTGGAAAAAAATGCTTTAATGCCGCAGGTGGGGCACCTGTGGTACCTGCCCCCCCCCAAGAGGCCTAAGGGGTCAGGGTATTCCTACCCTGCCTCCTTCTCTTTTTTTTATGTTTTTTGTGGGATTTGTCTGAAGCCGAGTCCCAAGATGGCTGCCAATGCTTCATGCTTGAAGTGTTGACAGCCAATCACATTTCAGCACGGGGACTGTTGGATCCTCAGAGGATCTGCATCCCTATATATCCTTATTTGCATTTCCTTCAATATCTCCAAAACTACTGAACAGGTTTACACCAAATAACAAAAAGGGTTCTTTCTGGACCAAGAGTTACCTTTCTGCCAAATTTGGTGTAATTCCGTCCAGCGGTTCGGGCTGTAGTCGCGAGTAAAATCTCAATGGTAATTAACATGGGAAACACATTCTTTTGACCCCCCACTTTTTCTCTGCCCCTGCTTGATGGATCGCCCCAAAAACTTTCCATGTCCAACAAGAATCAGCGCCAAAGATATAAGCAAGTCAAAAAAGGCTTTTCCTATGGAAATATGGTCTTAACTATAACTATCTACTGGCGGCCGCCAGTAGGTAATTATATGTATATGTATATATATATATATATTGTAAAACACCATGCCCTCAGGCAAGGCTGCACTCGAGCAGCACCACAATCCAGCGGGTAGAAGACACATCAGCATGCCAGTGTCAGCTCTCAGTCGTTCTTCGCCTGACGCGTTTCTGAGCCGTTCGCTCGTCATCAGAGGCTCGACTGTCCTTGGCGCTTAACACTCCCACTATTTATTTAAATAGAACTCAAATGAGTTTGAACGCTGCATTGTGGGATATATAGTAAGTGTTAATTCCCTGAATGGGAGCGCCACAGCTGAAAAATATAAAGCCCTGAATGGGCCCCAGAATACTATGTGTCCATTAATCCCTCGATGCTGCTTCACATCAGACTTCGGTGATTCCGAGTCCCGTGACCCCCATAGGATCGGGGTGGTGCAAGCCTCCACGGCAGGGCTGCCGCGTATCAATGTGTCTTCTACCCGCTGGATTGGACCACCACCTCCCCGGGGCACTTAGAAAACAAATGTGGGGGTCCGTTTCGGACCCCCGAAGCCCCGGGGACCACCACCTCCCCGGGGCTGTGCAATTGAAGGGAGGGGGGCCGCGCGGCCCCCTCCTGGAGCCTGTGGTGGCCCTGGGGACCGCCACCCCCAGGGCCGGCTCCTGCAGTGTCCCAGGGTGCCTACCCCCGGGACACTGTAGTTTGCTATGACAGGACGGGAGCCTCGCGGCTCCGTCCTGTCATAGCAAGCTGCTGGATATTGGAAGTGAGAGCAGGGAAACCTGCTCTCGCTTCCAATATCCAAAGACAATTGCTTTCCACATGGGGAGCTGCATGTTAGCAGCTCCCCATGTGGAAAAACAATGCCGGACCCCAAAGGATAGGGCCAGCCTCGGGGGATGGGGTCCCCGGGGCAAGTAGTGGCCCGGGAGGGGGGCCACGCGGCTCCCTTCCCCAAATTAGAAGAAAAAGAAATAATTAAAAAAGGCCGGCCCCGGGGGATGGGGTCCCCGGGGCCTAAGGAGAGCCTGAGGAGGGGGCAACGCAGCCCCCTCCATGAAAATAAAAATTAAAAAGGTGGCAATGACCCGGGGGATGGGGTCCCCGGGCCGAAATTGGCCACAGGAGGGGGGCCCACGCGGTCCCCTTCCCGTTCACATTTAAAAAAAAAAAAAAAGGGGGTCAGGGCCCAAAATAATTAAAAAGAAGGGGGCCCACACAGCTCCCTTTAAAAAAAAAAAAAAAATCCGGCATCGCGCCGGAGGGCACGCCCCCTCCTTGTCAGCACTCTGCAAACACGCCCCCTGGCACGTTTGCAGAGGGGGAACGAATTCCCCTTGAATACTGGGGGTCCCTGGGGGCCAACTAGCCCACCAGGAACCTCCAGTATGCGCCAGGGGGCTGCGTTGCAGAGAGGTGTTCTGAGGCCATGCCCCTTTTACACCTCTCTGCAACGCAACTCTGTGGCGCTTAATGGAGGTAGCTGGTGGGCTAGTTGCACCCCAGGGACCCTCAGGATTCAACGGGAGTTAATCCCCCGACTTAAAACGCGCCACGGGGCGCGTTTGCACAGTGGTGAAGGGAGGGGCGGGGCCTGGGTGACATGTGTGCAAACAGGCCCCGTGGCGCGTTTTAAGATAGGGAATTAAATCCCCTTCAATCCTGAGGGTCCCTAGGGGCCAACTAGCCCACCAGGTACCTCCAGTAAGCGCCACGGAGCTGCGTTGCAGAGTGTTGTAAAGGGGCGTGGCCTCTGAACACCTCTCTGCAACGCAGCTCTCTGGCACATACTGGAGGTATCTGGTGGGCTAGTTGGCCCCTAGGACCCTCGGGATTGAGGAGGAATTAATTCTCCAACTTAAAACGCGCCACAGGGCGTGTTTGCAGACATGTCACCTCAGGCTCCACCCCCTTCCTTCACCATTGTGCAAATATTCCTCTAAAATCAGCCGAAATACGAATACCGATTTACTCACCTGTTATCAGGAGAGACCTCAGTGCTGCATCTTTGAGCCCAGTACTGATCCTCAAAAGTAATTCTAACCGTACTTACCAGTAACTTGAATTTCCTTCCATAGGCTAACATTGACTGGTTTCACTTGGAAATTCTTCTGTGTGTGGAGTTTTGGAACTTTATAATATTGCTCTAAAATCAGCCGAACTACGAATTCCGATTTACTCACCTGTTATCAGGAGAGACCTCAGTGCTGTATCTTTGAGCCCAGTACTGATCCTGAAAAGTAATTTTAACCGTACTTACCAGTAACTTCAATTTCCTTCCATAGGCTAACATTGACTGCTTTCACTTGGAAATTCTTCTAAGTGTGGAGTTTTGGAACTTTATAATATTCCTCTAAAATCAGCCGAACTACGAATTCCGATTTACTCACCTGTTATCAGGAGAGACCTCAGTGCTGCATCTTTGAGCCCAGTACTGTTCCTGAAACGTAATTTTAACCGTACTTACCAGTAACTTGAATTTCCTTCCATAGGATATCATTGCCTGCTTTTTGCTGAAAAAGTTTCTAAGTGTCGATTTTTGAAACATACAAATATTCCTCTAAAATCAGCAGAACTACGAATTCCGATTTACTCACCAGTTATTAGGAGAGACCTCAGTGCTGCATCTTTGAGCCCAGTACTGATCCTCAAAAGTAATTTTAACCGTACTTACCAGTAACTTGAATTTCCTTCCATAGGCTAACATTGACTGGTTTCACTTGGAAATTCTTCTGTGTGTGGAGTTTTGGAACTTTATAATATTGCTCTAAAATCAGCCGAACTACGAATTCCGATTTACTCACCTGTTATCAGGAGAGACCTCAGTGCTGTATCTTTGAGCCCAGTACTGATCCTGAAAAGTAATTTTAACCGTACTTACCAGTAACTTCAATTTCCTTCCATAGGCTAACATTGACTGGTTTCACTTGGAAATTCTTCAAAGTGTGGAGTTTTGGAACTTTATAATATTCCTCTAAAATCAGCCGAACTACGAATTCCGATTTACTCACCTGTTATCAGGAGAGACCTCAGTGCTGCATCTTTGAGCCCAGTACTGATCCTGAAAAGTAATTTTAACCGTACTTACCAGTAACTTGAATTTCCTTCCATAGGATATCATTGCCTGCTTTTTGCTGAAAAAGTTTCTAAGTGTCGATTTTTGAAACATACAAATATTCCTCTAAAATCAGCCGAACTACGAATTCCGATTTACTCACCTGTTATTAGGAGAGACCTCAGTGCTGCATCTTTGAGACCAGTACTGATCCTCAAAAGTAATTTTAACCGTACTTACCAGTAACTTGAATTTCCTTCCATAGGCTAACATTGACTGGTTTCACTTGGAAAATCTTCTAAGTGTGGAGTTTTGGAACTCTATAATATTCCTCTAAAATCAGCCGAACTACGAATTCCGATTTACTCACCTGTTATCAGGAGAGAACCCAGTGCTGCATCTTTTAGCCCAGCACTGACCTTGAAAAGTAATTCTAACCGTACTTACCAGTAACTTGAATTTCCTTCCATAGGCTAACATTGACTGGTTTCACTTGGAAATTCTTGTCTGTGGAGTTTTGGAACTTTATAATATTCCTCTAAAATCAGCCGAACTACGAATTCCGATTTACTCACCTGTTATCAGGAGAGACCTCAGTGCTGTATCTTTGAGCCCAGTACTGATCCTGAAAAGTAATTTTAACCGTACTTACCAGTAACTTGAATTTCCTTCCATAGGCTAACATTGACTGGTTTCACTTGGAAATTCTTCTGTGTGTGGAGTTTTGGAACTTTATAATATTGCTCTAAAATCAGCCGAACTACGAATTCCGATTTACTCACCTGTTATCAGGAGAGACCTCAGTGCTGTATCTTTGAGCCCAGTACTGATCCTGAAAAGTAATTTTAACCGTACTTACCAGTAACTTGAATTTCCTTCCATAGGATATCATTGCCTGCTTTTGCTGAAAAAGTTTCTAAGTGTCGATTTTTGAAACATACAAATATTCCTCTAAAATCAGCCGAACTACGAATTCCGATTTACTCACCTGTTATCAGGAGAGAACCCAGTGCTGCATCTTTTAGCCCAGCACTGACCCTGAAAAGTAATTCTAACCGTATTTACCAGTAACTTGTATTTCCTTCCATAGGAATCCATTGTCTGGTTTTCAGCAGAAAAGTTTCAAAGTGTCGATTTTCACAAACTACAAATATTCCTTAAAAATCGCCTGTATGACTTAAACGCATTCTTTCAACTGTTTACAGGAGATGCACCAGTGCTGGATCCAGGATCCACCACTGAGTAAGAAAAGTAATCGATAACACTACTTACCTGCTAAGTGAATTTCCTCCCATAGGATAACATTGGTGATTCTATGTGAAAAAGTTTGTGTCAACTTTTAAAATACAATAATATTCCTTAAAAATCACTACTGTAACCAAAACGCTTTTACTCAACTGTTTACAGGAGATGTCCCAGGACTGAATCTAGGATCCAGTCCTGTGGTTAGAAAAGTAATCCATAAAGTAACTAATTGCATTTAACTTGAAATTCACATTGAGCTCAATGTTGCATTGTGTTTGAAATTGTGTTGCCCATTGCAACAACTGTAACTACTGTACTTAAAAGTCTATTGCCTATTTGCAAAGTATTTAAACTAAAGTAATTCATTCTGAGAAAGTATATTTTGTAATGTAATGTATAATGTAATTACAATTTATTTAAAAAATAAAATATCTAAAAATAAATAGTTTAAAAAAATGTAGTAAATCAGTATAAAAAAAAAATATAACAATTAATACATTTAAAAATTGTCATTTACAAAACCTTTGAAATTCACTGAAAAAAACCATAGGTTTCAGACATGTTATAGTTAGGAATTAGCATTTAAAAACCTTTGAAATTCACTGAAAAAACCATAGGTTTCAGGCACGTTATAGTTAGAAATTAGCATTTAAAAAACCTTACAAATTCACAAAAAAAACCATAGGTTTTAGGGACAGTTATAGTTAGTTGGACATTGCACTCGTACAAAACCCGTGAAATTCCCCGTTATAGTTAGTTCAGGTAACTATAACTCGCGCCCCGTAATGCACTGCTGATGACGTCACATATTACATCACTCATGACATGGTCAGTGACATCACTGATGACATCACTGATGACATCTCCAAATGACATCACTGATGACATCACTGATGACATCATCCATGTGATAATTTCATGCATCTTCTCACACCCTAATATAACTTTTGATACACCCACTCTAAATTACAGACTGCCATTCTCAAAACCATACACACTCCAATACCAATAACTACATACCCACTCACTGATTCTTAGGTCTACACACACACACATCTACTCACTCACCCGTACAGTCACTCGTACTTACAGTCACTCAGTACAGGACTATCATATGCACTCATACACCTATATAAACACTCACACACCACCACTCATCCATAGAGGTACTCACACACGTAGTCAGTCATGTAAACAATTAATCACACACCCATTTCCTCACCTATACAGTTATACACACACCAGCTCACTTACTCATACAAATGCTAGCACATTCTTACGCTCTTATACAATAACTGAAACAAGCACACACGCATCCATACAGCCACTCTCACAATCACACACTCTCACTTATAGCCATTTAAATACTCTAACACACATATATACTGCCTTTTACATATGTAGTTGCGTCGACATGTTCCACTGAGATATACATTCACTCACTAACACACCCATACACACACTCACCCACCCAAGCAGTCCATCACAGATGCACTCTTCAAATCATGCACCCAGTGAATCACCCACTCACACATCTATGTACAGAGTCACACACACCCCACCCACACAAACACTCAGGCAGCCATACAGATACTCAGAGAACCAATCAATAACCCATATAGACACTCATGTAGCTATTCGCAAATCCATGCATCCACTTACACACCAACAAACAGACAGATACAGACATTCACACAGTTTAGTCACTAACCCATGCATTCAGTAAGATACGTTTAATCACTCACTTGTAGAGTCAGTCACGCACGTACTAAATCATCCATTCAGACACTTATACACCCACTCATTCTTCAATATGCCTTTCCCTATATATATTAAACATATTTAAACTTTACAGAAATGCACAGTCACTGGATGATGTCATCAGTGATGTCATCAGTGATGTCATTTGAGATGTCATCAGTGATGTCACTGACCATGTCATGAGTGATGTAATATGTGACATCATCAGCAGTGCATTGCGGGGGCGCGAGTTATAGTTACCTGAACTAACTATAACGGGGGAATTTCAGGGGTTTTGTACGAGTGCAATGTCCAACTAACTATAACTGTCCCTAAAACCTATGGTTTTTTCAGTGAATATATATATATATATAACAATATCCTTTCAGGATTAGAGTGATGCATAAATTATGCAAAAAGAAGCAGAGAACTCTGGGTAGTTCTCAAGTTTAGGTGGAAAGCAGCACCTGTATAGAGCACCCTCAACACCAGCGACACACTAAATTTGCTCACCTCAAAAGTCTGCTTTTCTATCAAAGTCTTTAAGCTTAGGAGTAGCACAGGGCCATCCACGCTGAAATAGAAAAGGACAAAGGCTCTTGCCATTTCTACAGCAAAGTTTTTAAGCATTGGACTAGCACAGTGCTATCCATGCATAGCTGTAAATGGCAAAAGCCTTTACCACTCCAGGTACAGCATTACAGCTTTAAATTGGTAAAATACTATCCTGAAATGAATAAAAGCAACCCCTGACACGTGTTTCGTCTCATTAGAGCTCTTCAGAGAGGTATAGCTTTGTCCAGACACAAGGAACCACACAGTATAAGTCAAAACAATACCCTTTCAGGCTTAGAGTGACGCATAAATTATGCAAAAAAGAAGCAGAGAACTCTGGGTAATTCTTAAGTTTAGATGAAAAGCAGCTCCTGTATAGAGCATCCTCAACACCAGTGACACTATAAATTTGCTTACCTCAAATGTCTGCTTTTCTATCAAAGTCTTTAAGTGTAGGATTAGCACAGTGCCATCCATGCCGAGATAGAAAGGGACAAAGTCGCTTGCCATTTCTACAGCAAAGTTTTTAAGCATAATACTAGCACAGTGCTATCCAGTTCAAGCTGTAAAATGGCAAAAGCCATTTACCACTTCAGGCACCATATTACAGCTTTGAATTGGTAAAATACCAACCAAGCCAACCTAAACTTGAGAACTACCCAGAGTTCTCTGCTTCTTTTTATTATTATTATTTATAATTCCCAGGCATCAGGCTGGATCTGGAAACTTTTGCTGAGCAATACCCCTTGCTCGCGACGTTGGGTGGCTCCATTTAGCTCCGCCTGACGTTGAAGGCATTGTTAGCATCGGTTATGACATCACGGTGCCTATATAGGCGCCACCCAGGCGTGCAGAAGTCAGTACTTTTAGTTTTTTCCATGCCAGAAGCGCAGAGCCACAAAGTAACTAACGTAGTTGTGTGCAAAACTAGGGCCATGAAAGGGGGAAACAACCTTAGACCTACAATATCAGTCCGCAAAGCTGGGAGGCATCAGTGGGTCAGTAAGGAATCTGCAGCTAGATAGAGTCTCTACCAGATAATGCGTTACCGAAGGTAAGTAACTTGTTCACCTGATAGAGACTTCTAGCTGCAGATTCCTTCCCTTTGAATCAGATACCCGAGCCATACCATCCCAGCGGTGGGTTGCGGACTCAAATCCTAAACTAAAAAGTCTTACAGGACTGAACAGGCAAAATTTCCACCCCTGTGCACCTGGCCATCAAGGCAGTAATGTTTTGCGAACGTGTGCAAAGAAGCCCACATTGCTGCCTGACAAATGTCTTGGACTGGGACACCCGAGCCAAGGTCGTAGTCGCAGCTTTTCCCCTGGTGGAATGGGCCCTTAATCCCTCAGGGGGTTGCTTCTTTGCCAAGGCATAACAGATCTTGATGCAGAGAATGACCCAGCGAGAGATGGTCCTTTTCTGCACTGCCCTTCCCTTCTTCGCTCCCACGTACCCCACAAAGAGTTGGCCATCCACCCAGAACTCTTTTGTGTGGTCAAGGTAGAACGACAATGCTCTTTTTGGGTCCAGCCGGTGGAGGTGCTCCTCTTCCTTATAGGGATGTGGGGGAGCAAAGAAGGTGGGCAAAGTGATGGGCTGACCCAGATGGAATAGGGTCACAACCTTTGGCAAAAAGGATGCCCTGGTATGAAGCACCATCTTGTCTGAAAAGGACATCAGGTAAGGAGGCGAGCAAGATAACGCCTGCAACTCACTCACCCTCCGGGCAGATGTAATCACCACTAAAAAGGCTGTTTTGATGGTCAACAGCCGGTGGGGACATTTGTGTAAAGGCCCAAAGGGAGCACACATCAGATAGGTAGGGACTGTTGCATGAGAAAGGGCGTGGGTGGAAACAGGTGAGCCAGCCCTTTTAGAAATCTATGTACAATACAAGACTTGAAGAGAGAGGGCTGGCCTGGCAGCCACAAAAAAAGCAGACAGAGAAGAGAGGTAACGCTTGAGAATTCCCAAAGCAGATCCCTGCTGGGCAAAGGTTAAAATGAATAAATGGACAGTGGAAAGAGAAGCAGAAAGAAGGTCAATGGACCTTTCTGTACAGTATAATACAAATTTCTGCCAACTGTATATGTGTACCTTCTTAGTGGAGGGCTGCCTGGCTGCCAGAATAACATTACAGACTTCAGGAGGAAGGTCAAAAGCTATCAACTGTCGCCACTCAATCTCCATGCATGGAGGCTCAGAGTTGACAGTTTCAGGTGGAGGACCCTCCCCTGCTTCTGCAACAGAATGTCCTCCCGAAGGGGCAGCCTGATAGGAGGATCGATACTCATTCCCAGAAGCTCGGGATACCAGACTCTCCTCAACCAGTCTGGAGCCACAAGAATGACTTGGGCCTGGTTGCTCCTGATCTTCTTCGGAACCCTGGGCAGGAGTGGTATGGGTGGAAAGGCATACAACAGGCCTGATCTCCACTCGTGACGAAAAGCATCGCCGAGCGATAGCCGCCTTGGAAACTCAAGCGCTCAGTACTGCTGACACTGCGCGTTCACTTCGGAGGTGAACAAATCTAACCAAGGTTCTCCCCACTGCTGAAAGCGACCTTGCGCCACCTCTGACTGGAGATGCCATTCGTGATCCGCTAGGCATCTGCGTCTGAGTTTGTCCACCCTGGCGTTCAAAGATTCTGCCAGGCGTTGAACCACCAGGGTTTTGCCCTGCTGTTCCAGCCATGTCCAGAGACAAAGAGCCTCTCGACAAAGGGTTCACGACCCCACCCCGCCCTGTTTGTTGCAGTACCACATGGCAATGGTGTTGTCCATGAACACCTGAAGTAGCTTCCCCTTGACTGAGGAAGAAATGCTTTCAATTCCAACTGAATAGCTCGGAACTCCAACAAATTGATGTGGGGCCCCGTCTCTGCTGGAGACCAGTGTCCCCTGATCTCAGACTCTCCCAGGTGGCCACCCATCCCAGAAGAGATGCATTTTCACGACTGTGAGATCTGGTTGGGGAAGGGAGAGTAGTCTGCAGTTGACCCAATCCCGATTTGCTAACAACCACTGCAGATCTTTTGCAGTTCCTTCCGAGATCTGAACAACGTTGGTGAGACTTCGCTGATGCTCTGCCCATTGGAACTTCAAGTCCCACTGCAGAGCCCGCATACGCCACCTGGCGTGTCTTACCAACAGGATGCAGGAGGCCATGTGACCCAACAGTCTCAGAGTCAGTCTCACCGAAATCCAGGATAGAGGCTGAAATATCGGAATCATAGCCTGAATATCCTGGATTCGCTGCTCAGGATGATAGGCCCGAAACTGCACTGTGTCCAGAACTGCTCCTATGAAAGGGAGCATCTGAAAAGGAGTCAGGTGTGACTTCGGCACGTTTATAGAGAACCCCAGTGAATGCAGGATGTTTGCCTTAGTCTGAAGGTGGGAGATGAATAACTGGGGCAAGGACGCCTTCAACAGCCAGTCGTCGATGTAGGGGAAGACTGACACCCCTAACCTGCGCAGATGAGCTGCAACCACCGTCATCACCTTGGTGAACACCCGAGGGGAACTGGTAAGGCCGAAGGGGAGCATGGTAAACTGAAAGTTCTCGCAGTCTACCTTGAACCACAAGAAACGCCAGTGGCCCGGCAGGATGGGGATGTGAAAGTACACATCCTGCAGGTCCAACGCTACCATCCAGTCTTCTTGGTCTAGGGCAGACAAGACCTGAGCCAGAGTGAGCATTTTGAATTTCTCCTTTTGGAGGAAGAGATTGATGGTCCGAAGATCCAAAATGGGCCATAGCCCCTTGTTCTTCTTCGGAATCAGAAAGTAGCGAGCCACTGCTTACTTCTGAAACTGGGATCCTTTCTATAGCCCCCTTGGCCAAGACAGCTGTAACTTCCTCTTGGAGCAACTTTAAATGATCCTCCGTCAGCCGTTCCTGATTTGGCTGAATAGGAGGAAGAAAAGAAAGAAAAGGTAGAGAATAGCCCTCCTGGACTATCTGCAAGACCCTCTTGTCCGATGTTATGCATCTCCAGAGATGATGACGAATTACCCCACCAACTGGAGTAGTGTGGTCCTGCAGAATCAGCCTAGGAGTGCTTGGAGGCTACAGCTGCTGGGGGCAGTGTGGTCGACGACTTCTGGCCTTCATTTCAGGATCGGAATGCACCGCGTCCACGTCCTCACAAGGCTTGGGCAGTCTGTGCTGGATGGTGGCTGGGGTAGGGCTAACACGGCTGGAAACCCCTTCCGTTGCCACGACAAGGGCTAAAGGAAGACTGGCCATGGGGGGTGGAGTAGAGGCCCAAGGATCTGGCCATAGCTCGAGAGTCCTTGAACCTGACTAGGCCCGAGTCGGCCTTTTCCCCAAAAAGGCGGGTTCCATCAAAAGGCATGTCCATCAGATTGACTTGGACATCGCCCAAGAAGCCAGTTGTTCGAAGCCAGGCGTGGCGCCTCAAGGCCACCTTTGTTGAAATCAATCTGCCCAGAGAATCAGTCATATCTAGGCCACACCTTATGGTGAATTTTGCTGCATCCCTCTCATCCTTGACAGCTTAGAAGAGCACAGCCCGGGCCTCCTCTGGGACTTTTGGCAGCACTTGTGCAGCCGTCTCCCAAAGGGAATGGGAGAAACAGCCCAATAAGCATGTGCTATTCACCGACCGCAATGCCAGGTTGGAGGAAGAAAACAACTTCTTCCGAATGAGTCCATCCTCTTGGATTCCCTATCCGGAGGTGCGGAAGGGAACATGCCCTGGGACGTAGAGGCCTGCACCACCAAACTCTCTGGGGTGGGGTATTGGCTGAGGAACTTTGGGTCGCCCGGAGCTGGGCGATGGCGGTGTGCAATCGTCCTAATTCACAGGAGCCCCTGTGCTAGTTTTGGTCCATGTAGCTAGAAGGACGTCCGTAAGTGCCTCATTAAAGGGCAAAATGGGTTCGGACGTGGAAGCCCCAGGTTGAAGCACCTCGGTCAGGAGATTAGTCCTGACCTGCACTGAGGGCAGCTCTAGTCTAATTACCTCGGCTGCCCTTTTTACCACCATGGAATAGGATGTCCCCTCCTCCGTAGCCACTGTTGGTGGAGAGAGCATGCCAGTATCTGGGGACATATCCAGTCCACTGGCCTCCCTAAGTTCCCCATACCAGTCCTAATTCTCCTCAGAGACATCTTGGTTTTCATGAGGGTCCCCAGACCCATCCCAGTCCTCTCCTGAACCTAGCACATCTTCAAAGTGCTCAGACGACAACATAGAACCTCTGGGTTCTGTCGACGTCGTTCCGGCTCCGTGTCATCGGGGATGAGGATGGGGCTAGCGCCACCGATGTGCATTGGCGATGTTGTAGGCACCGACTTCGAGTCCAATGCTGGGGGAGGTCGTGATGGCACGACCAGCATCAAACCGGATCCAGGATTGGATCCCTGAGGCTCCACCGGCGCAGTGGCCAGAGCCAATGGCGTCGAACCCGATGGGGCCTCTTCCGACTCCGCGGGGCCCGTGGGCTCACCAGCGGGTTCGTTCCGCTCAAATATGCAGTGCATGGCCTCGTAAAACTCTTTTATTTGAGCGGGAGTCGCTCCAGGTCCCAGAAAGGGGGGGAGGCGCGAAGTCGACGCTGGCATCAGCTCCGCTGAACCGTGCCTAGAGCATCGGTGCTCCTTACATCTTTCGATGACGGACACCAGTTGAGGGGAAGATGAAGTCCGCTTGGACTTCTTCTTCTTGTGCCTCTTCCCCAAGTGTCCCGAGGACCTTGAGTAGGAGGAAGAGGACTTAGGGCTCCGGGAGTTGTCCCACGACCCCCTCTTCTTCGATCGGGACTGGGACCTCCGCGGAGTATCGCTGGTCGGTGTTGACTGCCGGGCCGCGAGAAGCTTCATCGCCTGCTCCCTCAAGGTCTTCGGAGCCATGGCCCGGCAGTCCGAGCACGACTTCGAATCGTGGTCGCGCTTGAGACACCATCGATAGACGCAATGGGGATCGGTGACCGACATCATGTGGGAACAGGCCCTGCAAGGCTTGAAACCTGTATTCCTTGAAGACATCCCTCACACACAAAGTCAGAAAAAAATCCTAGAATTCTACAAGAGTTGAGAAAAAAACCTGCCAAAAAGCGGCAGAGGGGTAGCTCTTCCCAGATCGGTGCTTAACTGGCGCAGAAAGAAAAGAACTGATAGAGACTTTTAGCTGCAGATTCCTTATCTTTGAATTTCCCAGGTGTCAGGCTGGATCCATTGGTGGTTTACCTGCTACAGAAAGTTCCTTTTGAATCTATGATGGAAGCACAAAAGAATTCCTGGCCTTCAATGTCTTCTTCTTATTGGCCATCACCACTTCAAGAAGAACTGGGTGCTTTACTGTGTCGTCATTCATACTTAGGGTTTTTAATCATAGAGATGTCTTGACGTTTAGCCCAGATTTCCTTTCTAATGTTAATTCCACTTTTGACAGGGATCAGTAACTTATTCTTCCTTCTCTGAGGGCCTCTTCCTTTCAGACTCTTTGATTCATCTCTTGGATATTGTCAGAGTTTTAAAAATCTAGCTACACAGAACATGGTTTTTCTGATAGTCTGACAGTTTGTTGATTAATTTTGATGCAGCTAAAAGGGGCTTCAAGCTGTCTAAAGTTGCCCTCAGTAGGTGTGGGAAAACATACATGGATTCTGGCGAAGATCCACCAGGGTTAGTATGTGCCTATTCTACTACAGGTAAGGATGCTTTTTGGGCAGAATGAGCAAGTGTTTCGATGGTTGACATTTGCAGGGCTGCTACCTGTGCATCTTCCTCTTCCTTTGTGTCTCACTGCAGGTTAAATGTAACTCAGAGATATGAATTGTGTTTTGCCAACAAGATTCTTTACAAAGGATCATCTTTTTGATACAAATTTTGTCTGTTTAGCTAAATAACTTTTGGGTTATTTCACCAGGGTGTGGTAATAAAGGGTTGGCCCAAGGCCGGCTTTAGCGCTGGTGGCGCCCACTGCGACAGTCCTTTTTGGCGCCCCTCCCGCCCCCCAATATGACCTCCTCCTCGGATTCCCTGACTACCACCCAGCAAAAGTGCCCCTCATATCTTCATAGTCCCTCTCTTAAATAAATGTCATTTGTGTAAAAGCACTGGTAAAGGCTGCCTTTACTAATCCACTCAGCTATCCACATAAAATACAGATCTGTTCTTTGCAGCAGGCATATTAACCCTCTGCGCTACTTCATGGCGAGTCAAAACTGCCACTAGACAAACCTCTGATCTCTCTCTCTAGCAGGAACACTAATCACAAGAGTTATCATGACATTTTAACTGCTGCCTGAAAGCTGGACACCCAAGGAACTCTGCAGCAGGCACTTTTAAATCGTACGTTATTGCCAAACACAACGCCCTCCCTGAGGTCAGTGCCCCCACCTCCAAGTCAGCGCAGGTACGGCTGCACCAGTCGCACCACCCTAAATCTGGCCCTGGGTTGGCCTCACTCATGGTTGTCATTATTTTTATGATCTGTCTTATGGGAGTGTCATCAGACTGCGATGAAGGCATACTGCTTAGCTATATCCTCATGCAGTAAGGGATCGGATGAGAAAGGTGATAATGGCTGGATTGTTTACTGTATTTTTCATTACTCCAATTCTTCTTCCTCATCCCCGTGCTTAAGACCACCCACTTTCCCTCAGAGTCTTTCTCAGTTATCTGATAAAGGGCTGGGAAATGCAAGAAGTCCTAAGGGGTTGGGGGATGGGTGATAGATATTTTAGGGAGGGACTGTCTATGGCCATAGACTTAGGGGCATATTCTCAAGGACACATCGCCGAGTTAGCGGCACTTTATCGCAGCCAAAGTGGCGATAGATTTATCGCCTGATTCACAAGCTGGTGCTAACAGCCGATACCGCCCGTTTTCCCGCGATAGCAGCCGCAAAAAACATCGCCACGGATGACACCGGCAACTAACGCTAATGAGATGCAGAGTAGGCGTTCCTGTGCAAAAAGCAGCGAAAACACCACTTCGCAACATTCTCAACGACCAGCCAGATCGGCGATAAGATCACAAAACATGCGATAAGGCGCGTTAGCAGCAGGGAATCAACACCTGCTCTTTCCTGGTATTAAGTCGGACGATAACCTGCACCAGAAATGGGAGCCCAGCCCACAGCCACACCAGAAGAACAACAGATGCCATGGAGCCACTGATCATGCAGCTGGACACCCAAGAGGGCCACAACACCCACCGCCCCCCCCCCCCCCAGACCCCACCCCCCGGGCCCTACCCCGGACAAAGATATTTCACATCAACTTTACGAAATCATGAACAAAACAATTCGCCTGATGTCGCACAAGTACGACAATCAACATTCATGTGTGGTCAGAAAAAGGAGAATCATTCATTCATCTTTGAATTTCCAAACAAATTATTTTATTCAAATGTAACTCAAAACAACTATTCGGAAGAGTCATGGCGGGTCGTCTCTGGACAATCTGTAAGACACAGCCTGCAAGACAAAATACAAGATAAGAAGGTGTGTCATGCGCTCATCAAAGGACAGAGAGAGAGAGAGAGAGAGAGAGAGAGAGAGAGAAGAGAGAGAGAGAGAGAGAGAGGGGAGAGAGGGAGAAGGAGAGAGAGAGTAACAGAGGAAGAGACAGAGACAGTCAAAGGAAGAGAGGGAGAAGGAGAGAGAGAGTAACAGAGGAAGAGAAGGAGAGAGAGAGTAACAGAGGAAGAGAGAGAGACAGTGAAAGGAAGAGAGGGAGAGGGAGAGGGAGAGAGAGAGTAACAGAGGAAGAGAGAGAGACAGTCAATGGAAGAGATGGAGAGGGAGAGGGAGAGGGAGAGAGAGAGTAACAGAGGAAGAGAGAGAGACAGTCAAAGGAAGAGAGGGAGAGGGAGAGAGAGTGCCGACACTGCGGACCCAGGCCTCACTGCTCACCTGCTGCCACCGGTGTGTCTCCAACCACGTGCCGGTATACACCGCAGTCCACCAGGTCCCTTATCTGAAACAGAGTCCAGATTTATGAATGGCAGAGTACAAATCATTGCACACGTCATCATCGCTTGGCCGCCCCTGCGCACACAGGCTGCTGCACCCCAGCCCTTCCTGCCGCCCAGCGGTGTTTGACCGCCCCTGCGCACCCAGGCCTCACTGCTCACCTTCCGCCACCAGCGTGTCTCCAAGAGGGCCCACCACGTGCTGGTGCAAGCTCCAAGCCCGGGGTTCGCGACCTTGGCAGCCTTCACATCATGCAGCCCCACCCCGCGGGCCACTAGGTCACACACGTGATTCTGCATCTTGATTTCGCAATGGCAGAGATCATATCAGTGCACACGGCATCATCGCAGGCTGCACACCCGCCCAGCCCTATAGGTGCCACTAACTCTGTGAACCGCAAGGCAACGCCACGTGGCGGTCGGCCCGCGCTGCCCGCTGGCTCAGGCCTACACTGCGGTCCAGCAGGGCTCACACAAATCCCTACCAGTCCGCACCGCCAGGATGGTGCATCATCGCAGGCTGCACACCCGCTCAGCACCTAAGGTGCCCCTACCTCAGTGCACCGTAAGTCACCGTCCCGTGGCGGTAGGCCCGTGCCGGCCGCAGTGTTTCCGGTGCCACCAACTCTGTGCAACGTAAGTCATGGACCCTTTCTGATTGAGTCTCATGATATGCCAGGCGGACGCAGCCATGTCACCTCCGGCAGTGGGGAAGAACTGGGACACGTAGCGTCGTCGTCGTCCCCTTTATACGTAAGCCGAGTGGGCTGGCTCGGCGTACGCCAGGCCAACGTAGGGGTGTGAACAATCATCCCTGGTCTCTGGGCGTGGTTCATTCCTGGGCTGGACAGGAAACCAACTGATGCGTGTGTCTCTCTTGCAGTGTCTGCGCCACATGGTCCGCAAACGACAATGTTGCAATGTTGCATGCACCCGGAGGGTGTCCGCGCACAAAGGGATTGTACAAGGAGCGCAAGGCCGCCCGGGCTCTTGGCTCATGCATGCCAACTGTTGTGTGTGTATCGCTGTTGGTGCACCATAAGCCTAAGGCCTAGCCTCATTTGCAGCGTGAAAGCCACATCACATTTCCAGAATGCAGGCAGTAGTCAGACCAACATTAGGGATGAAAGCTCCTTTGTCTCAATACATGAGGCGGAAGGACACCTGCACCTCCGACCTTGGTCTTGCATGCGGCAGGCACCCCCTGAGAGAGATACCATAGCAGATGATGACGGCTCCACACTACGCACAGCGCTAATGAAAGACCAACGTATCCACACCCCACACACAGAAGTCCTTGCTCGAGGTACTCTTGCATGGAATGCCCTTGACACTTACGTACACAACAACCCATACGTCCAAACGTTGGACACACATACGGCTCATTGCTCCGAGTTGTGGCATATCATCCACATAACTGCCGCAGGTCAGAAGAGTGCTGGTTCTACGAGAGCCACCAACGCAATGGCAGAACATCCCGAGTACATGCACAACCCCTGTCACGTGGAACTGTACCGTGCACGTATGCTGCATTTGTTTGGGGCACTGCCACTGGCAGTGTTGCGCATCAGTTACCGTCTGAGCTTCCGTCTTGCGTACGTCACCTGCGTCCAGCCCTGGTTCCACCGTCGATCATGCATATTCGAGTGGCCCATGGATGTCTGCCTATCCAACACAACAGTAGCTGAACTGGATTATGACTTGTGTGTGCGCCTCCTGTTGGCCCATGACCAGGAGTGTAACTGTGATACCCGTTCATGGGATGCCTTGATATTTGGCGTATGTGCTGGCAGTTGGGCATGGGAGATTGCACAAGTCCTCGTGTGCAGTGACCACATCGAAGCGCTCCCCTATTGGGCTGTGTTGCGGATTGGTGAAACGGCGTGGACGGAGCACATCTGTCCGGACCAGCCAATGGATTGGCTCGCCCTCGTGATCGTTGAAGATGACACTGACGTACTCTTGGAAATGATTGGCCAGGAATCTGCGCTTGCATTCATGGACGAGTAACTACGTCCCTGCAGCCACAACTGCTTGTAACCCAGAGCACAGGTCCCAACACCTTGTTGCATCTTGGAGAAATGGTCACATATCCCACCACAACAGTGGACATGGCTGCATTCGCCTGGACTCAGAATGCATGTGCGTGCACCTACGCGTGTTGACACACACCTGTGCAAGGTGAGGCAGTCCCATGAGCGGAGCTGCACAGCGTCGCTTGGCAAGGTTCCTAAATCTGACATACTGCTGGAGGGAGAGTACACACATGGCAATGTAGTACTACATGTGACCTTGTTGGACCCTTTCACCTGCTCACTGTCAGCAGAGCAGACAGTCTGCGCAGTCCGGTGGTACAGCACTATGCAGATCCCATGGGCTGTGAGTCGTGTCCCCTGACACGGGGCAATGAGCATACGCCAAACATCACATGACTCGTCCAGCAAGGCAAGGTGGGCTGAGACCGTTGCCATCCGTAATGATTGGTGTTCATGTTTGCCTCCCCATTTCTTGCACCTCTACATGTTCCCATGCTGCCTGTTAGTGTCTGAAGCATTGGTCTGCATGTTGTGGCCCTTGTCTTGCCCGTACTGACACGCACATGCTAATGAAGTCTACGCCACTTCACTAGTGTTCAACTGTGATGAGTGTTGATTAGAATGACAAATCGTGTGCCTCAATGAGCATTGTCCGTACACAGGGAGGGACTGACTGACGCATTTCACTTAGGGGTGAGTCCCTATTGCCAGCTCCACCTCTGTGAGCCAGACATTGTGGTTGGGATGGTTGCTGGTAGACCTGTGCTCTTACGTGTCTTCAGCAATGTGAGTATGGTGTCCAACTTCTTGCCATGTGGATCAATGTGATCCATCAAAACAGGCTGTGTCCACACAGTTGAGTGTGAGTAGGTATGCGAAGAGATGTCCTGTTGTCACATGTGATGGGGGACACTACTTTAGGCCTGCTACCGGATTTGACATTTTTACACACAGCCCCACTTAATACATGGACGTGGGGCTACGTGGGGGGTTTGCGAGATTGTTGTTCATGAGCAATGAGGCCACAGCTAGTTCACACCTTCACAGTCATCTAATTGGCCATGTGGGTCAGGGTCAAACATGCGCATTGATGTCATTTCCCAGGGTGTACCTTTTTGTGCAATCATTGTCCCTACATCCAACCATACTTTTATACTTGATTGGACATAGACATGACACATCTGTGTGATTTGTAATGTTTTATTCACATTCTGTGGAGTGTCGGAGCTGGAGCAGTACATGGCCATGCAAACGCCACATTACATGGTTGCCCAGTGGAGGGCCAACCAGAGTCCTTTGGGGAATGACAATTTAATCGGAAGAGGAAGAGTTCAGTCCGCAGCCTGATTGCTGTGTCATTGGTAACCAGAGCAGATATGGCAGTCCATGTCGGGGTCCAGGTGAATGTCGCAGAGTGTTTCTGGGACAGTGGAAGGTGTTGTTCCCGGGCATGATGCAGAGGGCTGAACCAAGCAGGAACAGGCCATATGGCGGGGATGTATGCTACAACCTCCTTTCTCACACAGAGTCATTGCCATCCACATCTTAGTCCTCTGATATGTCTTCTGTGTCAGGTGTGTCAGGTGTGTGTGGTGGTGTTATGGCTGCATCACTGTGTGCCACTGACACATCAGGGGGTGGAGGTGGTATGGCTGCATCACTGTGTGCCACTGACACATCAGGGGCGGAGGTGTTATGGCTGCATCACTGTGTGCCACTGACACATCAGGGGGCGGAGATGTGTGTGTCGAAGTTCCTGCAGCAGTCATCTGGGACAGGCTCTGTGTCAGCAATGGCAAGATGAGGTTCTGCAGGGCATGGAAGATCCCAGCTACATCTCGCTGGTGAAAAGCCGTGGCAGCTATCCTTCCAGCCTGCATCCGCTCCATGTTCTCCATTGTCCTCGCATCTGTGCCATCTCTGTGCTGTCATCGCTGGAGCCTGTCTGACTGGACAGTTCTTGTATCCGAGTAATGGCTCCAGCGAGGTCAGCCAAGGATTGCTGTAGAGCATGGAACGGACTGTGGGTGTCTGTTAGGGACTGTGAGTGGGCCCTGATGGGACTCACACACCCACGTATGGCATCAAGTTTGGCTGCCATGAGGTCGAAACCCACACGCACCTGTTCAGCCAGCCCCCTCTGGCAGTCTAACACACGGCGTTGGAATGCCATGTGTCTTTCCGTGAGGTGCTGGGAGCCAGCCGTGGTGGTGGGTGCTTCCTGCTGTGTGGGCTGTGCAGGGGGTGGGGTCACCTCGATGCAGCTGGGCTGCCCTGCTCCTGGAGGTGGGGTGCGGAGGCTGTCCACGATCCGTTGGAGGGGATCGGAGCAGATGGCCAGGGGATCCTCCTCATCATCACTGAAGAGATGTCTGGTCTGCTCTGCAGGAGGTGTTGATTGTCCCTCTGCAATGTAAAGGGGAGATGCAGGTCAATAGTGTGTTCCATGTATGTTGACGCATTGTACATGTTTACATACAGACTGCATGACAATGTACATTGTGACTGTTTTGGATGAGCTGGCTATTTGATGGGAGACAGTGGACATTTCGACTACATGACGGATGTGAGGTTGTACTCGTACATTATCATCTCACAGTTTCCTGCTATGCCAGATGTGATTGGCCAGTTTCTACGCACAAGCGGCACCAGTTGTGTCCTCTGTTCTGTAGTGAAAGTGTTGCACTTTGTACCACATTGTCGTCAATGTTGATGTGCTGTGATTGCTATGTGTGTTTGCTGCATTGTGGAAGAGTCGCCCCTGCAGCTCTGATTTAGCGGCCCCTTATCCCTTTGAGGCGGTGTGCCTTTGACTTTTGTGCTTTTAAGGTGCTGAGATGTTGGCGACTTGGGTCTTTTGTGCTCTTGGACGGTTTTTGTACTCTTGTGCATTGTTTGTCTGCAGATGTGTTGTTGACGTCAGGGCTTGTATGTGCACGTGGATGGGTCAGAGTGTGACCTGCTCCTTTGAGGATGTGATCCACACTGGGCCACCTCAGTGTCGTGTTGTGCACCATGTAATGTATTTTGATTGCAGCCATGCTATTGGTCATGCAGTGTCACTTGCATTGTCGGTGTGGCTCACAGAGCCGCTGCTTTGCTGGATTCAGCACATGTGCATGGGTAGGTTGTGAGATTGGTGATAGGGAGGGGGCCCCTTTGTGCACATAGTGGACGGGGGCCTACTTGGTGTTTCTATGTGTGCTGAAGTGTGCCAAGGGTATCAGGGACATGTTCCACAATCATTGTGGGTGTGCAGTGTGCTACACATAATTGTGCATGTGTGCCATTGTGCCCATCTCCCCCGTCCCCCAGTCCCTGGTAGTTACTCACCCTGTTGCTGTTGGGTCAGGTCATATCGAGCTGTGTCCGGACCCCCAACTCCTTGCACCGTCTCCACACTGATGACTGTGGCCACCATTTCCTCCAGCTCATCCAGCTCCTCCTGTGGCGCAGGGCTCCCACCTCCAGTCGCCGTTGCTGCCTTCCGGTTGGCAGCGAGTTTCTGCTTGGTTTGGCTATTCACATCATGCCAGCGCCTCTTGACCTCCTCCATTGACCTCCTCAACACTCCGACTGCATTGAAGTTGTTCACGATCGACTGCCATATTTCCGTTTGTGTTGCCAATGACACAGTGGAGGTGACGAACAGTTGTTGGTAGTGTTCTATCACCTCCATGATGAGGATCCTGTTTTCCTGCGGACTGAACCCCGTCTTCCTCTTCTCCTTGCCCTTCCCCGACCCCGGGGTTCCTTGCTGGTCGTCTGTGGGGCTTGTGGGGTTCGCGTTGTCCTCTGAACTCGGTCCGGGTGCATCCATGGTGCTACGCAGTTTGAATTGTTTTGTTTGTGTTTTTCGGTGCTTTTATAGTGCATTTTCCCACATGACGCGTGGGAATTGCAGGCCTGTCGCTGGTTATCGCTGATTTTTGTATCGCGATTTGGGGCATCGCACCTTTTTTCGCGTTCGTGTTTTGCATTGTTTCGGCGTCGCGTTAATTTTAACGCGGTCGTTTGGCACGTTATCGTGAGACTATCGCATGGTGCCGCCGGGTTGAGAATACAACGTTGACACGGGGTTATTTTCCCGCGATGGGCTGCGATGTGCAAAATTGCGTTAAGCTAATTTTGCGATGATTATCACACGTTCTTGAGAATATCCCCCATAGAAAACTGCTTGGTGGAGGTGGTGAGTTATTTTATTAGGTTAATACAAGATGAGTCCTCATGGAGAAAGTAACAGGATGAGCAAGAAGAATTAGAGTAATACAGATTACTGGTAAGTAATCCAGATTTGTGTTAATTATTATTTTAAGCACATATTATTTAGAATTTAGAATTGGAGCATAAGCATCGTTGTTATTGAATGCAATCATTGCCGAAATAACTCAATTTGGCTTTCAAATGTTAGCAATCAAGTTCACCCAAATTAAATTCTTAAACTAAACCATAAATACAATGTATATATTTGTGCATCTTTTTTATATCACTGCATGATGTTTCAACATAACAACATGAGAAGGGCAGAATGTCACTAACCTGCTAATAATATCTGGCCTTCAGTGGGACTCGCCCTAGCACGGTCATACAGACTCCCCTGCTCCATCCTGTAATGCAGAGGTCTTCAAACTTTTGTAGGTTGAGCCCCCCCAGCTGAATTTTTTTAGATGTTGGGCCCCCCCCCCCCCATTACCTGACAGAAATTTCTGGAATCTGGTACACTACATAATCGACCGCCACGCGCATATCACGGGCCATATCCGGCAAATAATGTTCAACACAATAAGAGTCTTTAGTAAACTGCAGGTTTGTGAGTGGGTGTGGTGAAATGACAGAGGCTTATTACACAGCTCAAAACACCATTTTTCAAGATAAAATGTGCGTAAATTGTTTTTACTAGGATGCTTTGTTTTACACATGACATAGATTAATAATACCACCACCAACATAAATGTGATGGGTGTGCCGGTTTTTAGCCACATAGACTGTCAATCTGTGGATGGATGTTTTCTACTGCCATCCTCCGGTTGTGCTCCACATCCAGTCTTGAACGGTACTTAGTCTTTAATACCGCAAGTGCTGAGAACCCAATCTTACATTTATAGGACGAGCTGAAAGGCAAGAGAGTTTTGATAGCAGTTTCTCTCAAAGCTGAATATTCTGCAGACATTTTCAGCCAAAACAGTGACTGTAAGGGAGACAGTGTTATTAGATTTTTCGAGCACTCCCTAGCTCAGAGTTGGTACACGAGAAACAATTCTTCTCTGGAAACCATTAACAAACGTTTTAGGCAGCATTATAATGGGATAATTGCCCACCAACCAGTTATGGATCCGAAGACAAAGGTGAAAGTCCACAGAGAGGGCGCTGAACGAACACCTAATTGAGAATTCCTTAGTGGTACGATAAGTTGCTTGCCTGAAGCAGTTGGGGTTTAGGACACGTCGGGCTTGTGTTTAAAAAAATAGAACTGATAATAAATGAATGATGTTGCCTATTTTACTTCAGAGCAATGTTGTCTGACAAACTTTGTGGTGGCAGGGACATGTTTAGGATTTTGGGTGCCCTGGGCCAATACTATTTTAGGGGCCCCTGTTCAGAACAGCTTTGAGATTAAATGATTCACTTTCAGCTCTGCCATACCCTCTTTAGCCAGGCTACTAACGGTGCACAGGCGCTTTGGTCGAAATTCTAAAAGTGTTTACATCTAATATTCAGAGATAATGATGTGTGTTTTCACTGTTGTAACAAAACAGCAGCCCACTAATTTTACAGCAAATAATATCTGTGATATCCTCCAATTTCTCATATGTGAGGACCCGTTGTGATCTAAAATAAACTTTTTTATGGTTGTTGCATGAAACAAAAACATTTCTCTGCAAATAGTAATAGACTCTCTCACATCAATCACATTAAAAGAAATGAAACAAAACGGTATTTACAAGAATCTGTTTAGGAATTATTCCAGGCCATCAGGGCAAAAACAGAGCTGTCTCTATCAAGTGGCCCCCTGAAAGGCTGGATTGCAGTGCATGTATATGTGTCCTTTTGTAATTTAGGACGAAAACCTTGATGGGGCACGACATGCCCATACGTGTGTACAGGGGCGCAACTAGACCCGAACTTCGGGTGGGGGCTAACACTCCCAGCCAGGGCTGGCCCTAGCACTGGTAGCACACAGTGGAACGGTCTGTTTTGGCGCCCCTCCCCCATTTCCTCCTTCTTCATGAATTTCCTCACTACCACTCACCAACAATGCACCTCATCTCTCTATAGCACCTTTCTGGCAAACATTTCATTTTTTATAGCACTACTCATAGTTTACTCACACTCAGTTCTTTGATCTGCATGGTACACGTTCTTTGTAGCAGGCACATTAAACCTCTGCGCTGTGTGGGTGGCAGGAGTACCCATGTGAGTGCAGGGTGAGGCATGCAACAGTGTGAGAGTAGGGTAAGAGGAGTGACTGCAGGGTGAGTGAGGTGACCATATGAATTTGGGTGCGGATGTAAGTGCAGAGTGGGACGAATTAATGTATGGTTAGTGATGGTCTTATTTGAGTGAGATTGCAGATTGAGCAGTAAGGGGGACAGGTGAGTGAAGTGTCACATGAGTACAGGGTGAGTAGTGTGCTTGTGTGACTGAAGGGTGAGGTACAGGGTGAACAGCGCATGTGCATTGTGAGTGCAGAGTGATCACTGTGAGTACAGGGTAAGCGGGTGAATGGTGTGAGTGCATCGGGATCAGTGTGAGGGCATTGTGATCGCTGTGAGTGTAGGGTGAGCGTGAAAGTGAAGGGCGAAAATGAGGAACGAGTTGTCTGAATGCAAGGTGCATTTCCAGACACTTGAAGTAACTCAGCAGGTTATTGACGGCAGCGTAGGGTTTCAGATATGTTAAACTACTGCTATTATGGCATTAACCAGGGATCAGGGTGGAGGAAATAAATGTGCTGATCTTACAACAAACTTCCAGTTTTATGATTATGGTTGCCAGCTCATTATTTTGATGTCCCAGGCGGTACAAAAATAAACAGTCACCTAAAGCTGTATTGTCAGCACTTGCACATACTTTGAACAGCAAATATAAATAGAAGCACTTTTAATTGTGGGGCTGCCTGAATGAGCCATGCCTGATAATAAAATGGAACAAAGCAGCCCTGCCAAGTATCACGCATCAGGCGTGAGACTAACGCATTTCAGTGTGGTGATCCGCATCACCGCACTGAAATGCATTGTCACGCATTTATAGCGCCTCCTTAGAACGCTTCAGGGAAGAGGAGCGCTGCGAGTTAGTACCACACTGAGAGAGCAAAGCTGCTCTTCAGCAGCACCTCCGCGAGCTGCTTGCGACAGACTTGGGGGCTGGCTAGTTGGCTAGAATGTAAAACATTCACCAGACACCCCAGCAGGCACATCTGACTCACTCAGGATGTCACAAGTGTCAAAGCCTAATGCCTGCTGCCGACGCAGCCTGCCAGGACACACTGACTGTGATACACCTATAGGGCCGATGGCAGCGCGGCACAGTTTAGCTTTGGCAGGCAGCGCAGCCCGCTGCTGCTGTAGCTCTCGCTGCGTTATGCAGGGCGGCCCGTTGCTGCTGTAGCTCCACCACGTTGTGCAGCGTGGCCCGCTGTTATGCGTGGACCTCTTTTACTCCCACTGCGTTGTGCAGCGCGGCTCGCTGCTGATGTAGTTCCACTGCGTTGTGCAGCGCGGCTCGCTGCTGATGTAGCCGGGGCTTAATCAGGATCACCGACCCATGGCAGATGGCGGGGGCCGCCGTAATGATGGTCTGGTGCCTTAGCACTGTAGCGCGGCCACCCTGCACTGCAGTCCTGTGTTTGGAGCCATGAATGCTACCCTCTGAACCGTGGCGCTGCCCGGTGGACATCGCGACCGTCCCGACTCTGTTGGTGGATCCAGAAGTGCCACAATGCCTCCTTTACATTAATGCTAAAGCACAGTAGATAAGGAGGAGAGCCAGAATACTCGAAGCAGCGGTTACGAATCGATCTCTCATTGAAAGAGTGGACAGTAAGGGCAATCACTAAAGCAGCAGCTGAAAATGAGGATGGCAATCCAGGACTTTTGTTACAGATGGCAATTAAGTTGGAATATGCAAGGCTAGCCTGTCATGGCCTTTGCTGACAAGTAAGTATCACTCATCTAACCTAATTGAATTTACAGTTTACTTTTAGAGGAGCGCCGCGCGTCATCATTTACCCTGCACTTTAAGTAAAGTTATAGGTGTGCTGAGCTGTGCATTGCAGTCACTAGTCTGTCTGCAGCAGTCAGTCTGCACAAAGTTGTGTCACTTATTTACTTTACTTTTAGAGGAGTGCCGCGCGTCATCATTCAGCCTGTACTGTAAGTAAACTTACAGCTCCTCTATATTGACTGCAGTCACTGTCTGCCAGTCTATATCATGGTTACACATTTCTTTTACAGTACGATCAGGTTACAAGGGCACTAGGTTAGTGTCTTTCCATTTCTGGTGCTTTAAAGCACTTTTAAGATCTTCTTAGAGTTTCTTGTTGCTCAAATGGGTATTTCTGCTATTTATTTGTTTCCTTTGTCTTCATTGCTTGATTTTTGCTCGTGAGAAAGTGTCACTCATAGTCCTTGAAATGTCACTCATAATTTCTCTGAAATTATGAAAATGTCACACATAGCGTCCTGAAACCTTGGCAGCTATGACAAAGACAGAAAAGTCACATTAAAAATGTATACATACTTCTTTATAAGCATATTTAGTGTCAAGACAATCAATTTGCAGGCTGTTTAAACAACACATGGCTGGCTGGCATTTTTCTTTTGGCAACTTGAAGCCCTGTGGGCGTTGCGCGCCTGCCTGTGTAAATTTAAAAGAAACTTTGTCTCCTTTCTGCTAAGAGCTAACCCTCCCAGGACGGGGTTAAACTGGTAGAGTTGAAATGCTTCAGCTGCAGTGGGAGGCAGGATGTCTCCTCTGCTAAAACTGAAAGAAAGGAACAGGCAGTCATTTCAGCTGCAGTGGGAGGCAAGGAGTCTCCTCTGCTATGAAATCGAACGTGAAGGAACAGGACTGTCTGACAGTTCGTTTGCTTTCGGTTTTAGCAGAGGAGACCCTGCCTCCCACTGCAGCTGAAGCATTTCAGCTCTACGAATTAACCCCTCCTGGGAAGGTTAACTGTTAGCTCTTTACATGACAAAAGCACGGGCACGGCGTGCCTTATCTATTTCATCTCCCTCCCCCTCCAACCCTCTGTTACCGGAGCTCTACAATAAACAATTCCCATTTGAAATGGGTGAAGACTTGCGAAGTTGCGATGCAGGACAGTAAAAGACCAACAAAGGGAAGATCTTAGTGCGGAGTGCGCGCCCCCCCTGAGATGGTGTCGCGCCCCCCTGGGGGGGCGCGCCCCACAGATTGAAGAACTCTGTGTAATGGAAGCTGTAAATAGAGACGTTAATGTGTAATCTGTTGCTCTTCCAGTAGCTGCCGCTGGGCGGCGCTCTTTCCCAGGGCCTTCAAGGGAAGCGCTCCTTCCACACCCGGAGACAGTTTACAGCAGATTCTTTTTGTCGTGATGTGTGTGGGGAAGTGTTGCTGAAGCTGCAGACATCGCTGCTGGCTTCAGTGACTCGTGCTCGGGAGAATGAGATAATTGCATTTCGATGCTCTGCGGTCTGAGAGTAGCCAGCCTGACAGGCGTGGCAGCATAGGGATGCGCTCGGTTCTGCAACTCTGCTATTCCTTGCCTCTCTGTCGTGCGACTGTTTTCCTGTAATTTATAGTTAATTTGACAAGTTGTTAGTACTCATGTCACTGGAAGAAGCACTGCTGGAGCACGGGCGGGCCATGCGCGGCTCAGACACGTCTGTGGCACGCCTCTGCTGATCATGTACCTGAAGTTCCTTGTGGATAACAAGCAGAGACCAGTTCCCTGAAACACAAACACGAGCCGAAGTCCACGCACAGACTCTGCCCACTCACTCTCTCGTGCTTTCCAAAGATAGCTGCAGCATCCCTGGCTGTTTCGCAACAGCAACACGAACAGCTCTGCCAATGTACCTCAGTCCTGACTCACTTTACTAGTAAAGCACTTCTTAGTGCTGCAATAATGGGGTGGGGCAGTATTCTCCTGCTGGACACGTTCTATTGTTCAGCCTTTTGGTGTACCCACTCTGAACACCCACCCATCACAGGTGTCACCAGTCAGGTGACCCTGCAAATAAAAGGGGCCGGGCGCATGTGCCCTGAGCCAGTTATCCAGCATGCCACTACTGTGTCCGCGTGTCTCATCCATAGGCATGTGGGCCTAGTGCCCAAGACAACACAGGGGCAACACATACCAGTAAATTGTATTTCTAAACTGTATCACCGGTTAGCAGCGAATTGGGGGAGACTCTGGTGATGGAAACCCTAGCCTAGCGACTAGCAACTGACACTGTAATTCAACCATGCAATCTATTCACCCCAATTTCTATTTTCTGCTGTCATTGTTATTCCTCGGATTCAGCGCCTTACTTGATTTTGCGCCCCAGTCGACCGTCTTGTTCGCCTATATGGATGGGGCTGTTTGTGACGTCACACACACATTACATAATCTGGCTGCTCCTGCACGAGGAAGCCGGCGTCGCCCTTTCTGACAAATTCAAGCTTGCGCTTTGTCACCTCTTGAACCAGTCTTCCAGGGATATGGCACCCAGGAGCGTAGGAGACACTGCATTTCTAGTGCGGACAGGGTCAGCCTAGGGGACCCAATAAAAACAGCCTGTAGTCTTCACGTCACAGTCTCCGTTAAACCTGTACAATCACAGAGTTTTGATGTGAAATCATGATGTTAAAATAAGCTATTTTTAAAACAAAGTTCAGGTGTAGTTTTATCACACACAGCCTAATGTATGGTAGCTCAGGGAGTCAAGGCATTTGCTGCCAAAGACCAAACGGAACCTGGAGGTCATGGTTTGAATCTCTGCAGTATCTGCTTTTCATCCTTCAAGGTTCATAACATGAATGCTACTGGGTTGCTATAATTTTGACCCCTGTAATCTCCTGTTCTATTAGGCTGTGAGAACATGGCTGGAAGCGACTCATTAACAGGGACAGGACTCTTTTTTTGTTTTAAAGTTTTATATAGCGGGAACTTGACCCAAAGCAATTGGAGTCCTACACACAAGCACCAGTTACATTACACAAGATCACATTCATTTTTTCTTTTTTTTAGGTACAGGGAGATTAAGTGATATACCCAGAATCACAGGATGTTGAGCCCATACCAAGAGGTGAACCTGGTTTCCCATTTCTAAAGTTGGCATCTCTGGCCATAATGCTACATCCTCTCCCTTAGATTAAAAACACCAAAATGTATTTTGAGAGGCAGGTAGCTCTCCTAACTGTATTTATGGCCAGAAGAATACATCTAACTCGCCTGACTGCACACTGATATTCCAAATTTATTGTATCAAAGTGCTCTGAAGTGGTTGAAAAGACTTGTTGGATACTAAAAAAAACATACTAAATATGGCTCAAAGCAGAGAGGCAACAGGGGTAGAGAGAGACCCCTCAAAAATGTGTCTGAGCTTTACCTGGAGCTGGGATCCTTGAAACAGAAATATCTTCTCCTTTCTATGTTTTTTTTTTCTCACGACTGGGATAATCAGAGAAGGCAGCACCTCATGTTGCTCAGAGGTCTGTTAAAAATGGAGTTGGGCAGTCAGGTCTGTGCATCATGAAGTGGAGGAGTCAGGAAAGGAGAGGCAGTTTTTAATGCCACTATTGTGTGTGTTGGGAAAGCGTGAGGTTGTTTGGGCCCATCTGCTTGTTTCTTTCAAAGGTTGCTGATGAGCAGTGGGGCTAGGCCTGGGCATGCACAGATAGTAAATGTATGTGCCTTACTGGGGATGCTGAAGTGCAATGGGAGGCCCAGGAAAGGTGAAGGGTAGAAAGTGTCTGGTTTTCTCCGGTACTGCAAAAAATGGGGGAAATCCCTTTGTAGTCACATCTCTGATCTTGCCTCCACTTTGTACTCAGGATCACAGTTCCCACAGTTTTTGTATGCACAAAATTCTATGCTGTCTCTGGGGGGAAGGGGGCGGGGGCTTTGTGACAGCAGCCTTATTGTGTGACCCGTCAAAAGTAAAGAGGCTGGGACAGAAAACAGGCCTGGGCACCAAAATAAAATTGACCTAAGTAGCGAATCAGGTACCTAATACAGTGGCTCACATTTGTAATCGGGGCAGGACTGCACTTGTAAAGACACACTGCATAAGTGATTTGCAAGGTATGGCCAGGGCCACTGGAATTGTGCGGCAAGGAAGGGCCAAATTAAGTAGAAGAGTTCAGTACATTATGCAGCGTAATGCAGCACATCTTGTAATAGTATTATTTCATTATTTTTACATTTGTTAACACTGTCTTATTAGTACCATTTTAATATCCAAATACAGCAATATGCAACAGAAAGGTGAACAGTCAATTTTTGCAAAGGGCCTTCTACTGCGCAGCAACACATGCCACTGCGTTTTTAGTAACTTTTGAACTGTTTGAGCTACAGCCAATTTTTTTCCATTAAAGTCTGCAGATTGTGAAACGGATGATGGATTATGTGGCAAATGCAGAATTATTCGAAAAATGCTGTGGTACACAATTGCATAATTCCAGTGGCCCTGGGTATCGCAGACCGCGTGCATATGCGCTTGTTGCAAATAATGTTTGTGGTAATATCAGGGAAATCAACAGTAAAAACCAGCCCGCCACACCTTAAAACAGACAAAAAACCAGACAAACACTGACCAGGCCTTCTGGCACTGCCAGACTTCCCTACTGGTTAGTCCGACCCTGCCAAAACCACAGCAGAAAGAACTTAAATGAGAGTGATTTCTTAAGTATTAAACTGCAGGACATAAAAACTTTCAATTTCTCTTGTTTGGTTTGAAGCGTTTTCCCCCAAAAGGAGTACATGATCAAACATTTTATCTGTTAGATAAATCCTAAATGCTTTCTTGGGGGCCTCTTGTTGAACTAAAGTAATTGAAAGGCTAGACTGCAGTAACCCCAAGGCGCAGCAAGCACATTGCTCAGGGCATCTGTTGGCAATGCACTTCCATTAAATGACAAATCTGCAGTAAACAGGTAAGGAGCAGGCTTGCTTTCCCTGGTGTCTAGCAGAGGCCGCCCCCGAAGGGGGCCTCGAGGGCCGGCACCATAATGGCCGCCAGAGCCCGACAAGGAACAGAACTGGTTTGCGCCACCAGGAAGCGCCTCGGGGCAAACCACGCACCTAGTGGTGCTAGGTCACCGGACCAATAGGGGGGGGCCCGGCAAGGGTTCGGATCACCCAATGGGTTGGCACCCCCTCCCCTTTCAAAGGGCAAGGGCGAAAAGAAGAAAGAGTGGATATAAGGCGACGCTCCCCCTGGGGCAGCTCACTTCTACATCATGCAGCTGGGGGAGTGGCGCCAAGAATTTCTAGTCCCACCCACACCGATGTAACAGCAGCGTCGCAGTGCTGGCGGAAACAAAAGATGTATTGGTTTGGTTATGGAAACACACCGACAAGGCGGTGTGTAGAAGGAGGGCCACTCACTCTGGGATGCCTTACGGCAGGGTGAGTAGGCCTGACAAAAAGGGGGTAGCATACGGAGACGGCACTCGCAGCCCAGCCCCCGCCAGACGGCAGGGCACAAAAGAGACTAGCAAGGTAGCGAGTTGGGGCCTAACTCCCGGGGAAAGGCTACCCCTCACACGCAAAGGGGCGTGGAAAACAACAAAAGAACGAACTGTCAGGGTGATTTATGACCCTAGGATATGCAAATGAGCAAAAGACAAACAAGTGATTTATGACCAGCCAATGATTTATGGCTGCTGATTTATGATGATCAGGCAGAATGATTTATGACAACAAAATGATGGCCGATTGTGTCAGAATGATTTATGATACCCCGATGATTTATGCCCCGGGGGGGTTTATGATGTCCCACTGACAACTGTGTGATACCCAATGTGCAATACATTAACGTATGAGGATGATTTATGACCCCGGCCCCCAAGAAGGCGTCCTGGGGAGTTGCACAGGTATGACGTATGTAATGAGTAATAAAACTGCGGCCAACAATGACCACCAAATACGACTGTTGGCTGTGTTTAGTAATACAAATGCATAAGTATGGTACCTTCCTGGAATGGGCACAGTGCGGGCGTTATGTATTTGAGGTGAGTTGCATAAAAAAGATGCATCACCTGATCAAAGAAGAACTCCTATAGCCCCCAGCACTTCTCTCAAACAGTACACCCAGATTTTGACCTGCACTCCCCCCTCATAGACAGGCACTGGGGGCCAGCACATATTTTCCACTTCAGTTCAGTACTGATCTGCCATGACTTCTTACTTGTTCCGTGCCTTGAGCCAATCCCTCCCTCCCTACCACTACACCTCAAACCCAACCCACCCTGCTCTTAGTAGATCAGAACTGGAAGTCCCCACATCCCTTTAGCTTCAGTGCAATCCTTTCCGGCAGTAATCCCTTCCTATTTCAGTAATGTTAGCTAGCACATCTCAAGCAACCCCCTCTCCGGGATCCTGAACTGTGGCACTGTTAAAAAACACCTGTCACTGACAACATACCTGGGGCCTCATTTATGAGAAGTGTTGCATCGCTGCGTGAAAGCAGCGATGCAACACTTCTCAGTGTGCCCTCCTTGAAACATGATGGATGCATCATATTTACTGGACGATGCATCATGTCGCAAGGAATGACAGATACGTCAGTATTACTGACGTATCTGTCGGCGCAAAAGTGGCACATTGCTGGGGTGTGTCTGAAAAACAGACGCAACTCCAGCAATGTGTCCTTTCACATGGGGCAAGCCCCATGTAAAAGGACCTGCTTCACCCTTACGCCTGCCATGAGGCAGGTATAAGGTTTTGACGCATTGACGTCCTAGAAGTGGTGAAGTGAAATCTTATAGATTTCACTGCCACTCCTACGACCCTTTCTTGCAGGGGAACTCCAGCTTACATTATACCTGGCGCAGGTATAATGTAGCGTAGGGGTTTACAAAGTGACGCATCTGCCTAGATGCGTCACTTCGTAAATATGACGCAACATGGCGCATTATTTACGCTGCCCCAGCGTCACTAAAAGTGACACAACGGCGGTGTAAATGTGACGCAGGCCTTTATAAATAAGGCCCCTGAGACTTAGCCTGTACAATCCTTTTCTGGTGCAATATGTGAGCTAATGCCTCTTTGATAACACAACTCAGTCAAAAATCTGGCATGAGTCAGATGGAAAGAAAAGATGGGTCATGAACACAAAGGTAAGACAAGCACTGGCAAAGTCAGTTGCTTCCTTCTGTGACCCCATGGCATGGATCTGTTGGCTTGGCCAATGCTTTTTTCCCCCCAGATGGCTGGCATGAGTGCGCACACACGGACCACCATCTTGGACTAGTTTTTCTTAAAGCTTAATAAAAAGAATTGCAAAATGGACACAACAGAGAGAGGGAAACAAAATAGATCCTCTGCGCTGCAATGCTTGCTCCTTACGTCACGTCATGCGCTTACCTGATCCCAACAGCAGAGACGATACTGGAGCCGATGCTGAACCTCCTATCCCTGTCGAGCCGCACTAAATCAAGGGACCAGACACCTTAAATCACACACTGCCCCAAGGGGGAAGGAAGGTTGGGATAAAATAAAAAAAGAGAGACTTGCAGTACTGGATCTGCTCAGTGGCTGTGCAACACTGAGTAACAGGGTTTGGCACTCCCGAGACATTTGGTGTTTGTGAGGTAGATATGCACTGGACCAGGACCCCAGATTTTGTGAAGATGCAATACACTGGAAATTTCAAGAGGAGGCAGTTACCATCAGTGAACTAACAAACCTCATTATACAATGACCATAATTTGACTTCAGTCACATACAATTACAGTCTCTATTCAGAAACACAACATGAGAGCAGAATACCCACATTTACAGATTGGAGTTTCTGGCACACCCTAAAATCACTTGAAATACAGATTGGATTTTCTAGCACACCCAAGGATCAAAACGAAGCACAGATTGGAGTTTCTGGCACTCCCAAGGATAAACTCGAAAAATACATATATCAAGCTCTTCTATGTACTTTCTCTTGTGACAAATGTTCATCAGAGAAACACGAGCGTAGGTTCTTAAATTCTTGCACTATTACAGTTCAAGCGCCAAGTTCACAAAAAGTGTCCAGAGCGTGGAAACACCTGAAGTGCTGGAAGAAATCACAGGGATGGTCTGGAGATAATTTCTAAAGTCTTGAAGGCACTGATCACCCAGTCTTGCCTATACTATACAAGGATTAGTGTGCACTAATCTGGCAACAAGTACTTATCCTTGTCTTCCAGTCTGTGAGAAGTCCGAAGAAGAACTCAAGGCATTGACACAGGAAGTCACAGGGGAACAGGGATCACGGTGCAGGAAGCAGAGATGACGAAGACATCGACAGAGCTGGGACCACTGGAACCACTGTTCAACTTGGACTGAAGAAGACCAGAGCACTGCTCGATTCTATCTGATTCTGCAGGTGAGTGGAACCAGTGGAGCATGCTCCGGCAGGGAATAAGGCAAAGCCGTGATTCGGGTTTGGGAATGGCTTATATACCATGTAGGGACACCAATGGAAGTAGCTGGCTCAGGTGGAGCACATGGTAGACTGGAACGTTCTCAACGACCCCTACAGGAAACACGTGTTAGTACAATAGTTTGACCCTTCAGGAAGGGCAGGTGCAACTAGGCGGATGGAACCAATTAAGCAGGAAACAAATGTATCTCTTTTGCTCACATGTGTACAATAGAAAACCACACCAAGGCCCTTGTGAGTGCAAGATACTCTATTGGTTAACGTGCTCTTGGGAAATGCTTGCCAGACTCAAGTGCAATGCAAAGTAGGGCTCTGGGAATTACCAGCCATGGTATCATAGCAAGCCATTAAATGCCATTGGGGTAATGCTACAATGGCCCTGTGTGTTAAAGCACCTCACAGAGGACACAGGAGAGGATCATGACACATCAGCAGTGAAAAGATACAACTCATCCAATAAAAAACAGCAAGTTGGATGAGACAAACGTGAACAGTCAGGAAAGCCATTTAATTCACCAAAGCAATTCAGGCATAGGCAAGTGGCAGACAAAGCAAACACACCCTAAGTCTATATTAGATATAGTAGATCGGTTGTCAACAGACAGCTAGGTGAGACCTAAAATGAGGGCAGATCTTACACCCTAGGTGGAAATAAATAGGACTGTAGCCGATGAACCATGCAATCCTTTGAGGTTGGAGGGGGGAACAAACAAGGGAACCAGCTTCTCTTCAAAAAGCCAGAGGCAGGATTAGGCCAGGGTAGAAAGAGGTTATAAAGGATATTGATCAATCACATGGAGAAGAGAATCAGAGCTCGGACCAAAGAATTACTTTGATGGCATCTTTGTCTCTTTCTCCAGGTTACTTCCACACACTGCTTGGAGAGTCAAGACACAACTGGGGACAGTGCCATCTAGTGGAAGAACCATAACTAAATTTCAAATATCACCTCTCAGAAAATCAAAAAAACAATTGTGCTTGCAAAATATTTAAAATGGCACCACTTTGAAGTAATACATTCCACTATAACTACAATAAAAGTAGAAAGCAAACAGTAAAACACATTCTGGAGCCTTGTAGTGACTTACCCTCGTTATTTCATATTCACAACCAAACAAAGAAGAAAAGGACCAGCACATGTTCCCTGTGAGCCACAATCTTTCCTGTCAAGATTCACTGTCAGGTGCTCCATACTTTTGCCATCTGGTTGTCTTTGGGTTTTTTTAGCAACCAGAACTCATTTGCTAGGATTCATTCTAGGCTCTTAGCTATCAATAGTGCAGAAGGTGGAGTGATACTATGCCCCACTGGTGTGAGTAGCCCTCTGGACCTTAGTTATTACATATTTTGCTACCAAATTACGGAGGAGTCAATTATCCTTGCTTGTATTTGGGCCCATAGCACCCTAGCTACATCACTGCTTCTCTCACTTTTTAGGTTGAGCCTAGACAGCGCATGCGCTGCTGCAAGACATGATGTATCTCTTCTGAGGGCTTTTGGCACACCCATCGATTGCCATTGGTTGTTTTCTGTAGCATACTGAAATGCTTGCTTTTTATTGGACTATTACTGCAATCGTCCCTCCTTTGTGTGGCTCGTTCCCTTCCATGGTGATTTCACTAATGGTTCCTTTTGGTTGTCCCGCAGGAGGAGGCAGTGCCTGGCGGGTGGCGGCCTTGAATGGACCAGGCTTCGCTCTTTGGCGCTCGTGTTTCATTTGTTTTTGATGCTTTCCCTGTCATCACTCCTCGCCACTCCCCCTCCGCGTTCACGGTTCATCCTGGTCATACCGACAGCACAGCTCCCAGCTGCTCCTGCTCGTGTCTTCGACGCTACACAATCTACAGGCATTTAAGCCTGCCATCAGATGATTTGTGGACAATGTGCATAGTTTAACAGCGCCCACCTGCCTCACCATGCTCTGACTCTTGTGAATCTTGTTTCACTTTTCCGAGCCTCAGTGCAGAGTTTCTGCAGCCTCTCGCACAAGGCATGATCACAGCAGAATGTAATGGCGAGGAACATGCACGAAAGGATACGCCACACTCCCGATCATACCATCCAGTTCAAACATTTCGTTTGGTTTAAGAACCAAAATATACACTCTTGTAAGATTTGCTCTTTTGGTATTCTCATGCCAATAAAGTTTATTTAAATTGAACATTGTCAGTTCAGCAAGGGGCACCAATCTTGCAAGCATAGAACAGTGACATTCATGTAACTACCAACGGAATACCTTGAGGTGCTTGTCAACAAAAATTTCAGGTGGGAGTGAGTACAATATTGAACACATGCTTTTGCAGAAAAATCATACATAGGCAATGTAACTTCACATCATGTTCTCTTTGCCCCTAAAATGATGCGACTTTCCTCTCTAAGATGGCCACCACAGTTTCAACATGGAAGATGCTGATATGCTTTGAGTGTCTACAGGTCTGCCTGTCATTTCGTAACGTAAGCCGCTTGACTGTTGGTTGTCATCGCTGGCAGCTGCCTGGTGAAGATCAGCCTCTTATTGGCCATATTTGTGTTCCTTTCTAGTCTGATACCGGGATGTCAGTAAGAGAGAGGGGTACAGGCTGTGCTGATGGCAGCAGGTCAGTGAGCGTTGCTGCCTTGTTGTGTGTGCCCTATGGCTGCAGGCAGGTTCGGGAGAACAGTGTGATAGGTTGAGGGCTGTTCATGTATGGTTTTGGAAGGGAACCTGCATTTCAGGGCAGCAAGGGCTGGATTTGGTACCTAGTGCTTCTCTGAAAAAAATATAATCCAACACTGTACAGCGGTTTGGGACTGGGTTGGGGACACACTTGATGAAGAAATGGGCAGAAACTTATTGGTGCCAAGTTGCTCCGTTCAAGTTTAAAACCTTCAGTTTATCCTGGCTTTTCGCTGCGAACATGCTGTGCATTTTGAGACTTGTATTTTGTGTTTATCATTATAAGAATAGGGTTAAAAATACCAGATTGGAATCTGCTATTGGTTGAAGGTGTCATGCATGACAAGAATTCATGTGTTTGCTATGAATAGTACGTTTTACTTCCAGGTCTGCCACAGTATCAAGTAGTATTAATCCTAAGCAGCAGCATAAGAAGTACACATTGCAGTAGCACAAGAGGAAATCTGTTGATGTCTCTGCCCCGCACTCCTCTCTTGCGCGCAGAGATGGTGTGGTAAATGCAGGCTCAACAAGAGACATTACAGTCTGACTAAATGCAAGCAAGAGTGCGAGTTTTGAGATGATTGTGATGTAACAGATCCACTGGTAGAGATACAGCTGTTGCTGTGATGATTGGAATGATTTAATCAACACTAACCATTTTTGAGCCCTCTACAGTATTGAGGTTTCAAAGTGACAGTCATCCTAAAACTAATCCCAAGTTCATACCTAAAGTACCAACTGAAATTCATTTAAACTAACCTGTAATCCTAAAGACATTTCTTCAAAATCCAACACATCCTGTAGAAAGAGCTCATTCTAAGTCCTCTAGATAGTGCTTCTAGCTGCTACTCTGGTCCCGTCAGTGATTCCTCATTCTAAGTCTTCCAGACAGTGCTGCTATATGCTTCCCTGGTTCCAGTTGTAATTCCTGATTCGTAGTCCTCTAGACAGTGCTGCTAGCTGGCTTTCTGGTCCCAATGGTAATTACTTATTCTTAGTCCTCTAGACAGTGCCACAGCCGCATGCGTGTTCCCAGTTGTAATTCCTCATTCATAGACCCCTAGGCAATGCTGCTAGCTGGTTTTTTGGTCCCAGTGGTAATGCCTCATTCTTAGTCCTCTAGATAGTGATGCAGCTGCTTCTCCGGTCCCAGTGGTAATTCCTCATTCTAAGTCCCCTAGACAGTACTGCTGCTGTTTCTCCGGTCTTAGTGGTAATTCCTCGTTCTCAGTCCTCTAGGCAGTGCTGCTAGCTGCCTATTTGGTGAGTAATTCCGCATTCTACGTCCTCTAGACAGTGCTGCTAGCTGCTGCTCTGGTCCTGTCGGTAATTCCTCATTCTAAGTCCTCTAGGCAGTGCTGCTAACTGCTTCTCTGGTCCCAGTGATATTTCCTCTTTAAGTCCTCTAAACAGAGCTGCTACTGCTATTCCGGTCCCGCTGGTAATTCCTCATTCTAAGTCCTCTAGGCAGTGTTGTACCTGTGTCTCTGGTCACAGTGGTAATTCCTCATTCTAAGTCCTCTAGATAGTGCTTCTAGCTGCTACTCTGGTTCCGTCGGTAATTGCTCATTCTAAGTCCTCTAGACAGTGCTGCTAGCTGCCTCTCTGGTCTCATTGGCAATTCCGCATTCTAAGTCTTCTAGGAAGTGCTAGAGCTGCTTCTCTGGTCCCGTCAGTAAATCCCACCTTTTAAAACCTCTAGGCAGTGCTGCAGCTGCTTCTTTGGTCCTGTCAGTAGGTCCTCATTCTATGTCCTCTAGACAGTGCTGCTACCTGCTTCTCTGGTCTCATCAGTAATTCCTCATTCTAAGTACTCTAGACAGTGCTGCTAACTGCTTCTCGGGTCCCAGTGATAATTCCTCATTCTAAGTCCTCTAGACAGTGCTGCTACTGCTATTCTGGTCCTGCCGGTAATTCCTCATTCTAAGTCCTCTAGGCAATGCTGCAGCTGCTTCTCTGGTCCCAGTGGTAATTCCTCATTCTAAGTCCTCTAGACAGTGCTGCAGCTGCTTCTCTGGTCCCAGTGGTAATTCCTCATTCTTAGTCCTTTAAGCAGTGCTACTAGCTGTGTCTCTGGTCCCGTCAGTAATTCCTCATTCTATGTCCTCTAGGCAGTGCTGCTAACTGCTTCTCTGGTCCCGTTGGTAATTCCTCATTCTAAGTCCTCTAGACAGTGCTCCTACCTGCCTCTCTGGTCTCATTGGTAATTACTCATTTTAAGTCCTCTAGACAGTGCTGCAGTTGCTTCTCTGGTCCCATCAGTAATCCCTCATTCTACGTCCTCTAGACAGTGCTGCTAGCTGCTTCTGTGGTCCTGTTGGTAATTCCTCATTCTAAGTCCTCTAGGCAGTGCTGCTAACTGCTTCTCGGGTCCCAGTGATAATTCCTCATTCTAAGTCCTCTAGACAGTGCTGCTACTGCTATTCTGGTTCCGCCGGTAATTCCTCATTCTAAGTCCTCTAGGCAATGCTGCAGCTGCTTCTCTGGTCCCAGTGGTAATTCCTCATTCTAAGTCCTCTAGACAGTGCTGCTACTGCTATTCTGGTCCCGCCGGTAATTCCTCATTCTAAGTCCTCTAGGCAGTGCTGCAGCTGCTTCTCTGGTCCCAGTGGTAATTCCTCATTCTCAGTCCTTTAAGCAGTGCTACTAGCTGTGTCTCTGGTCCCGTCAGTAATTCCTCATTCTACGTCCTCTAGGCAGTGCTGCTAACTGCTTCTCTGGTCCCGTTGGTAATTCCTCATTCTAAGTCCTCTAGACAGTGCTCCTACCTGCCTCTCTGGTCTCATTGGTAATTGCTCATTCTAAGTCCTCTAGACAGTGCTGCAGATACTTCTCTGGTCCGGTCAGCAATTCCCACCTTTTAAAACGTCTAGGCAGTGCTGCAGCTGCTTCTTTCATCCTGTCAGTAATTCCTCATTCTAAGTCCTCTAGACAGTGCTGCATCTGCTTCTCTCTTCCCAGTGATAATTCCTCATTGCTAGTCCTTTAGACTCCTCTAGTTAAAACCAATACCATTTACAATGCCAATAGCTCTAACTTTAAAAAATGCGAGACCTATTGCATTGTAAATGCTTGTTCTTATTCTGGGGTGGCAAAAAGGAGGAGAGAGTATCCTGCATGGGTCTGGGGGATGAGGCTCACAGAAGGCTCGTTTACAATGTGTTCTGCGTGGAGCATCTCACTGGAGCCTCCAATGAGCATCTGCATCACCCGAGACTGTGCTTGAACCGCCTCAAAATTACTACTAACCCTCACCTGCGCTGAACCCCAGAAATGCTGGATCGAGGCAGGGGCACCTTGAGGAGCCGGGAGCAGCTGTTGCGCGAGATATCCGCCAGTGATTAAGAGGTGATTGGCTGTTGACCAGTACACCTGACGCTTCAGCACCACCAGGTGCAGCTGTGAGAAAGCAATCACACGGGGCCCGGGGGTCCGCGGAAGCGCGTGCTTTCTGCGCAGCAAGCCAACTGCTCAGTAGAGCGCAAGATATTTCAAGACTGAAATCATTTGGCCTGGGGACATCGTTTCCCATGTTGTAACAGTGCTGTCTCGATGCTTCTTTGACTGAGGTGTACCTTATTGAACACGTTTGAACGCTTTCTTTAATGTTGTCATATTTGATCAAGTTCTACATTTTTTTACGGGTGCACTGTGCAGTATGCCACATTGACAAGAATCATGGCTTGCTGCACTGCTAAACAATACAAATTGTCGGGTCATCACCCCCATGTTGCTTTCTCAATGTGCCATAAACTTCCTCCAGAGGAACTACCTATACAGTGATGGTTTTGAGTTTTCGCTTTCACAGATCGCTCAATTGTAGCTCTCCTTTTGGGACTATCTTTTCAGGTGAATGGAGGGTTCTTCTGTGTGTATTCTGGAATGATTATATGATTAGTTTCAACCCCTTTTTGCGGTAATGCAATCCGCTTATTAACATACCAGGACCCCACTCAGCACTTTCTTTCACTGAGAGCCATAAATAGTCCCTACATTGCCAAAAAAATTGGTCCGTGTCTCTGTGAGCAACACTTGGTATAATCTTTGAAGAAATAGGGTAATTGCGACATGATGAGGCATGCCCCTAACAGACTCGGTTTGGGGGCCACAGGGTAGAGAGGGGCTACTAGGTCCAAATCGAGGTGGGTGAGGTTGTTTATCATTGCTGCTCTGGGGTCTCTTCTACTATCGCTCTGCAAACTAGGCCAAGTAAATCTTTCTGCACTCTCAGAGTAGCAGGGTGAGCAGTCAAAGGTTTCTCATGGAGGTAGTATTGTGAAAAAGAGGTCAAAACTAATTAGTCAACAAACTGACATAATAATATATTGTTCATCCCAGTGCTTAGCTTTTTTGTGAAAAGAAAGAATTGAACTTACATTAAAACATAACACTCCAAAGGTGGCTTAGGTACAGGGTTTCAATCTCCCTACGAAGTCTAATTAGATACTTTTACACAGTAAGATGCGGGCTCTCCTCCCCTCTGTCTCTCCAGGGAGTTCCCCTATGTCTAGGGTTAGGAAAAGCAAAAGTATGGGTATGGGAGACTAGGCACAGGTGTATATTGCTATTAATTACACCAACATTTTAGCTAAAAGCTCAGTCAATAGTCTCTTAAACCCAATAATTTCATATTTTCAAAGACCTCCTCTTTTCTTATTAGGCCTAGTCTCTCAGTTCACAACCCAGTGTTACCTGATCAGATGATGTGGTGACTCAGCCGTTCCAGCCTGTACAGTCAGCGGCTTCGCACACCCAATCTTCAGCGTCAGTAACACAGGACTGTGGGCATGCACATCCCTTAACCACTGTAGTTGAACAGCACCCTCAGCTGGATTGTAGGCAGCTGAGGCCTCTAAGCCGACGCAGGCTGGCATTCATCTTCAGCAGATGCATTCCCCAGTGCCGATGCAGGAGGGTGCTTATCTTATGCAACTGTGGCTTGCGGGGCCAATGCAGGCAGGCTCTCATCATCGGCAGGTGCAACCTTCAGGCCAATGCAGATGGGTGCTAGTCTCTGACAACGGTGTCCCCAGGCTGATACAGCAGCGCTCTAATGTAGCTACAGCCTCTGGGAGCTGAGGCAGGTGGATTCTCGTCTTCAGCAGTAGCAGCCCCTAGGGAGATCGTCTTTGCAAATTGAAGCCTCAAGACCAATGAAGGGGGTAATATGTCTCTGGTAGCTGCGGCATTTATATGGGTCATTGCAGGCAGACACTTGTCTTTGGCTGTAGCAGCTCCCCAAACCTATTCAGGCGTCTTCGGCTGCTGCAGCTCCTAGGGCAGATGCAGGTGTGGACTAGTCTTTGACAGTTGTGACTTCCAGGTTGTTGCAGACCAGTGCTCATCTCTATCGGTTGTTGTCTCCATGCTGGTACAGCAGCTTCTCTAGTTGAAGCAGCAGCACCAGGCTTTTAGGATCAGGGGTAGAAAGGCTAAAATCATGATTGACAAGTTGATGAACAATTCACTATGCAGTTCGCAGCAGGAACTGCACTGGAAGACTGGGTGGACCCCTCAAACATCAGGTCAGGACCGACTTCATTCCCTTTCAGCAAGAAGCTACTTCTGGGTATTCTACCTGCTGGGAACTCCTTGGGCTTCTCCTTGACAGTCTTTCGTCTTCCCTCTCTGAGTAGGCAGATAGGCTTCTAGGTGCTTTAGCAGGACCAACAGTTTCTCCAGCAAGTTGCAGACTTCTGGTAATGCCCCTTCACCTCTGAGAGACTGACTGTCATGCATACACCATCCTTGTTCACTCAGCAATAGTGCAGAGCACTCCCTTCCTTGGCCAAGAAGAGCTTGGAACTGGAACAAAGTGTGGTGGTTTGGATGTTGATCTATTTTCCAAGGCTGCAGACCTAGTTTGGATTGGTTCATTTTCAAATGCCATTTTCTGGCTGCTCCACGGATACAGCATTTATACAAGGTGATGGCTCTCTCAGCAGGTAGAAATGGTGCTGACTCCAAGTATGAGTAACCAAACTAAGTTCACAATGGGGTGGGTATGAAATCTAGGCAGTTGGCTGTCTTTAGCCTTCCTGAGGCAGAGGGACAGATAAAAGAGCAGACCCAGCCCAGAAACGTCCGCATCTTGAAAAAGAGAAGCTGCAGTTCCATCTTTAATCTGTGCCATCTGCCGAATGGCAGTGCTCAGGAAGAACTCATTATTATCCTTTGCTAACAAAGTTGTTTTTGAATTTCTAAAGGCAGACCCTTCTCCATCCTTCCCTACTTCAGTGTCTGAGTCTCCAACCTTCAGCCACAGGAATGGAGCCAAAGCATTTGTACTGTCAGGGAAAGCTGCCACCATCCTCCATCTTGTGTCATGCTAAACAAGGTACATCTAATTGGACTCTATTGTTCCTACTCAGAGTCTCGCTGCACACTGTCCAGCTACCTCACATGTGTTACACACCTATTACACTTACACACAGGTGACATGTGCACAGATTGCCAGTACAAGCTCTGTGGTTCACATACAAAGTGAAACTATACACAAGAGGGGTCAGTAGAAACGCTCCCTCTCGACAGGGAAAAAGTCTGGTCATAATAAAGATTCATAACAACTCGGTATGCTGCCACCAGCATTTTTTGTGATTTACCCAAGGTGTGGACAGTACTCCTGTGCTTTCCATGAGGACATGCTTTGGGCGTAGAAATGGATCTTGCATTGCCACAGATAGGCCTAACCTCTGCCAATACGCTAGATTAGTGAAACATCAGGGCCAAACAAAAAGGATAGAAGTTTCACATTCATTTGGGCACTCAATTCCCTCAGGTCACTATGCAGGAGTCATACCAGTCACAACACTCCACCCTGATGTCATTGGTTATCGTAGACCAACATTACCTCTGTAGATTTGTAGTGCCCCAGGATCCCCATAGGAGTCATGGAGAGCAACCACCTCAATGAGCTTCGTGGATCTGTAAAACATTAGGAGTTATCTGGGACCAAAGCAAGCTCAAATGGCATCCTGCATTTGCACAATATCGCATATATATACTGGGCCATCATTGTCTATTTAGACATTCTGCAATTACACCACAGCAGCGGCAATACTGGACATCATACTGTCCTACAGGAGTGTATACGAAAGAAAAGAAAGCAACTTGCAGCTTCACTGTGTCATTCAATGTGTATATGTTTTGGTCACAAAGCAGCATGAGGAAGAAAACAACATTCATCCTTCACTATTTCTTAATGTAAAATGAAGAGGTTTTGAGAACAAACATTGTCATATAAAGCTCAATGTTTTAGCTGCTTCCACAGCTAACATCATCCAGCACACCATCACCAGCAATCCAGAACGACCAGAGCATCATTAGCCATCAGTGTTACAGATGAATGGTGATCCTGGACCGCCGTGATCTCAAAACACAACCTGTGTCCACAAATATGATATGCCCTCAGTTGACATCATGCATCTGTTCAGAATCAGTGAAGATCATACACCAGTGTAAACTCCGTGATCATCCAGCATCCGGACTGCCCCAAGCTTGCTCAATATCCCATGCCTGCATAACATAAATCCAGGATTAACCCATCATCAACAGACATTTAAAAACATAAATGCTTTGTCTTCCTTGTACCTAGGATAAAGCATTGTCTTAAGAGCTTCCCTGGAGTGTGTGGAAACAGACTTTTCTCAATAGCTTGGTGACCATAAAAGGTTAGTACATCAAGTGCTCAGAGGCCCTGATTTGCTAAGGGCTTGCGTCAACCATGGTGATGCAAGGCAAGGCAAGCCCTAAGTCATATTTACTATGCCACACAAAGCCACCTTGCATAACTCTTCGTGGCTTAGCAAATCTAGAGTAACGCAAGGTTGTGCAAGTCATTGTCTTGTGCTACTTTGCATTGGGAAAGCATTCCATGGGTGAAACGTGGGTGTTCACACGTATCCACCCATGGTTTTGGTGCTTTCCCAGATTTACTAAGATTACTAAACCTGGGAAGGCATCAAAATGCTATGCCTTCCCAGGTGAGGCATAATAAGAAGAGATATGTTTATTTCGCCAGGTTATGTCCTCTTTCTACACATGCTGTATTCTGCATCAGACATGAGAGAAAAATGCCTCTGAGGATTTTTTTTGTGCAGGAAGGTGTCCCTTCCTGCACAAAAGCAATACTGACTGTAACGCAGGCACCCTTGCAGCATAGCGCAAGTGTGCCTATGTTGGTGCTTGGCAGCCACAAGTGCGTCAGTATAGAGAGAGAGCAGGAATGTGCCATATGTTAGTAAATATGGCTCTTTCCTGCTCTCTCCATTTGATGATGCACAGCAAGTTGTCTTGCTGCATTGCGTTGCGCCAAATCTAAGTACATCTGGGTTAAGTCTCCATTTGGTAACTCCATCTTTGATGCAAACCATGGAGGACGACATCTGGGAAATTGCCAAGGAGATCAAGTCTGTCTACCCGATGTTACCATATTCCAAGGCTCTTATTAGAATGGAGACTTAATACAGTGGAAGACCAACTTCATTAAGATAGGCTTCTTGTTTCTTTTCTAACCCCACCACCCCCGCCACAACAAATCAAAAATGGCTGAACATTCTGTCCCTACTTGGCATTTTCCATCCTTTGCTGCATTCACCAAAAGTCTTTGCTTCACCGATGATCCACCTTACTCTTTGACCAAAAACTGAATACTAAATATATGGCTTTAGCACTAAACCCCAAAGATAGCGAGGAAGAGAAGTCAAAGGCTTGCTAAGAGAGGTGTTGCTGGCTAGAAAATCCGAACGCAGCTGATACAGCAATAACACTCAATAAAGTACTAATCCCATTAGTGCTTTTACTTTTAAAAAATCCACATTATTCTCACACATAAATACTATACATGAAAATAAAAAACAACCGAGGGGATTACAGTAAATGTAAAACAGGTTTTAAACAATACAGTTGTCTCTTCTTCAGGGCCAGACTGGCTGTAGAGGGAATCAGGAGTTTGCCCGAGAGGCTGGAAAGGTGGGGGCCGGTTTTGGAGGGGTGGGGGCGGTTTTGCAGCGTTGCTGCAATATCGGCCCCCACTCACAAAACAAAACAGTGCCGAGGCCCGGTTTTGTTAAGCAGCAGTGCTTCACGCTTGCCGCACCCCCTGACCCCCTAGGGGTACGGACCGGTCTGACAAAATTGCCAGGGCCAGCTGCACTCCAATCCCCCCCCCCCCCCCAGCGCCTTGAGACCCTCACGGGTGAGTAGCGTGCTTCACAATTCCATGATTGATTGATTCCCTCATTGAGGGCTGCTTTGGGTTCCCAGTCTGTCCCTGCTCTCCCTATTGTCATTGACACAGGGTGTTCACAAGCCACACACCATGCATAATATGTTATCAAGGGGTTTTCACATCACAGTGACCCTGGGCAAGGAATGAGAGAATTAACATTCATAACTTTTTCTTGATCAGTATAAGCTCTATGAGTTTCCACAAACGCTTTACACTTTTATTCATGGTCGCAACTTGGTATTGTGCACGGACACACATAAAAACAGGAGAGACCAAGACACAATAGAGCAGGGAGGTTGTGATCAAAGGCAAAGGTGCTCTGTGGTGGTGGCGTTGACTGAGAAAGCAATTATATGCTCACCAAAGCCTTTCCTGCTTTGCCCAAACCCATCAGTGCCCTGGGAAAAATATAAGCACCTCTCCGGGCCCAAAGCCCAACCCCCTCATCACAACATCACAGAAAAGCCCACTCCACAGTGTATAGTTGATGCTCTGCACCACAAACCGAGGAGTCACGGGAGGAACAGGCTGGAGTCCAGGTTAAGTGTTCTATTAATAGTGCTAAATGTTCCTTTACCATGGCCAAGTGTGCATGAACGCGTGAAGTACTACTCTCTCCAGCACCCTTAGTCCACTGGGGCGTGTCGCTGCCATCTTCCATAATCTATTAGAATTAGCTCTAGGATCATCTCTGATCCTTGCCAGGGAGCCAGTAACTACTCACTCCTTCTTTGCTAAATAGCATGGACCTTCTTTTATATTGAAGGTTATTAGTTTGTTAGGAGTTTCTAAAATACCTAGTGATGGTACCTAATTTAATTGATGATAGGGAAGACGGAGAGCAGTCCCTAAAATTGCCAAAATGAGTTTTGCCCACATTGCATCTTTAAGCATTATTATTATCATTATCATTATGTCTGTCCCATCTATTGATTTCTTGGACATGCACACCCAAGCACTTCTCTGCACTGCATATACATATCAGTCTTGAAGCCTAGCTATATCACTTAGCCATTAAAATGCTTTGGGGCATATTATCAAGCCCATTACCGCCGCTTTTGCGGCCGTTTTCGGCCGAAAAGCGGCGATAATGGCATCGCAGTATTAGCAAGGACACGCTAGCGCGTGTTTCCTTGTCCTAGCACAGCTTTTGCTAACGCCCTGCATCGCATCTCTAATGAGATGGAAAGTAGGCGTTCCTGTGGAATACATCATGGAAAAGTCGCTAACCGCACATCGCGGTATTTACAAGCCTGTGCCCTGACACCTATGGCGATATTAAAACCCGGGCTAACCGCGGTTAGCGCCCGTAAGCTTACGCTCTGCTTAAATTGAGACTTAGCTATATTTGTAATGGGGGTGGATTGGCGGGCTAAAACCACCAGGGGCTATCATCAAGCTTTCCCCTATCGCTGCGGGAATACTGCTGGATTTCCAGCGATATTCCCACATATCGCCGCTTTTGCTGGATTTTTATCGCCCTGGAGCAACGCGTTGTTGATAACGCGTTATCCGGGCGATAAACATCCAGCGATAGCCGGCGATAACTGAAGTAGCGCTAAACGCGCTTAGCGATATTTATCGCCGTTGCTTGTTGATATGCCCCGTCATTTCTGAGAGAACGACTACTCAATACACCTCTCTTAATGTTTTGCACATTTGTTAATATAGCAGTGGTGTTTCATGAACACGGGTTGCTTGACTGGGATTACTTTAAGATCCCTCGGTTCGGTATTAGGTGTTTCCACTGATAATGTTTTCTTTACCTGTCTCCAAATCACTCATGGAATTGGTCTCGAGAAAGTAATTACATCTTATTCCGAAAGTCCTCTATACATTTCCTTGGGTTAATCTATTGGCTACTTTATCTGCCATCTCTTGAAACAAAAATTAATGTTAATATGCGCAATATCTTGTTTTAACACTGCTAAGATATCAAGACGAGTTTCTGATTGAAGATGATTGTTTGGCGATTATTTTGAAGCAGCACATCTTATTTTCCCATCCTGGGATCTCATCAAAGGGGTGAGGCTAGATTATTTACAGCTTCTTCTCAAATTTGATTTGCATAGGAGACAAAAGTATTTTTCTTTTGTAACTCCCTCATCATTTGCGAGACCTGGATACGAGACAAATTCAAATTTAAAAATAAAACAAATTAAGAGCAAAAAAACAAATAAAAACACAGCAGGCGCATACTTCACACCCTGAAGTCTCTAACATTTAAGCAATCTTCAGGATACCATTCGTAGATGGAACTCTCACAGATACAATTTCACAATGCAAAAATACACCTTCACTGCTGGCACATATTTAAAACAAATACAAGCTCACCTAAACTCAGCGTTACACATAATTTAACAGGACTGTCTTTAAAAAAACCTGTCTATAAGTACGAAGGTGGTGGAGGCAGCCCAGCCTCCCCTGGCTTCTGACGGACAGCAGGTGGGCCCATTCATGTCCATCTTTTCTTAGTGCAAACCTGCCTCATGCCCACACTGCCTGCATCCCGAGTGCCCGGCTTAGTCTTTAGCCCCGTATGAAGATGTATCTTAGGTGCCTAACAAGAAAACCTGACATGGTCCAGTTCCTCTTGAACCTACACTAGACACCCCTAGACTAGAAGATTGATATGACGCACTTAATCCATCTTTTCAAGGGTAGAAGTGGGCCAAACTCCTCTTTACAGTACCTGTTATGATCCACTAGTATTCCTATGACAAACGTCTTTGTTTAAATTCGGCGAATTTGCTTGAATGTGCAGGAATTACCTAAAGCCTTGCAAATCAGTCAAGAGATAAAGAACCTAAAATCCAAAGTAGGAAAAATGTAAAAATAGTAAAAGACTATTCATCAGAGACCTCTAAAAGGTCAGGAATAAAACAGGAAAATAGACAACCATTTTGTCAAACACGTTTATGGAACGTTTACGGCCGTCTTATCTTGGGTGTCAAGGGGAAGACTTGTAAAAATATGGGAGGAATATAAAAGAGTTTTGAGGGTATACTTACGGGAAAATCCATTAATGGGCAGTCCATTGGCAGAATATGGAGTTACCCTATGACATGAAAGACTTTGTGGAGCTCAGGTCACTGCAGCTGGATCTGGTAATAGATTTAAAAAAAGAAGTGTGTTCCACAGTTACTGATCGGCCTTACCATACTTTGAGTGAAGCTAGAGTGATGTGAAGTAAAAGATCCACTGGGCAGTGTTTATTTTGTGCCAGTTTTTGCCAGCAGTTACCAGCAGCACTTATTTGCAGGCCCTGGATTCATTTTATTTACTGTTGTTTGCCGTTGCTCAGCATGAATGGCACTCATTTCTCAAGGGCAACCCCGGATGCTTTGCTTCACAGTTTCTAGAGCAGAGGTGTTCAAACCTTTCAATGCCGCACCTCCATGTAAAAAAGAAATAAATAATCGGGCCCTCCAGTGTGAAAATATTTTTTTACAATTAATCTAGAAAACTGGCAATGTTTAAAAACGTTTAACCATATTTGAACGTTGCAGTTATGTTCCATTATCCCTTTTAAATATGCAGTCAAGTACATTGCTGCCAACATGCTCTGGGCAGTCTGGTCTTACGAAAGTGTAAAATTATTCACAGTGTGATTCTTTATCTGAAATAGCGATTCTCTTGGCCAGTGTGCAGTGCCCCCCATGGACCACATTTTCGCCCCCCCCCCCCCAAGGAGGCCAGCCCCCCAGTTTGAAGACCTCTGTTCTAGAGACTCTGTTTCACGTTACATGCAGTGAGCATGTGCTACTAAAGATGAACGAGTCACTAAAGGCTTGAGCCAGGCTGGTTTATCTTGAGGTCCTCTATGACCCTTGAGCCCAAAATGAGCTGAGCTTTCATGTGGCTTCTGCCTGCCACCCACAGTGTAAGGCCATACACTAAGAATTAAAGGCAAAGCATTCATTTTTGATGCAAAAGAAGAGAAGGAGATACCCACCTAGTGGCTGAATTGCACAATGTGAAACTTGAAAACCTGGTTACCTGCTTACCCAAATTATGTGAGCCTAAGCGGATATTTTATTTCATCAAGCCTCCTTTTTCATTATCACATAAGAGAACACCTTCAAATATATGTGTTTAGGATGTGCGCTGTACAAAAACCACTTCTGTTTGATTTAGTAGGCTCTAATGTTGCTCCATCTACACTTAGGGGCAGATCTACAAGAAAGTGCCGCAGCGTGGCACCGCAAGCCCTTTGGCTGCGCCACGCTGCTGCACTTTCAGAGCACAGGAATGCGACATATTTACAATGATATGTCGCATTCCTGTGCTCTCCCCTGCGCTGGCGCACAAACAGCTGCCTGCGCCATGGGGAGATTGTTTTTGCGCGGGAAGGGGCACCTTCCTGCACAAAAACAATCACTACAGGCATTTTCCTCTTTCAATGCGTGCTGTAGAATGCAGCACGCATTGAAAGAGGAAAAAAACGAGGAGAAATGAAAACATTTCTCCTCTTTGCGCCTCGCTACGCCACCCCTAGGTGGCGTAGCCTACTGACGCATTTCCAGGTTTACGATTCCTTGTAAATCTGGAAATGTGTCTGGTTCCAAGGGTGTTGCGTGGGAACACCCACAGCAGCACCCATGGAACGCCCCTTTCACGCAAAGTGCTGCGTGTAAAGGGGCCATATTTACAAGGACAGGAAAAGCCACGCAGGGTGGCTTTTCCTGTTCTTGTAAATATGGGGTAGAGAAATGCGCTGCCAGTGCATCACAAAAAGTGACGTACTGGCAGCGCAGGGGGCTTGTAAATCTGCCCCTAAGAATCTAAGCCACATATTGGGAGCACATGATTACTGACTTGCCTTTTAGTTCACTAATTTATTTATTTCTTTATTCCATTTGTTAGGCGCACGAATCATACCCGAGGGGATCTCTAGGCACCTTTGCAGTGAGAGGGCAAGTTGTAAATGGAGAGCTTACTGAGTGAATAGCCATGTTTTCAGAGGTTTTTTTAAAAGTGGTGAAGACAGAGCATGCTCGAACAGATAGAGGTAGCTGATTCCAGTGATGGGGGGGCCAAGAATGAGAAGGAGCGGCTTCCGAACCTGGTTGTTCGAATGCGTTTGGGGCATAGAAGTAATAGATCACTCGATCTAAGCTGACGAGCCGGGATGTATGGCTGCAATTTGTGCCTAAGGTAGAGTGGACCCTTTCCATGCAGGGTCTTACAAACCAAGCAGAGAAGTTTAAAAAGGGCATGCTTTTTGATCGGGAGCCAGTGAAGGGAGCGGAGAGAGGGCTCGACGGGGAGCGGGGGGGAAGATTCAGGACCAGGCGAGCAGCAGAATTCTGCACCACCTGAAACCTGGCTAGGAGGCTTTCGTTGATACCCACCAGAAGGGCATTGCCATAGTCCAGGCGACTCATTATCAGTGCCTGTACCAAACTTTTTCTGGCATGGAGAGGGGCCCATTGAAAGACCTTTTTAAGTGATCGGATGAGGCCAAAACAGGTTCCAGCGACCATTTTGACATGCTCACTCATAGTGAGCTTGTCATCAATCAGCACTCTTAGGTTCTTTGCATATTTATTGGGAATAGGTGGAGCCCAGCTCCGTTCGCCACCAGTCGGCTGGCCAGGCTGTGTGCGCCTTCCCGAACAGAAGAATCTCTGTTTTAGTCATGTTCAGTTATAGACAGTTATTGGACATCCATGTGGGTACTGTCAATAAACATTTCTTAAATTTAGCTTTGGTCAGTGTTGGGTCATGGTCCATGGTCCATGGTGATGACCAGTTGTGTGTCATCGGCGTAAGAGATGGTTTCAAATCCACATGATCTTATGATTCTTGCCAGGGGGGCCACATAGACATTGAATAGAGTGGGGCTCAGAATTGAGCCCTGTGGTACCCCCTTATCAGAGATTGTGGAACCGATGTGAGCGCGCCCAGCTGGACCGAGTTTGTACGTTCTGACAAGAAATACTTCAGCCACTCAAGAGCTTTACCTCTGATACCAAACTCCCTAAGTCTTTGTACTAAGATATGATGGGAGATGGTATCAAAAGCGGCTCAAAGATCCAGAAGTACCAACATGGCCGAGGATCCCTGGTCTAATGCCAGTTTAATTGTGTCCGTCACTTCCACTAGGGCAGCCTCAGTGCTATGAGAGGCACGAAAACCTGACTGCGAAGGGTCCAGCATATGATTAGATTCAAGGTATGACACTAGTTGAGCATTTACTGAAGACTCTAGAATTTTGGACGCAAAAGGAAGCAGAGAGATAGTCGCTTTCTGACAGCGTTTCTATGGCGGTCGGCCGCCATGGAAAGGCTGTTGAAAAGGGACATCGCAATCCCTACGGCAGTGCCTGAGCAGGCACCGCCCCTATTGTAGGGTATTACGCTCCGACCGATGGGCCGATGGCCTCCTTGAGCCCGTCGTAAACATCAGTTGGTACATCCACCCATTGTCTTCGACCAGTCGCATCATAATGCCGCAGTTGGACCGCGGCAGAAGATGTCGGCCGAACACTCGCTGACAGGCCATCGGTGGTGGTCTGTCCGAAATCGTAATCAGGCCCTTAGTGTTACATTTTGTAGAGGTCGAACATTGAGGACTTTACTAAGCCCAAGTTATCCAGTACATTATCGGAAAGATAACTGGTTAACACAACAGACATTGGGTTTTTACAACTTTGGAAACTGTGCAATGTGTAGGTGGGCTAAGTACAAAACCAAAAGCTTTAGAGATAGAAACATGAAAGAATTCAGTATTCGTATGAACATCACATGTTATACAAAATTTGGGGTATATATCATTGTCTTTAAGTGCAGCCACATGTACATAGGGAGCACAATACAGGCTTTCAAAGATAGAGTGAGTGAACTTATGAGAGAGGTAAAAGTAGGTGATGTTAGATATCTGGTGGCGGTTCATATGAATGAGTGTCAGTTACAAGTACAACATAGGAATTTCAAGTTTTTGGGGATTCATCATTTGCCCAGGGACCCCAGAGGAGGTAATAGGGAATTATCCCTGAGAAGACGAGAAGCCATGTGGATCATGAGGTTACAGACTGTAGAATATGGATTAAATGTAGACCAGGAACTACATTATTTCTTGGAAGAGTTGATTACTGCTTATGTAATTCCCATGTTATGCGACCACTAAGAATGAAGAATAGTTGATTCTAATCCCAACAATAGAGGGGAGCTGCATAATTTGGGGTATAGCAGAGTCTGGATGAAATGTAGATCAACCTTTGCATAAATTAGGGAGTCTGGTTTACTGTTTAAGTTTTATCTATATTATGTGATTTATGTACCTTTGCCTCTCCACCATGAATAGGAATCCCACCATGTTGAGCAGCATAATCATGTTTACTGAAGATTATGGATGAAATGTAGACTAATACCTGCATAAAATATGGGAGTTGGAATAACTGTTTTAGATTGACCTATGTATGATTGCCTCTCCACCAAGATTAGAGAGAAAATATTCGGACCTTACCACTTGATATGAGTTGTATAGTGTGTACACTTGATATTGTGGTGGCTGGTTGAACATTGAACTGAGGATGAGCTGAATCCTCCTATGACTGCTTTATTATTTAATTCACGAGGTACTCCTTTGGATGGGATAGTTACTGACAAAATGTAACAAAAGGAAGCATCCCCTGTTAGGATCGCTTGTGGTATAAGTACCCTGTATGAGTGTAAATAGGAGTAGGAGTGCAAATGCAAGCTAAATAAGGTATTACTTGGATTAGGCATGTGGGGATTAATAAACCACTGAGACAACTACAGTGAAGAGAGTTGATTTGCCTCATGGGAGTCCGTTTGTCACGAACATGGGAGGCATTGGAACTTCAACGGTTTTCTGTTATAATTCGAGATTAGAGTACATGCGGATTTTACATGTAAAAGGGGATCCTGCCCCTATACTAGTTATTGAAGGGATTTAGTGATGTACATACTGCTATTGCACTCAAGGGGGCGCAGGCAAAAAACGGGAGGACCATTTACTCTGAAACAAAGTACAAGGTACTGAAGTGACGTGACATGAAGTACACTTGTTTGACTTAGGGCTTTTTTACTTTATATACTTCATACATATATTTATAATTTGCGATTTTTGTGTGAATTATGAGAGTGGAGATGTAGGCGATCGACAGTTAGGAGTGAGAACACCATACAGGAGCACTGTCTAGCGTACATTTAAAGATGACGGGCCGCAAAAATTTTACAATTAGTCCATCCTCTAGTGGGTCGGACGTGCGCAAGCACAGGAATATTTAAATGGTTGACAAGAAGGATACAGGTAGAACACAGAAACAGGTGTACTCGCCACGTTAGAGTTTTTACAGTAACCAGCTATACTATGGGTAAGAATAAGGGGGTAACACTTCGGGGTATGCTGTGGTACCCACCCTCCCCCTTGGATTTCTGATAGCAGATGTGTATGGTGTGTCAGCAGGCATAATATATTTTGGCATGAATGTGGGTTTATCATCTTGTACTGCAGGCAATCACCAATATATACGGAGCGGACATGCTTGAACATTGTCAATTGAGGAGAGTTTGACTCTCATAATATATTTGCGTTACTAGGATTGGACCTTAGCCGGGAGCGGGTATACACCGACTCGAGGTATGACATGTAGAGAATTTGTAACAGCGCTTATGTTGGAGAGTAGCAGTTGGACCAGTGTTGATTATTCACTTTGTCTTTTTCATACTGGATTTATTCGAAGCAGGTACCTAGTGAATTATGGGTATTAGGTGATGGATATTATTGGTTGATGAATGGGCACTAATGGTTATGTTTTATGGCTTTACCTTGATTTTTAGTACTTGGATACACTGGGAATGCATACAGAGGGTGACGGTTTCGCTTTATATCACTGGTGTTCAGTTAGTCAGTCAAAGATACTTTATTCGGCCATTAAAAGCCATAAAAGCAGACATATAAAACATTTAGAAAAAATACAATAGCCTAAAAAGGATCCACGGGTACATTTAAAAAGCCCAAGTAGCTCAGATGAATTTAGGTAGGAATAAATATACAAACAAGTAAGAATAAAAACTCATTATTAAAAACAGACAACGAGTGCCGCGGTAGAGATAAAATGTAGCAAATAAAGTGCAAAAAGTGGTGAGGCGTTAACTTGATAGACAGGATGCATGATCACACCATGACAGGCACAGAATGGCACATGTAATTCCCAGAAAGCGTTGGACAGTTGCAGCCTAGCTACTGTATAAATATCCTCTTTCTAATTCCTAAGGCCCTAGTTAAAAAGCTTGCAATCCCAAAACAAACCATGGGGGAAGAAAGCATTTGTAAGTACAATAATGCAGGCCTTACTTGGACAAATTGGCTGGTTCTAACCAGAAAGACCAGATCGGGAGGCCGCTCCTTCTCCTTCCTCGCGGCCAAAGCTCCACCTCAGACAGACAACATCGCTCCCCATCTTCGCAAGAAACCTCAAAACCTGGCTCTTCGACAGACCCCCTCCTTGATGGATGGAACCTGCACCCCCCCCACCCATAGCGCCATGAGACCCTTACGGGTGATTAGTCGCACTTTAACAAACCCCTGATTGATTGATTGATTGATTGACGCAGGGGTTCGTAAAATTAGCAAAAAAAGTTCAAATGTAAAGTGTCCTGTTCAGAGAAATTGTCACAAGGACATGGTTTTAGGGCACCAGGCTTTGTGTAGCCTTTAGGAAAGGCTAGTAGCCGGGGTACCAGATTCAGTCGGAATCTGGTTACACGAAGCGATGGTGCACATTAGTGACCAATTACAAATAGGGCTGTGCCTGTGGGCTCAGACTCAATGCGACATACTTTCTCACTGTAGGCTTAGCCAATTCATTGCTCTCCCTTATCACCTGCTGCTTGGCCAAAAACAGATGTTTAAAATTCCTGATGGCTACTGGGCCTAAAGGCCTGGGGTTGGTGTACAGGTCAGGGCAGCTTAGCCATTTCATTTGCTCCATAATGTACTTTAACCAGGGAATACGTAGGGCCCCCTTGTGTGTGGTACAATCCACCATGACAAGTTGGTTTAAGGTGGTGGTGGGTCTAGACCAAATTCTCAGCCAACGCAGTAGGGGCGCAACAGCAATAAGGTCAGTGATGTACCCCAAGCCAAGCTCCTCATGCAGGATAAAAGCCGGATTGTTGGGGGGGGGCAGCAAGAAGTCTACGCATGAATTTGTTTTCTGCCCCCCTGGATCGCCCTCACATCTTTGTAACCCCATACATCCCAAACCGTAGGTGGCCATAGGGATATATTTTTCTCCTTACACCTTAAGCAGGGCTGGTACGGGCTTTGACCCCAGTCTTTTTGCGAAGTACATGGTAGCCCCTGCTGCTCTTGCCAGAACATTCTTTTTATGTGTTCTTTGCGCAGCCCAGGACCCTCGGTCATCAAACAGCACCCCCAAGTAAGGGAAGTTTGACACTTTTGTTAGTTCTGCCCCCCTGCAAAAGAACTTGGACCTAACAGCCTCCTGGGTACCTATCGTCATAGTGTGGGATTTCAAAAGTTAGTGGCTAGATCAAGTGAGTCCATATAATCTATAAAAGCATTTAAAAGTTTTTGGAGGCCTACAGCAGTCCTGGCAAACAACACTGCGTCGTCTGCATACAGGAGTGCAGGGATCATTTTAGAACCAGCTCTCGGAATATCTTTACTGCTAGATGAGAGAAGGTCCTCTAGCTTGTTGATGTAAAGCGTGAACAGCAGAGGGGCGAAAATGCACCCCTGCAGGACCCCTCTCCTGACCTCCCAGTAGTCCGTCACACCACCATCCACATTTAATCTCACCACCGCGGTGGTGTTGTTATGGGCGGAGTGTAGGAAGGCCATTAAGTTTATGTCCAGACCTAGATCCCGCAGTCAACCACAGTTTGGATCTGTTTACACAGTCGTACGCCGACATTAGGTCCATGAAAGCCATATGCAAGGCGCCCTTCTTTGCTATTGTGTATTTCCCAACCACCAGGTGCAGGTTGATACATTGGTCAAACCTCCCTATACCTTGCCTAAAACCATACTGTAGGTCAGAGATGACATTAAAATTATCAAGCCACGATGTTAAACGATCCAAAATCACTTTCCCCATGATTTTGGCAGCCGAGTCTAAAACAGAAATAGTATGATAACATGCAGGATCGTCCCCTAAACTCTTTTTAAAAATCGGAATAATAATAGCCTTGGCCCAAGAGGAGGGGAAGCCACACGTACAGGCCACATTAAAAACATGTGCCAATATCCTAGCCCGAACCAGTGGGTCAGCCTTGTACAGGTCCGAAGGGACCCCATCCTGACCCGGCGCTTTCCCCCCAGATGTGCCCAGGATAGCTTTGTGTACCTCGTCTGTGCTGAAGTGAAGTGGTGCACTAGCTGAGCCGGGGTCCCATTGTACATCAGGCCCTTCGAAGTCGTCGCCACTATACATTCCTTTAAAATGCTGAACTCAACGCTCTGCAGCTATGTTACAGTCTGTACTCTAATTAGCTGTGTCAGAAAAAAAGGAGCTGTTAACCACGGCCCTAAAACTTTGTGCTATCTGACAGTACACTTGCCTGCCCAAGAGCCTCCCAGGCCTGTTCCTTAATTGACTTCTTCCTCAGTTGGGTTGTAAGCTTGAAGGCCCTCCTACAAGTCCTGACCTCAGCCTCGTCTCTCGGAACTTGTTTAAGTGCCGACAGTAAATTTCTATGTGCCTTGGAACAGGTACCGTCAAGCCACTTCTTCTCCTCAGTATCTTTTGCCCTACTCGTAGTGGTTAAACAGGTAGCTATCTGCTTAGTTAGCTTATCAAAAGCATCTAAAACAGCTCAATCCTGCACACCAGTGTGCATACATAGTGTGATCTCTGCTGCACACTCAACATACAATCTGTCTAGGAAGCTTTCCGGTATCACATTCTCCCACTTCAGCCTACGTGTGTGATCTTTAGTACTAATTATAGAGTTTGGGATGCTCCTACCCTCTTCTCCGTGTAAGGCGGAAGAGTAGACCAGTTCAAGCATAAGGGGGTTATGATCACTGTGGCTGCTCCAGGAAACGCTCAGTTTGTGAACTGCGGCAACTAATGATGCAGAGAGCATTATAAAATCAATAATACTAGAGCAGCCCCTGCCTGTTTAGGTAGGATTAGGAGCATTCGCTCCTGTTTGCTCTAAGCAGCACAAATTGTTAGCTGAGAGGAGCCCTTCTATGCGAATGCCTGAATCAAGGTGCGCAAAGTGCGTGGCCAGTGGAGAGAAGTCCACATGGTCCTTTGTAAAGGTACAATTAAGGTCACATTGATAAGTATTAAAATCACCTAGAATTATGAAAAACACTCACAATAAGAGTATTTCCTCTCCCCGTAGTGTTCAAGAAACCTCTCTAAGGCTACTAAATGTTCGATCTCAAAACTTCTAGTAAAAGAGTTATAAAAATGACCCACTAACAGCGGGGATGATTCTTGAACAACAGCTCCACTGCTAACTGATGGGGTGAGTGACACTCTACTGTTCTGGTTTTACACGCTAATTCAGGTGCGACCAGTAGCTCTACCCACTGTCGAAGAAATTGCGGACTTGAAAAAACGAGGTGAAACCATCCCAAAAAAAAGCTCTCAGTAGCATCCAATGTTTCCTGTAAGGCAATTAAATGGCAACATGAGAGGGACCTCTGCCATAGCAGATCATCTCTTTGGGCCCTTATGCCTGCAATATTCCAGGCCAATATCTTCATATAGGGGAGACCAGGGGTGATAAGTGCTGACTTAGGTAAAGGGGCAGACGCTAACTTGGGGGGTGAGACGGATATATTAACAACAGGGTCCAAGAACCTTATGTCCTGCGACTCGGTCTGAACTGGTGTTAGTCAATCGTTGCCGCCTAGCCCCTGCGGGTTTATCAAGGGTTCAAATCTATTGGCTAGGGGAGGGCAAATCTGCTATTGCTGCCCTTGGCAGGCTTGGCTGGCCTAGGTGCAGGCTGCCAGGGATGATTTGGGAAGAAGTGATTGGAGGGGTAGAAATGCTGAAGGGGGACAATCCTGATTGATGAGTTGGAACTTCTCCTGAACTGACACTCAATGAGCGCTTTGGCTTGTGCAGGGTGTCTCGCATTCACTATGACACAATCCCCCTCAATATTCTTCCCCATCCTATGTCCCACCCATCCCACTCTTCTGACCATAATAATACCAGGAGATAGGTGTTGACCATTAGCAACATTAGTGTCACACCAATGAGTGACCTTATGCATAAGGTCCAGTGTGGATTCCTTTGAACCTTGTGTGATTGGTGGAACTCCCAATGAAATTACGGCTAAGGGTGCTGATTCTGGAGGCAGGTCTAGGATGCTCTGGCTTCCAGCTTGTGTCATGGCAGAGCTATTTGAGGTATGTGTGTGGGTTGAACTCCCCTTTGGTAGTCGTACCCTTTGAGTTTGCACCGCCTGCGCTAGAGGGTCCAAATTGCTAATTGCACAGGATATCTTGGGCCCTTGAATCATCCCCTGGCTTGGTGGCATAATTTTTTGTGTCTCCTGTGTCACCTGGTTTAAACTACCAATCGCAGAGGGTTATGCCCCTGTACCATCATTTGCGCGGTAGTGGGCCTAACAGTGCAGTTAGTCCCCTCTCCCGCAGGCTCCATCCCAATCGATTGATAAGGTGCTGACGAGGAAAGAGTGTCAAGCCTTGCCTCTATACCCTCCAGCTTTTGTGGTATTGGTGCTATTAGTGTGTTAAACATAGATTCCAGCCTGGTGAAAAGAATATCTAGGAATTCTTCAAAGTCAGTGCTAGTTGGTGGTATTGTCTTTTTCTGTGGTACGATCTGAGGGGCTCTTTTACAGCCAGTCCTCTTCCTCTTAATAGTGGGGCTATCCAGGACTGAATCAAATTCCACTGTTACCAGGGCGACCTCGACATTAGAGACCACAGTAGATGGAAAGGCAGCAGGTGATAAAACTAGGCCAGGAGTTGCCCCTTCGGCTCCGTGATTCTCCATTATGGTTAAATCCTGTGCAATTTCCCAGTCTCCACAGACAGCCTCCTTTCAGTCGGGGCTATCTCCTTCGATATAGCATTCGCTGCCCTAGTTAGAAAGGAATCAATGGTCGCTGCAATGCCCCAGCAGTCGTTTTCCTTTTAACCATGGTAATGGTTTTTTGGGTCACAAGCCCCAGCGACAGAATATACAAACTCCTAGGATGATCCAAAGAGGGCAACGCACTCGCTCACTCGACTGTGATGAACTACCAGCAGAGTGCATCAAAAGACAAATTACAGTGCGAGACAGGTCAAAGGAGCAACTGAATAAGCAAGTAACAGTACCTTAGGCCTTGCATCGAACCAGGAGATCAAGGGACCTGGCCCAGCCCAGCCCAGCCTCTGTCGGCCGCTGATGGGCACACACGGGCCCGCATTTGGCCCGGTCTTCTCCAGGGCACGCGCCCAGGCACGCCCTGCGTGCGCCCCGCGCAGCGGGGGACAAAGCAGCTGAAATAGGTGCCACCGGGCGCGAAAGTGCAGCGTGGGCGGCGGCTTTGCCACAAGTAACACTGGGGCTTTGAGTCCTGCCCCTCTCCTCCTCTGAAACGGGATGGTGTTCATTTTTCACTTACCTAAATCTTTTGGGTTCCTCTGTTCCGATGTGGTGGCAATCGACGTTGAAAACGAGCTGTTCCATGTGAACTACCATAGTTTAAATGTGGAATATAGACCATGAAATTGGGGTTTTATAAAATAAATTGATGCAAAGGGTTCCACCATGAACTGTGCCTTGTGGTTTTACACAAGGATCAGTTATTGTCAACACAGGGTGAAATGTTATAATATATTCATACGATGAATGTATAAGTTGTGTTATTAATTTTTTCCAGCCCTGAGGATGTTGTATGGTGAATTTCCCAATGACGAAATACGTGTTGGCTGGCAGAGATTTCTGAATTAAAAAAAGAAAGAACCTGGGAACATATGGACGCCTTGATGATTTATACTACTGTAATTGTACATAATTGAATGTGCTGAGAGGCTTGTGTCACCTTGATTGCCAACTTGATTACTCATGTCAGCATCTAAGAGAGATCAGCAATAGCAATTCTCCATCTCATTGCAGAGGATGAACCCTCTTCTCCTGGGCAGAAGTCTGGCCCGGACTTCAACAATGATGGAGTTGATGACATCATGCAAACCATCAACCACAGCACCCTCAAAGATCTCATGGACTCAATCAGGACACCATCTACGGACACGGGGAGGGTCAATAGCATCGTGGGGTCTCCACGTCCCCTGCCTAGCAACCAACAGGCTTCACCTGCCACCCCACCCAGACCCCTGGACTCAGAGGACTCATAGATTAACTTTCAATGTACTGCGGTAGTTGTCCAGCTGGAGTTGGTAGAGCATGTGCGGGTGGGGATGGAGACTGTGGCGGCCACCCTAGAGGTTGTCCGTAGGTGCCTCACTCCCAATAGATGCAACTACTCTCTGCTCCGTGGCCTCCATCAGTCCCTGGCTGGCATGGCTGGTGTCATGAGGCAGAGGCATGAACAAATGCCCTGCCACTGTGGCACCAGCAATGTGGCCAACCAGCTGGGGGCAATAAGAACCATCTTAGATCCATGGACTCCACTTTGTTGCCATGGCTGCCTACCACAGTGACGTTGCTGCTGTGTTACAAAACCAAAAGGAACAAATGATGGAGGGAATGCTGAACAATGCAAACATTCACCCCAATCACAAAGATCTGGGTTTAATCCATAGTTCTAAAACCAGCAGATCCTCCTCGCTGCTGTGCTGCTTCATGTGTTGGCATAGGCGAATGCTGCTGCAGTCACAGAATCTACATCTTCCACCCCTGATGTGTGTTTGCCTCCCTTGGTTGCCGCACCTACAACACCACCCTCACAGGAGACACCGCACACATCAGAGGAGGAAGATGTGGACGGCACCTCTTTCCAATCAAAAAGTGTCCAGTAGCAGTCATCTGTTCCACATACCCAGTTTCTCCTTTGCCCTGTGCTTATGAACATGCCAGAGAACTTCTGCTGCTGATGTCCTAATTTTGACTTCGCACTGTTCACCTTGACCATTTGTGGACTGTCAATGTGGCCTATCCTTCCCAATGACATTATTGTCATCCTCCTGACTGAAGTACTTCTCTCCTCCACATGTCCCATGATATGTTCCCCACTTTGACTCTGTCTGGACATCCACTGGCTCTAAATATTTTTGGGGGTTTTTGGCCAATGACCTTTACCTGTGAGCCGCTTCAACATTTGCACATGTAAATAAATGCACTTACAAACTACCTGTGTGTTGTCTGTCTGTAGGAGTCAGGACCAGGTTGACCATTGACAATTCTGTGAGGCAAATACACCAACTACTTGCCAAAGGGACATTTTTTGTGTGGAGTCAGTGACAATGCTAGGCAATGAGAGTGTAACATATTTGGCGAACACTATTTGTGTGTTGACTGGCAAGCGCTTACTCATGGTTACAAGCATGAAGTTTAACTGGTGTCATGCAGTCAATGGTAATGGTGAATTAAGTCACCCCACAATTGCCGGGTCTACCCATGGTTACTAGCAAACATACACCCTTGGTCTGACAAGTAAACGCTGCAAGTGTGAGTGGGTACGGGGCAGCAATCAGTGTCTGAGTCCAAAAACCCACTAATTGGGCAAATGCTTTTGACCACAACATCCCTCCAAGGCATGTTGCATGACGTACCCAAACAAAGATATTGTATGTGAACATATAATTTGCATATGATTTCCATCATGATTTCCACGTCCACTGCTCAACGATGTCTCATAGTTGGATGATGTAAAGTCATGGCCAGCCAAACAGATCCCTGTCCATAGGTAAGACGCCTACTCACAAATGTTGTCAAACACTGCTAGCAAAGACGTATGTATGCACATAACATTACCTGCGTACACATGCTAACTTGTGCACAGTAAGGCATTACATAGACCGGTATGCAGCAAGCAATGACATTTAATGTCAATAGAAAAGTAAAAAAATATAAAACTACCTACCCTATACTAACTAACTATTCTAACCTAACCTACACTCTCTTATTCTACCTACTATATAAAACTACCTTAACTTAACCTACCTTACTCTGCGTGTTTAGCACAACATGATAAACATCAAACCCCCCACGCCCTTAAGACAAATCATCACCAAGTACAACAGAAACTACACCCAAACATTAACTACCTACACATAGAATCCTAAACAATCATATATTGTTTTGTATTTTTTTAAATTTTTATATCTTTTTTGTTTTTTATACATATGAAACACATCAACCCCCACCCCAAAAAAACAAAAAGTACCCCTACTCACTAGAAATTTAACCCACCCCTACAAAACCCCTAAAACCACTATCCCTATGCTATCACTATCACTACACTAACCTAAACTAAGCTATAAAAACATTATGTACAACATTAAAACTATATACAGGGAGAAGGGCAGAAAGGGTCGCTGTAGCTGTGGTTGCTTGGGTCTTCCCACTGTTTGCTTGATCTCATGGAGGAGTGTCAAAGCCTGGTTCAATTTGTTCTCCAAAACAGCCGCCCACAACTTCAAATCCAAAATGTCCTTCCTCATGTCCAGTTCAAAAGAGTTAGGCCCTCCTGTGGCCTGAGGTGTGGGTTCAGGTGGCTGTGATGGCCCGCTGGCAGAGGTACTGGGTACTGGTGGCTTGGAGGTACCTTTGCTGGAATGTCCACTTCTGCCAGGGCTCACCTTGTCGAGGGTTAGGCGGTCCGAGACAAAAGCTTTGCCACTTGCCCTGAGTCTTATCCTCCTCATACCTTTTCTTCTTGGCCTTGTGTGCCTTTGCAACACATCTGAGGTGGTGGTAGAACTCCTTTATTTTGTTGTGCTGTCACAGCTGCTCTGGGGTCATGTTGTAAGTTGAAGCAATAAGGATAATTGTCAGTCAAAGGGTGACTAGGAACAGTCTAAAAAGTACGATGTGCAATGTCTAAAAAGTACATGTATTGTCGCACAATGTGGTGTAACTGATATGGCAAGGACCCATATCAGTACACATTGCTAACTATACTGAACCAAGTGTTCAGTGTAGTTAGCAGTGTTAGCAGGTATGACATGTAAAAATGGATGCTGGATAAGTACCTCACATCACACAGAGGCATATGAAACCTCTGCTATCTGAACGGTTGTAAGTCCATGGTGGGCCATGCCACTGCTCATTACATGCTCCCAATATCATAGCATGTGCAACTGACATGCATTCCAAATTCTTCACAACCACATCCATGTTCAGACCTGTATCCACTACCACATATATATGCATAGTCTGCCACTGTGATCATGGCTCCCCTGTCAAGTCTCTATCATGTGGTCCATTCCAGATTGGCAAAGTGTTCTACTTGACAGAAGTCAGAGGTTGATAGACATGCAACACTTAACATCCACTTTTCCTAACCTATTTTTCTTCATTCAAAAGTTTATTTGGTCCATCTGCAAGACAGAACACGTAAAACACATCAGGAAACTTAGAATGCATATTTGATATGCAAGAGAAGCACAGTACATATACAAGGCTATTGGCTGTGTAACCCTTCTAGTTATAAGTAATAAAATGACACAGTTGACATGCCTGAATGATACACATTGGTGAGGTCGGCTGAAGTGTACATACATGGGAAGAGCCAAAACATGCACCTGTTGGCCAGTTTGCGGAACCAGGTCATGAACCTCATCACTACCAAATTTCACTATGGTATCTGACTTTGATGATTCTCTGCATCTACATAAATCACATACCATACTGAGCAAGGTATTGCAGTACCCATGCCCTCTTAAATGCTGACACCAGGTAATGAGCATGCTATGTATATCTCACATCATGCGTACTTGTTCCCTAAGTTAGGTGAGTTCTGTACCTGTCAGTGCTGCTGAGTGCATGATATTTCTCACACATGTTCCATGAATCCCTAAGTCTGAAATGGCATAATTGAACAATAACATGTATGTGATAGGTTGAGAGGTGTCATTTTCAGGATAGCATACCCTTGGATACAGTACCATGTGAGTGGGCTCCCATCTGACATACATTGGGCCTCTCATACTAGAGACATGTACTATGTGAGTCTCATATATATGGACAGCTACAGTGGCTCGGGCCTCAAAAACACCTCCTTGAGGCCATGCAAAGTCAGCATATGGGATTTGCTATGTATGTAAGTAGTATGTAGTCAGGCAAGCCAGTGCAAAGCACAGCGTAGCCATACTGGACATACCTTTTACATAAGAAATGCAGTTCAAGACCAGTGATATGCGTTTTGCCACATTCAGAGGTTAGCTAAGCAGTGTATTCCATGGCAGGCCTCATTAATGCTTGACAACCCAGGGTAGATATGCCAAGGAGGATCATCGACACATCACAATGGGCCTTATTTACAATACCCTTGTGCGGCCTGTGCATCATTTTTGACAATGTAAGAAGTGACATCCCAGCAGTGCAAGGAGCTTGTCAATAAGCTCCTTTATGTGTAACATATTTTCTGTAATGGCCCATCACAACTGTACCTGACAAATGCCTGTTGTGAAAGCAGATCTGCACTGCCGGGTCTGTCATCATATGAGTTGTCTGGATGAGCTATGGCATGTACATCAACTCATTGCTTCTCTGGGGCTCATTTATATCACCTACAGGGACAAGAATAATTGTGTGTCCGCACACTGTCACAGATAGCACTGATGCACAGATCGTGCCAGCACGATAGCCATGGCATTTCCTCCTTTTGCATGGGGGCATGGCTATTTGAGCCAAAAGTCATGTGAGCCATACTTAATGTTACCACAAATCATCAATGAGTACATGAGACACATAGGATAGCAGACAAATCATGTGTAATTACCAGTTGCTCCACCAACTTCTATGCCAACATAATCTGATGGATTTAGGCCCAGATCTCTGTACTGGGGTGAATGTTTGACATTGTGCAGCATTCTGTCCATCAATTGTTCCTTTTGCATTTGTCAACATAATCCAGGCGGTCAGACTCCCTGCTGACCACATCGCCCAGCAATGTTTTAGATGGTTGGTGCCACGGTCCACTCGGAACATTCTCTGAATCTGGAGCCGAATACACTCCCAGAGTTGCTTACGGACCTTCACGAGGTAGCCCTGGATGACACCGCCCCCACTGGCTACCATGGCAGGCAGGTAATGCATGACCAGCCATAGGAAGCCTCCAAACTCCTGCTCAGTCCTGGGGCGCGACCGACTCTTCCCCGGCATGATCCCACCCAAATTGCAACCCCCAAACAAAATTTAACGCCCCCCCAAAAACCCAGTACTACCCCTATAACAAATATACCCCAAAAGACAAACATCCGACATCACACAGGACAATACACAACAATATAAAACAATTCATTACATAAAGGACTTGAGAGACACAACAGGGACAAAAGACATGACACACCAGCTCCAACCACACCAAAACCACTCTCCAGCACAACCAAAACACCACCACTCCCAAGCTCAGACAGAAAAACTGTGACTTAAACTGAAAATGAAAGTAATTAACAGTTCCTGGTTTGCAGCATGCAGGACCCATTACATCACTTCCCTTTATCCATTACTTCACTTCCTGGGCAGATGTGTCACGTTTTCAGCCGAAGCGTAATTTTGTTTACGCAACTAGTCAATGTATCGATTTCAGACAAGGCACAATGCGGTTTTTAGTACGCGTCAGCTGGGAAGCGTCATTTTTGGCTGGCGTGGTGACTGGAAAAATCACGGGCAATGGTCATGCTTCATTTTTTTTTTACGCAATCGGTCAAAAATGTGTTTTTGGGTGTTATGGGATGTGCAATGCATGTAATAATGTACAGGGATTGCAGTGTTGGGTGTGAATAGTGGAGTTGAACTGTTTACAGACTTTGCATGTGTTTACTATGTTTGTTGCCAGCCAACATATGTGTGGGTTCATCCTGTTCAGTGATCATACTACGGATAGTGCCCAAACACTGTGGTAGCACAAGGGTGCTCCTTACCAGAGTTGCTCTGTGTGTTAAATTAGTCTTAGTACCCATTGACATTGTATTAGCTTCCCCCAGGGATGTGACTGACCACCACTGCCATGGGATCAGTGCGCCCACATCTACGACAGCTCAGCCTACTGCCAAATAGCGCTGTGTCCCACAGTGGAGGCATCAGCCTGTGGGGAAATTTGGGAGTGTGCAGCGATTCACTGCACCCACCTGGAATGGATGTCGCCATTTGATCGTTTGAGTATGTACAATTTATATACATGGGCCATACCCCACAGGAAAGTTACAGTGTCATCATTTGTGGCCAACATGATCCTCAATCATGCTGACTGTGCTATGGTAGATCACCATGCATGCCTTGGCGTGACCTCCTACATATTGCTGATGGTAAGACTGCGTAAATCACACTGTAACTACACTCTGCATTAAGGCAGTGTTGCTTGTGCATAGCAGTGGGTGTTCACATGCAACACTATTGCACTGGCAAAGTATAGTATGTAGCAATCGTATGTGTAATATGAGATCACCTAATGGATTTGACATGTGGATACAGTTATTGATGTAGCATATGTACACTGTAGTTTTGGGACTGTGTTCCCATGCACAAACTATGTGGAACACTTCAAAGTCATCATACTATGAGTGCCCTCTACTATCAGCCACAAGTATGAGGCCATGCAAATGGCTAGCAGCAGGAGATACACACACACAGTCATTGCACACTATCCACGTTGCCACGCCATGTTAATTGTGGCTGGCAATGGGGACTATCTGCTAAAGGCTGTTGGCATGCACACTATTTCATTTGTACCAGATGTTGTTCAATGCAGTTTGTTACACATAGCTATATACATTATGTGTGTGACAATTAGTAGAAGGTCAAATGTGAATGTTTAAGTGTTTATTGTGACTATGGAATCAAAATGCATACACAGTGGTAGTGCTCATACATTTATTTACAAATAGATTAACAATGTTAGATCTGTCATCATTGTGTGATATCATGTACATCATTCATGCTTCCGTGAAGAAATTCTTCATGATGTTGTCCCTCCGCCATGTTGCAGCAAATGATGGTACAGGTCGATGAAGCTCCTCATCTTCCTCCTCCTCATCGCCCAGCAGTTCCTGCTCCCCATTGTCATCAGCCCATGGCACATTTGTCCTTACACATATGTTGTGCAATATGCGGCACACCAATATTATTTTGCACACCATAGGTGGTGAGTATAGCAATCTGCCCCCAGATATGTCAGGGCTCCAGAAGCTGGATTTTAAAACCCCAAATGTCCACTCAATGATGGGCCTGGTGCTGCATAGGGCATGATTGTAGGTCCACTGGGCTTCCGTTTGGAACAGAGCATATCCTTGGCCCGCTGAAAAGAAAGGAGGTGTACCAGACATGGCCCAACATTCATGTCCATTCTGTTATGTGTCCTGATTGACTCATACACCTTGCTTACTGTAAATGACGTGCTATGACATTGTGTGGCATCCGCGCAAGTAGGCATTGGAAATAACTGACACTATGCTACACACACAGGTGTGCTGCCCTATGTAATTCACTTACTATTTGTCATACTGGTTAGTGCCAAAGCCATGCAGGTCTTTGACACTATGGAATGCACACACAGGACCTCACTTAGCAGTTGTTGCTGCTGGGCAGCAATGGATGCAATATGGCTGCGCTGACCTGCATCCAAAGTGAAGGGGTGGAATGGGCCATTTTCCTAACATACAGCACATCCACAGTTTGTCTGCATAGGCACAATTAAGTGGTAGTGACTAGTGCCCCCCCCCTTTGCACCATGGTGCACGTGTGTCAGCTTAGTGACCTCACATGACGTCATGCTTTAAGGGACACATTCCAGCACCAAAACCACACAATCTATGCAATCCCCTCCTTCTATGTGGACTATGTGTCCTGGGAATGCAGGACACATAGTAATTGGACATGACAAAGAGACATGTTATTATGTATCCTCATTTCACCTCCCCTTGGGAGGCACACTACTTGCACACAGTCCCAGGGTCCCAGGGTCCCTGAACATAGGATGTGTGGGAATATGTGAGATGCTCATAGGTATTGCATGGGAAAGGCCACCGCAAGTCCCATGGTACACATCCTTAATGTAGGGTGAATTAATTCTGCACTTTGCTGTCGCTTGCCTTACTGCAAACATATGAGGCTATGCAATGTCATGCATACAGACTTTGCATTGCCACATTGATATGATTTGGGGAGCTGCTCCACCAGAGCATCATGAATAGTGATACTCCATCAGCACAGTTCACTTGTACATGTGGCCCACAGTGGCGTAGGCGGTCTCGATATGTGTGACTTGTTTGATTGTGCTGTGCATATGCCATGTAATACAGCACAAGTATGTAGGCCCACACCAACTACATATGCACTGTCTCATTTAACCCAAGACTGATATGTCAGCGTATTCCTACATAATAGGCTACCATGTGGTTTATCATGTGCTTGAGAAGTACTTACCAACCAGTAGGCTATTCACATAGGTCCCATTCCGGGAGCGTTTATTGATGGCGGAATGGCGGAAGATGAAGGAGTCACGAGCACTGGCAGGGTACTTTGCAAGTACATTTATGAAGAGGTTCATGATTGCCTGCACGTTCATCAAATAGGTGTGCTTCCTGTTGCGGTAGATGTGTGATGTTGCTGTTGGAGGCACAAGTTGCACATGTGTGCAGTCCATTGCCCCCAACACATGTGGAAATCCTGCAGTGGCATAATGGCCTTGCTTGTTTTCCTGTTGTTGCTGGGCTGTGTTGGGAAAGTAGAGGTGTGAGGCTTATGATGGCATCCAGGATGGAGAGGAGGAACCTTGAGAAGGATGCCTGGTATACTCCTTCCACTCTGGCTGTGGTTGGTTGGAAAGTTCCAGACACCAGCATGTGCAGGACAGCCACTTGCTTGGCCTACGGAGGTATGTTGGTGCAACGTTGTGATGTTGGCTGCAGCCTGGTGCAATCTGGTTCAGGAGGTGGACAATAGACTCCCTCCCGAACCTGTAATGGGCAGTGACCTCCTCCTCCCTGAAATCAATGAGGGTAATCCTCTGACAGTATGTCCGCTCCCTTCTCCTCTGCTGCCTCTGTGGTGGTGGTGTTCATCTCCTTGGTACTCCGAACTGCAATAGTAGTAGATCCATGGCATAGTGGAGCTTGCCAAAGTGATTTAGGTATGTTCTGCTTTTATACCAGTGTCCATGCGTTATTTTTACGCCCGCTTTTCTGTAGTGGTAAAAAAACTGCCGCTAATGGGACTCAGCGCCTGTTTTTCAAAAGTAGCGCCATTTCCGAAAAACCTTGAACATATGGCAGCATCCGTTTTGCGATGTTTTTTCGGGGGAACACCTACCTTGCATATCATTACCAACAATTGCCGATAGCAGATTGGGAGATAAGAAAAATAGGTGTTAGCAGTGAAAAAGTGACGCCAAAATGCTCCAGCGTCACTTTGCAAACATGGCGCCAAAAAGAAAACTGCCACAGAATCAAAAGAAAGACACTGCGGCGGCGTTAGCAAATATGCCCCTTAGTGTCTACATTTTTTACGTATTTCCAGTCCTTACTTTTTATTCTGCGAATTATAGTCCAGTTATAATGAAAAAATTATGCAACTCCTAGAGTAAATAGTATCTGATGAGCTGAGTTGATATCTTCTATCCAAAAATAAGTTTCAATTTTTTTATTATATTACAGTTTATAAAAGATTTAATGAATTAATTTTTGGGGGGGGAATACGTCGACTCTAAAAGTTAAACAAAACAAACGTTTTAGATGCCGGATCATAGAAATTGTTTCAAACTGATGCTGTTTAAAGCACTTATGATCCCTAGGTCTTTTAACCAAATAATTGTATAGATAGTTTGGGGCTCTTCTAAAGACAGCTAAAAAATTAAATGGACATTTGTGCCTTAGAGGCACAGCACTTTCAGAATAGCACTTCCGCCATAGGATACATTCTTGGAAACAGTTTTAAGGGGGGTTGGTACTTGAAGAAATTGTGCATGTTTTATATGCTTTATTCCGCTTCAACGTTGAACTTTTAGACTAAAACAAAGTGACTGGGCGTCTTTGCTACAAGCTTTCCATCATTCTATGAACAAAAAGGTAAGATTTTTCTGTTTTTAGGAATCCTAGACTATAGTTGTGCTGGCCATCCTGCTCACAGTCTCCTTGTGTTTGTGTACCCCTCATCAGCTTAACAACTCAATGAGGAAGTGGTACAGAAAACTGAGTAGACTGTGAGCAGCTTTGCCCGCACCCCCAGTTTTAACTTGTTGCTCTGTAATAAAGAACAACAGATATCCTGAAACACGTCTAGAGATACACAACACTGGCTGCACCAAGAACGGTAAAAATTGAAGTGAGTGTTTTTATGCACTGCATTTACCACAGTGCATCTGGGCGGTTTGTGTGCTGGTATGCCAGACAGTGTGCTCCCTCTCTCTTTTATCATTCTTTTCTATTTTGAACACTTTGCAGATCTGGGTATAATTTTAATGCTGATTCTGATTGTGGTACCGCTTCCTGTTTCGAAAGGCTGTGAAAGGTGGAGGTATATGGGAAGAAATTCAGTATGGCACAAGACAAAGGAACATTTACATCATGGATGTGTAGATTTATCAGAATCCTTTTATACACCCAGCTGAGCCAAACTTGACATGACAAGTGCTTTATACGACAAAGGCGCATGCAGCCTTTCTCACAGCTAGTTTCCATGCATGGGAGCGAGAGAGATCCTGTCAACAGAAAATGATAAGAACGGAAGGAGCATTCAGATAAAATACTGACAGTTCTTGTTCCTTAGCAAAGAGGAATCTGCAGAAATCTCCGCACCGACTCTACATCTTGTCTCGTAAATTGACGCCCCCTGTTAAGTGCGAGGTATGAAAGAATGGATATGTATGAGACTTGCCAAGGCAGCTGTGCGACCTGGATGAGCTTCAGGAGCAGCACGGAGGAGAAAGTTTAGCACAGGCAGTTTCGGGATATTAAAGAAACAATATATGACACGCCTAAAGTACCCATTGGCAATGTAATAAGTAAAGCGTGTTGCACACTTTAGAATCACAGGGCCCACACAGCAAGGCTGTGCTGTCTGCACCAGTTTGACCTCTATCAAAGAACATAGATCCAGGAGGGCAAGATCAGTGCCAGTTTTTCCATTTAGATTTATCGATTGAAATATATGCCCAAGAGATATCAGTAAAGACTGGCATGAATTAGGACCTCCCAGATTCCCCTGATCTAAGTGAAAGAAGGGTGTATGGAGTTGTCATTTATTCTGAGAAACTGACTGAGTAGGGAAAGGGTCTGTCACAATCCTAGGAATCAAGACTATCTAGCTGATTGTGCCATGCGCATTCTAGCTCTGCTGGGGAAGATATGTGCCAGAAATTGGTAGGTTTCTGACTGGTTACCACTGCGTTGGAAGTAGTTCCGGACAAGCCATTGTAAGACTCTGATATTTCCCCCGTGGTTTTCAGGATAGACAGCTGCTTTTAGAGCAATTTGGGTTGCCAAGACCCAACCATGTCCCACTGCCTCAATTCTAATCGCAGCTTTCTGAAGTTTGGAGCTGGTTCAAACTATTTTGACCTGAAATATTTTTTTGTTTCCAGTATGGTACTTGCAGGAAGGTTAGAGTCAGTTAATAGAATGGCGGCTGAGCCTGGTTGTTCACATTAAAAATAATCTTCTGGTTTGTCCGCATATGTTCAAGAATATCGACTGGCATTCATTATGTGATGATGATGATATCTGCATCTCCCGGAAGGCCTGGCCTACTGCAGAAATATTTGCCAAGCATTGATAAAGCCAATAGCTCTGACTTACATATGCCAACTCATGCAGAAGCATATACAAATGCACCTCTGTTTGCACGTGTAAGCAGATCAACTGGCTTTGCTGATGCTGGTTTCTATTATTTGCAAAAATGTGTAAATGACGAGATTTCTAGGGGTTTCCTTAATTATTCCAAAAACATTAAGGTGCTAATATTCTCAAAGACAGGGATGTAACAAACTCACGGCTAGATGCCTAGCTATATTAACAGAAGTGTTACCAACTGTGTGACTGCACAATGACCGTTTCGGAGTAGAAAAAAAGTGCGGACCAGGGACAAGAAGAAGAGGGACAGTATATGCAGCTCTATTGGAGTTGGCATTTGGATGTTGGCGTGGATGGGCAGTAGAAGATGACAATAGTCTTAGCCGACACAATTATGGACAATTAAAACATTTTATTGCCTACCCCTTTCCCCGTACTACATGTCCCTGCCTTCCTGTGTGGGAAGAGCTGTACGATGTATACAGTGTAGTGCACTCCTTTGTGTGCAGTGTTCTCCAATGTGCACAGTTTGGTGTCTTCCAGTAATTACAGTGCTGTCCAATGTGTGCAGTGTTTGTAATGCACTCCTGTGCGTTCAGATCTCCCTGATGTGTATGGTGCAGTGTTTGCAGTGCACTTCGGTGTGTGCAGTGTTTTGTGATGCACGCAGTGCAGTGTCTTCCAGTGGCAGCTGTGCTCCAGAGTGTGTGTGCATGCTCTCCAGTGTGCACTGAGCAGTGCTGTATAGTGAGTTTGCAGTAGCCTGCAGTGTGTAAGTGTGCCATTTCCTAGTTCTGGTATGGCAGTGTAGTGGTCCAGAGTGGGCTGTGGCTGCTCAGTCCTGGCAGCCCTCCATTCCAAGTGTGGTGACTGTTGTCTAAAACCCTGCCCTGCCTGTCCACCTAATTAAGCTCAAAACCTATAAAATATATTCGGGTGAGGTCAGGTACTGGTCTCCTACTCGGATCAATGAGATGGCACCATTACCTGCCCCTTTGCCTGACCTGTAAACTTCCATGTCCTCAAAGGAGCCTCCCCACCACAGTTCTATCCTGCATGTGCCCTTGGCCACTACAAAATATCATTACCAGAGAGGCACACCTCTATTTCTCAAATCCCCCTCACCACCGGGTATAAACAAACACAGCAGTTACACAATCAGCTCCACTCTTCCCCTAGATCCTAACAAACCCACTGAACTAGTCTGACCTCAGTATCCCTAATTTGAAAACCTCTCAGAGTAGCAGGGCGAGCAGTCAAAGGTTTCTCATGGAGGTAGTATTGTGAAAAAGAGGTCAAAACTAATTAGTCAACAAACTGACATAATAATATATTGTTCATCCCAGTGCTTAGCCTTTTTGTGAAAAGAAAGAATTGAACCTACATTAAAACATAACACTCCAAAGGTGGCTTAGGTACAGGGTTTCAATCTCCCTACCAAGTCTAATTAGATACTTTTACACAGTAAGATGCGGGCTCTCCTCCCCTCTGTCTCTCCAGGGAGTTCCCCTATGTCTAGGGTTAGGAAAAGCAAAAGTATGGGTATGGGAGACTAGGCACAGGTGTATATTGCTATTAATTACACCAACATTTTAGCTAAAAGCTCAGTCAATAGACTCTTAAGCCCAATAATTTCATATTTTCAAAGACCTCCTCTTTTCTTATTAGGCCTAGTCTCTCAGTTCACAACCCAGTGTTACCTGATCAGATGATGTGGTGACTCAGCCGTTCCAGCCTGTACAGTCAGCGGCCTCGCACCCAATCTTCAGCGTCAGTAACACAGGACTGTGGGCATGCACATCCCTTAACCACTGTAGTTGAACAGCACCCTCAGCTGGATTGTAGGCAGCTGAGGCCTCTAAGCCGATGCAGGCTGGCATTCATCTTCAGCAGATGCATTCCCCAGTGCCGATGCAGGAGGGTGCTTATCTTATGCAGCTGTGGCTTGCGGGGCCAATGCAGGCAGGCTCTCATCATCGGCAGGTGCAACCTTCAGGCCAATGCAGATGGGTGCTAGTCTCTGACAACGGTGTCCCCCGGCTGATACAGCAGCGCCTCTAATGTAGCTACAGCCTCTGGGAGCTGAGGCAGGTGGATTCTCGTCTTCAGCAGTAGCAGCCCCTAGGAGATCGTCTTTGCAAATTGAAGCCTCAAGACCAATGAAGGTGGTAATATGTCTCTGGTAGTTGCGGCATTTATATGGGTCATTGCAGGCAGACACTTGACTTTGGCTGTAGCAGCTCCCCAAACCTATTCAGGCGTCTTCGGCTGCTGCAGCTCCTAGGGCAGATGCAGGTGTGGACTAGTCTTTGACAGTTGTGACTTCCAGGTTGTTGCAGACCAGTGCTCATCTCTATCGGTTGTTGTCTCCATGCTGATACAGCAGCTTCTCTAGTTGAAGCAGCAGCACCAGGCTTTTAGGATCAGGGGTAGAAAGGCTAAAATCATGATTGACAAGTTGATAAACAATTTACTATGCAGTTCGCAGCAGGAACTGCACTGGAAGACTGGGTGGACCCCTCAAACATCAGGTCAGGACCGACTTCATTCCCTTTCAGCAAGAAGCTACTTCTGGGTATTCTACCTGCTGGGAACTCCTTGGGCTTCTCCTTGACAGTCTTTCGTCTTCCCTCTCTGAGTAGGCAGATAGGCTTCTAGGTGCTTTAGCAGGACCAACAGTTTCTCCAGCAAGTTGCAGACTTCTGGTAATGCCCCTTCACCTCTGAGAGACTGACTGTCATGCATACACCATCCCTGGTCACTCAGCAATAGTGCAGAGCACTCCCTTCCTTGGCCAAGAAGAGCTTGGAACTGGAACAAAGTGTGGTGGTTTGGATGTTGATCTATTTTCCAAGGCTGCAGACCTAGTTTGGATTGGTTCATTTTCAAATGCCATTTTCTGGCTGCTCCACGGATACAGCATTTATACAAGGTGATGGCTCTCTCAGCAGGTAGAAATGGTGCTGACTCCAAGTATGAGTAACCAAACTAAGTTCACAATGGGGTGGGTATGAAATCTAGGCAGTTGGCTGTCTTTAGCCTTCCTGAGGCAGAGGGACAGATAAAAGAGCAGACCCAGCCCAGAAACGTCCGCATCTTGAAAAAGAGAAGCTGCAGTTCCATCTTTAATCTGTGCCATCTGCTGAATGGCAGTGCTCAGGAAGAACTCATTATTATCCTTAGCTAACAAGGTTGTTTTTGAATTTCTAAAGGCAGACCCTTCTCCATCCTTCCCTACTTCAGTGTCTGAGTCTCCAACCTTCAGCCACAGGAATGGAGCCAAAGCATTTGTACTGTGAGGGTAAGCTGCCACCGTCCTCCATCTTGTGTCATGCTAAACAAGGTACATCTAATTGGACTCTATTGTTCCTACTCAGAATCTCACTGCACACTGTCCAGCTACCTCACATGTGTTACACACCTATTACACTTACACACAGGTGACATGTGCACAGATTGCCAGTACAAGCTCTGTGGTTCACATACAAAATGAAACTATACACAAGAGGGGTCAGTAGAATACGCTCCCTCTCGACAGGGAAAAAGTCTGGTCATAATAAAGATTCATAACAACTCGGTATGCTGCCACCAGCATTTTTTGTGATTTACCCAAGGTATGGACAGTACTCCTGTGCTTTCCATGAGGGCATGCTTTGGGCGTAGAAATGGATCTGGCATTGCCACAGATAGGCCTAACCTCTGCCAATACGCTAGATTAGTGAAACATCAGGGCCAAACAAAAAGGATAGCAGTTTCACATACATTTGGGCACTCAATTCCCTCAGGTCACTATGCAGGAGTCATACCAGTCACAACACTCCACCCTGATGTCATTGGTTATCGTAGACCAACATTACCTCTGTAGATTTGTAGTGCCCCAGGATCCCCATAGGAGTCATGGAGAGCAACCACCTCAATGAGCTTCGTGGATCTGTAAAACATTAGGGGTTATCTGGGACCAAAGCAAGCTCAATTGGCATCCTGCATTTGCACAATATCTCATATATATACTGGGCCATCATTGTCTATTTAGACATTCTGCAATTACACCACAGCAGCGGCAATACTGGACACCATACTGTCCTACAGGAGTGTATACGAAAGAAAAGAAAGCAACTTGCAGCTTCACTGTGTCATTCAATGTGTATATGTTTTGGTCACAAAGCAGCATGAGGAAGAAAAGAACATTCATCCTTCACTATTTCTTAATGTATAATGGAGAGGTTTTGAGAACAAACATTGTCATATAAAGCTCAATGTTTTAGCTGCTTCCACAGCTAACATCATCCAGCACACCATCACCAGCAATCCAGAACGACCAGAGTATCATTAGCCATCAGTGTTACAGATGAATGGTGATCCTGGACCGCCGTGATTTCAAAACACAACCTGTGTCCACAAATATGATATGCCCTCAGTTGACATCATGCATCTGTTCAGAATCAGTGAAGATCATACACCAGTGTAAACTCCGTGATCATCCAGCATCCGGACTGCCCCAAGCTTGCTCAATATCCCATGCCTGCATAACATAAATCCAGGACTAACCCATCATCAACAGACATTTAAAAACATAAATGCTTTGTCTTCCTTGTACCTAGGATAAAGCATTGTCTTAAGAGCTTCCCTGGAGTGTGTGGAAACAGACTTTTCTCAATAGCTTGGTGACCATAAAAGGTTAGTACATCAAGTGCTCAGAGGCCCTGATTTGCTAAGGGCTTGCGTCAACCATGGTGATGCAAGGCAAGGTAAGCCCTAGGTCATATTTACTATGCCACACAAAGCCACCTTGCATAACTCTTCGTGGCTTAGCAAATCTAGAGTAACGCAAGGTTGTGCAAGTCATTGTCTTGTGCTTCTTTGCATTGGGAAAGCATTCCATGGGTGAAACGTGGGTGTTCACACGTATCCACCCATGGTTGTGGTGCTTTCCCAGATTTACTAAGATTACTAAACCTGGGAAGGCATCAAAATGCTATGCCTTCCCAGGTGAGGCATAATAAGAAGAGATATGTTTATTTCGCCAGGTTATGTCCTCTTTCTACACATGCTGTATTCTGCATCAGACATAAGAGGAAAATGCCTCTGAGGATTTTTTTGTGTGCAGGAAGGTGTCCCTTCCTGTACAACAGCAATACTGACTGTAATGCAGGCACCCTTGGAGCATAGCGCAAGGGTGCCTATGTTGGTGCTTGGCAGCCACAAGTGCGTCAGTACAGAGAGAGAGCAGGAATGTGCCATATGTTAGTAAATATGGCTCTTTCCTGCTCTCTCCATTTGATGATGCACAGCAAGTTGTCTTGCTGCATTGCGTTGCGTCAAATCTAAGTACATCTGGGTTAAGTCTCCATTTGGTAACTCCATCTTTGATGCAAACCATGGAGGACGACACCTGGGAAATTGCCAGGGAGATCAAGTCTGTCTACCCGATGTTACCATATTCCAAGGCTCTTATTAGACTGGAGACTTAATACAGTGGAAGACCAACTTCATTAAGATAGGCTTCTTGCTTCTTTTCTAACCCCACCACCCCCGCCACAACAAATCAAAAATGGCTGAACATTCTGTCCCTACTTGGCATTTTCCATCCTTTGCTGCATTCACCAAAAGTCTTTGCTTCACCAATGATTCACCTTACTCTTTGACCAAAAACTGAATACTAAATATATGGCTTTAGCACTAAACCCCAAAGATAGCGAGGAAGAGAAGTCCTAGGCTTGCTCAGAGAGGTGTGGCTGGCTAGAAAATCCGAACGCAGCTGATACAGCAATAACACTCAATAAAGTACTAATCCCATTAGTGCTTTTACTTTTAAAAAATCCACATTATTCTCACACATAAATACTACACATGAAAATAAAAAACAACCGAGGGGATTACAGTAAATTTAAAACAGGTTTTAAACAATACAGTTGTTTCTTCTTCAGGGCCAGACTGGCTGTAGCGGGCATCAGGAGTTTGCCCGAGAGGCTGGAAAGGTGGGGGCGGTTTTGCAGCGTTGCTGCAATATCGGCCCCCACTCACAAAACAAAACAGTGCAGAGGCCCGGTTTTGTTAAGCAGCAGTGCTTCACGCTTGCCGCACCCCCTGACCCCCCTAGGGGTGGGGACCGGTCTGACAAAATTGCCAGCTGCACTCCAATCCCCCCTCCTCCTCCCCCCCAGCGCCTTGAGACCCTCACGGGTGAGTAGCGTGCTTCACAATTCCATGATTGATTGATTCCCTCATTGAGGGCTGCTTTGGGTTCCCAGTCTGTCCCTGCTCTCCCTATTGTCATTGACACAGGGTGTTCACAAGCCACACACCATGCATAATATGTTATCAAGGGGTTTTCACATCACAGTGACCCTGGGCAAGGAATGAGAGAATTAACATTCATAACTTTTTTCTTGATCAGTATAAGCTCTATGAGTTTCCACAAACGCTTTACACTTTTATTCATGGTCGCAACTTGGTATTGTGCACGGACACACATAAAAACAGGAGAGACCAAGACACAATAGAGCAGGGAGGTTGTGATCAAAGGCAAAGGTGCTCTGTGGTGGTGGCGTTGACTGAGAAAGCAATTATATGCTCACCAAAGCCTTTCCTGCCTTGCCCAAACCCATCAGTGCCCTGGGAAAAATATAAGCACCTCTCCGGGCCCAAAGCCCAACCCCCTCATCACAACATCACAGAAAAGCCCACTCCACAGTGTATAGTTGATGCTCTGCACCACAAACCGAGGAGTCACGGGAGGAACAGGCTGGAGTCCAGGTTAAGTGTTCTATTAATAGTGCTAAATGTTCCTTTACCATGGCCAAGTGTGCATGAACGCGTGAAGTACTACTCTCTCCAGCACCCTTAGTCCACTGGGGCGTGTCGCTGCCATCTTCCATAATCTATTAGAATTAGCTCTAGGATCATCTCTGATCCTTGCCAGGGAGCCAGTAACTACTCACTCCTTCTTTGCTAAATAGCATGGACCTTCTTTTATATTGAAGGTTATTAGTTTGTTAGGAGTTTCTAAAATACCTAGTGATGGTACCTAATTTAATTGATGATAGGGAAGACGGAGAGCAGTCCCTAAAATTGCCAAAATGAGTTTTGCCCACATTGCATCTTTAAGCATTATTATTATCATTATCATTATGTCTGTCCCATCTATTGATTTCTTGGACATGCACACCCAAGCACTTCTCTGCACTGCATATACATATCAGTCTTGAAGCCTAGCTATATCACTTATTTTATTTATTTTTTTATTTTTTTTTTTTATTTTTTATTTTTATTTTTTTTTACTTAGCCATTAAAATGCTTTGGGGCATATTATCAAGCCCATTACCGCCGCTTTTGCGGCCGTTTTCGGCCGAAAAGCGGCGATAATGGCATCGCAGTATTAGCAAGGACACGCTAGCGCGTGTTTCCTTGTCCTAGCACAGCTTTTGCTAACGCCCTGCATCGCATCTCTAATGAGATGGAAAGTAGGCGTTCCTGTGGAATACATCATGGAAAAAGTCGCTAACCGCACATCGCGGTATTTACAAGCCTGTGCCCTGACACCTATGGCGATATTAAAACCCGGGCTAACCGCGGTTAGCGCCGTAAGCTTACGTCTGCTTAAATTGAGACTTAGCTATATTTGTAATGGGGGGTGGATTGGCGGGCTAAAACCACCAGGGGCTATCATCAAGCTTTCCCCTATCGCTGCGGGAATACTGCTGGATTTCCAGCGATATTCCCGCATATCGCCGCTTTTGCTGGATTTTTTATCGCCCTGGAGCAACGCGTTGTTGATAACGCGTTATCCGGGCGATAACATCCAGCGATAGCCGGCGATAACTGAAGTAGCGCTAAACGCGCTTAGCGATATTTATCGCCGTTGCTTGTTGATATGCCCCGTCATTTCTGAGAGAACGACTACTCAATACACCTCTCTTAATGGTTTGCACATTTGTTAATATAGCAGTGGTGTTTCATGAACACGGGTTGCTTGACTGGGATTACTTTAAGATCCCTCGGTTCGGTATTAGGTGTTTCCACTGATAATGTTTTCTTTACCTGTCTCCAAATCACTCATGGAATTGGTCTCGAGAGAGAGGAATTACATCGTATTCCGAAAGTCCTCTATACATTTCCTTGGGTTAATCTATTGGCTACTTTATCTGCCATCTCTTGAAACAAAAATTAATGTTAATATGCGCATATCTTGTTTTAACACTGCTAAGATATCAAGACGAGTTTCTGATTGAAGATGATTGTTTGGCGATTATTTTGAAGCAGCACATCTTATTTTCCCATCCTGGGATCTCATCAAAGGGGTCAGGCTAGATTATTTACAGCTTCTTCTCAAATTTGATTTGCAAAGGAGGCAAAAGTATTTTTCTTTTGTAACTCCCTCATCATTTGAGAGACCTGGATACGAGAAAAATTCAAATTTAAAAATAAAACAAATTAAGAGCAAAGAAACAAATAAAAACACAGCAGGCGCATACTTCACACCCTGAAGTCTCTTACATTTAAACAATCTTCAGGATACCATTCGTAGATGGAACTCTCACAGATACAATTTCACAATGCAAAAATACACCTTCACTGCTGGCACATATTTAAAACAAATACAAGCTCACCTAAACTCAGCGTTACACATAATTTAACAGGACTGTCTTTAAAAAAACCTGTCTATAAGTACGAAGGTGGTGGAGGCAGCCCAGCCTCCCCTGGCTTCTGACGGACAGCAGGTGGGCCCATTCATGTCCATCTTTTCTTAGTGCAAACCTGCCTCATGCCCACACTGCCTGCATCCCGAGTGCCCGGCTTAGTCTTTAGCCCCGTATGAAGATGTATCTTAGGTGCCTAACAAGAAAACCTGACATGGTCCAGTTCCTCTTGAACCTACACTAGACACCCCTAGACTAGAAGATTGATATGACGCACTTAATCCATCCTTTCAAGGGTAGAAGTGGGCCAAACTCCTCTTTACAGTACCTGTTATGATCCACTAGTATTCCTATGACAAACGTCTTTGTTTAAATTCGGCGAATTTGCTTGAATGTGCAGGAATTACCTAAAGCCTTGCAAATCAGTCAAGAGATAAAGAACCTAAAATCCAAAGTAGGAAAAATGTAAAAAATAGTAAAAGACTATTCATCAGAGACCTCTAAAAGGTCAGGAATAAAACAGGAAAATAGACAACCATTTTGTCAAACACGTTTATGGAACGTTTACGGCCGTCTTATCTTGGGTGTCAAGGGGGAGACTTGTAAAAATATGGGAGGAATATAAAAGTGTTTTGAGGGTATACTTACGGGAAAATCCATTAATGGGCAGTCGATTGGCAGAATATGGAGTTACCCTATGACATGAAAGACTTTGTGGAGCTCAGGTCACTGCAGCTGGATCTGGTAATAGATTTAAAAAAGAAGTGTGTTCCACAGTTACTGATCGGCCTTACCATACTTTGAGTGAAGCTAGAGTGATGTGAAGAAAAAGATCCACTGGGCAGTGTTTATTTTGTGCCAATTTTTGCCAGCAGTTACCAGCAGCACTTATTTGCAGGCCCTGGATTCATTTTATTTACTGTTGTTTGCCGGTGCTCAGCATGAATGGCACTCATTTCTCAAGGGCAACCCCGGATGCTTTGCTTCACAGTTTCTAGAGCAGTGGTGTTCAAACCTTTCAATGCCGCACCTCCATGTAACATGCATTGGCATAGCCAATAGGTCTCGCCTTTGGGACCTTATAAGTGTTTAGTTATCCAGCACAATATCCTTGGTGCAACAACATCAACTGTTGCATGGCTAAACATTTATAAGGTCCCAAACGCGAGACCTATTGGCTATGCCAATGCTTGTTTAAAATAGGGGTTTGGGTTTTAGGCCTGAGGGCAGAGGAAGGGTTTGGGCTAGTTTTAGGGACACCGCAAGGGGGTGGAGGGGGTCGGGGTACGTAGTGTTTGTTAAGGGTTAGGGACAGCATGGGGGTTGGGAGGTGGTCTGGCATTAGTACCTCAGGGCAGGGCGGGCAGGAAGGGAGTTTGTAGCTTAGGGCGGGGGAGGGGGCCGCTAGTCTAGCCACGCATACCCCTTTACCATTCAAGCCTTTACCAAGAAATAACGTGGTTAAGACGCGTTGGTTGCGTGGTAGAGGCACGCATGGTTTAGCCATGTGTGCCTCTATCATACAAACAATAGATGGTCGGAGAGGGAGGGAGGAGAAGGAAACACGAGATGGTCCACGAGACAGACAAAAAATGAGAGGTTTTGGAGAGGGCTGAAAAAGATGGTCGAAGATGAAGTAAAGTGCATGAGGTGTCCTAGGAGAGAGAAATATAAGGCAGGACGTAGGAAAGGGATGCAAGAGATGGGAGGAAAGGGAATAAGTTGGGAGGGAAATATAAGATGACCTAGGAGAGAGTGAGAGAGGAAAGGGATGAAAGAGATGGGAGGAGAGGAAAGTGGAAAAGGGATACATGAAAAGGCCTAAAGAGAGAAAGGGTGTGAAGTGCATGTGGGATAAAACAGATGTAAGGAGGGAGAGCGATACAAGATATGAAGACAGAGAGGCAAGCGAGGAGGATTAGGAGAGATGTGTAAGAGAGGCAGGCGGAGGTGGCTAGGAGAGATGGTGTAAGAGAGGCAGGCAGGGGAGGGTTAGGAGAGATGTGTAAGAGAGGCAGGCGGGGGAGGGTTAGGAGAGATGTGTAAGAGAGGCAGGTGGGGAGGGTTAGGAGAGATGGTCTAAGAGAGGCAGGCGGGGAGGGTTAGGAGAGATGTGTAAGAGAGGCAGGTGGGGGAGGGTTAGGAGAGATGGTGTAAGAGAGGCAGAAGGGGAGGGTTAGGAGAGATGGACTAAGAGAGGTAGGCGGGGAGGGTTAGGGGAGATGTGTAAGAGAGGCAGGCGGGGGAGGGTTAGGAGTGATGTGTAAGAGGCAGACGGGGAGGGTTAGGAGAGATGTGTAAGAGAGGCAGGCGGGGGAGGGTTAGGAGAGATGTGTAAGAGAGGCAGGTGGGGAGGGTTAGGAGAGATGGTCTAAGAGAGGCAGGCGGGGAGGGTTAGGAGAGATGTGTAAGAGAGGCAGGCGGGGGAGGGTTAGGAGAGCTGGTGTAAGAGAGGCAGACGGGGGAGGGTTAGGAGAGATGGTGTAAGAGAGGCAGGCAGGGAGGGTTTGGAGTGATGTGTAAGAGGCAGACGGGGAGGGTTAGGAGAGATATATAAGAGAGGCAGGGCCGGACTGGGAACAGAAACCGGCCCTGGCAAACTGCTCAGCCGGCCCCCCCTGGGGTGAGGGAGAGTGCAGCGGAGCAGTTTGCAAGGGCCGGTTTCGGCCGATTTTGTTACAGGGGGCTGATATTGCCGACTGATGGAGCAGGGAAAATAAAAAAATTTAACCCCTAACAAATTTTATAAATTTAATAAAATGTTCGTTTAAATGTATTAATCAACACTGTATGTGTGGGAATGGTAATATGCCAATGTGTGTGCTAAATAATCTATTAATGAATGTCCGTGTGTCTAAATTATAACGTAAAAATAAATGCGTACTAATAAAAATAAATGCATGTTATTGTGCTTCATAGAAATAAAACGTGTCGTTGCAAAAACAAATAGTGATGGTAAGTAAGGAACAGCTTAAATGTTGCTTTCTGCTAGGTAACAACTAATTGGGGTACGTAGACGGGAGGGAAACGAAAGGGATATTTTTCTCTATTTTAATTATGTTTTGTTTGCCTCAAATTAGTGCTTCTAAAGTATAACCGAGTGGCGAGATAAAATGGCCGCCAATGGGAAGATGTGCGCAGGCGCAAGGGAACACATGACACGGGATGAAATTGGAGAAAGCTCAACCTCGTGATGTTTCTGAGAGGCTAGGATGCAAGAAATGGTCAAGGCTGGTGTGACCTAATTGAACTGATAGTGTGCCATGATGATCAGCAGAGAGCCCGTGGGAAATAAGTCTAAGAGAAAGGACAATGACTGCGGAGTTCTCGAATGTGTCGAAAGAAGTTACAAATGAACTGATCGAATCGGATGGAAATGTTTAAGCGTATGGGTAAAGGAAATGATCCAAGGACCCTTGAATCCAAGAGAACTTGATTAAAGAATGAATAAGCTGACATGCATGGACCAATGAAAGAAAAGCGTGATATTAATGTTGCAACAGTTAGTTAGCAAAGTTAGAATTAGGGTATAAGAGGGCCTACTCTTAGTGGGAGGGGTTCAGTTGATGTCAGTCATGGTTGCAGTCACAGTCAGGAGAGGAGTTGAAGAGTCGTGTTGGTGGCTTCCAGTGCTGGGTGGTCCTGATCGATCCCTTACTGAGCGGGAGATGCTGAAAGACTGTTAGAGGAGACGGGTTGCAGGTAGCTGATGCTGACGAGCTGAAGTTGCTGTTGCTGTCTTTATTTTACAGTTGAGTATGAGAATCAGGCTATTTCTAATTCCTAACTTAGGTTAGAAATCATTAGGCTAAATTAGGAAGCTAGGCAGGTAATTAGGGTTTTGGCTTCATGACAAAATTTCCTTTCTGCAATAAATTGATTATGCTTAATAAAATTGTGAATTTAAGAATGAATAATTAAATAAAGTATTAAAATTCTTTTCATGCTTTTTAAATTATATAAAATTTAAGATTCTTTAAACACAAAATGACTCAGTGGTTATTTTCCTAAATGATTGTGACATAAGTAATTGGTTATTGTGATTCAGCTGGTCTTAATCACTATGAACTAATTTCTTAAATGAATGATTCATCGACAAACAATAAGCAGGAATATCTTAAGAAATAACTAAAAGAAAGGGACAAAATAAGGTAATAAGACATCCTGGCTCTTCCAGCGGTACATAAAATGGTGTTCTCCATTTAGTTCTCATGCTTCTCCTAGGAGTACAGAATTTCACAAAGGTGTAAAGGAAATCCAGGAGTGTGCGTGTGCGTTAGACGATGTTTATGGGCCCCATCGTCATGTGGATATGAGAAATATAGTTTGCCCCTGGATGACCTATAAGTAACCTAGGAGGAGAATAGTTTTTATTGTACGCGCTGCATCAGATTTCTTGGTAGCAGAGTTATGGTTTTCTATAGATTAGTTTAGTGATTATTGTTTATTGATTATTGATTATTTTTGATGACTAACACTTTATGTTGAGTCGCGTTATGTTATATGTAAGTTTTCACGCTTCTGGGATGTAGGAAGTGGAACACGTGTGGCAAGAGAAGTCACATGGAATTTGGTACATGGTCTGAATTCATTTTTGGTTATAACGCAGGTTGTGTTATGTTAGGGATTTCTGTGTGAAAAGTGTGTAAATGAAATAGCAAATCACGTTTACTTGTGAAACTTTGGCCTTAATTCTCAGGAGCCTAGTCTCCACATGTGTCTTATCCCCAGAGAAACGAGTAAATTGTTTGTTTGAAAGAAGGATAAGGTAGAGGGAAGTGCTACTTTATCGGTGAGAGTAAATAATTCTGTGGTAGGGTAGAGGTAAGCGCTGCCTACTGGAAAAACAGGATTCTTGTGTAAAAGGACAAGGCTGTCACTTTGTTTAGCGAATCAGACTATGGAATTGTTTATTTGTTGTAACTAATGAAGAAAACAGTGAAAAGAAAATTGCCGATAAATTTTGTAAAGGAGGGGTAAAGAGTAGAAGTGACGTGGAAAAGTGCCGCGCTAGGATTGGATAGTGCGCTAGTCACGTGAACACAGAGCAGGAGTGACGTAGAAAAGTGCTGCGCTAGGATTGGTTGGTTCGCGGACGGTGGGAATTGTTCTGATTGGTACTTTAGTGTGAGTCGCGCTGTAATTGGTCGAAGTTCGGTACACAGAAACAGCGTTAGGGTAAAGAGAAAACAAATAGAAAACATGCCGTATTACGAGTATGAAAGGGAGAGAACGTCATGGACGACGAAATTGAAGAATTTCTTTAAGAAAGACAAAAAGGTTGTGACTAGAGAGGGACAAGTAATTCCTCCGCCGAAATCAGCAGCTTCACACATGATGCTGAAATATGGATATCATACGTGCATATGGTTGGACAATTGGGTAAAATATACAAAGAATGATGGAGCATTGGCTTTCCCTGAAAATGGTTCTTTTAATGTAGCGGTTTTACGGAATTTAAGAGAAAAGATGTTTAAATTGGAACCTAGACCTAGACCGACACAGTTTGAGGCTTTAACAGAATGGGAAGATGAGATGTACGAGCGAGAAAGATTCAGAGGAATGAAAGGTTATGAGTTTGTGCCCGGAAGATTGTGGGGAATGAATCATGAGGACAGAATAAAACGATGGAGATGTGCTAACATGACAGGAGGTTTGTTTCCAGCTTTTACAGTTGAGGAGGGGACTAAGAAAAAACGGACTGAGAAAAAGAAACATATAGAGAGAGAAAAGTATATGCATGAGAGCGAAACGGATGACGAATTGCTGGAAGATATATTAAATAGAAATCCACCTCCGTATCAGCAGAGTTCTACAGTGGTGACACCAAATGCGCCACCAATAGAGACTATGCGAAATAAAAGTCCGGAAAAGAGAAATGAGGTAAATAGGTCACAAGAACAAATGAGAACTTCTCAAAATGAGGGAATAGAAAGCGAAAATGCAAGCGAATTGGCAAGGACAACAAAAGAACTAACTGAGAAAATTAGAGAATTAACGAAAAATATGGAAGCAGTTACTGTGCCTGTAACAATAGGTCCAGTAATACCAGTTTTTGAGAATCAGAAAATTGATGAACGATCTTTGGTGATTCCCTTGAGTTCACAATTTCAGAGAGAAAAGGAAAGAATGGAAACAAGTCCAGGTACAAGCAATTTGGCTAGTGCTTACAGACCAAGTCCACCTGAAAATTTGACAATAAATGAGTGTAACGGTAGAAAAATACCTATGGTAACTGAATCTGCAACAGTGACACCTGAAAAGAGTGGAAATTGGACAGAAATAAATAGTACTCCCATAGGTCCGACTCCTGATGAGTTAAATGAGTGGATGAAAGCTTTTAAAATAAAAGAAACAGAAGAAAAACCATTAGATGTGATCAGATTGAAAATAGATATGGAAGAATTAATTCTAGGAACGATTGGTACTGAAAAGATAAAAAATTATCAGGATGATGAAATAATGTTTCTGTGCAAAAGTATAACATGGAGGGCAAAGAATTTACATGACAAATTAGAAGAAGTGGCTAGTGAGATTGGGATAGATTTTGCAAAAGTAAAAACATTGCAGAAACCATACAGAGTAGACTTTTGTGAAAAAGATATTGAAAATTTGAATACAGCAGGAAGGCTGACACAGATAAAGGAGTTGATTGTGTTGTTGAGAAAATGGGGTGATGTGGACAGGTGGAAGGTTAGATGGACAAAGAAGAATGAGAAAAGTATAGACAAAGGTTCATTGGCTTTTATGATAACAGAAAAAGAACCTGTTGTTAAAGAATACCCTATGAGAGAAACTCCAGGTGGTAGTTACGTGCATGTTCCCTGGACTAGGCAGGACATCCTGTCATTTACAAATGATTTTCCAAAGTTAAGAGAGAAGCCAGTTGAGTGGTACCGACAAGTAGAAAGGTTTGTAAAGGTCTCAAAAGTGTTGTGGATAGATTTGGATGGATTGTTTGACATAGTGGTACCAACGGATCTGTGGTCAGAATGTAAGATTACGGTTGACTGGCCAACTACAGAATATCCAAGAGATCCTAAGACAGGAGCTCCAGGACCAGATGTGATGAAGAAATACGACAAGGTGATTACCTTTTTGAAGAATAAGATTCCTCCCAAAGAGACAGATTGGGTTAAGATTGATAGAACTACACAGGAAAGTAAGGAGTCTGTACATGCATATTATGAGCGATTGTTATTGGTTTTCAAGCAGTATAGTGGTTATGAGGAATTGAGTGAAAAGGACATGAGTCATTTTGTATACCGATTTGTGTTTGGCCTGAAACAAGAAATAAGCGATATGATTAAGCAACATATGATAAACTGGCAGAATGGAAGTGTAGATGAGGTGCTGAGGTATGCTAAGTATTGTAGTGATGAAATAGAGAGTAAACAGCGTAAGTTGAAAGAAAAGGCAATGTGGGCACAAGTGAAAGTGGCAGAAAAACAAGAAGCCCAATTGGACAATAATAATGGAAACGAATCAGGACAGAATAAGATGCGACCAAACATAGGTAAAGGAAAAGGTCAAGTGAGTCTAGAAGAGGCAAAGAAGAAATGGCCATGTCATAATTGCGGAAAATTAGGGCATTGGAGAAATGAGTGTAAGTTCCCACCTAAACCTAATCCGGAACATCAATCATTAACTCCACAGGTGCAGAATGAGGTAGTTGTTCAACAAAGTCAGGTGCCACAACCACCACTTCCCAACACTGTTAACCAGCAAAGATACAGTACAGAAACAGGATTCTACGGAGGAGAGCAGGTAACACAGTTGCCGCGAGCAGCTAACATTTCTCAGTATTGGTTGCGTCAGAGTGAGGATGACCCGGATGAAAGTTTCTGACGGTGCGCAGGAGAGGGAAAGAGTGCGTGCTTGGCGCAACTCTAGAGGTAGATCAGTCTGGTCCCTTTGTGGATGGAGAAGTGAATGGTGCAAACGTAACATTCCTTGTCGATACTGGAGCTACCCGTTCTACTGTTAGATCAGTGGAAATTCCAAACCTTCCTCTCTCAGGTGAATACATCCAAGTGGTAGGAGTAGCCAATCAGCAGATTAAAACCCCACTTACTGAATTGGTGGAAGTAAAAATTGGTTCTTTTAGCAAAATGCATAAATTTGTAGTGTGCGATTGTAGTCCTGTAAATCTTTTAGGTCGTGACCTTTTGTGCAAAATGAATTGCACAATTTATTGTACGCCAGATGGAATAGGTTTCCAGACTTCAGATGAAGATGTTTTGTATAAAGTAACTTTGATGAATCAAGAACCTGAAACGAATGGTTTATTTCCTGCATTTGATGCAGAAAAACTTCCAGAAGAACTGAAAAGTACAGTAAAAGAAAGTGTGTGGGATTTTACAGGAGAGGACATTGGATTAATGAGAGAAGTTGATCCCGTAAAAGTAACAGTGAAAGAAGGGATAATTTATCCAAACACGCCACAGTACAAATTAACTCCAGAAATAATTGAAGGAATAACTCCTGTGATAAATAAGATGATTGAACAGGGGATTCTGAAAGAAATCATGAGCAGTCCATGTAATTCACCTATTATGGGACTGAAAAAGCCAAATGGAACATATAGAATAGTACAGGATTTGAGAAAGATCAACAAAATAGTTGTACCATGTTGTCCAATAGTGCCAAACCCTGCAGTAATTCTATATCAAATCCCACATGAAGCTGAGTGGTACACTGTGATAGATTTGTGTCACGCATTTTTCTCTATTCCTTTGCATCCAGATAGCCAGCCATTATTTGCATTCCGGTTCGGAGAGCGTATTTTGGCATGGTGCCGAATTCCACAGGGGTATACAGAAAGCCCCTCAATTTTTAATCAGATTCTAAAGAAATCTCTGGAAGATTTAAAAATGCCAGAAAAATCAGTGATGGTGCAGTATATCGATGACCTATTGGTGGCATCGAAAACTAAAGAAGCATGTGTAAGTGACACAATTGCTTTACTGAACCATTTGGAGAAAAGAGGACATAAAGTGTCCCCTTCAAAATTGCAGTTTTGTCAGAAAGAAGTCCAGTATTTAGGGCATAAAATTGAGAAAGGAGTGCGGAAAATAGCGACAGAAAGAGTAAGAATGATTCAAGGAATGAGAGCACCAATGACTCAAAGAGAGGTAAGAATGTTTTTGGGAATGGTTGGATATTGTCGACAGTGGATAAGTGGATTTTCTTTGATTGCAAAACCCTTACAAAAATTGACAAAGAAAGATGTAAAGGACCCTTTTGAGTTAAACAAAGAAGAAATGAAATCTTTCAAAGAATTGAAAAAGAAACTGTGTGAGGCCCCTGCTTTAGGCATGCCTGATTATGAGAAGGATTTTGAGTTGTACTGCAGTGAAAGAGATGGATGTGCATTTTCAGTACTGGTACAAAAACACGGGACCATGAAAAGGCCAATCGCTTACTTTTCAGCTGTTTTAGATCCTATAGCAAAAGCATTGCCTGGGTGTCTGAAAGCAGTTGCTGCTACTTGTGTAAGTCTGGAACAAAGTGAAGGTATAGTGATGGGGTATCCACTGAGAGTGTATGTTCCCCATTCAGTAGAAATTCTTTTGACAAGAACAAAAACACAGTACATGACACATAGTCGGCTGACTAAGTACGAAAAAGTCATCTTGAGTGCTGAAAATGTGACCATAGACAGATGCATAAATGTAAATCCTTCTACATCATTGCCAGATGAAGAGAGTATAATTGAACAAGACGAAGTAGATCATGATTGTCTGAATGTGCTGGAATATTGCACAAAACCAAGAGCTGACATAAAAGATGAACCGTTAAAGGAATCGGATTATGTCATGTTTGTAGATGGTTCATGTTTACGCACAAAAGAAGGAGTGTTAAGCGCAGCTTACGCAGTATGCACAGTGGCAACTGTGATGGAAGCGTCTTGTCTGAAAGGAGTTAGGTCTGCCCAAGTTGCAGAACTAATTGCTTTGATTCAAGCATGTAAATTGGGGAAAAATGTACGAATCACGATTGTGACCGATAGCCAATATGGTTTCGGCATCGTACACGATTTCGGACAGATTTGGTCACAAAGAGGATTTCTGACATCTGCAGGAACACCTATTAGAAATGGAGATTATGTTAAAAAACTGCTTGAGGCGATACAGTTGCCTAAACAAATAGCTGTAGTGAAGTGCAAGGCGCATAAGAAAAACGAAGACTACATAGCGGTCGGCAATAATTATGCTGATGAGATCGCTAGATATTGTGCGGAAAACATGGCGTCACTGAACAAAAATAGAGAAAGGGAACATGTCTCTTGTCCTTTGCTTTTCACTAATACAGTCGAAACATGGGATGAAGTAAGGCAGTTACAAGAAACAGCAAGAGATGAGGAAAAAGATTACTGGATAAAAGCAGGATGTAGAAGACAGGAAAATAATGGTGTGTGGGTATACAGAGATGAAAGACCAGTTATGCCTGATAGCATGATTGCAGACATGGCACGGATGTACCATGGACAAGCTCATATTGGGAGAGATGCAATGATTAGACTTTTTAGACAAACCTGGTATAACCCAAAATTCAGAGCCATTGCTGAAAGTCTTTGTCAAAGATGTCTTATTTGTCAACAGTTTAACCCAGGAAGAAAAACAGTAGTGAGTCTAGGAACAATAGGACGAGAAGGAGGTCCATTCACAAGAATGCAGTTGGACTTTATTGAGATGCCCCCTAGTAACAGATTAAGATATGTTCTAGTGGTTGTCTGTTTGTTCTCTCGTTGGGTGGAGGCATACCCCACAAGAAGGAATGATGGAACAACAGTGGCAAAACTTATGCTGCGAGAGTTCATTCCAAGGTATGGTTTTCCAGTCACGGTTGAGACAGATAGAGGAACACATTTCCAAAATGAGTTGATCCAATTGATTTGTGAAGCACTGAGTATTAAACAAAAACTACATTGTGCTTACAGACCAGAGGCTTCTGGGGTAGTAGAGCAGATTAATGGAACAATTAAAAACAGGTTAGGAAAAATGTGTCAAGCTACAGGACTCAAATGGCCAGATGCACTGCCTCTTGTTCTGATGACAATCAGAAGCATCCCTGAAAAGAAAACTGGACTCAGTCCCCACGAGATGATTATGGGACGAGCAATGAGACAAGCACACGTACCCGTCAACAAGTTATTAACTATAACTGATGATCTAGTACTGGATTATTGCAAGGGACTGGCTGATGTGGTGCGTTCTGTGTTTCATCAGGTTGGACCGGATGCGACCACTCTTGAAAGAAAACCAGCTCACGACTTGAATCCAGGAGACTGGGTCCGCATAAAAGTCCACAGGAGAAGAAACTGTCTAGTTCCGCGTTGGGACGAGCCAAGACAGGTAATCCTAGTGACAACGACTGCCGTCAAGTGTGCAGGAGTGAAGAACTGGGTTCATGCCAGCCACACAATCAGAGTTCCAGAACCTACAGATCGACATGTGAGTCGGCGTCTGGAAGTGTGGGATAAAGGTTTAACGGCTGGGACAACAAAGATAAAGGAAAGGGTGCCAGAACTTGAAGATCGACCTGAAAGTCGACATCTGGAAACCCCAACGGCAAACACCTCTAGAGAAGAAGAGGAACAAGAAGAAGAAGAAGAAAGAAATTCAGAAATTCCAGAACTTGAAGATCGACCTGTAAGTCGACATCTGGAAATATCTGACACAACTTCAGGCTCTGATGATTCAGCTGCAAACTGGGAAGAATTCCGAAAGAGAACTTGGGGTTATAAACCAATTAGAGAAGAAACTGAGCAAGAAATTGAGTTAGATGAACAACCAGGTACAAGTTATGGTGGAACTCCTTCAGAAACAATATTAATAGATGAAGTAGGGAAAGAAGTACACAAAAGATTAGAAAATCGAGAAGAACCCGAGGAGCAATAGGGACAGATAGAGAAATAGAAGAACAGGGAAATTTAGAAACAGAAAAGGAGAAAAACACCAAATCGGAAAAACACCGAGGAGGGACAGTAATAAGGGAAAACCAAAAGGAGAAGACAGATCCACCAGTAGGAGATGACGAGATTATAAGTTTCAAAATAAGAGACAATAGTGAGACAGTTGAAACAGAAACAGAAGAAAGTGGAGGAGAGGAAAAAGCAAAGACTGAATCAAGAAAAAGAAATTGGAAATCAGAAAGAGAAGAAAGAGAAGGTGAAGCCAAAAGGCCAAGAAAAGGAGATAATTGGCCCAACAGCTATGTAAGAAAATTGAGATATAGAATAATAAGAGCGGAAGACGAAGGTGCTGAACAAGTAAATGAAGTAACAAGTCAAAAGGGACAAGAAAAACCCAGTGGAAAAAGATTACAAAAGTCCAAAAGGACAAAGAAAGTGAATTCAAAATTTAAGTCACCTGAGTGGCTGTATATTGCACTAACTGATTACAAAGAAGAAGAAGAAAACACTCACGGAAACCAGAGACTGAGAAGTCGGATGGGCAAAGGTGAGATGCAACAAAACTGAAGTGAAAACTTATAGTGCTTCTGCCGGACATGACAATTTTACTGGATGTGACAAATCACCGGATGTGACAACGAAAGAATTCTGGAGAGAATTAAAAGAAAGTACCAAGCAAAGACTTTTTGAAAGCAGAGTGGCATCTAAGTCATTTCTGAGGTGTAGTGACACAATTTTCTGAAACTTAACAAATAGAAAAAGAAAAATGGAAAATAATAGGGATAGAAGAGATAAATGTGAATTTATAAAGAGATGGTGCAAAATGTGCTGCTTTTGTACAGGGTTATTAATGACCATATGGATAGTTTTAGCAATCACAATTCCTATTAGTGTAGCTGTGATAGAAGCAAAAAATGATACTAAACTAGAAAAAGAAACTAGTATTAAAGAACCAGTTATTTTAAGAAGTAGTGCAGAGTTGCATAAGGATAGGTCAGTAACAGATTTTTCAAAGAATGTTTTTACAAAGTTGTTGTATGAGTACGTAGAAACAATGGACGTAAGAGATTGTTATGTTTGTATGCAATTGCCTGCATCAGTATCAGAAGGTGTGACTTATCATCACCTACCTCTGACTTATGGAATAACATGTAGTGTAATAGCGAGCTTATTTTATAAAACAGGTAGATTAGAATCTTATTATACTGATATAGATAAGATTTTTGCAAACATTCCAGTAGTACCAGAACTTAACAAAGTAAAACCAGCAAAAGTTTTAGGAGAATTCTTTTTAGAACATAGAAAATTAACGTTAGAAGAAATAATTAGTAACAACCTTACCTGTGAGTTAAAGAAAGAAGAAAAAGTATTTTTAGAAATGGTTGAAGAAAGAAGAATGAAATTTCAAAAAGAAGCAATAAAGAGGAAGGAAAACGCTTATGGACGTTTGAGGAAGGAAATCATGAAGGGAAAAAGATAAATGCAGCAATGACATTAGACTGGCCGCAAACAGGAAAGTTGTGCATTAGGAGAAATAAGACAGTCTATGACAATTACTTTGTAGGTTCCAGTATCTGCCATGACAATTATCAAATTCTGGGAGGTTGGGGATTCAAAGGTGGAAAGGACCCAATATTTCCAGGTATCTATTATATTTGTGGGAATAGAGCTTATTACAGGTTACCGGACCATTGGTATGGAACTTGCTATGTAGGCCTGGTCTTTCCAAAAATTTTCACATGGACAGAGAAGAAAAGGGAACATACAAGATGATTAATAGATTTACACGTAGAAAGAGGGAAAGTTTTTCAGAAATTGTAGGTGATATTTTTGGAGCATTGATACCAGCAGTGGGAATATCTTTGAATGCATTTAAAATTCGGAAGTTATCCACAGTAGTAGATCGTTTGTCTACAGATACTGCGGGAGGGTTCTTAATGGTAAATACCGAAATGGTTGCCATGAGAGCTATGGTGATGCAAAATCGGCTTGCCCTTGATATTCTTTTGGCAAAAGAGGGTGGAGTCTGTGGAATGTTGAAAGTCCAACATTGTTGTACTTACATTCCTGATAACAGTGAAAATATACAGAAGTATATTACAAATATTACAAGTTTGCACAAAGAATTAGTTCCACTGGAGGTTGAAAGTGTTTTGGGAAAACTTGGTAGAGGGTTTTCCTCAGTAGCGAATTGGTTAACTAGGATGAGTAGACTAGTGATAGGGAAAGTTATAATAGTAGCAACATATAGTAATATTGTTAGCCATGATATTGAAAATAGTAATAACATGTATAAAGAGAAAAGTAAGACAGAATAAGATAAGAAGAAATAACAGATTAATGAGAGAAAGAGAGAGAGAAATGGGTGAAATTGAGTTGGAGAAAATGAAAGAAAGCATGTACAAAGAGACTAAAAGGCAAGATGAAGAAGAAACAGATGTATAAATAACAGAAAGCAAAGGATGAAAGACATGCTGCCTGAAAAGAAGTATGACTTGGGTTTTATGTGGTGATTTAAAAATCACCAAAGGGGGATTGATGGAGCAGGGAAAATAAAAAATTTAACCCCTAACAAATTTTATAAATTATTAATAAAATGTTCGTTTAAATGTATTAATCAACACTGTATGTGTGGGAATGGTAATATGCCAATGTGTGTGCTAAATAATCTATTAATGAATGTCCGTGTGTCTAAATTATAACGTAAAAATAAATGCGTACTAATAAAAATAAATGCATGTTATTGTGCTTCATAGAAATAAAACGTGTCGTTGCAAAAACAAATAGTGATGGTAAGTAAGGAACAGCTTAAATGTTGCTTTCTGCTAGGTAACAACTAATTGGGGTACGTAGACGGGAGGGAAACGAAAGGGATATTTTTCTCTATTTTAATTATGTTTTGTTTGCCTCAAATTAGTGCTTCTAAAGTATAACCGAGTGGCGAGATAAAATGGCCGCCAATGGGAAGATGTGCGCAGGCGCAAGGGAACACATGACACGGGATGAAATTGGAGAAAGCTCAACCTCGTGATGTTTCTGAGAGGCTAGGATGCAAGAAATGGTCAAGGCTGGTGTGACCTAATTGAACTGATAGTGTGCCATGATGATCAGCAGAGAGCCCGTGGGAAACAAGTCTAAGAGAAAGGACAATGACTGCGGAGTTCTCGAATGTGTCGAAAGAAGTTACAAATGAACTGATCGAATCGGATGGAAATGTTTAAGCGTATGGGAAAGGAAATGATCCAAGGACCCTTGAATCCAAGAGAACTTGATTAAAGAATGAATAAGCTGACATGCATGGACCAATGAAAGAAAAGCGTGATATTAATGTTGCAACAGTTAGTTAGCAAAGTTAGAATTAGGGTATAAGAGGGCCTACTCTTAGTGGGAGGGGTTCAGTTGATGTCAGTCGTGGTTGCAGTCACAGTCAGGAGAGGAGTTGAAGAGTCGTGTTGGTGGCTTCCAGTGCTGGGTGGTCCTGATCGATCCCTTACTGAGCGGGAGATGCTGAAAGACTGTTAGAGGAGACGGGTTGCAGGTAGCTGATGCTGACGAGCTGAAGTTGCTGTTGCTGTCTTTATTTTACAGTTGAGTATGAGAATCAGGCTATTTCTAATTCCTAACTTAGGTTAGAAATCATTAGGCTAAATTAGGAAGCTAGGCAGGTAATTAGGGTTTTGGCTTCATGACAAAATTTCCTTTCTGCAATAAATTGATTATGCTTAATAAAATTGTGAATTTAAGAATGAATAATTGAATAAAGTATTAAAATTCTTTTCATGCTTTTTAAATTATATAAAATTTAAGATTCTTTAAACACAAAATGACTCAGTGGTTATTTTCCTAAATGATTGTGACATAAGTAATTGGTTATTGTGATTCAGCTGGTCTTAATCACTATGAACTAATTTCTTAAATGAATGATTCATCGACAAACAATAAGCAGGAATATCTTAAGAAATAACTAAAAGAAAGGGACAAAATAAGGTAATAAGATATCCTGGCTCTTCCAGCGGTACATAAAATGGTGTTCTCCATTTAGTTCTCATGCTTCTCCTAGGAGTACAGAATTTCACAAAGGTGTAAAGGAAATCCAGGAGTGTGCGTGTGTGTTAGACGATGTTTATGGGCCCCATCGTCATGTGGATATGAGAAATATAGTTTGCCCCTGGATGACCTATAAGTAACCTAGGAGGAGAATAGTTTTTATTGTACGCGCTGCATCAGATTTCTTGGTAGCAGAGTTATGGTTTTCTATAGATTAGTTTAGTGATTATTGTTTATTGATTATTGATTATTTTTGATGACTAACACTTTATGTTGAGTCGCGTTATGTTATATGTAAGTTTTCACGCTTCTGGGATGTAGGAAGTGGAACACGTGTGGCAAGAGAAGTCACATGGAATTTGGTACATGGTCTGAATTCATTTTTGGTTATAACGCAGGTTGTGTTATGTTAGGGATTTCTGTGTGAAAAGTGTGTAAATGAAATAGCAAATCACGTTTACTTGTGAAACTTTGGCCTTAATTCTCAGGAGCCTAGTCTCCACATGTGTCTTATCCCCAGAGAAACGAGTAAATTGTTTGTTTGAAAGAAGGGTAAGGTAGAGGGAAGTGCTACTTTATCGGTGAGAGTAAATAATTCTGTGGTAGGGTAGAGGTAAGCGCTGCCTACTGGAAAAACAGGATTCTTGTGTAAAAGGACAAGGCTGTCACTTTGTTTAGCGAATCAGACTATGGAATTGTTTATTTGTTGTAACTAATGAAGAAAACAGTGAAAAGAAAATTGCCGATAAATTTTGTAAAGGAGGGGTAAAGAGTAGAAGTGACGTGGAAAAGTGCCGCGCTAGGATTGGATAGTGCGCTAGTCACGTGAACACAGAGCAGGAGTGACGTAGAAAAGTGCCGCGCTAGGATTGGTTGGTTCGCGGACGGTGGGAATTGTTCTGATTGGTACTTTAGTGTGAGTCGCGCTGTAATTGGTCGAAGTTCGGTACACAGAAACAGCGTTAGAGTAAAGAGAAAACAAATAGAAAACATGCCGTATTACGAGTATGAAAGGGAGAGAACGTCATGGACGACGAAATTGAAGAATTTCTTTAAGAAAGACAAAAAGGTTGTGACTAGAGAGGGACAAGTAATTCCTCCGCTCGAAATCAGCAGCTTCACACATGATGCTGAAATATGGATATCATACGTGCATATGGTTGGACAATTGGGTAAAATATACAAAGAATGATGGAGCATTGGCTTTCCCTGAAAATGGTTCTTTTAATGTAGCGGTTTTACGGAATTTAAGAGAAAAGATGTTTAAATTGGAACCTAGACCTAGACCGACACAGTTTGAGGCTTTAACAGAATGGGAAGATGAGATGTACGAGCGAGAAAGATTCAGAGGAATGAAAGGTTATGAGTTTGTGCCCGGAAGATTGTGGGGAATGAATCATGAGGACAGAATAAAACGATGGAGATGTGCTAACATGACAGGAGGTTTGTTTCCAGCTTTTACAGTTGAGGAGGGGACTAAGAAAAACGGACTGAGAAAAAGAAACATATAGAGAGAGAAAAGTATATGCATGAGAGCGAAACGGATGACGAATTGCTGGAAGATATATTAAATAGAAATCCACCTCCGTATCAGCAGAGTTCTACAGTGGTGACACCAAATGCGCCACCAATAGAGACTATGCGAAATAAAAGTCCGGAAAAGAGAAATGAGGTAAATAGGTCACAAGAACAAATGAGAACTTCTCAAAATGAGGGAATAGAAAGCGAAAATGCAAGCGAATTGGCAAGGACAACAAAAGAACTAACTGAGAAAATTAGAGAATTAACGAAAAATATGGAAGCAGTTACTGTGCCTGTAACAATAGGTCCAGTAATACCAGTTTTTGAGAATCAGAAAATTGATGAACGATCTTTGGTGATTCCCTTGAGTTCACAATTTCAGAGAGAAAAGGAAAGAATGGAAACAAGTCCAGGTACAAGCAATTTGGCTAGTGCTTATAGACCAAGTCCACCTGAAAATTTGACAATAAATGAGTGTAACGGTAGAAAAATACCTATGGTAACTGAATCTGCAACAGTGACACCTGAAAAGAGTGGAAATTGGACAGAAATAAATAGTACTCCCATAGGTCCGACTCCTGATGAGTTAAATGAGTGGATGAAAGCTTTTAAAATAAAAGAAACAGAAGAAAAACCATTAGATGTGATCAGATTGAAAATAGATATGGAAGAATTAATTCTAGGAACGATTGGTACTGAAAAGATAAAAAATTATCAGGATGATGAAATAATGTTTCTGTGCAAAAGTATAACATGGAGGGCAAAGAATTTACATGACAAATTAGAAGAAGTGGCTAGTGAGATTGGGATAGATTTTGCAAAAGTAAAAACATTGCAGAAACCATACAGAGTAGACTTTTGTGAAAAAGATATTGAAAATTTGAATACAGCAGGAAGGCTGACACAGATAAAGGAGTTGATTGTGTTGTTGAGAAAATGGGGTGATGTGGACAGGTGGAAGGTTAGATGGACAAAGAAGAATGAGAAAAGTATAGACAAAGGTTCATTGGCTTTTATGATAACAGAAAAAGAACCTGTTGTTAAAGAATACCCTATGAGAGAAACTCCAGGTGGTAGTTACGTGCATGTTCCCTGGACTAGGCAGGACATCCTGTCATTTACAAATGATTTTCCAAAGTTAAGAGAGAAGCCAGTTGAGTGGTACCGACAAGTAGAAAGGTTTGTAAAGGTCTCAAAAGTGTTGTGGATAGATTTGGATGGATTGTTTGACATAGTGGTACCAACGGATCTGTGGTCAGAATGTAAGATTACGGTTGACTGGCCAACTACAGAATATCCAAGAGATCCTAAGACAGGAGCTCCAGGACCAGATGTGATGAAGAAATACGACAAGGTGATTACCTTTTTGAAGAATAAGATTCCTCCCAAAGAGACAGATTGGGTTAAGATTGATAGAACTACACAGGAAAGTAAGGAGTCTGTACATGCATATTATGAGCGATTGTTATTGGTTTTCAAGCAGTATAGTGGTTATGAGGAATTGAGTGAAAAGGACATGAGTCATTTTGTATACCGATTTGTGTTTGGCCTGAAACAAGAAATAAGCGATATGATTAAGCAACATATGATAAACTGGCAGAATGGAAGTGTAGATGAGGTGCTGAGGTATGCTAAGTATTGTAGTGATGAAATAGAGAGTAAACAGCGTAAGTTGAAAGAAAAGGCAATGTGGGCACAAGTGAAAGTGGCAGAAAAACAAGAAGCCCAATTGGACAATAATAATGGAAACGAATCAGGACAGAATAAGATGCGACCAAACATAGGTAAAGGAAAAGGTCAAGTGAGTCTAGAAGAGGCAAAGAAGAAATGGCCATGTCATAATTGCGGAAAATTAGGGCATTGGAGAAATGAGTGTAAGTTCCCACCTAAACCTAATCCGGAACATCAATCATTAACTCCACAGGTGCAGAATGAGGTAGTTGTTCAACAAAGTCAGGTGCCACAACCACCACTTCCCAACACTGTTAACCAGCAAAGATACAGTACAGAAACAGGATTCTACGGAGGAGAGCAGGTAACACAGTTGCCGCGAGCAGCTAACATTTCTCAGTATTGGTTGCGTCAGAGTGAGGATGACCCGGATGAAAGTTTCTGACGGTGCGCAGGAGAGGGAAAGAGTGCGTGCTTGGCGCAACTCTAGAGGTAGATCAGTCTGGTCCCTTTGTGGATGGAGAAGTGAATGGTGCAAACGTAACATTCCTTGTCGATACTGGAGCTACCCGTTCTACTGTTAGATCAGTGGAAATTCCAAACCTTCCTCTCTCAGGTGAATACATCCAAGTGGTAGGAGTAGCCAATCAGCAGATTAAAACCCCACTTACTGAATTGGTGGAAGTAAAAATTGGTTCTTTTAGCAAAATGCATAAATTTGTAGTGTGCGATTGTAGTCCTGTAAATCTTTTAGGTCGTGACCTTTTGTGCAAAATGAATTGCACAATTTATTGTACGCCAGATGGAATAGGTTTCCAGACTTCAGATGAAGATGTTTTGTATAAAGTAACTTTGATGAATCAAGAACCTGAAACGAATGGTTTATTTCCTGCATTTGATGCAGAAAAACTTCCAGAAGAACTGAAAAGTACAGTAAAAGAAAGTGTGTGGGATTTTACAGGAGAGGACATTGGATTAATGAGAGAAGTTGATCCCGTAAAAGTAACAGTGAAAGAAGGGATAATTTATCCAAACACGCCACAGTACAAATTAACTCCAGAAATAATTGAAGGAATAACTCCTGTGATAAATAAGATGATTGAACAGGGGATTCTGAAAGAAATCATGAGCAGTCCATGTAATTCACCTATTATGGGACTGAAAAAGCCAAATGGAACATATAGAATAGTACAGGATTTGAGAAAGATCAACAAAATAGTTGTACCATGTTGTCCAATAGTGCCAAACCCTGCAGTAATTCTATATCAAATCCCACATGAAGCTGAGTGGTACACTGTGATAGATTTTTGTCACGCATTTTTCTCTATTCCTTTGCATCCAGATAGCCAGCCATTATTTGCATTCCGGTTCGGAGAGCGTATTTTGGCATGGTGCCGAATTCCACAGGGGTATACAGAAAGCCCCTCAATTTTTAATCAGATTCTAAAGAAATCTTTGGAAGATTTAAAAATGCCAGAAAAATCAGTGATGGTGCAGTATATCGATGACCTATTGGTGGCATCGAAAACTAAAGAAGCATGTGTAAGTGACACAATTGCTTTACTGAACCATTTGGAGAAAAGAGGACATAAAGTGTCCCCTTCAAAATTGCAGTTTTGTCAGAAAGAAGTCCAGTATTTAGGGCATAAAATTGAGAAAGGAGTGCGGAAAATAGCGACAGAAAGAGTAAGAATGATTCAAGGAATGAGAGCACCAATGACTCAAAGAGAGGTAAGAATGTTTTTGGGAATGGTTGGATATTGTCGACAGTGGATAAGTGGATTTTCTTTGATTGCAAAACCCTTACAAAAATTGACAAAGAAAGATGTAAAGGACCCTTTTGAGTTAAACAAAGAAGAAATGAAATCTTTCAAAGAATTGAAAAAGAAACTGTGTGAGGCCCCTGCTTTAGGCATGCCTGATTATGAGAAGGATTTTGAGTTGTACTGCAGTGAAAGAGATGGATGTGCATTTTCAGTACTGGTACAAAAACACGGGACCATGAAAAGGCCAATCGCTTACTTTTCAGCTGTTTTAGATCCTATAGCAAAAGCATTGCCTGGGTGTCTGAAAGCAGTTGCTGCTACTTGTGTAAGTCTGGAACAAAGTGAAGGTATAGTGATGGGGTATCCACTGAGAGTGTATGTTCCCCATTCAGTAGAAATTCTTTTGACAAGAACAAAAACACAGTACATGACACATAGTCGGCTGACTAAGTATGAAAAAGTCATCTTGAGTGCTGAAAATGTGACCATAGACAGATGCATAAATGTAAATCCTTCTACATCATTGCCAGATGAAGAGAGTATAATTGAACAAGACGAAGTAGATCATGATTGTCTGAATGTGCTGGAATATTGCACAAAACCAAGAGCTGACATAAAAGATGAACCGTTAAAGGAATCGGATTATGTCATGTTTGTAGATGGTTCATGTTTACGCACAAAAGAAGGAGTGTTAAGCGCAGCTTACGCAGTATGCACAGTGGCAACTGTGATGGAAGCGTCTTGTCTGAAAGGAGTTAGGTCTGCCCAAGTTGCAGAACTAATTGCTTTGATTCAAGCATGTAAATTGGGGAAAAATGTACGAATCACGATTGTGACCGATAGCCAATATGGTTTCGGCATCGTACACGATTTCGGACAGATTTGGTCACAAAGAGGATTTCTGACATCTGCAGGAACACCTATTAGAAATGGAGATTATGTTAAAAAACTGCTTGAGGCGATACAGTTGCCTAAACAAATAGCTGTAGTGAAGTGCAAGGCGCATAAGAAAAACGAAGACTACATAGCGGTCGGCAATAATTATGCTGATGAGATCGCTAGATATTGTGCGGAAAACATGGCGTCACTGAACAAAAATAGAGAAAGGGAACATGTCTCTTGTCCTTTGCTTTTCACTAATACAGTCGAAACATGGGATGAAGTAAGGCAGTTACAAGAAACAGCAAGAGATGAGGAAAAAGATTACTGGATAAAAGCAGGATGTAGAAGACAGGAAAATAATGGTGTGTGGGTATACAGAGATGAAAGACCAGTTATGCCTGATAGCATGATTGCAGACATGGCACGGATGTACCATGGACAAGCTCATATTGGGAGAGATGCAATGATTAGACTTTTTAGACAAACCTGGTATAACCCAAAATTCAGAGCCATTGCTGAAAGTCTTTGTCAAAGATGTCTTATTTGTCAACAGTTTAACCCAGGAAGAAAAACAGTAGTGAGTCTAGGAACAATAGGACGAGAAGGAGGTCCATTCACAAGAATGCAGTTGGACTTTATTGAGATGCCCCCTAGTAACAGATTAAGATATGTTCTAGTGGTTGTCTGTTTGTTCTCTCGTTGGGTGGAGGCATACCCCACAAGAAGGAATGATGGAACAACAGTGGCAAAACTTATGCTGCGAGAGTTCATTCCAAGGTATGGTTTTCCAGTCACAGTTGAGACAGATAGAGGAACACATTTCCAAAATGAGTTGATCCAATTGATTTGCGAAGCACTGAGTATTAAACAAAAACTACATTGTGCTTACAGACCAGAGGCTTCTGGGGTAGTAGAGCAGATTAATGGAACAATTAAAAACAGGTTAGGAAAGATGTGTCAAGCTACAGGACTCAAATGGCCAGATGCACTGCCTCTTGTTCTGATGACAATCAGAAGCATCCCTGAAAAGAAAACTGGACTCAGTCCCCACGAGATGATTATGGGACGAGCAATGAGACAAGCACACGTACCCGTCAACAAGTTATTAACTATAACTGATGATCTAGTACTGGATTATTGCAAGGGACTGGCTGATGTGGTGCGTTCTGTGTTTCATCAGGTTGGACCGGATGCGACCACTCTTGAAAGAAAACCAGCTCACGACTTGAATCCAGGAGACTGGGTCCGCATAAAAGTCCACAGGAGAAGAAACTGTCTAGTTCCGCGTTGGGACGAGCCAAGACAGGTAATCCTAGTGACAACGACTGCCGTCAAGTGTGCAGGAGTGAAGAACTGGGTTCATGCCAGCCACACAATCAGAGTTCCAGAACCTACAGATCGACATGTGAGTCGGCGTCTGGAAGTGTGGGATAAAGGTTTAACGGCTGGGACAACAAAGATAAAGGAAAGGGTGCCAGAACTTGAAGATCGACCTGAAAGTCGACATCTGGAAACCCCAACGGCAAACACCTCTAGAGAAGAAGAGGAACAAGAAGAAGAAGAAGAAAGAAATTCAGAAATTCCAGAACTTGAAGATCGACCTGTAAGTCGACATCTGGAAATATCTGACACAACTTCAGGCTCTGATGATTCAGCTGCAAACTGGGAAGAATTCCGAAAGAGAACTTGGGGTTATAAACCAATTAGAGAAGAAACTGAGCAAGAAATTGAGTTAGATGAACAACCAGGTACAAGTTATGGTGGAACTCCTTCAGAAACAATATTAATAGATGAAGTAGGGAAAGAAGTACACAAAAGATTAGAAAATCGAGAAGAACCCGAGGAGCAATAGGGACAGATAGAGAAATAGAAGAACAGGAAATTTAGAAACAGAAAAGGAGAAAAACACCAAATCGGAAAAACACCGAGGAGGGACAGTAATAAGGGAAAACCAAAAGGAGAAGACAGATCCACCAGTAGGAGATGACGAGATTATAAGTTTCAAAATAAGAGACAATAGTGAGACAGTTGAAACAGAAACAGAAGAAAGTGGAGGAGAGGAAAAAGCAAAGACTGAATCAAGAAAAAGAAATTGGAAATCAGAAAGAGAAGAAAGAGAAGGTGAAGCCAAAAGGCCAAGAAAAGGAGATAATTGGCCCAACAGCTATGTAAGAAAATTGAGATATAGAATAATAAGAGCGGAAGACGAAGGTGCTGAACAAGTAAATGAAGTAACAAGTCAAAAGGGACAAGAAAAACCCAGTGGAAAAAGATTACAAAAGTCCAAAAGGACAAAGAAAGTGAATTCAAAATTTAAGTCACCTGAGTGGCTGTATATTGCACTAACTGATTACAAAGAAGAAGAAGAAAACACTCACGGAAACCAGAGACTGAGAAGTCGGATGGGCAAAGGTGAGATGCAACAAAACTGAAGTGAAAACTTATAGTGCTTCTGCCGGACATGACAATTTTACTGGATGTGACAAATCACCGGATGTGACAACGAAAGAATTCTGGAGAGAATTAAAAGAAAGTACCAAGCAAAGACTTTTTGAAAGCAGAGTGGCATCTAAGTCATTTCTGAGGTGTAGTGACACAATTTTCTGAAACTTAACAAATAGAAAAAGAAAAATGGAAAATAATAGGGATAGAAGAGATAAATGTGAATTTATAAAGAGATGGTGCAAAATGTGCTGCTTTTGTACAGGGTTATTAATGACCATATGGATAGTTTTAGCAATCACAATTCCTATTAGTGTAGCTGTGATAGAAGCAAAAAATGATACTAAACTAGAAAAAGAAACTAGTATTAAAGAACCAGTTATTTTAAGAAGTAGTGCAGAGTTGCATAAGGATAGGTCAGTAACAGATTTTTCAAAGAATGTTTTTACAAAGTTGTTGTATGAGTACGTAGAAACAATGGACGTAAGAGATTGTTATGTTTGTATGCAATTGCCTGCATCAGTATCAGAAGGTGTGACTTATCATCACCTACCTCTGACTTATGGAATAACATGTAGTGTGATAGCGAGCTTATTTTATAAAACAGGTAGATTAGAATCTTATTATACTGATATAGATAAGATTTTTGCAAACATTCCAGTAGTACCAGAACTTAACAAAGTAAAACCAGCAAAAGTTTTAGGAGAATTCTTTTTAGAACATAGAAAATTAACGTTAGAAGAAATAATTAGTAACAATCTTACCTGTGAGTTAAAGAAAGAAGAAAAAGTATTTTTAGAAATGGTTGAAGAAAGAAGAATGAAATTTCAAAAGAAGCAATAAAAGAGGAAGGAAAACGCTTATGGACGTTTGAGGAAGGAAATCATGAAGGGAAAAAGATAAATGCAGCAATGACATTAGACTGGCCGCAAACAGGAAAGTTGTGCATTAGGAGAAATAAGACAGTCTATGACAATTACTTTGTAGGTTCCAGTATCTGCCATGACAATTATCAAATTCTGGGAGGTTGGGGATTCAAAGGTGGAAAGGACCCAATATTTCCAGGTATCTATTATATTTGTGGGAATAGAGCTTATTACAGGTTACCGGACCATTGGTATGGAACTTGCTATGTAGGCCTGGTCTTTCCAAAAATTTTCACATGGACAGAGAAGAAAAGGGAACATACAAGATGATTAATAGATTTACACGTAGAAAGAGGGAAAGTTTTTCAGAAATTGTAGGTGATATTTTTGGAGCATTGATACCAGCATTGGGAATATCTTTGAATGCATTTAAAATTCGGAAGTTATCCACAGTAGTAGATCGTTTGTCTACAGATACTGCGGGAGGGTTCTTAATGGTAAATACCGAAATGGTTGCCATGAGAGCTATGGTGATGCAAAATCGGCTTGCCCTTGATATTCTTTTGGCAAAAGAGGGTGGAGTCTGTGGAATGTTGAAAGTCCAACATTGTTGTACTTACATTCCTGATAACAGTGAAAATATACAGAAGTATATTACAAATATTACAAGTTTGCACAAAGAATTAGTTCCACTGGAGGTTGAAAGTGTTTTGGGAAAACTTGGTAGAGGGTTTTCCTCAGTAGCGAATTGGTTAACTAGGATGAGTAGACTAGTGATAGGGAAAGTTATAATAGTAGCAAATATAGTAATATTGTTAGCCATGATATTGAAAATAGTAATAACATGTATAAAGAGAAAAGTAAGACAGAATAAGATAAGAAGAAATAACAGATTAATGAGAGAAAGAGAGAGAGAAATGGGTGAAATTGAGTTGGAGAAAATGAAAGAAAGCATGTACAAAGAGACTAAAAGGCAAGATGAAGAAGAAACAGATGTATAAATAACAGAAAGCAAAGGATGAAAGACATGCTGCCTGAAAAGAAGTATGACTTGGGTTTTATGTGGTGATTTAAAAATCACCAAAGGGGGATTGATGGAGCAGGGAAAATAAAAAATTTAACCCCTAACAAATTTTATAAATTTAATAAAATGTTCGTTTAAATGTATTAATCAACACTGTATGTGTGGGAATGGTAATATGCCAATGTGTGTGCTAAATAATCTATTAATGAATGTCCGTGTGTCTAATTATAACGTAAAAATAAATGCGTACTAATAAAAATAAATGCATGTTATTGTGCTTCATAGAAATAAAACGTGTCGTTGCAAAAACAAATAGTGATGGTAAGTAAGGAACAGCTTAAATGTTGCTTTCTGCTAGGTAACAACTAATTGGGGTACGTAGACGGGAGGGAAACGAAAGGGATATTTTTCTCTATTTTAATTATGTTTTGTTTGCCTCAAATTAGTGCTTCTAAAGTATAACCGAGTGGCGAGATAAAATGGCCGCCAATGGGAAGATGTGCGCAGGCGCAAGGGAACACATGACACGGGATGAAATTGGAGAAAGCTCAACCTCGTGATGTTTCTGAGAGGCTAGGATGCAAGAAATGGTCAAGGCTGGTGTGACCTAAACGAACTGATAGTGTGCCATGATGATCAGCAGAGAGCCCGTGGGAAATAAGTCTAAGAGAAAGGACAATGACTGCGGAGTTCTCGAATGTGTCGAAAGAAGTTACAAATGAACTGATCGAATCGGATGGAAATGTTTAAGCGTATGGGAAAGGAAATGATCCAAGGACCCTTGAATCCAAGAGAACTTGATTAAAGAATGAATAAGCTGACATGCATGGACCAATGAAAGAAAAGCGTGATATTAATGTTGCAACAGTTAGTTAGCAAAGTTAGAATTAGGGTATAAGAGGGCCTACTCTTAGTGGGAGGGGTTCAGTTGATGTCAGTCATGGTTGCAGTCACAGTCAGGAGAGGAGTTGAAGAGTCGTGTTGGTGGCTTCCAGTGCTGGGTGGTCCTGATCGATCCCTTACTGAGCGGGAGATGCTGAAAGACTGTTAGAGGAGACGGGTTGCAGGTAGCTGATGCTGACGAGCTGAAGTTGCTGTTGCTGTCTTTATTTTACAGTTGAGTATGAGAATCAGGCTATTTCTAATTCCTAACTTAGGTTAGAAATCATTAGGCTAAATTAGGAAGCTAGGCAGGTAATTAGGGTTTTGGCTTCATGACAAAATTTCCTTTCTGCAATAAATTGATTATGCTTAATAAAATTGTGAATTTAAGAATGAATAATTAAATAAAGTATTAAAATTCTTTTCATGCTTTTTAAATTATATAAAATGTAAGATTCTTTAAACACAAAATGACTCAGTGGTTATTTTCCTAAATGATTGTGACATAAGTAATTGGTTATTGTGATTCTGCTGGTCTTAATCACTATGAACTAATTTCTTAAATGAATGATTCATCGACAAACAATAAGCAGGAATATCTTAAGAAGTAACTAAAAGAAAGGGACAAAATAAGGTAATAAGACATCCTGGCTCTTCCAGCGGTACATAAAATGGTGTTCTCCATTTAGTTCTCATGCTTCTCCTAGGAGTACAGAATTTCACAAAGGTCTAAAGGAAATCCAGGAGTGTGCGTGTGCGTTAGACGATGTTTATGGGCCCCATCGTCATGTGGATATGAGAAATATAGTTTGCCCCTGGATGACCTATAAGTAACCTAGGAGGAGAATAGTTTTTATTGTACGCGCTGCATCACGACCCCCGTAACAGAAACGGCCCCCTGGGGCCCAAAACCGGCCCCCACCCTAGCGGCCTACCGGGGAAACGCCCGGTGCCCGCTATGGCTAGTCCGGCCCTGATGAGAGGCAGACGGGGAGGGTTAGGAGAGATGTGTAAGAGAGGCAGGTGGAGGTGGCTAGGAGAGATGGTGTAAGAGAGGCAGGCAGGGGAGGGTTAGGAGAGATGGTGTAAGAGAGGCAGGGGGGGAGGGTCAGGACAGATATTTTAGAGTGGTAGGCGGGGAGGGTTAGGAGAGGTGTGCAAGAGAGGCAGGTAGGGGGAGGGTTAGGAGGGGTGGCTTAAGAGAGGCAGGTGGGATAGGCCACATGAGAGGATCTAAGAGAGAGAATAAAAAGAATGAGAGGCATAAAAGGGATGGTCTGGGGGAGGGACAGGTGTGCGAGAGAGATTGGGTTGAAATAAGGATACACAGTGCTGGGAGAGAATACATTGCCTAGGAGAGTAAGGAGGAGACGAAGAGAGAAAGAGACATTGAGTGACTGAAAGGTTAAGGGGGAGATTAAAGAGATGGTCTGAGGGATGGAGAGGGGGAAATGGGGGCGGGGGATGGATGAACTGAGAAATAAAGAGAGGATGGTGGCAGAGGGATACACGAGATGTCCAGAGACAGAAAAGAAGGAGCAGGAAGAGCCAAAGAGGTTCTGAATAACTGAAAGATTAAAGGGGAGATTAAAGAGAAGGTCTGAGGGAGGGAGAGAAGAAGACAGGGTGGTGGGGGGGGCTGAAGGGGGGACTGACAGAGAGGAGGGCTGCACTTTGTTTGTGCACAAGCAAAACATACTGGACCCAAAGCCCCGTGGTGAGCTTTTAAGTGACAAAACGTTTTTGGTAGAGTAAAGCTTAGCAGTGTTTTGCGAGATGCCAGCGGCACACACGATGGGGCACTACTTTTCACAGTAATTGAATAAACACTGGCAGTAAGCTAAATGGGTGACCGGATCAACAAAAGGGGAGAGGGGGTGGGGGTGGGGGTGCAGGTATATGTGTACAAGAAGGGGAGATGGAAAGGAGGAGAGGTGAGAAAGTGGCGAATTAAGTGCTGGATTTCATATATCACCATGGGTTTATCGTCATTGGAAGGCTGATGAACTGAGCAGGCTTGCATATATATGTGCCTATGCACGCTGCTCTCCCTTTCCCCACAGTTTTTTGCATTTTAATCTGTCCTTCTAAGTGTGTTCCCATGTTGTATTAAGGTACCTGGCAACGGGGCACTGGGTAACGCAGCTATAAATGAAGCAATGAATATAAAAAAGGTGGGTGTTATTGTGTGAGCCCCAACTGTATGTGCAAAAGCAGAACTTACCACAAAATAAAGCACCGCGAGGAGCTTCTAAGTAACCAAAAGGTCCTGGAAGAGAAAACCTAGCAGTGTAATTAGATATAGCATTGTAAATATACCGGCATTGGGAGGCTGATGAACTGAGAGAACCTGCACATATGTGAGCCCGTGCGCGCTGCTTCCCCCTTGTCCCTCACTTTTTGGTATGTTACCTTGTGACCCTAAGTACGTTTCCCTATGTAATTTTAAGGTGGTTGGCGACGTGGCACTAACCAGAATAGCCATAAAATAAGTGATAATTAGGATGAAAAGTGGCTGCTATTGTGTGAGCACGGAAAGGAGGAGAGATGAGATAGTGGTGGATTAGGCAGGGGATTTGATATATTGCTGCGGATCTCCCGACATTAGGAGGCTCATAAACGAGCGGGCTTGCATGTATCTGAGCCTGTGCGCACTGCCTTTTTCTCCTACCTTTTTTTTTCGGATTTTGAGCTGCGCTCATAAATGTGTTTATATGTTGGTTTAAGGTGCCTGGCAATGGCGCAGTGGCCGGCGCAGCTATAAATTAAACGGTGAATATAGGGAAAGGTGTCTGTTATTGTGTGAGCACCAATATTCCTGTGGTAAAGCAAAACATACCGGAGAACGAAGCGCCGAGACTATTTTTAAAGTTGCGAAAAACTCCTGGTACCAAAAGGTTTAGCAGTCGGCTGATATGTGCGCGTCGCACACAATAGGGTAATACTTCTTAAAGTGTCTACGCAGAGAATTTTATACACCCAAAAAGTGCCTGTTTGATGAAAAAGGGAGCCGGCTAGTGTAACAAGGAATGCGCGTGAGAGAGAGGGGGAGCAGGAGGTGAGCCCGGGAGTGGTGCGTGCGTGCACGCGCAGTCTGCTCATTTTCAAGCACTGCACTCGTGCTTGTGGCGCGCCCCTGCTCGCTCCCGCAAGGTGGATGCCACCACAAGCACGAGTGTGTGCTTGAAAATGGTCAGAGCGACGGCTAAAGGCCCTCCTATGCAGCGCATGCGCGCTGCGTAGGCGAGACCTAAAAAAGAAATAAATAATCGGGCCCTCCAGTGTGAAAATATATTTTTACAATTAATCTAGAAAACTGGCAATGTTTAAAATCGTTTAACCATATTTGAACATTGCAGTTATGTTCCATTATCCCTTTTAAATATGCAGTCAAGTACATTGCTGCCAACATGCTCTGGGCAGTCCGGTCTTACGAAAGTGTAAAATTATTCACAGTGTGATTCTTTATCTGAAATAGTGATTCTCTTGGCCAGTGTGCAGTGCCCCCCATGGACCACATTTTCGCCCACCCCGCAAGGAGGCCAGCCCCCCAGTTTGAAGACCTCTGTTCTAGAGACTCTGTTTCACGTGACATGTAGTGAGCATGTGCTACTAAAGATGAACGAGTCACTAAAGGCTTGAGCCAGGCTGGTTTATCTTGAGGTCCTCTATGACCCTTGAGCCCAAAATGAGCTGAGCTTTCATGTGGCTTCTGCCTGCCACCCACAGTGTAAGGCCATACACTAAGAATTAAAGGCAAATCATTCATTTTTGATGCAAAAGAAGAGAAGGAGATACCCACCTAGTGGCTGAATTGCACAATGTGAAACTAGAATACCTGGGACCAATCCCGGCTTGTCTGCTTGCCCAAATTATGTGAGCCTAAGCGGATATTTTATTTCATCAAGCCTCCTTTTTCATTATCACATAAGAGAACACCTTCAAATATATGTGTTTAGGATGTGCGCTGTACAAAAAACACTTCTGTTTGATTTAGTAGGCTCTAATGTTGCTCCATCTACACTTAGGGACAAATCTACAAGAAAGTGCCGCAGCGTGGCACCGCAAGCCCTTTGGCTGCGCCATGCTGCTGCACTTTCAGAGCACAGGAATGCGACATATTTACAATGATATGTAGCATTCCTGTGCTCTCCCCTGCGCTGGCGCACAAACAGCTGCCTGCGCCATGGGGAGATTGTTTTTGCGCAGGAAGGGGCACCTTCCTGCACAAAAACAATCACTACAGGCATTTTCCTCTTTCAATGCGTGCTGTAGAATGCAGCACGCATTGAAAGAGGAAAAAAACGAGGAGAAATGAAAACATTTCTCCTCGTTGCGCCTCGCTATGCCACCCCTAGGTGGCGTAGCCTACTGACGCATTTCCAGGTTTACGATTCCTTGTAAATCTGGAAATGTGTCTGGTTCCATGGGTGCTGCGTGGGAACACCCACAGCAGCACCCATGGAACGCCCCTTTCACGCAAAGTGCTGCGTGTAAAGGGGCCATATTTACAAGGACAGGAAAAGCCACGCAGGGTGGCTTTTCCTGTCCTTGTAAATATGGGGTAGAGAAATGCGCTGCCAGTGCATCACAAAAAGTGACGTACTGGCAGCGCAGGGAGCTTGTAAATCTGCCCCTAAGAATCTAAGCCACATATTGGGAGCACATGATTACTGACTTGCCTTTTAGTTCACTAATTTATTTATTTATTTATTCCATTTGTTAGGCGCACGAATCATACCCGAGGGGATCTCTAGGCACCTTTGCAGTGAGAGGGCAAGTTGTAAATGGAGAGCTTACTGAGTGAATAGCCATGTTTTCAGAAGTTTTTTAAAAGTGGTGAAGACAGAGCATGCTCGAACAGATAGAGGTAGCTGATTCCAGTGATGGGGGCCAAGAATGAGAAGGAGCGGCTTCGAACCTGGTTGTTCGAATGCGTTTGGGGCATAGAAGTAATAGATCACTCGATCTAAGCTGACGTGCCGGGATGTATGGCTGCAATTTGTGCCTAAGGTAGAGTGGACCCTTTCCATGCAGGGTCTTACAAACCAAGCAGAGAAGTTTAAAAAGGGCATGCTTTTTGATCGGGAGCCAGTGAAGGGAGCAGAGAGAGGGCTCGACGGGGAGCGGGGGGGAAGATTCAGGACCAGGCGAGCAGTAGAATTCTGCACCACCTGAAACCTGGCTAGGAGGCTTTCGTTGATACCCACCAGAAGGGCATTGCCATAGTCCAGGCGACTCATTATCAGTGCCTGTACCAAACTTTTCCTGGCATGGAGAGGGGCCCATTGAAAGACCTTTTTAAGTGATCGGATGAGGCCAAAACAGGTTCCAGTGACCATTTTGACATGCTCACTCATAGTGAGCTTGTCATCAATCAGCACTCTTAGGTTCTTTGCATATTTATTGGGAATAGGTGGAGCCCAGCTCCGTTCGTCATCAGTCGGCTGGCCAGGCTGTGTGCGCCTTCCCGAACAGAAGAATCTCTGTTTTAGTTATGTTCAGTTATAGACAGTTATTGGACATCCATATGGGTACTGTCAATAAGCATTTCTTAACTTTAGCTTTGGTCAGTGTTGGGTCATGGTCCATGGTGATGACCAGTTGTGTGTCATCGGCGTAAGAGATGGTTTCAAATCCACATGATCTTATGATTCTTGCCAGGGGGGCCACATACACATTGAATAGAGTGGGGCTCAGAATTGAGCCCTGTGGTACCCCCTTATCAGGGATTGTGGAACCGATGTGAGCGCGCCCAGCTGGACCGAGTTTGTACGTTCTGACAAGAAATACTTCAGCCACTCAAGAGCTTTACCTCTGATACCAAACTCCCTAAGTCTTTGTACTAAGATATGATGGGAGATGGTATCAAAAGCGGCTGAAAGATCCAGAAGTACCAACATGGCAGAGGATCCCTGGTCTAATGCCAGTTTAATTGTGTCCGTCACTTCCACTAGGGCAGCCTCAGTGCTATGAGAGGCACGAAAACCTGACTGCGAAGGGTCCAGCATATGATTAGATTCAAGGTATGACACTAGTTGAGCATTTACTGAAGACTCTAGAATTTTGGAGACAAAAGGAAGCAGAGAGATAGTCGCTTTCTGACAGCGTTTCTATGGCGGTCGGCCGCCATGGAAAGGCTGTCGAAAAGGGACATCGCAATCCCTACGGCAGTGCCTGAGCAGGCACCGCCCCTATTGTAGGGTATTACGCTCCAACCGATGGACCGATGGCCTCCTTGAGCCCGTCGTAAACATCAGTTGGTACATCCACCCATTGTCTTCGACCAGTCGCATCATAATGCCGCAGTTGGACCGCGGCAGAAGATGTCGGCTGAACACCCGCTGACAGGCCATCGGTGGTGGACTGTCCGAAATCGTAATCAGGCCCTTAGTGTTACATTTTGTAGAGGTCGAACACTGAGGACTTTACTAAGCCCCAGTTATCCAGTACATTATCGGAAAGATAACTGGTTAACACAACAGACATTGGGTTTTTACAACTGTGGAAACTGTGCAATGTGTAGGTGGGCTAAGTACAAAACCAAAAGCTTTAGAGATAGAAACATGAAAGAATTCAGTATTCGTATGAACATCACATGTTATACAAAATTTGGGGTATATATCATTGTCTTTAAGTGCAGCCACATGTACATAGGGAGCACAATACAGGATTTCAAAGATAGAGTGAGTGAACTTATGAGAGCGGTAAAAGTAGGTGATGTTAGATATCTGGTGGCGGTTCATATGAATGAGTGTCAGTTACAAGGACAACATAGGAATTTCAAGTTTTGGGGATTCATCATTTGCCCAGGGACCCCAGAGGAGGTAATAGGGAATTATCCCTGAGAAGACGAGAAGCCATGTGGATCATGAGGTTACAGACTGTAGAATAAGGATTAAATGTAGACCAGGAACTACATTATTTCTTGGAAGAGTTGATTACTGCTTATGTAATTCCCATGTTATGGGACCACTAAGAATGAAGAATAGTTGATTCTAATCCCAACAATAGAGGGGAGCTGCATAATTTGGGGTATAGCAGAGTCTGGATGAAATGTAGATTAACTTTTGCATAAATTAGGGGAGTCTGGGTTACTGTTTAAGTTTTATCTATATTATGTGATTTATGTACCTTTGCCTCTCCACCATGAATAGGAATCCCACCATGTTGAGCAGCATAATCATGTTTACTGAAGATTATGGATGAAATGTAGACTAATACCTGCATAAAATATGGGAGTTGGAATAACTGTTTTAGATTGACCTATGTATGATTGCCTCTCCACCAAGATTAGAGAGAAAATATTCGGACCTTACCACTTGATATGAGTTGTATAGTGTGTACACTTGAGATTGTGGTGGCTGGTTGAACATTGAACTGAGGATGAGCTGAATCCTCCTATGACTGCTTTATTATTTAATTCACGAGGTACTCCTTTGGATGGGATAGTTACTGACAAAATGTAACAAAAGGAAGCATCCCCTGTTAGGATCGCTTGTGGTATAAGTACCCTGTATGAGTGTAAATAGGAGTAGGAGTGCAAATGCAAGCTAAATAAGGTATTACTTGGATTAGGCATGTGGGGATTAATAAACCACTGAGACAACTACAGTGAAGAGAGTTGATTTGCCTCATGGGAGTCCGTTTGTCATGAACATGAGAGGCATTGGAACTTCAACGGTTTTCTGTTATAATTCGAGATTTGAGTACATGCAGATTTTACATGTAAAAGGGGATCCTTCCCCTATACTAGTTATTGAAGGGATTTAGTGATGTACATACTGCTATTGCACTCAAGGGGGCGCAGGCAAAAAACGGGAGGACCATTTACTCTGAAACAAAGTACACGGTACTGAAGTGACGTGACATGAAGTACACTTTGGTTGACTTAGGGCTTATTTACTTTATATACTTCATACATATATTTATAATTTGCGATTTTTGTTTTAATTATGAGAGTGGAGATGTAGGCGACCGACAGTTAGGAGTGAGAACACCATACAGGAGCACTCTCTAGCGTACATTTAAAGATGGCGGGCCACAAACATTTTACAATTAGTCCATCCTCTAGTGGGTCGGACGTGCGCAAGCACAGGAATATTTAAATGGTTGACAAGAAGGATACAGGTAGAACACAGAAACAGGTGTACTCGCCACGTTAGAGTTCTTACGGTAACCAGCTATACTATGGGTAAGAATAAGTGGGTAACACTTCGGGGTATGCTGTGGTACCCACCCTCCCCCTTGGATTTCTGATAGCAGATGTGTATGGTGTGTCAGCAGGCATAATATATTTTGGCATGAATGTGGGTTTATCATCTTGTACTGCAGGCAATCACCAATATATACGGAGCGGACATGCTTGAACATTGTCAATTGAGGAGAGTTTGACTCTCATAACATATTTGCGTTACTAGGATTGGACCTTAGCCGGGAGCGGGTATACACCGACTCGAGGTATGACATGTAGAGAATTTGTTATAGCGCTTATGTTGGAGAGTAGCAGTTGGACCAATGTTGATTATTCACTCTGTCTTTTTCATACTGGATTTATTCGAAGCAGGTACCTAGTGAATTATGGGTATTAGGTGATGGATATTATTGGTTGATGAATGGGCACTAATGGTTATGTTTTATGGCTTTACCTGGATTGTTAGTACTTGGATACACTGGGAATGCATACAGTGGGTGACGGTTTCGCTTTATATCACTGGTGTTCAGTTAGTCAGTCAAAGATACTTTATTCGGCCACTAAAAGCCATAAAAGCAGACATATAAAACATTTAGAAAAAATACAATAGCCTAAAAAGGTTCCACAGGTACATTTAAAAAGCCCAAGTAGCTCAGATGAATTTAGGTAGGATTAAATATACAAACAAGTAAGAATAAAAACTCATTATTAAAAACAGACAACGAGTGCCGCGGTAGAGATAAAATGTAGCAAATAAAGTGCAAAAAGTGGTGAGGCGTTAACTTGATAGACAGGATGCATGATCACACCATGACAGGCACAGAATGGCACATGTAATTCCCAGAAAGCGTTAGACAGGTACAGCCTAGCTACTGTATAAATATCCTCTTTCTAATTCCTAAGGCCCCAGTTAAAAAGCTCGCAACCCCAAAACAAACCATGGGGGAAGAAAGCATTTGTAAGTACAATAATGCAGGCCTTACTTGGACAAATTGGCTGGTTCTAAGCAGCATGAGAATGAACGTTTTACGCAGGGGTTCATAAAATTAGCAGAAAAAGATAAAATGTAAAGTGTCCTGTTCAGAGAAATTGTCACAAGGACATGGTTTTAGGGCACCAGGCTTTGTGTAGCCTTTAGGAAAGGCTAGTAACCGGGGTACCAGATTCAATCGGAATCTGGTTAACACGAAGCGATGGTGCACATTAGTGACCAATTACAAATAGGGCTGTGCCTGTGGGCTCAGACTCAATGCGACATACTTTCTCACTGTATGCTTAGCCAATTCATTGCTCTCCCTTATCACCTGCTGCTTGGCCAAAAACAGATGTTTAAAATTCCTGATGGCTGCTGGGCCTAAAGGCCTGGGGTTGGTATACAGGTCAGGGCAGGTTAGCCATTTCATTTGCTCCATAATGTACTTTGACCAGGGAATACGTAGGGCCACCTTGTGTGTGGTACAATCCGCCACGGCAAGTTGGTTTAAGGTGGTGGTGGGTCTAGACCAAATTTTCAGCCAACGCAGTAGGGGCGCAACAGCAATAAGGTCAGTGATGTACCCCAAGCCAAGCTCCTCATGCAGGATAAAAGCCGGATTGTTGGGGGGGACAGCAAGAAGTCTACGCATGAATTTGTTTTCTGCCCCCCTAGATCACCCTCACATCTTTGTAACCCCATACATCCCAAACCGTAGGTGGCCATAGGGATATATTTTTCTCCTTACACCTTAAGCAGGGCGGGTATGGGCTTTGACCCCAGTCTTTTTGCGAAGTACATGGTAGCCCCTGCTGCTCTTGCCAGAACATTCTTTTTATGTGTTCTTTGCGCAGCCCAGGACCCTCGGTCATCAAACAACACCCCCAAGTAAGGGAAGTTTGACACTTTTGTTAGTTCTGCACCCCTGCAAAAGAACTTGAACCTAACAGCCTCCTGGGTACCTATCGTCATAGTGTGGGATTTCAAAAAGTTAGTGGCTAGATCAAGTGAGTCCATATAATCTATAAAAGCATTTAAAAGTTTTTGGAGGCCTACAGCAGTCCTGGCAAACAACACTGCGTCGTCTGCGTACAGGAGTGCAGGGATCATTTTAGAACCAGCTCTCGGAATATCTTTACTGCTAGATGAGAGAAGGTCCTCTAGCTTGTTGATGTAAAGCGTGAACAGCAGAGGGGCGAAAATGCACCCCTGCAGGACCCCTCTCCTGACCTCCCAGTAGTCCGTCACACCACCATCCACATTTAATCTCACCACCGCGGTGGTGTTGTTATGGGCGGAGTGTAGGAAGGCCATTAAGTTTATGTCCAGACCTAGATCCCGCAGTCAACCACAGTTTGGATCTGTTTACACAGTCGTACGCCGACATTAGGTCCATGAAAGCCATATGCAAGGCGCCCTTCTTTGCTATTGTGTATTTCCCAACCACCAGGTGCAGGTTGATACAATGGCCAAACCTCCCTTTACCTTGCCTAAAACCATACTGTAGGTCAGAGATGACATTAAAATTATCAAGCCACGATGTTTAACGATCCAAAATCACTTTCCCCATGATTTTGGCAGCCGAGTCTAAAAGAGAAATAGTTTGATAACATGAAGGATCGTCCCCTAAACTCTTTTTAAAAATCGGAATAATAATAGCCTTGGCCCAAGAGGAGGGGAAGCCACACGTACAGGCCACATTAAAAACATGTGCCAATATCCTAGCCCAAACCAGTGGGTCAGCCTTGTACAGGTCCGAAGGGACCCCATCCTGACCCGGCGCTTTCCCCCCAGATGTGCCCAGGATAGCTTTGTGTACCTCGTCTGTGCTGAAGTGAAGTGGTGCACTAGTTGAGCCGGGGTTCCATTGTACATCAGGCCCTTTGAAGTCGTCGCCACTATAAATTCCTTTAAAATGCTGAACTCAACGCTCTGCAGCTATGTTACAGTATGTACTCTAATTAGCTGTGTCGGAAAAAAGGGAGCTGTTAACCACGGCCCTAAAACTTTGTGCTATCTGACGGTACACTTGCCTGCCCAAGAGCCTCCCAGGCCTGTTCCTTAATTGACTTCTTCCTCAGTTGGGTTGTAAGCTTGAAGGCCCTCCTACAAGTCCTGACCTCGGCCTCGTCTCTCGGAACTTGTTTAAGTGCCAACAGTAAATTTCTATGTGCCTTGGAACGGGTACCGTCAAGCCACTTCTTCTCCTTAGTGCCTTTTGCCCTACTCGTAGTGGTTAAACAGGTAGCTATCTGCTTAGTTAGCTTATCAAAAGCATCTAAAACAGCTCAATCCTGCACACCAGTGTCCCTACATAGTGAGATCTCTGTTGCACACTCTACATACAATCTGTCTAGGAAGCTTTCCGGTATCACATTCTCCCACTTCAGCCTACGTGTTTGATCTTTAGTACTAATTATAGAGTTTGGGATGCTCCTACCCTCTTCTCCGTGTAAGGCGAAAGAGTAGACCAGTTCAAGCATAAGGGGGTTATGATCACTGTGACTGCTCCAGGAAACGCTCAGTTTGTGGACTGCGGGAACTAATGGTGCAGAGAGCATTATAAAATCAATAATACTAGAGCAGCCCCTGCCTGTTTAGGTAGGATTAGGAGCATTCGCTCCTGTTTGCTCTAAGCAGCACAAATTGTTAGCTGAGAGGAGCCCTTCTATGTGAATGCCTGAATCAAGGTGCGCAAAGTGCGTGGCCAGTGGAGAGAAGTCCACATGGTCCTTTGTAAAGGTACAATTAAGGTCACATTGATAAGTATTAAAATCACCTAGAATTATGAAAAACACTCCCAATAAGAGTATTTCCTCTCCCCGCAGTGTTCAAGAAACCTCTCTAAGGCTACTAAATGTTCGATCTCAAAACTTCTAGTAAAAGAGTTATAAAAATTACCCACTAACAGCAGGGATGATTCTTGAACAACAGCTCCACTGCTAACTGATGGGGTGAGTGACACTCTACTGTTCTGGTTTTGCATGCTAATTCAGGTGAGACCAGTAGCTCTACCCACTGTCGAAGGAATTGCGGACTTGAAAAAACGAGGTGAAACCATCCAAAAAAAAAGCTCTCAGTAGCATCCCATGTTTCCTGTAAGGCAATTAAATGGCAACATGAGAGGGACCTCTGCCATAGCACATCATCTCTTTGGGACCTTATGCCTGCAATATTCCAGGCCAATATCTTCATACAGGGGAGACCCGGGGTGATAAGTGCTGACTTAGGTAAAGGAGCAGACGCTAACTTGGGGGGTGAGACGGATATATTAACAACAGGGTCCAAGAACCTTATGTCCTGCGACTCGGTCTGAACTGGTGTTAGTCAATCGTTGCCGCCTAGCCCCTGCGGGCTTATCAAGGGTTCAAATCTATTGGCTAGGGGAGGGCAAATCTGCTATTGCTGCCCTTGGCAGACTTGGCTGGCCTAGGTGCAGGCTGCCAGGGATGATTTGGGAAGAAGTGATTGAAGGGGTAGAAATGCTGAAGGGGGACAATCCTGATTGATGAGTTGGAACTTCTCCTGAACTGACACTCAATGAGCGCTTTGGCTTGTGCAGGGTGTCTCACATTCACTATGACACAATCCCCCTCAATATTCTTCCCCATCCTATGTCCCACCCATCCCACTCTTCTGACCATAATAATATCAGGAGATAGGTGTTGACCATTAGCAATATTAGTGTCACACCAATGAGTGACCTTATGCATAAGGTCCAGTGTGGATTCCTTTGAACCTTGTGTGATTGGTGGAACTCCCAATGAATTTACGGCTAAGGGTGCTGATTCTGGAGGCAGGTCTAGGATGCTCTGGCTTCCAGCTTGTGTCATGGCAGAGCTATTTGAGGTATGTGTGTGGGTTGAACTCCCCTTTGGTAGTCGTACCCTTTGAGTTTGCACCGCCTGCGCTAGAGGGTCCAAATTGCTAATAACACAGGATATCCTGGGCCCTTGAATCATCCCCTGGCTTGGTGGCATAATTTTTTGTGTCTCCTGTGTCACCTGGTTTAAACTACCAATCGCAGAGGGTTATGCCCCTGTACCATCATTCGCGCGGTAGTGGGCCTAACAGTGCAATTAGTCCCCTCTCCCGCAGGCTCCATCCCAATCGATTGATAAGGTGCTGACGAGGAAAGAGTGTCAAGCCTCGCCTCTATACCCTCCAGCTTTTGTGGTATTGGTGCTATTAGTGTGTTAAACATAGATTCCAGCCTGGTGAAAAGAATATCTAGGAATTCTTCAAAGTCAGTGCTAGTTGGTGGTATTGTCTTTTTCTGTGGTATGATCTGAGGGGCTCTTTTACAGCCAGTCCTCTTCCTCTTAATAGTGGGGCTATCCAGGACTGAGTCAAATTCCACTGTTACCAGGGCGACCTCAACATTAGAGACCACAGTAGATGGAAAGGCAGCAGGTGATAAAACTAGGCCAGGAGTTGCCCCTTCGGCTCCGTGATTCTCCATTACGGTTAAATCCTGTGCAATTTCACAGTCTCCACAGACAGCCTCCTTTCAGTCGGGGCTATCTCCTTCGATATAGCATTCGCTGCCCTAGTTAGAAAGGAATCAATGGTCGCTGCTGTGTTGCCCCCTGATGCCCCAGCAGTCGTTTTCCTTTTAACCATGGTAATGGTTTTTTGGGTCACAAGCCCCAGCGACAGAATATACAAACTCCTAGGATGATCCAAAGAGGGCAACGCACTCGCTCACTCGACTGTGATGAACTAGAGGATGTGGTCCGCCGGCTAGATTGCCGACTTTGGTGCTGGAAACCAAGGTTCGAGCCTCGGGGTTCTCCTGTGATTCTCGGCAAATCACTTAATCTCCCCGTGCCTGAATGTGTCCTTGTGTAACGTAACCGGTTCTCATGTAAAGCGCTCCAATACCTTCGGGTTGAGTTCGCGCTATATAAATCTGCATAAAAAAAAAAAACTACCAGCAGAGTCCATCAAAACACAAATTACAGTGCGAGACAGGTCAAAGGAGCAACTGAATAAGCAAGTAACAGTACCTTAGGCCTTGCATCGAACCAGGAGATCAAGGGACCTGGCCCAGCCCAGCCTCTGTCGGCCGCTGATGGGCGCACACGGGCCCGCATTTGGCCCGGTCTTCTCCAGGGCACGCGCCCAGGCACACCCTGCGTGCGTCCCGCGCAGCGGGGGGGCAAAGCAGCTGAAATAGGCGCCTCCAGGCGCTAAAGTGCAGCGTGGGCGGTGACTTTGCCACAAGTAACACTGGGGCTTTGAGTCCTGCCCCTCTCCTCCTCTGAAACGGGCTCCCACGCAGCGGGGGCCCAAAGCAGATGAAATAGGCGCCTCTGGGCGCGAAAGTGTGGCATGGGTGGCGGCTTTTCAGCAGGTAACACTGGGGCTTTGAGTCCTGCCCCTCTCCTCCTCTGAAATGGGATGGTGTTCATTTTTCACTTACCTAAATCTTTTGAGTTCCTCTGTTCCGATGTGGTGGCAATCGACGTTGAAAACGAGCTGTTCCATGTGAACTACCATAGTTTAAATGTGGAATATAGACCATGAAATTGGGGTTTTATAAAATAAATTGATGCAAAGAGTTCCACCATGAACTGTGCCTTGTGGTTTTACACAAGGATCAGTTATTGTCAACACAAGGTGAAATGTTATAATATATTCATATGATGAATGTATAAGTTGTGTTATTAATTTTTTCCAGCCCTGAGGATGTCGTAAGGTGAATTTCCCAATGACGAAACACGTGTTGGCTGGCAGAGATTTCTGAATTAAAAAAAGAAAGAACCTGGGAACATATGGACGCCTTGATGATTTATACTACTGTAATTGTACATAATTGAATGTGCTTAGTGGCTTGTGTCACCTTGATTGCCAACTGGATTACTCATGTCAGCATCTAAGAGAGATCAGCAATAGCAATTCTCCATCTCATTGCAGAGGATGAACCCTCATCTTCTGGGCAGAAGTCTAGTCCGGACTTCAACAATGATGGAGCTGATGACAGCATGCAAACCATCAACCACAGCACCCTCAAAGATCTCATGGACTCAATCAGGACACCATCTACGGACACGGGGAGGGTCAATAGCATCGTGGGGTCTCCACGTCCCCCGCCTAGCAACCAACAGGCTTCACCTGCCACCCCACCCAAACCCCTGGACTCAAAGGACTCATAGATTAACTTTCAATGTACTGCGGTAGTTGTCCAGCTGGAGTTGGTAGAGCATGTGCGGGTGGGGATGGGGACTGTGGCGGCCACCCTAGAGGTTGTCCGTAGGTGCCTCACTCCCAATAGATGCAACTACTCTCTGCTCCGTGGCCTCCATCAGTCCCTGGCTGGCATGGCTGGTGTCATGAGGCAGAGGCATGAACAAATGCCCTGCCACCATGGCACCAGCAATGTGGCCAACCAGCTGGGGGCAATAAGAACCATCTTAGATCCATGGACTCCACTTTGTTGCCATGGCTGCCTACCACCGCGACGTTGCTGCTGTGTTGCAAAACCAAAAGGAACAAATGATGGAGGGAATGCTGAACAATGCAAACATTCACCCCAATCACAAAGATCTGGGTTTAATCCATAGTTCTAAAACCAGCAGATCCTCCTCGCTGCTGTGCTGCCTCATGTGTTGGCATAGGCGAATGCTGCTGCAGTCACAGAATCTACATCTTCCACCCCTGATGTGTGTTTGCCTCCCTTGGTTGCCGCACCTACAACACCACCCTCACAGGAGACACCGCACACATCAGAGGAGGAAGATGTGGACGGCACCTCTTTCCAATCAAAAAGTGTCCAGTAGCAGTCATCTGTTCCACATACCCAGTTTCTCCTTTGCCCTGTGCTTATGAACATGCCAGAAAACTTCTGCTGCTGATGTCCTAATTTTGACTTCGCACTGTTCACCTTGACCATTTGTGGACTGTCAATGTGGCCTATCCTTCCTAATGACATTATTGTCATCCTCCTGACTGAAGTACTTCTCTCCTCCACATGTCCCATGATATGTTCCCACTTTGACTCTGACTGGACATCCACTGGCTCTAAATATTTTTGGGGGTTGTTGGCCAATGACCTTTACCTGTGAGCCGCTTCAATATTTGCACATGTAAATAAATGCACTTACAAACTACCTGTGTGTTGTCTGTCTGTAGGAGTCAGGACCAGGTTGACCATTGACAATTCTGTGAGGCAAATACACCAACTACTTGCCAAAGGGACATTTTTTGTGTGGAGTCAGTGACAATGCTAGGCAATGAGAGTGTAACATATTTGGCGAACACTATTTGTGTGTTGACTGGCAAGCGCTTGCTCATGGTTACAAGCATGAAGTTCAACTGGTGTCATGCAGTCAGTGGTAATGGTGAATTAAGTCACCCCACAATTGCCGGGTCTACCCATGGTTACTAGCAAACATATACCCTTGGTCTGACAAGTAAACGCTGCAAGTGTGAGTGGGTACGGGGCAGCAATCAGTGTCTGAGTCCAAAAACCCACTAATTGGGCAAATGCTTTTGACCACAACATCCCTCCAAGGCATGTTGCATGACGTACCCAAACAAAGATATTGTATGTGAACATATAATTTGCATATGATTTCCATCATGATTTCCACGTCCACTGCTCAACGATGTCTCATAGTTGGATGATGTAAAGTCATGGCCAGCCCAACAGATCCCTGTCCATAGGTAAGACGCCTACTCACAAATGTTGTCAAACACTGCTAGCAAAGACGTATGTATGTACATAACATTACCTGCGTACACATGCTAACTCCTGCACAGTATGGCATTACATAGACCTGTATGCAGCAAACAATGACATTTAATGTCAATAGAAAAGTAAAAAAATATAAAACTACCTACCCTATACTAACTAACTATTCTAACCTAACCTACACTCTCTTTTCCTACCTACTATATAAAACTACCTTAACTTAACCTACCTTACTCTGCGTGTTTAGCACAACATGATAAACATCAAACCCTCCACGCCCTTAAGACAAATCATCACCAAGTACAACAGAAACTACACCCAACCATTAACTACCTACACATAGAATCCTAAACAATCATATATTGTTTTGTATTTTTTAAAATTTTTATATCTTTTTTGTTTTTTATACATATGAAACACATCAACCCCCACCACAAAAAAACAAAAAGTACCCCTACTCACTAGAAATTTAACCCACCCCTACAAAACCCCTAAAACCACTATCCCTATGCTATCACTATCACTACACTAACCTAAACTAAGCTATAAAAACATTATGTACAACATTAACACTATATACAGGGAGAAGGGCAGAAAGGGTCGCTGTAGCTATGGTTGCTTGGGTCTTCCCACTGTTTGCTTGATCTCATGGAGGAGTGTCAAAGCCTGGTTCAATTTGTTCTCCAAATCAGCCACCCACAACTTCAAATCCAAAATGTCCTTCCTCATGTCCAGTTCAAAAGAGTTAGGCCCTCCTGTGGCCTGAGGTGTGGGTTCAGGTGGCTGTGATGGCCCGCTGGCAGAGGTACTGGGTACTGGTGGCTTGGAGGTACCTTTTCTGGAATGTCCACTTCTGCCAGGGCTCACCTTGTCGAGGGTTAGGCGGTCCGAGACAAAAGCTTTGCCACTTGCCCTGAGCCTTATCCTCCTCATACCTTTTCTTCATGGCCTTGTGTGCCTTTGCAACACATCTGAGGTGGTGGTAGAACTCCTTTATTTTGTTGTGCTGTTACAGCTGCTCTGGGGTCATGTTGTAAGTTGAAGCAATAAGGATAATTGTCAGTCAAAGGGTGACTAGGAACAGTCTAAAAAGTACGATGTGCAATGTCTAAAATGTATATTTATTGTCTCACAATGTGGTGTAACTGATATGGCAAGGACCCATATCAGTACACATTGCTAACTATACTGAACCAAGTGTTCAGTGTAGTTAGCAATGTTAGCAGGTATGACATGTAAAAATGGATGCTGGATAAGTACCTCACATCACACAGAGGCATATGAAACCTCTGCTATCTGAACGGTTGTAAGTCCATGGTGGGCCATGCCACTGCTCATTACATGCTCCCAATATCATAGCATGTGCAACTGACATGCATTCCAAATTCTTCACAACCACATCCATGTTCAGACCTGTATCCACTACCACATATATACGCATAGTCTGCCACTGTGATCATGGCTCCCCTGTGAAGTCTCTATCATGTGGTCCATTCCAGATTGGCAAAGTGTTCTCCTTGACAGTAGTCAGAGGTTGATAGACATGCAACACTTAACGTCCACTTTTCCTAACCTATTTTTCTTCATTCAAAAGTTTATTTGGTCCATCTGCAAGACAGAACACGTAAAACACATCAGGAAACTTAGAATGCATATTTGATATGCAAGAGAAGCACAGTACATATGCAAGGCTATTGGCTGTGTAACCCTTCTAGTTATAAGTAATAAAATGACACAGTTGACATGCCTGAATGGTACACATTGGTAAGGTCGGCTGAAGTGTACATACATGGGAAGAGCCAAAACATGCACCTGTTGCCAGTTTGCGGAACCAGGTCATGAACCTCATCACTACCAAATTTCACTATGGTAGCTGACTTTGATGATTCTCTGCATCTACATAAATCACATACCATACTGAGCAAGGTATTGCAGTACCCATGCCCTCTTAAATGCTGACACCAGGTAAAGAGCATGCTATATATATCTCACATCATGCGTACTTGTTCCTAAGTTAGATGAGTTCTGTACCTGTCAGTGCTGCTGAGTGCATGATATTTCTCACACATGTTCCATGAATCCCTAAGTCTGAAATAGCATAATTGAACAATAACATGTATGTGATAGGTTGAGATGTGTCATTTTCAGGCTAGCATTCCCTTGGATACAGTACCATGTGAGTGGGCTCCCATCTGACATACATTGGGCCTCTCATACTAGAGACATGTACTATGTGAGTCTCATATATATGGACAGCTACAGTGGCTCGGGCCTCAAAAACACCTCCTTGAGGTCATGCAAAGTCAGCATATGGGATTTGCTATGTATGTAAGTAGTATGTAGTCAGGCAAGCCAGTGCAAAGCACAGCATAGCTATACTGGACATACCTTTTACATAAGAAATGCTGTTCAAGACCAGTGATATGCGTTTTGCCACATTCAGAGGTTAGCTAAGCAGTGTATTCCATGGCAGGCCTCATTAATGCTTGACAACCCAGGGTAGATATGCCAAGGAGGATCATCGACACATCACAATGGGCCTTATTTACAATACCCTTGTGCGGCCTGTGCATCATTTTTGACAATGTAAGATGTGACATCCCAGCAGTGCAAGGAGCTTGTCAATAAGCTCCTTTATGTGTAACATATGTTCTGTAATGGCCCATCACAACTGTACCTGACAAATGCCTGTTGTGAAATAAGCAGATCTGCACTGCCAGGTCTGTCATCATATGAGTTGTCTGGATGAGCTATGGGCATGTACATCAACTCAATGCTTCCCTGGGGCTCATTTATATCACCTATAGGGACAAGAATAATTGTGTGTCCGCACACTGTCACAGATAGCACTGATGCACAGATCGTGCCAGCACTATAGCCATGGCATTTCCTCCTTTTGCATGGGGGCATGGCTATTTGAGCCAAAAGTCATGTGAGCCATACTTAATGTTACCACAAATCATCAATGAGTACATGAGACACATAGGATAGCAGACAAATCATGTGTAATTACCAGTTGCTCCACCAACTTCTATGCCAACATAATCTGATGGATTTAGGCCCAGATCTCTGTACTGGGGTGAATGTTTGACATTGTGCAGCATTCTGTCCATCAATTGTTCCTTTTGCATTTGTCAACATAATCCAGGCGGTCAGACTCCCTGCTGACCACATCACCCAGCAATTTTTTAGATGGTTGGTGCCACGGTCCACTCGGAACATTCTTTGAATCTGGAGCCAAATACACTCCCAGAGTTGCTTACGGACCTTCACGAGGTAGCCCTGGATGACACCGCCCCCACTGGCTACCATGGCAGGCAGGTAATGCATGACCAGCCACAGGAAGCCTCCAAACTCCTGCTCAGTCCTGGGGCGAGACCGACTCTTCCCCGGCATGATCCCACCCAAATTGCAACACCCAAACAAAATGTAACCCCCCTAAAAACCCAATACTACCCCTATAACAAATATACCCCAAAAGACAAACATCCGACATCACACAGGACAATACACAACAATATAAAACAATTCATTACATAAAGGACTTGAGAGACACAACAGGGACAAAAGACATGACACACCAGCTCCAACCACACAAAAACCACTCTCCAGCACAACCAAAACACCACCACTCCCAAGCTCAGACAGAAAAACTGTGACTTAAAGTGAAAATGAAAGTAATTAACAGTTCCTGGTTTGCAGCATACAGGATCCATTACATCACTTCCCTTTATCCATTACTTCACTTCCTGGGCAGATGTGTCACGTTTTCAGCCGAAGCGTAATTTTGTTTACGCAACTAGTCAATGTATCGATTTCACACAAGGCCCAACTAGGCACAATGCGGTTTTTAGTACGCGGCAGCTGGCAAGCGTCATTTTTGGCTGACGTGGTGACTGGAAAAATCACGGGTAATGGTCATGCTTCATTTTTTTTTTTTTACGCAATCGGTCAAAAATGTGTTTTTGGGTGTTATGGGATGTACAATGCATGTAATAATGTACAGGGATTGCAGTGTTGGGTGTGAATAGTAGAGTTGAACTGTTTACAGACTTTGCATGTGTTTACTATGTTTGTTGCCAGCGAACATATGTGTGGGTTCATCCTGTTCAGGGATCATACTACGGATAGTGCCCAAACACTGTGGTAGCACAAAGGTGCTCCTTACCAGAGTTGCTCTGTGTGTTAAATTAGTCTTAGTACCTATTGACATTGTATTAGCTTCCCCCAGGGATGTGACTGACCACCACTGCCATGGGATCAGTGCGCCCACATCTTCGACAGCTCAGCCTACTGCCAAATAGCGCTGTGTCCCACAGTGGAGGCATCAGCCTGTGGAGAAATTTGGGAGTGTGCAGCGATTCACTGCACCCACCTGGAATGGATGTCGCCATTTGATCGTTTGAGTATGTACCATTTATATACATGGGCCATACCACACAGGAAAGTTACAGTGTCATCATCTGTGGCCAACATGATCCTCAGTCATGCTGACTGTGCTATGGTAGATCACCATGCATGCCTTGGCGTGACCTCCTACATATTGCTGATGGTAAGACTGCGTAATTCACACTGTAACTACACTCTGCATTAAGGCAGTGTTGCTTGTGCATAGCAGTGGGTGTTCACATGCAACACTATTGCACTGGCAAAGTATAGTATGTAGCATTCGTAGATGTAGTATGAGATCACCTAATGGATTTGACATGTGGATACAGTTATTGATGCAGCATATGTACACTGTAGTTTTGGGACTGTGTTACCATGCACAAACTATGTGGCACACTTCAAAGTCATCATACTATGAGTGCCCTCTACTATCAGCCACAAGTATGAGGCCATGCAAATGGCTAGCAGCAGGAGAGACACACACACAGTCATTGCAGACTATCCACGTTGCCACACCATGTTAATTGTGGCTGGCAATGGAGGACTATCTGCTAAAGGCTGTTGGCATGCACACTATTTCATTTGTACCAGATGTTGTTTAATGCAGTTTGTTACACATAGCTATATACATTATGTGTGTGACAATTAGTAGAAGGTCAAATGTGAATGTTTAAGTGTTTATTGTGACTATGGAATCAAAATGCATACACAGTGGTAGTGCTCATACATTTATTTTTTAAATAGATTAACAATGTTAGATCTGTCATCATTGTGTGATATCATGTACATCATTCATGCTTCCGTGAAGAAATTCTTCATGATGTTCTCCCTCCGCCATGTTGCAGCAAATGATGGTACAGGTCGATGAAGCTCCTCATCTTCCTCCTCCTCATCGCCCAGCAGTTCCTGCTCCCCATTGTCATCAGCCCATGGCACATTTGTCCTTACACATATGTTGTGCAATATGCGGCACACCAATATTATTTTGCACACCATAGGTGGTGAGTATAGCAATCTGCCCCCAGATATGTCAGGGCTCCAGAAGCTGGATTTTAAAACCCCAAATGTCCACTCAATGATGGGCCTGGTGCTGCATAGGGCATGATTGTAGGTCCACTGGGCTTCCGTTTGGAACAGAGCATATCCTTGGCCCGCTGAAAAGAAAGGAGGTGTACCAGACATGGCCCAACATTCATGTCCATTCTGTTATGTGTCCTGATTGACTCATACACCTTGCTTACTGTAAATGACGTGCTATGACATTGTGTGGCATCCGCGCAAGTAGGCATTGGAAATAACTGACACTATGCTACACACACAGGTGTGCTGCCCTATGTAATTCACTTACTATTTGTCATACTAGTTAGTGCCAAAGCCATGCAGGTCTTTGACACTATGGAATGCACACACAGGACCTCACTTAGCAGTTGTTGCCGCTGGGCAGCAATGGATGCAATATGGCTGCGCTGACCTGCATCCAAAGTGAAGGGGTGGAATGTGCCATTTTCCTAACATACAGCACATCCACAGTTTGTCTGCATAGGCACAATCACGTGGTAGTGACTAGTGCCCCCCCTCCTTTGCACCATGGTGCACGTGTGTCAGCTTAGTGACCTCACATGACGTCATGCTTTAAGGGACACATTCCAGCACCAAAACCACACAATCTATGCAATTCCCTCCTTCTATGTGTCCTGGGAATGCAGGACAAATAGTAATTGGACATGACAAAGAGACATGTTATTATGTATCCTCATTTCACCTCCCCTTGGGAGGCACACTACTTGCACACAGTCCCAGGGTCCCAGGGTCCCTGAACATAGGATGTGTGGGAATATGTGAGATGCTCATAGGTATTGCATGGGAAAGGCCACCGCAAGTCCCATGGTACACATCCTTAATGTAGGGTGAATGAATTCTGCACTTTGCTGTGGCTTGCCTTACTGCAAACATATGAGGCTATGCAATGTCATGCATACAGACTTTGCATTGCCACATTGATATGATTTGGGGAGCTGCTCCACCAGAGCATCATGAATAGTGATACTCCATCAGCACAGTTCACTTGTACATGTGGCCCACAGTGGCGTAGGCGGTCTCAATATGTGTGACTTGTTTGATTGTGCTGTGCATATGCCATGTAATACAGCACAAGTATGTAGGCCCACACCAACTACATATGCACTGTCTCATTTAACCCAAGACTGATATGTCAGCGTATTCCTACATAATAGGCTACCATGTGGTTTGTCATGTGCTTGAGAAGTACTTACCAACCAGTAGGCTATTCACATAGGTCCCATTCCGGGAGCGTTCATTGATGGCGGAATGGCGGAAGATGAAGGAGTCACAAGCACGGGCAGGGTACTTTGCAAGTACGTTTATGAAGAGGTTCATGATTGCCTGCACGTTCATCAAATAGGTGTGCTTCCTGTTGCGGTAGATGTGTGATGTTGCTGTTTGAGGCACAAGTTGCACATGTGTGCAGTCCATTGCCCCCAACACATGTGGAAATCCTGCAGTGGCATAATGGCCTTGCTTGTTTTCCTGTTGTTGCTGGGCTGTGTTGGGAAAGTAGAGGTGTGAGGCTTATGATGGCATCCAGGATGGAGAGGAGGAACCTTGAGAAGGATGCCTGGTATACTCCTTCCACTCTGGCTGTGGTTGGTTGGAAAGTTCCAGACACCAGCATGTGCAGGACAGCCACTTGCTTGGCCTACGGAGGTATGTTGGTGCAACGCTGTGATGTTGGCTGCAGCCTGGTGCAATCTGGTTCAGGAGGTGGACAATAGACTCCCTCCTGAACCTGTAATGGGCAGTGACCTCCTCCTCCCTGAAATCAATGAGGGTAATCCTCTGACAGTATGTCCGCTCCCTTCTCCTCTGCTGCCTCTGTGGTGGTGGTGTTCATCTCCTTGGTACTCCGAACTGCAATAGTAGTAGATCCATGGCATAGTGGAGCTTGCCAAAGTGATTTAGGTATGTTCTGCTTTTATACCAGTGTCCATGCGTCATTTTTACGCCCGCTTTTCTGTAGTGGTAAAAAAACTGCCGCTAATGGGACTCAGCGCCTGTTTTTCAAAAGTAGCGCCATTTCCGAAAAACCTTGAACATATGGCAGCATCCGTTTTGCGATGTTTTTTCGGGGGAACACCTACCTTGCATATCATTACCAACAATTGCCGTTAGCAGATTGGGAGATAAGAAAAATAGGTGTTAGCAGTGAAAAAGTGACGCCAAAATGCTCTAGCGTCACTTTGCAAACATGGCGCCAAAAAGAAAACTGCCACAGAATCAAAAGAAAGACGCTGCGGCGGCGTTAGCTCCTTGTAAATATGCCCCTTAGTGTCTACATTTTTTACGTATTTCCAGTCCTTACTTTTTATTCTGCGAATTATAGTCCAGTTATAATGAAAAAATTATGCAACTCCTAGAGTAAATAGTATCTGATGAGCTGAGTTGATATCTTCTATCCAAAAATAAGTTTCAATTTTTTTATTATATTACAGTTTATAAAAGATTTAATGAATTAATTTTTGGGGGGAATACGTCGACTCTAAAAGTTAAACAAAACATACGTTTTAGATGCCGGATCATAGAAATTGTTTCAAACTGATGCTGTTTAAAGCACTTATGATGCCTAGGTCTTTTAACCAAATAATTGTATAGATAGTTTGGGGCTCTTCTAAAGACAGCTAAAAAATTAAATGGACATTTGTGCCTTAGAGGCACAGCACTTTCAGAATAGTCCTTCCGCCATAGGATACATTCTTGGAAACAGTTTTAAGGGGGGTTGGTACTTGAAGAAATTGTGCATGTTTTATATGCTTTATTCCGCTTCAACGTTGAACTTTTAGACTAAAACAAAGTGACTGGGCGTCTTTGCTACAAGCTTTCCATCATTCTATGAACAAAAAGGTAAGATTTTTCTGTTTTTAGGAATCCTAGACTACAGTTGTGCTGGCAATCCTGCTCACAGTCTCCTTGTGTTTGTGTACCCCTCATCAGCTTAACAACTCAACAAGGAAGTGGTACAGAAAACTGAGTAGACTGTGAGCAGCTTTGCCCGCACCCCCAGTTTTAACTTGTTGCTCTGTAATAAAGAACAACAGATATCCTGAAACACGTCTAGAGATACACAACACTGGCTGCACCAAGAACGGTAAAAATTGAAGTGAGTGTTTTTATGCACTGCATTTACCACAGTGCATCTGGGCGGTTTGTGTGCTGGTATGCCAGACAGTGTGCTCCCTCTCTCTTTTATCATTCTTTTCTATTTTGAACACTTTGCAGATCTGGGTATAATTTTAATGCTGATTCTGATTGTGGTACCGCTTCCTGTTTCGAAAGGCTGTGAAAGGTGGAGGTATATGGGAAGAAATTCAGTATGGCACAAGACAAAGGAACATTTACATCATGGATGTGTAGATTTATCAGAATCCTTTTATACACCCAGCTGAGCCAAACTTGACATGACAAGTGCTTTATACGACAAAGGCGCATGCAGCCTTTCTCACAGCTAGTTTCCATGCATGGGAGCGAGAGAGATCCTGTCAACAGAAAATGATAAGAACGGAAGGAGCATTCAGATAAAATACTGACAGTTCTTGTTCCTTAGCAAAGAGGAATCTGCAGAAATCTCCGCACCGACTCTACATCTTGTCTCGTAAATTGACGCCCCCTGTTAAGTGCGAGGTATGAAAGAATGGATATGTATGAGACTTGCCAAGGCAGCTGTGCGACCTGGATGAGCTTCAGGAGCAGCACGGAGGAGAAAGTTTAGCACAGGCAGTTTCGGGATATTAAAGAAACAATATATGACACGCCTAAAGTACCCATTGGCAATGTAATAAGTAAAGCGTGTTGCACACTTTAGAATCACAGGGCCCACACAGCAAGGCTGTGCTGTCTGCACCAGTTTGACCTCTATCAAAGAACATAGATCCAGGAGGGCAAGATCAGTGCCAGTTTTTTCCATTTAGATTTATCGATTGAAATATATGCCCAAGAGATATCAGTAAAGACTGGCATGAATTAGGACCTCCCAGATTCCCCTGATCTAAGTGAAAGAAGGGTGTATGGAGTTGTCATTTATTCTGAGAAACTGACTGAGTAGGGAAAGGGTCTGTCACAATCCTAGGAATCAAGACTATCTAGCTGATTGTGCCATGCGCATTCTAGCTCTGCTGGGGAAGATATGTGCCAGAAATTGGTAGGTTTCTGACTGGTTACCACTGCGTTGGAAGTAGTTCCGGACAAGCCATTGTAAGACTCTGATATTTCCCCCGTTGAGACACAACTTCAGCACTGCGCCAACCTTCCGCCGGCAGATGCGTCACGCATCTGCTTATCCTTGCGCCACGATGCGCCGCATTGTAAATGCGGCGCATCGGACGTGGCGCAAGGGTAAACTTGCGTGACGCATTTTCCCTGGCGCATCCCTGCTGATATGCAGGGATGCGCCAGGGAACGTAAATATGCCCCTGCGTCTTTAAAGCAGTACGACACACCGCCCTTCACTAATAACTAAAGAACAGTTTAAAGTTTTTACAACACTGCACTAAGCACTGCAAAGCTTTCGGAAGGTAACAAAACACTGTGAATGTGCCACATTAGTGTTGCAATTTAGAGGTAGGGCAGTACTCAAACGCATATTTAGGTAAGACCGGAAAAATTACGATCATCGTTTTGCCAGTTTATCGCATTAGGAGCGTTGAAACAATAAAAATAAACTTGTTACACTATTCCAATGGCACTTTTAACACTATGAGGATGTTTTTAAAAGGATTTCCAATGCAAATCGTTTAAAAAAATTGGCAAATGTTTGCAGTTGGCACAGCCCGGACACTCCCACTGCCCACTTCCCCGGGACATATTCCTGCCGATGACGGTTAAAATAGCAATGGCATTTCATCATCAGTTTGAGGCAGCTTGTGCGCTATTAGCCCTTGAGAGTGCTGCTCTTAAAAACCACATTGGGTCTTTAGGAGATGTATTCAGGCGTATACGCTGTTTTACATTTGAAACAGTTACATTTTTCAACAAACGAGTTGTGCCCTTTTTTATTCTTCAGCACTTATTTTTATATTTTCACATTTAAATGCAGACATAACACATGCTCTTAACCTTAATTAGCTCAAATAGCAATCATTAGCACCACCTGGTTAGCTGCTTGCTTTGATAGAACCAAAAAACATTATTTTGCTAAACACTGCATGTGACTTTATTCGCTCTCCCTTGCACATCGCTGTAAAAATGAGGTTGAGCCGCTCACAGACACTTTTGCATCCTTCACAGCGCCTAGGCCAGTACTCTTATAATACAGTCAACAAATTAAATTATGCTCAACTCACTCTGTCACCTTTTATCTACTATAAAATCTATACAACAAAAACATGCCAAATAAATCACTCCACTGCAAACAACAAAACAAAAGTAAAAAACATTTTCACTTACAATGCCAATAGCTCCAACTTTCACAAATGCGAGACCTATTGCATTGCAAATGCTTGTTTTGTTTATGGCTCCATGAACATTTTGTTTCCTGTTGCTTGCCTCCCATGCTGCAAACTGAGTGATGTTGCTGACTGTTTAGTCGAGGGATTTTTCTCCCCTGCGTTCTTTCTGACTGTAATTATGCCAGCTCCTTGAATAGCTTTCCCCTTGGATCATTTGAATGGTTACTGATGTGGTATATGGTCATTGAAGACTTTTCGTTATAGGAACCCTAGAGACTGCTACAGCCTAATGAGAGAGATTACACTTTTACCTCCTGTCTCCGCACCATACATACTAGAATCAATTATTTTTTGGCATCATCCTCTGTTCTACAATTAGTGACTCAAGCAAGGATAGTTTCCTGCAGCATATTGGATCATTATCTCATTCATATTAGCATGGACTTGGGGATTTCACGACCCCCAAAACCTCCTTGGAGGCTCAAACTGTCTTCGTATAAGTCCCAACAAGAGAAACAAATACCTTGTTCATATATGGAATCATTTTTAAAAGATAATGAGCTTTCGGTCACTAACGAGCATACACTTTGGGGTGCCGGGAAAGCAGCCCTGAGGGTCTAATAATGAGAGATACCACTCTTTCTAAAAACGCATGACCACCGCTCGAATTACTCTCTAAACAGAAATCTTAACTCTTACGACCACTTACTCTCAATCGCAGTGTCTAGTATTATTGAAAAACCTGCTTTCAGTGAAATTTGCTCTCAACAATCTTTATACCTCCCATGCCGAGAAGTGCTTATTTCGGATTTGTCAACTTTATTACGAATATGGTGAAAAGGCTGGAAGATTGCTAGCCTATCAATTACGTCAACAAGAATCCTCTAGAGCATGGGTACTCACAAACTTTCTCCCGGGGGCCAAATTTACAGTGTGGTTTGTGGCCGAGCGCCGCACCGGTGGGGGCGGGGTCAGTGGGCGAGGGGGCGGGGCTAGAGCAAAAAAAAACTGTGACCATGAGGTTGAACAAAGGCCCCTGCAGCGGATGCCTTCGTCCACTGAGCCACCAGACCCTGCATACACACATCTCTCTCTCTCTCTCTCTCCCCCTCTCTCTCTCCCTCTCTCTCTGTCTCCCTCCCTCTATCTCTCTCCCTCTCTCTCTCTGTCTCCCTCTGTCTCACTCACTGTCTGTCTCCCTCTCTCTCTGTCTCCCTCCCTCTCTCTGTCTCCCTCCCTCCCTCTCTCTGTCTCCCTCTCCCTCCCTCCCTCTCTCTCCCTCTCTCTCCCTCTCTCTCTCTCCCTCTCTCTCCCTCTCTCTCCCTCCCTCTGTCTCCCTCTCTCTCCCTCTGTCTCCCTCCCTCTGTCTCCCTCTCTCTCCCTCTGTCTCCCTCCGTCTGTCTCCCTCCATCTGTCTCCCTCCGTCTGTCTCCCTCTGTCTGTCTCCCTCCCTCTCTCTCTGTCTCCCTCCCTCTCTCTCTCTCCCTCCCTCTCTCTATCTCTCTCCCTCTCTCTGTCTCCCTCTGTCTCCCTCTGTCTCCCTCTCTCTCCCTCTCTCTCCCTCCCTCCCTCTCTCTGTCTCCCTCTGTCTCCCTCTCTCTGTCTCCCTCTCTCTGTCTCCCTCTCTCTGTCTCCCTCTCTCTGTCTCCCTCTCTGTCTCCCTCTCTGTCTCCCTCTCTGTCTCCCTCCCTCTTTCTGTCTCCCTCCCTCTTTCTGTCTCCCTCCCTCTTTCTGTCTCCCTCCCTCTCTCTGTCTCCCTCCCTCTCTCTGCCTCCCTCCCTCTCTCTGTCTCCCTCTCCCTCCCTCTGTCTCCCTCCGTCTGTCTCCCTCCGTCTGTCTCCCTCTGTCTGTCGCCCTCCTCCCTCTGTCTGTCTCCCTCTGTCTGTCTCCCTCTGTCTGTCTCCCTCTGTCTGTCTCCCTCTCTCTCTCTCCCTCCCTCTCTCTCCCTCTCCCTCCCTCTGTCTCCCTCTCTCTGTCTCCCTCTCTCTGTCTCCCTCCCTCTGTCTGTCGCCCTCTATCTCCCTCCTTCTGTCTCCCTCTCTCTCTCTCTGTGTGTCTTCCTCTATCTGTCTCCCTCCCTCCGTCTCCCTCTACCTGTCTCCCTCCCTCTCTCTATCTCTCTCCCTCTCTCTCTCCCTCTGTCTCCCTCCCCCTCTGTCTCCCTCTCTCTGTCTGTCTCCCTCTCTCTGTCTGTCTCCCTCCCTCTGTCTGTCTCTCCCTCTCTCTGTCTGTCTCCCTCTCTCTGTCTGTCTCCCTCCCTCTGTCTGTCTCCCTCCCTCTGTCTGTCTCCCTCTGTCTCCCTCTGTCTGTCTCCCTCTCTCTCTCTGTCTCTCTCTCTCTCTCTCCCTCTGTCTCTCTCTCTCCCTCTGTCTCCCTCTCTGTCTCCCTCTCTGTCTCCCTCTGTCTCCCTCCCTCCCTCTGTCTCCCTCCCTCTGTCTCCCTCCCTCTGTCTCCCTCTGTCTGTCGCCCTCCTCCCTCTGTCTGTCGCCCTCCTCCCTCTGTCTGTCTCCCTCTCTCTGTCTGTCTCCCTCCCTCTGTCTCCCTCTACCTGTCTCCCTCCCTCTGTCTCCCTCTACCTGTCTCCCTCCCTCCGTCTCCATCTGTCTGTCGCCCTCCTCCCTCTGTCTGTCTCCCTCCCTCTGTCTGTCTCCCTCTCTCTGTCTCCCTCCCTCCCTCTGTCTCCCTCCCTCCCTCTGTCTCCCTCTGTCTCCCTCCCTCTGTCTCCCTCCCTCTGTCTCCCTCCCTCCGTCTCCCTCCCTCCGTCTCCCTCCCTCTGTCTCCCTCCCTCCGTCTCCCTCCCTCCGTCTCCCACCCTCTGTCTTCATCCCTCCGTCTCCATCCCTCCGTCTCCCTCCCTCCGTCTCCCTCCCTCCCCGTCTCCCACTCTCTCTGTCTCCCTCTGTCTGTCTCTCTCCCTCTGTCTCTCTCCCTCTCTCTCTGTCTCCCTCTCTCTCTGTCTCCCTCTCTCTCTGTCTCCCTCTCTCTGTCTCCCTCTCTCTCTGTCTCCCTCTCTCTCCGTCTCCCTCTGTCTCCGTCTCCCTCTGTCTCCCTCTCCATCTCTCTGCCACTCTGTCTCTGTCTGTCTCTGCCTCTATCTGTCTGTCTGTCCCTGTCCCTGTCTCTGCCTCTATCTGTCTCTGTCTGTCCCTGTCTCTGTCTGCCCCTGTCTGTCCCTGTCTCTGTCTCCCTCCCTCTGTCTCCCTCTCCGTCTCTCTGTCTCTGCCTCTATCTGTCTGCCCCTGTCCCTGTGTCTGCCTCTATCTGTCTCTGTCTGTCCCTGTCTCGGTCTGTCCCTGTCTTGGTCTGTCCCTGTCTCTATCTGTCCCTGCCTCTATCTGTCCCTGCCTCTATCTGTCCCTGCCTCTATCTGTCCCTGCCTCTGTCTCTCTCTCTGTCTCTATCGCTGTCTGTCCCTGTCTGTCTCTGCCTCTGTCTCTGTCTGTCCCTGCCTCTATCTCTCTCTCTGTCTCTATCGCTGTCTGTCTCTGTCTGTCTCTGCCTCTATCTGTCTCTGCCTCTATCTGTCCCTGCCTCTATCTCTCTCTCTGTCTCTATCGCTGTCTGTCTCTGTCTCGGTCTGTCTCTGCCTCTATCTGTCTCTGCCTCTGTCTCTGTCAGTCTGTCCCTGCCTCTATCTGTCTCTGCCTCTATATCTCGCTCTGTCTCTCGCTCTGTCTCGCTCTCTGTCTGTCTATCTCTGTCTCTATCTCTATCTGTTTCTATCTCTATCTGTCTCGGGCAGTGCACACGTACTGTGTCTACACGTCCCCGTCACCAGCCCCCCCACTCCCACCTCTCCCTGTGTAATGTAAAAGCCAGCTCGTTTTCTCCTGGAAAAGACCACTTTCAGCTTCAGCCTCCCCCCCCTCCCCCCCCTCCCCCCCCCTCGTGTGTGTCAGCCCGGGCTGAGACAGCTTCCAGGGCACCCCAGTACTTCACAGGTCTTTAAAAGACCATTTACTTGTTAATGGAGGCTTTGTTGTATTTCGCCTCTTCTTAGCCCCTGCATCTCCACTCTGACTATCCTGGAATCGCCCGGCCCCCATAGAGCAGAGTGAGTCCGCGCTGCAAACACAGGTACGATGTCTGCAAGGTCCGCAGGCCGCCAAGGAAGGCTTGCCGGGCCGCTGGCGGCCCGCGGGCCGTACTATGAGTACCCGTGCTCTAGAGTGATCTCTGCTATCAGAAACTCTACTGGTGTCTTTCATACTTATCCCTCAGAAATACTGTCCCAATTTCAGACATTTTATGAAACTTTATATACATCTATAGATTGCTCGGACTATTCGGAGGAAAATACCCTTTTCTCCAAAAATGAGTCTTCCAAAACTAACACGGGAACAGATGGATGAGCTGGAAGGGGAGATCACAAGTGATGAAATATTGACGGCAATTGACTCTTTGACTTCTGGGAAAGTGCAGGGGGAAGATAGGTTCAATTTAGAATTCTACTAAATAACAAAAACCCACACTGTTCTGATGCTGGTTTCAGTCTTCAATGAAGCATTGCATTTGGTACATTTACCTTCCGAATTTTTACGGACTCGTTTCACAGTTATTCCTTAGCAGGGAAAAGACACTTTAGAATGTTCCAGCCATAGACCAATTTCATTAATAAATTCAGATGTTAAAATTCTGGCCAAAGTTTTAGCTCATCATCCTGGGTTGGTTATTACCTCTTTCATACACCCCCCCCAAGTTGGGTTTATCCCAGGTCGCTCTTATGCTAACCAATGTCCCACTATCTCAAACTTACTAAGGCAATTACAATAACTCATGGAGGAGACAGTTCTTTCTTTAGATGTGGAAAAAGCCTTCAACAGTGTAGAATGGGGTTACTTGCTTTGTACTATGGAGAGGATGGGTTTCAGCAGTGACTTCCTTAACATAACTAGTGGTATGTACCACTTTTCCACAGCAGCTGTTAGATGTGTTGGGCTTCAGTCTCCTTATTTTAACATTTATCAGGGTACTAGGCAATGCTGCCAGCATTCCCCCCTTATTATTTCTCTTGGCTTTGAAGCCCTTGGCTATGACTATACGATCTAACATGGATATCAAGGGAATTGACACCACTGCAGGGGAAATCAAAGCATTTTGTTATGCAGATGATATTCTTCTCACTCTCTCACATCCACAATCCTCAGTAACTTCCCTAATCTCTCAATGAAACACTTTTTTTCTGGTTCCTCTGGTTATAAAATATATTTGGGCAAAATGTGATGCCCTACCTTTGACTCCCATTACTACTATTGCTACCCTCAGCGGTCTTCCTTTCACTTGGCTACATTTGAAATTAAAATTTCTAGGGATTCACCTTAATGGTGGCCTGAAAGATATGATTGCTAATAATCTGAATCCCATTTTTGGGCAGACCAAAGGAGATTTTTAACATTGGACGCACCTCAATTTATCACTGTGGGGTAGGGTTCAGATTATAAAAATTAACACAAATCCTAAATTCAACTATATCTTTGGTATGATTCCATTCTTCATCTCAAAATCTTTTTTCAAAACATAGCAATCCACTCTCTCTCGGCTTATATGCAGCGGTGATAGACCTCGCCTGAGTGGTTCAAAGTTACAATCATCATCAACTAGAGGAGGCCTAGTCCTTCCAAATTTGGAATATTATTGGATTGCACAACAATTGGCCCACTCTATTTACATGCTACCTACTCATAGGAATACACCACTTTGGGTTATGCTTGAACGATCCCTATTCCAATCAGACACAGATCTGGTTATTTACTATACTAAACACCCATAATTTACAAATACCACTAATCCTATCATTTATTCTTCACAATTGGCATGGTTGAAAGCACATAAGGTTACAAATACTCATATCCGTCTTCACTCTCAAGCCCCCTTTGGAATAATGCAGATATTACGTACAATGGGGCTGTACTCAATTGGTCTACCTGGGCTCAACATAAAATATACCATATAGCTGATGTGTTAATGCATCTTCAGTTCCTGAAATCTTTCTCAAGTTTACAAAATGACTTTAATCTTTCTTTATCACAATTTACCAGATACACTCAACTAGCCTCTGCCCTCGCTGTATGTGCAGTCAAAGCTCACGATCTAACATCTCAATTTCCATTTCCACAATATTTCTACAGTTGGAAACATTTTAAAGGCACTGTTTCAGCACTATATGCCCTTTTAATTGATTCCTCATTTTATATAGAAACCTCCAATAACTTAAAATCATGGTGGTCCACATGTTTGAATATGGAATTTATGGACAAAGTATGGGATGTTATATTAGAAAACTATATTAAAAGACTTAGGGGCACATGAATCAACGAAAATACTGATCGCAAACGGGCAGATTCGCAGAATCTGCCCCTTTGCGACCGGTATTTTTGCATTTGGGATGCATCAACCCAAATGCAAATTCGCAATTTAAGTAATCGCAAAATTTGCGATTACTTAAATTGCGAATGCATTTAGGGAATCGCAAATTGCGATTCCCTAAATGCAATGCATGATGCAATTCCAAATTGCGAATTCGCAATTAGGGATCGCAAATTACCATCAATTTGAACTTGATGGTAATTTGCAAAAACTTTGGAAAAAACGTTTCATGTTACACACACACATGCCCTTGGGGCACATGTGCACAACATGTGGTAACATCTCAATTTCAGGGGTGCAACAGGGTGTCCTTTTGGCACCTTTGCCCCCTTGAAATTGCATGCGCAATTTGCGAGTACCTATTTGGTACTTGCAAATTGCGCATGCAATTCCCATTCATTCCTATGGGCCTATGGGCCTCTAGGCCCATAGGAATGAATGGGTAGTTATTCCTTAATTGCGAGTCACAATTTGCGAGTCGCAATTAAGGAATATGTAGGAATCGCAATTTTTTTTGCGAATCCTACATGCATAGGGATTTCAGAGTCCTAAATAGCGATTTCTTAAAATTCGCTATTTAGGATTCGCAAATCCTGACTGTGATGCATGTGGCCCTCAGAGACTTCCATCTTAAATTTAATTATTTCATAAATTGTCATCGATGGCACTGGTCTCCAGCTAAATTACACTAAGCTGAACTTTGGGGCTCATTATGATGGTGGGAGGACCGCCACCGCCGGGCCGGCGGTGGCGATCCTCCCGCCATCTGAATGAGATTTACCCACCGCCAAATTAGGATGGCGGTGGGAATCACAAAGGTTCCGTGGCGGACGGAAAGTCCGTCCGCCATGGTTCTGCAAGGCGGTCCCTTTCCGCCCGCCTTGTTGAACACGGAACCAGGGCAACATTGCGTCGGTGCCGTGCAGGCACGCCGTAGTGATTATGATATGCCCTTCAGCCTGTCTTTTTGCGGCGGATATCCTGCCGCAAAAAGACAGGCGGAGACTGGCTTTGGGGGCCCGTTGCGGGCCCCCTCTGTGGGGGGGTGGGGGGTGCACTGGGGGGCTACCCATGGTACCCCCCTGCAGTTCCATGCACCAAGTGGCAGGCACCGCGTGGTGCCTGCCACGTGGTGTAGGGAAATGATGTGCATGCTCTTTTAGCATTGCGGACGGTGCTGCAGCCAGCAGCACCGTCCGCAATGTTAAAAGGCCAGGATGCGCCTGCCAGTATGGCGCCTGCCAGCATGGCGGGCGGACTGATGTCCGCCCGCCATCGTAATGAGCCCCTAAGTCCTGATTCTCTCTGTTGGAGATGTAGGACACCATATTGTGGTATAGTTGATATACTGAGGGAATGTCCCAATATTTGTCCATTTTGGCTTCAGATTGAAGACTACTTGAAAGTACATTCCTCTATTAACTTCTATCTCACAAAGCGTTTATCACTTTTACATGATACTTCTGAAATACAGCATATCTCCATTCATACCTTTAAATGGGCCTCCACTGCGCTCAGTCTAGCTGAAATTAATATTTTAAGTTTTTGGAAAACTAATGTTATACCAACTCTTTATTCCTGGCTTGCAGATATGTTTGATGTGGCTCACCGAATGACAATTTACATCAGTTTGATTCTATATGGGGGGCCTTTTTAGGTTTACAATGATTTTGATTCTTCATTATATTTCAATGTTGATGGGTTTCCATAAGTCTGGTTTATATCATTTACATACCACTGTTTCGTTTTTGTAATAAATCATTTACATTTTGATGTCTCAATTTATCATCTTTTTTAAATTTTGTTGTTTTGTTTTCTTTTTCTAAAAATCCCTCAACTTATCATCTTTGTATGCTACTGTGGTAATTGTGATATTTTTTTAACAGATACTGATTTCTTTTCTTTTTTTTTCTCTTCTACTTTGTTTTACTCATGCTTATGTTTTTCGTGTTGTATATTTGAAACTTTTTTTGATTTTGTGCAGATATTTGTTTATTGATCGTTGTTTGATTATTACTGCAAAAATGTAATAAAGAAATGAAATACGATTAAAATAATCTTTTCTTTAAAATGTTTTTGGCTAAAGTGTATAGCTATAATGTATCATAAAATTGATGCAGTGTTATTTATGGTGGAATTTATGCTTCTTTTACAGCCCTGAGAAGCGGTCAGTGTTACTGTGAAACCTGTATTGGCAGTGTCTGTACTGCATATGATGGATTTTTCTTTTAATAATTGGTCGTTTTTTCTATGAATATAAATAAATACTTAAACATTGCACTCTACAGGAAAATCCTCCATGTAAAATAGAAGATACAATTTGTATCTTGAATAGAGTTAATGAATGACCAGTTTCCATTTTTTTTAAGAAATGACGATTTGCCAGATATTTTTTAAATAAAGAAAATATAAATTAGATCACATATTATGGTCCATTAATAATGATTTAAAATGAAAATGCGAATGACTCCCTACTAGCTCATGGAGATGTATGTATAACTTTATTTTATATAGTGCTTGCCACTGCTTGGATGCAGCACTGTAAATCTGAGATGTTACTAGTACCCACTTTAATGCTGCTCAAATTAGCGACATGTGAAGGATGGAAGGCAAAATCTGCCTTAACAGAATTCAAAATTGGGGCCTACAGATTACAGCAGATGTTAGTAGTGCACAATAAATCAATTGGGTATCTTGACGGCCTGCAAAAAGCACATTGTTATCCAAATGGACTGTACTCATTTTATCACTCACCTGTGGCAAGCAAGTTACACACATATCTCTGTTGTGACTGCTGAACCCACTGAGCTATGTTTCCACCAAATTGCAAGTTACGTTAGTTAAAAGCTGAAAATGATCCCCCAAAGAAAGAGAGGGATTTCCGCATGTGGATTGAAGGTTTCTATAAAATATTTTAACTATTATTGCTACCAATTAGATATTATGTACAGAACTAAAAGCAAACAAACTGCCAGATTTACCAACGAAGGGTGGCAATATATAGACCGCAAATATTCATGGAGCATTCCAAAGGGAATATTGGCCTAGACTGATGCTTCAATAAACAGAGCTGACAGAGCAAAATCCAGCATTTCAAACCAAAGCTCATGTTTCGATGGTGGCACTTTTATTGCTATTCTCGTTCTTCAGTTCGACGCTTTGTAGCTTTTTATGTATTGAGGAATAAAGACAGTAAAGATTTGTCGGGGAAATGACACGACTAAATATGTGTCAGGCTGCCAGAAGAAGCTCAGAGCGCCCCCTTATATTTTTGTTCAAGAAGTGTACAATGACTGTCAAATGCAATTGAATACGCTGCAGCCAATAAAAGAGTGAGTAAACACAAATGTTAACAAGTGCAGCAGGTTTCTGTGGTCAAACCTGCACAGATCACACTTCGCAGCACGGTGGTGTCTGACAGCATTACAAGGAAGGGTGTTCTTGGCAGTCAGCAACGGATTTTTTTGTGCCCCAGGCAAATTGACAGCTTGATATTTAGGCGCTTCTCCTCCCCTATCAAAGTTATTTTTGAAGAGATTTGCTTGCTGGTTGCCAATAACAGCTTTGCCAAATCTTGTAAAATTGCTCCTGCATTGGCAAAGCCAACGGTGGCAACTAGCTTTCTTGGAATGTTATTTTCTATTCTTACTAGATGGCGATCACATCGCATGTAGATGTAACTTGGTGCCATCTTCCAAGTATAGAAAATGACATTCCAAGATAGCGAAATGTTATTTTCTATGCTTTAAAGCTGGCTGCTGTGTTGCATCCACATTCAAGATGGTTGCCATCTTGGAAGTATAGAAAATAGCATGTTATCCTTTGGGACATCTCTGCAAGATCGTAAATTCTCAGCCCATCTTCACTGCTGGGAACCTTTGTATGGTATTCTGAACCTCCATCTGAAACCCACAGCATTCCCCACAACATTTTGGCTTCTGCCAGGGTTGGACGTCCGTAAAAAGAAGCATAAGGTATGGGAAGGCCACTTACAGTGTGGACTGCTTGCGTTGACCTGGTAGGAGTCACGCACTTCAACCATAACTCATTGTCAATATCTCCCCATGATTTCTCCAGTGTAATATTTCGAAGCTCGAAACTGCTCGTCATAATGGAGCCAGACTAAACCTCCTAAACTGGTGTTCGCCATCTTTATTACATCCAAGTATTGCTTTAGTGTCACACTGCACCCTCACATTATCCACAAACCATGGTTCTATAGATTGTGAATGCTGCCTTTCACACATCTATATTCACTGGAACTTTGGGTCTCTTTGCCCACTCCCTCTCCTCAGTCTTGGACCGTTCTTTGCATTTTGTTTCTCTGTGCAGTAATTTGAATATGTCCACAAATTCGATCACCCATAGTTTCTCCTTTGTGACTCCCACAGTGGCTCACCTACCACCATGAATAGCATAACTGTCTCCATGACATCATCACTCACAGCTGCCAATGATGGGCCTTCTTGTAGCACCATTGAATCCCCCCACTGTGCTCGCTTGCTCCCCAGATAAAGGAGCACCTGCTGACATGCCTCCTCAGTCATGGTAGGTGTGCTCCCCTCTTGTGCTGCCTGCTGTTTCGCTGAGCCTCCACCTTCTGTCCCTTCACTTTCTATCTTATCCGCTGACATCTAACTCTGCCTTGCTGAACCATAAATCTTTTCCACGATTCTCACCATGCTCTCTGCATGTGCTTGAATTTGTTCACCTCTCTGTCACCATCGGATCTATTGCCGATACTCATCCTAACTCCCCTCTCACTTTCTGCTTCCCCTCTTCGCCAAGCATCTGCCCACTTCTCCCATATCCACTTCTGGGCTCCCCTCTTTAGTGTCTCACAACTCTCTTCTTTCTCACCTTCTTCACTCTGGAATGCCTCTGGCTGTGTAGTATAGTGTATTCCATGCCCCTCCCTCTCAAGACAACCTCGCCACTGTCACTGTCCCCCTCTAGTTCTGAGTCCCTCCCTGTGTGACCCCAAATCAGGCCCACTGCCCCTTTCTTTGCTGTTTGCTAGCAGTTTGTTGCACTTCGGCAACTCTCCCTACTTTCTGTCATTCCCTGACTGCTCTACTCAATATCAAGGTCCTCATCCTGTGCCACGCATCCTGCCCCTTTGTGTGCTCCTACACCTTTTTTTGGTCAGTACTCAAACCACCACCAACCTGGGAGCACCCTTGCACTCCTCTGCCACTACGGCTTTCCCATGCCAACTTGGATGTTTCTTGTAGCCCTATTGATTCTACCTACCCCAGTTATTATATTCCTCAAGAACAACACATTTCTCACACCCCTTTCCCATTTTGTTGTACCCTCTTGCCCTCTGTACTCTCTAACTCTGATTTGCAATGGAAGTGTCTGTTTTAGGGCTCCTATTGTGTAGTATCTGGATCCTTGAATGCCTGTACGATGGTAGGAGCCTCGCCACCTCGCCCTGGGGCACCGACCTACTCCACTTCATTGTGTGCTGCCACCTCCTGCCCAAAAGGTCCTCATGATCGGCTGCTCCCACCTGCCCCAGGAACCTTATGACACTATCTCTTCCTGCTGCTATCTGAATGTCCCTTGTGCACTCTGGTCCATGTGCGGTGGGCTTGGGAAGGGGACTAAACCTAACACCGTTTCCAAATGCTCTCTAGCTGCTGTACAGCCTGCTTGCCTGTTGCCTCGGTGCTTGGCTGGTCTCTCCTGTGTGTCTGACCCAGCCTTCCTGAGGTGCTCCCTGACCCTGAAGGGGGTGCTTCCAGAGTTTGTTTACCTCTGTTGCGCTTCACAGAATCCTTGTTATGTTTCTGTGTCTTCTTACAACAACCACTCCAAGCCCTTAGGTTAGACATTGTACATAAAGAACCCTGTGAGCCTCTATGAACCTCTGCAACACTGCACACTGGGATGGGTGAGTGGGGGGAATTATTAGACATTCCTCTTGTCACTTCTGGGACTGAATTCCTGTGCCTCCACAATTTAATTAAATCCTTCCTTCCTGCACCCCCGATCTGCGTTGGGCCAACCCTCTTACAATTGGTCATCTAATAAACCTTTTTTGGAGACTAAGAGGCGGAGGAAATTAGTATTGATCAATCAATTTAATTAACAGTGTAACCCATTTGGCAACACAATAAGGACCAGGATTCAGTGAATAAAGTTCAAAGGTTTATTACAAAGTTAGCAGCCAGGTTAAGGTATACAAATCTCAAAACCATTCTGTAAAGATACAAAACAACAACTAGATAACCCAACCTCCTAAAGAAGTTCAGGTGCGTCAGCATAAGGCAAACATAAGGCAAACAAGAAGTTCAGTTACAGCAATGCAAAAGATTAATAATACGATTTGATGTTCAGAGAATAGTTTCTGATTCTCTCTTCTATACATGATAAAGTCTTAAATCATCTAATTTAGAGTCCAAACTAATGAGGATGGTTAAGTTTAAAGGGATCTCAAAAAGTTGGGAAATTGCAGAAAAAGAGAAAAAGTATGGGAAGGTGTCAGCATTTCAGAAGTTCAATGGGGAGGATCACTGACAGAATATCGATGAGAAGAATATCGACCTACAACAATATCGAGGTAAAAATATAGAATGCCAAAATATCGAATCCCTATCTACAAACAGGTAAGTACAAAAATATCGAATCCAAAATATAGTTGTAAAAAATATAGTTAGTCAAAATATCGAATTTTTTAAATATCTTAAAAGTAATGTAAAATTAATGAAATAATATATATAATTAACTAAAACATACTTAAAAATACTTAAATAACTTTAAAATTAATAAATAATTTATGTAAGTTAAAAAAAATAAACATGCATTTTTATTTTTTAATACATATATATATTAACGTAATATTTATAAAAAATATTCAATATTTTTAGCGTAGGATAGCGGGAGGGTAAAATTTACTATTACCACTCCAGTGAGTGCAACAGTAGGGAAAGCATTGGATAGCGGGAGGGTAAAAATTACTATTCCCACTCCAGTGAGTGCAACAGTAGGGAAAGCGTTGGATAGCGGGAGGGTAAAAATTACTATTTCCACTCCAGAGAGTGCAACAGTAGGGAAAACGTTGGATAGCGTAGGGGTAAAAATTACTATTCCCACTCCAGAGAGTGCAACAGTAGGGAAAGCGTTGGATAGCGGGAGGGTAAAAATTACTATTCCCACTCCAGAGAGTGCAACAGTAGGGAAAGCGTTGGATAGCGGGAGGGTAAAAATTACTATTCCCACTCCAGTGAGTGCAACAGTAGGGAAAGCGTTGGATAGCGGGAGGGTAAAATTACTATTCCCACTCCAGAGAGTGCAACAGTAGGGAAAGCGTTGGATAGCGTAGGGGTAAAAATTACTATTCCCACTCCAGAGAGTGCAACAGTAGGGAAAGCGTTGGATAGCATAGGGTTATAAATTACTATTCCCACTCCAGAGAGTGCAACAGTAGGGAAAGAGTTGGATAGCGTAGGGGTAAAAATTACTATTCCCACTCCAGTGAGTGCAACAGTAGGGAAAGCGTTGGATAGCGTAGGGGTAAAATTACTATTCCCACTCCAGAGAGTGCAACAGTAGGGAAAATAATGATTTAATATTTTAATAAAAATAAAATAATTATCAATACCAATAAAAAATTAATTAAAATTACTTACCAATTACAAAATATTTAATAATTAATTCTAAACACCAATAAATATTATTTCTTAAAAATTAATTACCTATTAATAAAAATTAATTACCAAATAAGAATTAATTAACAATAAATTAATAATTAATACCAATAAATAAAAATAAATAATTACTGAATTACAATTAAATTACTTCCCACCCTATTCCCCTATAAACCCACAACCCGCTCTGAATAATAAATTAATACAATTAATATAATTATCAATTAAAAAATTAATAAAAAATAATTACCAATTAATAAAAATTAATTACCAATTAATAAAAATTAATTACCACATAAGAATTAATTAATAATAAATTAATAATCAATACCAATAAATAAAAATAAATAATTACTGAATTACAATTAAATTACTTCCCACCCTATTCCCCTATAAACCCACAACCCGCTCTGAATAATAAATTAATACAATTAATATAATTATCAATTAAATAATTATTAAAAATTAATTACCAATTAATAAAAATTAATTCCCGATTAATAATTAATTAACAATGAATTATTTATCAATACCAATAAATAAAATTAAATAATTACTTAGGGGCCCATTACGATACCCGGCGTAAAAAAATCCGCCAGGCATGGAAGCGGCAAAAATCCGCCCGCACACACCGTCTGAACACCGACCACGCCATTACGATTACACAAACCGAAAACCGCCATCGGCGGAAAATCACACAAAATACCGCCCGCCATCGTCCGAGTCGGAGTCAAACCGCCCGCCACGGACGGAAACACGCACGACAACACAAAACCGCCCGCCCTCACGGCCGACACACCGCACGTGAAATTACGATCGCACCGCCATGAGCGCGGGAAAACTACAAATATACCGCCCGCCAGCGCAAACAACGCCGATGAGAATCGACACGGCAGAAGCCATGGCGCCCACGTCCCTGCACAGAAACCATCCGCTCACAAAACCAATAGCACACAACATGGCCAACAAGTCCACACAGCAAGGCACGCACAAATACACAAGCACAGTACACATCCCGAAAACACCCCCCGGACAAACAAAAACTACAAAGGCCAGAACCCCAGACACAACACACCTGAAAACAACAGACCATGAGGACACACCCACATAGGTAAGTACAAAAGCAGCACTCCCACAGACCACAACCCCTTGCAACATTGCAAACCAGAGAGGAGAGGAGAGGACACAGTGACACAGCAAGGACAGCAGCACACCACAGAAACGCACACATCACAACCACCACCACCACCACCACCACCAAACACCTGCACCACAAACCCCCTGCACATTACACAACACACACCGCACCAGCACCACAAACACCATGGCACCACAAAGAATGCCCAAGTTCACGTCCATTGAGCTGACGGTCATGGTCGACGAGATCATCAAGGTGCACCCACAAATCTATGGGAACATGGTCCAGCACACACCACTAGCCACCAGAAACAGAATGTGGAACCGGATCGTAGACCAGGTCAATGCAGTCGGGACCCTGCCCAGGAACAGAGGAGAAATAAACAAACGTTGGAATGACGTCAAGAGCCTGGTCAAGAAGAAGGAGGCAAAAACAGAGAGCTGGCTGCCGTCACTGGCGGAGGGAATCCCGCGCTCTTCAAGACCTTCAAAGCGTGGGAGGAGAAGGTGCGAGTCATAATACATCCGGAGATCCTCGCCGGATTAGCAGGGGGAGTGGAGGCTGGTAAGTACAAACTAATGTATACCAGCACACCGCTATGTACTCACATGCACTACCACCATGCCACAGCTCCCAGGGACAAACACCCCCATGTCCAGCACACAATACACAACACATCACACACACATGCAACAGACACCACCACACACAGCCCAAACCGAACAACTGTAAGATACGTGGGGACATGTGTACACTCAGCCAGCCACGTAACCACCAACAGGTCCCCAAATATGCCAGAAGCGCCACAACGAGCACCCACCACACCCATGTGTCCGCCACAGCTGCACTAACCGACAAGTAACAGGTAAGTGGCAGGAACACAAAGTGCAGTGGGTGGGACGGTGGACAGCCCAAGTACAACACACACCAGGCCCCTAGTCCCACAGCACAGCAAGGAGGAGCATCCCCCACACCCCACAGCCACGTGTCAGCCACCGCAGTGCACAACGACAGCCGAAAGGCAGACATCACGGTCCACAGCAATCGGTGTCAGTGGGTGTCCAGCCACCCCCACGACCCACAACACCCCCCACCCCCACAGACCTGCAACATGGAGCACCCCCCGCTTAGAGCCATGTGGCATCCAGTACAGTGCACGCACGAACAACTTGCAGGTGGGAAACTGGACAGGGCTGGATTACTGGAGGCATGAGGACCGGAACACGACCAACACATGGGACATGTCACATAGCAGACTAACACGCAGCACCGCCCACCGGCACGAACAAGTGAACAATGTGCACACGGACATAAACAACAGACTCACACCCCACATGACCCATCACAGACATAGCAACACCCAAGGAGCCACGTCTGCATGCACAAGCCACACTGAATATAGTACCACACGGCAGCCACTGTGCAACTCATCACACACAACCGAAACACCATTGAAGTCCTGTCCATGTAGCCCCTACTGCCTGTCAACCACACACCCCACAACTACGCCTATGTAAGACAAACAACACTAGACGCAACAGAGCGGAACAACATAAATGCACACGAACACCACTGAACCCATCAAACACACAGACACACCATGCACATACAACATACCATCCATCCCATCCGTCAGCCCCAGTCTCATGAAAGGCATGTCATCCGCACAGCTGCCACACATACAGCAGTCACGCTAAGATACATGCCCATGACCAACCATGTGCCAGAAGTCAATGAAGCGCACGCCACACTGTGAGCAACAACACACAACATGGGCCACACCCCCCCGAGCACTGCAGTGATGCACATGGCACAGGGCAGCACGCACACCAAGGAGATGGGACAACTGCAATACGTTGGCTGGCACACAACCATCACTCACTCATAACGATGCGTCCAATGCCATGTCCAGTAATCACAACAGACAGCAAATATGCAGGCCATGTCAAGCATGCACACACCTCAAACCATGCACTGTCATGCTGCCACAACACATGTCACGTTCGGCACCCATGGCTCACAGCATGTACCCCAAAAGCATATCCCCTCCCAAATGCGAATCTGGGGCATGGCCCCCATGTTGCCATATGCGTTCCTAAGCGTTCCATTTGAACCCCAAAAGCATATCCCCTCCCAAATGCGAATCTGGGGCATGGCCCCCATGTTGCCATATGCGTTCCTAAGCGTTCCATTTGAACCCCAAAAGCATATCCCCTCCCAAATGCGAATCTGGGGCATGGCCCCCATGTTGCCATATGCGTTCCTAAGCGTTCCATTTGAACCCCAAAAGCATATTCCCTCCCAAATGCGAATCTGGGGCATGGCCCCCATGTTGCCATATGCGTTCCTAAGCGTTCCATTTGAACCCCAAAAGCATATCCCCTCCCAAATGCGAATCTGGGGCATGGCCCCCATGTTGCCATATGCGTTCCTAAGCGTCCCATCTGAACACCAAAAGCAAAGTACAAACCAGACCCAGGATGGGCCAGGAGCCCGCATACACCAGAGTCACAATAAGTAGGGGCACAGCAACACACCCATCGGCATGGCCAATCCGTCCCATGCCACATGTGCACAGCACACAGTCCCATTGCCAAGCACACACAACTACAAATGCTACAGCCACACACACGCCTCCGGGAAACCCATGTACGAGATTGCACGAACTGTTAATGTCAGACGACAAATACATACTTCGCCAGGTGCAACACAATAACAAATCTCATTCTCTCCACAGGTGACGAACTGCTGGATGCTGGGGATGGAGCCAGCAGCCAGCACAGCCAGCCTACAAGCCCCCAACGAGGACACACGGATGTGGAGGATCTGTCCTCCTCTTCGGACACGGACCACCAAGCAGGCCCATCTGGTGTGGCAGGGCCCAGCCGCTCCCCAGGACCCCTCCTACCCACCAACCCATCATCCAGGGCTGCTGAACATTCCCAGCCCCCTGCTGCCACTGTCGTTGCGGCCACACCCACGGTCATTGCGGCCACTACCACTGCCGCAACCGCCACCATCGCCGCACCGACCACCACCGCCGCCACCACCACCACGTCTTCGCTGGCACCAGCCCCAGCGCAGGTGGTGGCCCGGCCGACTGGATCCACCCTGGGAGCCACAGCGCGGACCGTGGTGAGCAATGTGGCTAGTGGGCAGGCCGGTGGCAGCAGGACTGGTAGGAGGAGCAGGGTCAGGGAAACGCCAGCCTCCCCTGGGAGCCATGCCCTGCCTCAAATGGCCAGAGTCCTTGGGGCCTATGAAGAGGCCCAAGGACAATGGGCCAGGTCAGCTACAGACACGCGTGAGGTGCTGGGGGTGCTGAGGTCCATGGACGCCCGTATGGGCCAAATCGTGGCCCTCATGGGCCAGCTGGTGGTGGCGGTGAGGTCACAGCCAGGTACAGCAGCTCCCCCTCCGCCACCACCTGCCGGGGCGCAGGGTCGAGCAGCAGTGTCCAGTTCCCCTGCGTCCACAGCCAGTGAGCACACCTCAACCACCAGCATGTCGCAAGCAGGCACCCCCCTCGCAAACGTGGAAGGGGCCGTCCGAAGTGGAAACAGATCTCCCGGGAGGACTTCGCACGCTCCAAACGCAAGTGAGGCAGCCAGCCAGCCTTCCTTGACCACCCACTGCATTGACTTGGACTACGATCCCACTCCACACAGCCATCTGGATGGCATGTGTGTGTTGGACTATGGACATAGAACCAGTGGGTACACCCTGAGCATCACGCAGCCATGACCGACAGCTCATTGTCACTGCACGCACCACTTTTGTCATCACCTTACACACAATCACATGTCACAGTTTGAAATAAATGCACCTCTTACACTAACTGCTGTTTGTGCCCTGTGTTTTATTTGTACGGAATACAACGGCCACCTTGGGCGGAAAGGCACCTGATGCGTGGCATGGCAATGGAATCCGGAGGGCCTGTAGGGACCTAGGGGTGGGAGACAGAACAGGAGCACATTCAATGAGTGTGTCACACACCCATCACACAGTACATGTCAACAACTACAAGCAATGTACACACATCGCACAGAGCAATAGGGCACAATGCCACAGCCACCAACAGTGGCATACTACCCTGGCCATGGAGCGTTGACACACAGCACGCAGTGAACAAACGGCCACCCTGACACAGCACACACACACCTGCACAGATACAGCCACATCAGCCGTCGTACATGGACACTCACCGTCAAGTGAAGTAGCGGGCGATGAGCTGCTGTCGCACATTACCAGCTTCCTCCTCTCCGCTGTCCTCCTCACTCGAGCTGTCCTGGTCTGCGGGCTGGGGCCCTGGTTGATCTCCGTCATCCACGATGAGGGGATCTGCTTCCGAATGGCCAGACTGTGCAGCATGCAGCACGCCACCACTATCCGGCACACCTTCTGTGGGGAGTACGCCAGCGCACCCCCGGTGCGGTCCAGGCACCTGAACCTGGACTTGAGGAGGCCAAAGGTACGCTCGACCACACGTCTGGCCCTCCCATGTGCCTCATTGTAGCGATCGTCTGCTGGGGTGCGAGGATTCCTCAATGGACTGAGCAGCCATGCCCCATTCGGGTACGCAGAGTCACCTGGGTGTGACGGACACAGAGAACCGTTGCTATTCCAACTGGACAGGGGACAGCATCGCACAACCAGCACGCTACACCACTCCACATACTCACCGACAATACAGCCACGATCCTGTTGCATATTGGACATCAGTCGTGGCAAGATGCTGTTGCGCATTATGTGTGCGTCATGGGCCGAGCCTGGGAACTTTGCACACACGTGGGTGATCACCATGTCCGCAAGGCACACCACTTGCACATTCAGGGAGTGCGTGTGCTTCCTGTTGCGGCACAGGTGCTCAGTGGCCTGTGGTGGAACAAGGCCGACATGTGTGCAGTCAATGGCTCCAACGACGTGTGGGATTCTGCCAAGGGCATAGAATGCACCCTTCACTGCCGCCAATTCACGAGCCCTGGGGAAGCGGATGTACCTGTTTCGGTACAGCATCATGGCTGCCAGTACATCCCTCAGCACCTTGCTGAACATGGGCTGGGACATCCCTCCTCCAATGCCCACTGTGTGCTGGAATGACCCAGTGGCGAAGAAATGCATGGCGGCCATCACCTTAGCCGTGGGGGTGACAGCAGTCGGATACACCCTGCGGGGACGGAGATGGGGTTCTAACATGGCACACAGTCGATGCAGGGTTGGCCTGTCCAGCCGAAACTTCCTAATAACCTCTGTATCGTCCATGTCCGCCAGCAATTGGTATGGGCGGTCAATGTTCGGTCTCCGCCTAGGGACAATGGCAGAGGACACATGTCAAAGCAACACAACACATAGCAATTTCGCATACACATCACTGACATGACTGAGCAAGCACATGAGCCACAGCCCAGCTGTCAAGCTGGGACGGCACGGCCACAATACACTTACACAGGTCTCCCAACAATGGCAATGGCTAGTGATACAAACCACTGCCATGTGCATGCACATGGGGATCTAGGCCCCAATGACTTGCGGGGCGTGCTGATGGGGACTGACTGCATATCCGTCAAGCGGCAACGCCACGGCAACATGAATGTCTGCTGAGCATGGAACTGCTTCCGCGGCTGGATGAGTATGGCACACGACGACGACGATGTGGGCACAGGCTGAGCGGCCAAAACAAGTGGGACCTGTGGCACGAGGGGATATGAGACCGTAGTAGGTGTCAGCACTGCACCCTATGTACAGCACTGTACGGATCACACCTCCCGAAACATTGACAGGTGTCCACATTGACAGCCCCATGCCAAGACGGCTGTGTGCTTGCAGTCACACGTCACAGGTGAGAGGTTACATTGCACGTGCCAGGTGGCAGACGTACATAGTGGGAGCTGGCATGTGTGTGCATGTGTCTCCTGTTCAGGATCCACCAGATGGGCGCTGACTCTGTACTGACCATTGGACACAGCATGTTCCGTGGAAGGCTTGTGTGTGTGGGATGGTGGCACTGGATGTGCCTCCGTTGGGTGGGGGGCCATGCACAGGGCGGGTACGTCGATGATTGCGCATTGTTGGTCACGGTGGGTGCACCAACTAAGATGTGTTGCCCTGTGTTAAATTCCTATGTCCGCATGATGATGGACTGTAGATGTGGGCAGACTACACATTGGTCGATGTGCTGTCTATATGCATGTGCCTTCACACCAGGCACAGCTGCCCCTGCACATGTGACCCCTGCTGGACTCGCTGCTGGGTCTGTGGAGCTGATGCACCTTCTGCGCGTGGGGCGGACAGCTCTCCTCACTTCCCTCATTGCGCATGTCATGACTTTGCCGCAGGTGACATGGATCATGGAGGGCCCACATGTACGCGTGGGTAGGCTACACATGATTGTTCACTGGTCGCCACCCCCAGTCAGTGTTTCGAATGGGAAGGTTGTCGTGCTGGTGGTATGTTCAATGTGGCGGATGGGCGGGCCTAGGTGCGGGCTTACATTCCGGACATGGGGGGGTAGTTGGATTGGCGACTAGTTGCAGTACACACGGGACACGTCTCTTCCTTTCCACATCTGGGTCATCCCTTGTACTAACTGACAGTGATACAGTCATCTTCGCCCCAGCCCTCATGTCCTCCCCTCGCTCCCCCAATATGCATGCTCACCTGCGAGGCTAGCGCTTGCACAGGCAGCCCCAAGCTCGCACCAGAGAGGGCAAGGAGTGTATGTGTGGGTCCAGTTGCACGAGTGGGCTGTCTCAGGGTATGATGTTTGGCGGGACGCCGTCCACCTGCGTGGTGCCCCAAATGGAGACCCTGCCTGCATGGACTATGCATCACAGTCTTCGCCTTCCGGATCCGCCACCTGCGACACCCAGTGGCTGTGGCTGCCCTTGCGGCCAGGCCGCGTCCGTCTGTGGCTGATGGCCCACACATTCACTCTTTGGCCTCTCTGGGGAGGGCTCGGGGGTGGTGGCGCATGCGCTTGCACTTAGTCGCAATGGCATGTGGCGTGGTTGGTATGATGGGCAATGGATGGGATGGTGCGAGCCACCTCCCGTGACGTCAGTGCTGCTCGTGCTGTGGTGCGTCCCCCTACACTTCCATTTGACTTGTGCCATGCTAGACGTTGAGGTTCTATTGCCTGCGTGATATGACCAGGAGGAGCGCGAGGAGACCTCTCACACACCATGCTCCACTGCCATCCCGTGCCCTGTATCGCCTGTGCGGATTGACTATGTTGGGGTTACACCTGGTCGACTGGGGCTGTGTGTGCCTTGTCAAGGGGCATGGCGGGCGCACAACAGGATCCAGCTTGTCCACAGAGGGTGGGCTGAGGTGCGCCTGGTACCGCTTTGTACGTGTGCCCGGCTGCTGTGCACACACGTGTTCACTCCCCCCGACAGGTGTCCTCTCACAATGCCCAGGGAAGCGGTGGTGTACTGTTCATGACCCCTCCCAACACGGCGTGCTCCAACTTGGCATGTGCGCATCTACCCGTCACACCCACCCACCTGAGCACTGCGTCCATACGACTTCACACGACACATGTGTGTCTTCCACAGTTGTGCTACTCATTTGCGTTGACATCCAATACCAGTGGACTACATGGTCATGTCACGACTGCCGTGTACTTCACATACTCTCATCCTCTCTCATTCGTACTTGTGAAATGAGTCAGCGGAGACAGTTTTGGTTTCAAACATTATATTGAGTCTTCTGTCCTCTGTGATGCAGTATAGTGGACACTACTGGCAGCGGAATACATGTTGAGGATATACTGAGCATGATTGCAAATGGGATAGGGTGTGGGGTTACATGTGATTGGCTGTTGCATGTGGGATGTGGGCTTCAGAGTGACATCTGCTTGGCCAAGGCTGTGCTAATGTACATTTACGTATAGCTGCGGAGCTGCGGACTTTGACACAGACGGTATACATGTAGCCTACCAGACCGCTTGGCATCATGGGCACAGTCCATCTCAGTTCCATGTGACAGGTTTGCTGCGGTTGTTCCTCATGCACGCGTGCATGTGAGATGACATCAGGGCATGTGCTTGCGTGCATGCAGCGGCGTGCCACTTGTTGTTGCACTGTGGTGGTTACTGGACATGTCACAGTCACTGGGGTCGTGTTGTTGTTGTATGCACTTGTCGTCCATGCAAAGGTCCTGGTATGGGATTCCCGGGGCGGGGGTGGGAGGGGTGCAGCACCCACAGACTCCAGGCGACCTATTCATGTCCACTGAGCGGTGTGTGTGTCCATGTGCGCTGGATCCATGTCGTGTCCTGGTTGTTCGTGCAGTTCCGTCCATGTGGGTGCGATACACAGAGCCCATGCCACTGCCTCCCACGATGCATGCGGTGTTCCTGGATGTGATGGGGAACAGTGTGCATGTCCCGGTCATATCCGATGTCATGGCGATGTCGTTGATGGTGTGGTTACAGTTGCCGGTCGTTTGGTATGGCTGTTGTGGTGGTGACTGGCCAGTCCGTGCGGAAGCTAAGCATGGGTGCGGGGTTGGACATCATAGGTCAATCGGGGAACCTGCGTTGTGGTCCGACGAATTTACAGGTTGTCAGGTATGCGATGCCGTCCAGCAGGGCTTCCATGTCATTGGTGGTGTACATGTTTGCCAGCCAATGTAGCGGATGGTGGCTGTCAAGGTGTTGTTCGTAAGTTGTCCCTTGGAGGACCATGATGGGGCATGCTGGGTGACATTCGATGTAGCTGTTCTCGATGATCCGTCGTGTGGAGGCACAGTGGTCCCATTTCAGTGCGGGTGCGATGTTGGCCACATACGCCATGCCCCCATAGGCAGAGCAGGCCCTGTCGTGTGCGTCCAGAGGGAGGAGTAGTGGTAGCAGGTCCGCCTTCAGACATGCCGGGTTGGAGAGGCATATCTCCACGGGATGCTGGTAGGGACACCTCCGACAGTAGAAGACGGGCATGACGCAGCTGAACAATGTGATGCGGTAAGTCAGTCGGTAACTTACGTTCAGAAGGGACAGGAGATCGCATCCCAATATATGAAACAGGTTGGTTTTGTACAGCTTGAGCTGTTCGGCGTAGTTGGGTAGGTGTGTTGCGGTTGCCATTTCGCAGCGGTGCGTTGTGGTGGCGTGCTCCGGCTGTGTGTGCAGTCTGCAATGTGCACGCTCCGAGGTTGCTGTGAGCTCTGTGTAGTCGTAGGGAGACAGGACTTGTGTTCTGTTGGCTTGTTTGGAGGACACGGGCCCTCATCCCACATGCTTCTCAGACAGTTCAAGGTCAGTGATGTGTGACTCCTTCCAATTAACTTGCATGTGGCCGACATGGGGGAGTGTTTTCTTCTTTCTTCCCCGTCCGTTGTGTGCTTCTGTGATATGCGCTATCTGCCCTGTGGTCGGTCTCCTCGGCATGCCTGTGTTGGTCTATTCTTGGACAATGGCTGTATTCACCGGCTTCTGTCGTAGGGCTGTGGTTTCGGAGTTGGAATGGAAGGTCATTCAGTGCTGTCTGCTCTCCCTTCTGTGGGCGGCAGGCTGCCTTTCCGCTCTGCGTTGGGCCTTGTGTGTGAATGTTATTCTTGGGCCACCTGTTGTCGGTCCCCGGGCTCTTTGGTGTTCCGTTTTATATGTCTTGTTCATATGTGCAGGGTGGTATGGGTGTTTCAGTGTGGTACTGGCATTCCTCTTCCCGAAGGGGCCCTGCTTCTCCTAGTTGGTGTTGCCGCCGCTGTGTGCTACGCCATGTTTGTTACACTGGGGTGTGTCCTGCTGTTGCGTGACTTCACTGACATGTGTGCGTCGGTTGTGTGGCGTTGGGTGTTGTCCGTGAATTGGGCGTTGGGGACATGTCTGTGGCAGGCCTGTCACGTGTCATGTGCGTTCGGGGTGGGGCTGATGTGTGTGCTGCTTGGTTGTGTCCCTGTGTCTGTGTGCGACGCATGCATGGCGCTGCGGTTGGCCTCTGCGTTGTGCGCATGTGTGGCGGCGTCATCGCCGCTTTGGGGCCGTGACGGGGTGGTTGGTTCCTAGTCCCAGGTGGTGTGTACACATGTGTTACGCGATGTTACGATTTGGCCTGTGTGTCATATGTGGATGCAATGGTGGATGTGTAGTGTACACGCGCTGGTGGGGGTTGTCCGCTTTTTCCGCCCTTGCACTGTGTGCGCTGTTTGCGTGCACTTGTTGTGTGTGTGCCTACCTGCGTCTCCGCGGTACGTTGCGTCCTTGGTGGTGCATCAGCAGGAGCATGGGGAGGGCCTGCAGTGCTGGATTCATGCTCGGGGAGCCGCTTCTTCGTTGTCCGTGCTCGGCGTCCGTGTTACCGCTTCGGTTTGTCGTACGGTATCTCTTGGCCGTGGGAGCCGTTTGTTTGCGGCATCGTAATTTATACGCCGGGCGGGACGTGTTTCGTCGGACGGTGTGTGTCAGTTGGGCTGCGCCGCTACGTGTACGGGCGCACTTTGATGGCGGTCGGTGTTGCTGGCTTGCCGGCGGTGTTTGGCCTACTTTTCGCATCGTAATTGGGCGGGCGTGTGGACTGCTGCGTGCCGGCGGTAACTGGTGGTTTTTGCATCCGCCAGCACGGCGGTTGTGCTTCCGCCCGCCATCGTAATGAGCCCCTTAATTACATTTAAATTACTTCCCACCCTATTCCCCTATAAACCCACAACCCGCAACAGAATTAAATTACGCAAAAATTAAATAACATAAAATTCATTACTTTAAAAAAATTAAAACATACATTACAAAAATAATACATACTTTTAACACATATACTAACACTTAAAACACTATAAAAAAATTCGATATTTTTAACAACTATATTATGACTGTCGATATTTTGACAATCGATATTTCTTACCTGAATTTCGATATTCTTAACCACTATATTTTGGCAATTCGATATTCTGTCCATTCTATATTTAAAACTCGATATTTTGGCAATTCGATATTAAAAATTCGATATTATGTCTGTTTACCCAATGGGGACAGGTAATAAGTGTTAGCCTAAGCCACACTCAGCAAAGAATCAAAGGGAAAAGCATGAAGATCTGTACCTCTCAAAGTCCAAAGGAATAGTGGCTAGCATCGATCTGTGAGAACATCAGTTATTACCACACAACTCCTCTTGGGAAACACCCCTTGCTCACACTATCAGGGTCTCTAATGTCCTTTTCCATTCTCACGTTGCGAGCTGCAACATTCATGGATTCTCCTAGACCAGACCTGGGAACAATATCGACCTTGGTCACCTGCAACTCCTTGCAACATTACTGAATAGAGACTATCAGTTAACACTCTGGCTCTTCATTTTCTTCACCAAGGTATTCTACTCAGGCTCTCTATGTCGCTAATACAGTGTAACATCTATTCTCAAACTAACCATGTGAATGCACCTGCAGGAAAAAGACACGCAAGTAGAAATGGAAAATCTGTATTTTATGCAGAAAGAAATATAGGCCTACTCATGTTAACTTAAAGTAAGAGTCAATGGAGCACATTTAGGGGCCGATTACGATGCGGCCCGAAAAGGCACTGACTGTAGGTCGGAGCCTTCAGGGACGCATCGTAATGGGCCACATGGTTTACTTTCCGACCACCTCATTATGATGGAAGCAGTCGGAATGTAAACGGCCGGTCATTCCGGCTGGCTGCTGACAGGCTCAGAGAGCCCGTCGGCCAGTAATCTCAAGGTCGGGCCTTTCCGCCCTTGAGATTACGATGCATGGTTTCCGACATGGTTTCCATGCCGGCCTGTCCGACATGGAAACCATGTCAGAAAGTGTGTTTGGGGGCCCCCAGCAGTGCCCCCTTTGGTGCACGGCCTCCGGTTGGAGGCCGAAGGGGCACCTAAGGTGCCCACCTGTTGATCTCTGCACCTTGTGGCAGGCACCTTAAGGTGCCTGCCATAGGGTGCAGGGATGAACTGCACCTCTTTTTTCTCAATGGGAGCTTGTGTTACGGCCGATTTACGGCCGTAACATGAGCTCCCATTGAGAAAAGGGAGCATGCAACCAAACAGTGCTCGGTCGCATTGTAATGGCCCGGTCGGGACCACCGACAGGGTGACGGTCAGTCCCAGGACTGAGTCGGTGTCGGGCGAAAGCAATTCCGCCCGACATCGAAATAAGCCCCTTAATATGTGCATGCACATACAACTACAAACAAATGGAAATTTCAGTACATTAGAATCAGAGCTAGATTCATGTTACAGTCCAAGAAGTTGTAATGTAACCTTAAAATACATGAATGTAAATGCAAACTACATGCTAGATTGAGATGTGAAAACATTGGTGCACACGTCTACATAAATCATTACCATTTCTGAAGTAAATTCATTTTAATAAGGTGAGGCTGGTTTTATTCTCTCTCGAGACTACATTTCAATTTTAATAAGATTAAGGCACACAGTAGATATGATTTCCTAATTTTAAAGTAAATGCACTTGATTACTGAGTTCAAGTGCAACACTTTACATTAATAATGTTAGGCCACACTGAATATGTAGTGCTAAGTACATATGTATATTGCGTATTTGTGGCGTGTAAGAGTGGAGTCAAAATTACGCTGATGCACCCCCTTACCATAAGCAAAAACTGTCTTTACCTCGCTGAGGCAGCGCTACATGGTCGTGTGCTCACTATGTGAACTAGAGCCACACTTGGGTGCCGCGGAGGAAGACCGCCTGCAAATCGCAAGACCGCAACTGCAGGCTACGGACGGAGGGCTCGTTGCCTGTATCCGTTCCCTTTTGCAGTGCGAAGAAAATTGCTTTCCCCACACTCCAATGCAGTGGTGTCTGCAGTGGTCATTCGGCCGCCAGGTCCCTCCTCGACTCCTCCTACTTCTTCGCAAACTCTTCGGTCATGGAGCGAATTCAAGCTCCCCCGCCCCATGGTTCAGAGTGGAGGCAGAGTAAGAGTATGCAAATCAAATATGTTTTAATGCATGTCAGTAGAGTTGATTTTAGGAAGTAATCTCAATTTTGTGCACCAGGAGGATAAAAATGTGTTCTCACAAACTAATTGTAGGGCCAGGTGAAATTTATTTTACATGGGCAAAATCTCAGGAAATATGCATAATTTCTTTCCATTTTACAGCTGCGCTATTTTACAAAAATTTTACCAGCGGGAGGCTGGTTTGAGCAGAAAAGGTCTCCAGGAAGTGGAACCCTCAGGACATTTTCGGTTCAGGCTGCCTCTTTCCAAGACTGCCTCTTTCCACCATGTCGCAAGACTTTAATAGCGAGGTATGCCTTTGACTTTTGTGAGACACACTGATCCAGCGCGATATTAGCAAACAGCATTCATACACCATATACTCACTTGGGCCCATACATTCATACTACACTAATACTTACGCTGGGTGTCAGATGTACTCTTTTATCAAAATCCCTGCTACCAATTACCTTCTGATTGAAGAGTAATAACTTACCAATGAATCCTTTGCTAATTGGGAAATTTAAAATGAGTGACATTCATTATAGTACATAATCCTGAAATAACCACTGAGTCAGGAAGTTTTTAAAATGTTTATCTAAAGTTTTAGCAGAGTAAATACAGAAAACACGGTACTTGATTGTAATACCCAAGAAAAAGCATAGAAATGATTTTTGCTAATCAATGACGGTGTTTAAAGAAAGGGAGAGGATAGAGACAGCAGCGCAACTAAAGGTTGCAGTATAGTTACCTAAATGCGAGAACCAAGCCCCTTAGCTAAGGAGTTGGAAAGGATAGGACCCAGGAAGGATGAAGAGCAAAGACCTCTTCCAGGATCAGGACAGGACCAGTGACCTCGCTATAACGACGTCTGCGCCGTTCCCCTCTCTGGTACTCGACTTCTCCTCGATTCTCCCGTTCTAATGGACTCCGCCGCCCCCTCCTCAGGACCTCTTCCTGACAGGAATTCAGTCAGCAACCGATCAGCATGGCAGCCTGGAGCTCTTCTGTATGTTCTGAGAGTCTGTGCTCTGTTGCTCTGTAGCTCTGACTAATTAACTAATGCTATATTCTATTATACCCTTCTACGCCCATGTAACTCCCCTTAATGTTGCTAACATTATGGGACCACTACTTCTGATTGGACAGGGACAGGGGGTGGATTCTCGCACCATGTCAAATTTGGCCTAAATTGTGAAGCCTATTGTTTTTAGCTTCCCGCCCCTTCAAATTAATACATTCACTTTATTTCCCACCCGTCTCACGACAAATGTTATACATTTTACAGGGGAAAAGTATCATTTTGTCCACAGGAAACATAAAGTACAGCATCTTCGGCCAATGGGTCATGGCCTTGGGAGACGTCCAAGCTGACTTCACTTGGCAGGCACACAGGACACATGCGCAGAACCATCGTCTCTCGAGTTACAAGTCACCAACCCAGGCCCAAGTTTACGAATTACTAAAAGTGCAAGAAGAAAATATTAAAATCACAAATAAAAAGTTTCACTGTATACCCACTTTTCCTACTCTATTCCCAATTAATTATAATACTATCCTGCATTTGTAGCATTAAGAAAATGACAATTTAATAATGACATGAGAGCAAGCTTAAGCATGTGAAAACATTTAGCGGCCATTTTAGTGCACACTGCGCAGAAGCAGAAGTTTCCCACCAAGTAAAGAAAGACGTCACACCATGTGATCAGGTTGCGACATGCGCAATGAGGTTCCCGCGCTTTAGCGGCCATTTTGGATTACAGACAAGCGTTATTCATTAGTAAAACACATAGGCAAGCTTCTGTCCCTCTTGTGTTTGTGAATGCAAAGGTTAGTTTTGACAATACAAGTTTAATAAATTAATACTATGAGGAGGATTGCGTACAAGCAAGTTTAATTTTTGAAATCCATCCATCAATTAAGTATATATATTTCGGGTAATACATGTCATTTTGTACAATTTTCATGAAAATGTATTTTGTGGAAAAATATCATTTGCAATTTGTCTGACTCCTGACTAATATTAGCAACTGAAATTGAACTGTAATGATCACATGCTTTTACTAACTCAGAGAAAGAGAAATAGTGGAAATTATCTAAAGAGCTGGTAAGTAGTAATTTCTTATGGCACAGAACCAGAATCAACACATCCACGGTGAAAAATCAATTCAAACTAGAAGTATGCAGAAGTATACAGAAATGAAAGCCTGTCAGCAAAGTTTTGGGAGCGTTACAAGTTTAGCATTTGATGAAGCTGCAGAGTTTGGCACTCAACAAAATTTAAATGTGGTCAAAGTGTCCCCCGAAAACGTTTTATAGCAAAACTTCTTTTTTTACATGGACATTGATTTAACATTGCTTATTAAATGGGTTGGCAAACATCCATAATAACCTCATTCGATCGGAAGCTCGAAAATTGCTGGTTGTTTTTTAGGTTTATTTTTAACAGCAAGACACTTCTTTTCACCGCCCACTATAGTTGTCCTGGAATAAATCTTTCCCACCGTGCTTAGATCTGGCATGTAAAAGAAGGCAGAAAATCGTTGATGGGAGCTGGTGGTGTTGATTGATTCTGTTAAGTATCAATGAGCCACGGTGAAATCAAAGTTCTCTGATTAGCCCAAGGTAGTGCACAAAATATAATGAGAACATCTATCAGAACAGGAAGGGTGGCTCAAGTTCCACAAGATATCCAGAAAATACATGATATTATAAAATTAATTATATTTCACAAAAAGCAGAAGGAAGTTCATGTAGCTGTTTCCATGACTTTAAGTCACAGTGAACAGCGGGTTCTCTGAAAAGGACGCGAGGATGGTGGGGAGATGGGCAGGCAGAATACGACAGGCGTGAAGCAGGGCCGATTTTTAAAGGGCAAACATCAAGCGATGTGATGTCACAATAATCTCTCCATACTATGCAATCCAAAATTTGAAACAAATGCATAAATCGCAAGCTGAGTTGAAAAAGTTTTTAAAACGAAATATACGCGTATTAGTTCTTGTCGCTATCTTGCTAATTCACTAATAAAACTGCAAAACAGGCGCGTGGCCTGGCCGAGCATGGAATAGTTGCAGGTTTGCTGAGCGCCGCTCCGCGGCGGCCTCACAGCTTCTAATAGCACCCCAAAGTGGATCCTAGGAGCGTTCCCCACAGTTCCAATTACCGCAGGAACACCCCACTAGTGACAAATACCCTAGTGGGCAGCATTGCCTCCCTCCTGTTGCGGTACCAAAGCTCACTAGGGGGACACGAGAGGAGTCCGGCCACCATCAGGGCCATCACTTGCCGGGCATGCAGCTGTCTAGTGGAGCATGCCCTTGGTGCGTGCTCCCTTTCCGGGGTAGTACCTGATCCTGCTGAGCAGATGCAGGAGGCATACGGCTGCCGTGTGGAGGCTCCGGCACCTGAGCGGACTGTCACTGACTGGGCCGGTGGCAGTCCGGCAGAGCTCTAGCATCACAGGCGAGGACCCTTGGCCTGGGGTGCTCAGACGGGCGAGCTTGCACCACACGCCGCGGGCCCCACCCCAGAGCAGCCTTCCACTACTGCGGATCCCCAAGTTCACTTTGGCCCTGTGTCGTCCTCCCATGCAGCCTGACTGAGGACCACCTGGAATGCCACCCGCAACTGGCGGCCCCCAACTTCGCCTCTAGGGTGGTGTGGCCCTACTACAGCCCTGCTCTGGGACTGGCTGGGTGGGTTGCCTCATTGAGCGCATGGGGGGGTGGAAAGTGCAGATCTGCTTCTGTTATGCTGTCTCCTCCCTCACTCTGCAATGGGGGTCATACCCATGCTTCACAGCAACCAAGGAGCCGTGAGCAGGAGAATCTCCCCCTGCTCTTCCCCCAAGGACTTCAAGATGACATGTGTAGAGACTCGGGCTGTCCAGGGTCTGGAGGACCACCACACAGCACCAACGTGCACCCACTGGCAGGGAGCAGAAAGCGCCTCAACCATCTACTCCCCCTGCCAGCAATGCCGCTAGCAATTATGTTACCTGCATCCAACTCCATTGTTGACCAAGGAGGTCTCCTCCATGCAGCTGCTCAAACAGCAAACTCCTGTGGCTCCTTGCCTGCTACCCTGTCATAGCTCCCAAGAATTGTGGTCTTGCTCCCCGCTCGCAACCTGCACCTGCACACCTGTCCTATGTTCCCCTACGTTAACAGAGCACGCTGAGTGACCATGATGAAGGGCAAACCCCCCAAAGAAGACACAGTCACCAAAATGTGGGCTCGCCACGAAGCAGGCGAGGGAGCGTGCAAACAACTGGACCCACAGGTGGGGGGAAAAGGGACACTCGTGAGACCCCTCTCCCAGGAGTACATGTACGGCTTTATGACTGAAACCCACTTTGAGATATGTTCTCTCAAGGCAGAATTAAAATCCTGTATCCGCAAGATCCATAAAAAGGTCAGTGAGCTGGGGGGACCAGATGGACCACCTAGAGCATGCAACGGATGCTCTCTCCGAGGACAAAGACATGCTATGGCAGAGACTAAATGATCTCAAAGGACAAAAATCAAACTTCAGCTGAAACAGGAGTGCCTTGAAAACTGGAGTCACCAGAATAACATACGCATTAGAGGCAAACTTCAGGGAGCTGAGGGTGACAACATCATAAACTTTTTTGCCGACCTCCTACAGTTTGTCAGAAGCGATCCATCAATTCCACCCCCAAGGCTTGACCGGGCCGACAGGGCCTCTGTGGGCGCTACCCTTGCAAGGCTCCCCTTTGTACATCCTTGCATGGGTCTATTTTTTTGAGAAGAAAGAGGCAATCATGGTGGTGGTATGGGGCAAATCTGACCTCTACGTTATTGGGACTACCCTTAGACCAAGTGGCTGAGTCCCAGAAACAAAGCCAAAAGCCTATGGGGCCAAAAAGGCACACCTCTGCATCAATCTCATCGTTAAACACACAAAACCTCTGACGAAGGCTTATGCCATCTCGCATTTGCTCAGGATGAAACAGGAATCATCCTCCTGAGGGGCATCTACCTAAATAACCCTATCCCTGAGAGACACCTAACACTCACGTCACTCTGGAACCTCCACTTTGGGTGCCTAAAGGAGCCGTGGGAAAACCTTGGGAGCGTGAACTCTGAGATCCCTTTCTCCTCACTCTGTTACCAAAGCGAGTGTGCACCTTTCTCTATTGGTGCCCCCTGTCACACCAACCTTTCTTTCAAGAGGGTCCCACCCCTGGTGGGTCTGACACGTCTGCCCACACCCAGGACAATAACGGTATTTAGTTGGACACTGTTGGCTACCCAGTTCTTGAAGTGCTTCATATCTTTCTCTCTCCCTTTTTTCTTATTTCTCTATGGGGGTGGAGTGCACCGGGAGGGTAGGAATCCTTTGTGCTCTGGCCCTGGGCCCACTTTCACATGCAGGTCTCCATACACACATGTCTAGCTTCCCTCAAGCCAGGATAGCCATGGAGAACACAACTACCTTCAAGCTATTGTCACTGAATGAGAGAGTTCTTAATTCTCCTGATAAACTCCAGCAAATTATGGGGATACCTGGACCAACAAGACCCACACGTCATCTTCCTCCAGGAGACACACTCATTGTGAGCAGATCAGTGTTGAATGAAACACAGACTCCACCCCCTCCAATACTGAGCATCATGCACGACCAAAATGGTGGGGGTGGCCCTAATGTGCAAACCCCACTTTGGGGGCACTGATTTCGCTGTAGCGCGGGACCCTGAAGGCAGGTTCGTTTAAATGATCACAACACTAATCTCTCACTGCTTAACATCTACACCCCCAGCTTCTCCCAATATGCATTCCTGTGCACCACACTGAAGCAATCTATCAATCAATCAGGGGCTTGTAAAGCATGGCTACTCACCCATGAGGGTCTTAAGGCGCTGGGGGAGGAAGGGTTGCTGGCCTGTCTGGGTGATCTTTCAAAGAGCCAGGTCTTGAGGTCCTTCCTGAATTGGGTCAGTGAGGTGATTGTCTGAGGTGCAGGGGTAGGGTGTTCCAGGTCTTGGCGGTGAGGTCGGAGAATGATCTTCCTCCGGTTCTGGTCTTGTGGATCCTTGGGATGGAGGTGAGGGAGATTTGGGAGTATCGGAGTTGTCTGGTGGGTACGTGGAATATGAGACGGTGGTTCAGGTACCCTGGTCCTTCATCATGTAGGGCTTTGTAGGTGTGAGTGAGGAGCTTGAAGGTGACTCTCTTGTTGACTGGGAGCCGGTGGAGTTGTCGGAGGTGTTGCATGATGTGGCTGCGGTGGGAAATGTCTAAGACCAGTCTGGTGGCGGCATTTTGGACGTTCTGTAGTTTCTTGTGCTGTTTCTGGGTGATGCCGGCGTAGAGCGCATTGCCATAGTCGAGTCTGATGGTGATGAGTGCATAGGTGACCGTCCTTTTGGAATCTGTGGGGATCCATCTGAAAGTCTTTCGGAACAGGTGGAGCATGTGGAAGCAGGCTGAGGAGACTGCATTGATTTGGAGGTTCATTGTGAGCGAAGAGTCTTGTTTAATACCAAGGTTGCGTGCGTGGTCCAGGAGGGTGGGTGGAGCACCCAGAGCGGCTGGCCACCAGAAGTCATCCCAGGCTGGCGGGGTGGGTCCCAGGATGGGGACTGCAATTTTTTCTAAGTTGAGTTTGAAGCAGCTGTCTTTCATCCATGTAGCCAAGCAACAATTGCGAGACTCCTCCAGGAACATTATAGTAGGGAGAGATTTCAATCTAGCTTGGGATCCCAATTGGGAGAGGAACATCAGCACATTCCAAGGCATGAGGGTGATGTCGGCCATACTGAAGAAGGAGATTACTGAACTAAGTCTCTTATACACGTGGGGATACCTTCACCCAGACCCCAGAGACTGCTCATTCTACTCGCATGTCCACTCCACATACTCACGCATTGACTACATCTTGATCACATACCTGCTTCTCCCCACATTAGAAACCACACTACATTTGATATCTCAATTTCTGACCACGCCCACATAGATCTTATATAGGAACATGCCCCTTGCAATCCCAGGCGTGTCCCGTCATGGCATCTCAAACCCTACATACTTAGGAACCCGGTAAATAGATCAGACTTACGGGAAGCAGATTATTTGGAGCATAGCTCCAGCTCCAAAATTGTAGCCTAAACATGGTGCGATGCCTTCATGGCTACTATACGGGGCACCATCATAAGCATTGAGAGGGAGAGGGCTAGGGAATCTAAACTGGTTGAGAACTCTTTGACACAAGATTAAGACCTGGAGACCCAAGATAAAATCTCTCGAGACTCTTGAAGTGAAAATTGGCGATGTTCCGTGGCCAATTGAAACTTCAAAGAATCAACCTTGCTGAATGTGCCCTACAAGCAGTAGATCAAAAAGTCTACAACCAGGGGTATTAAGTCAGTACCCTTCTAACTCACAAACTACTAGTACAACACACTAGGTCCCACATCCCGAAGGTTAAAACGAAGTTGGCCGAGTGGGTGGTTACTGAGAAGAATAAACAAATTGCCTTTGTGCATTTTATCAGAGGCTTTATACACAAGATGCTTTCAAACAGAACTCATTCAACACTTCCTTGAGCGGTGCAACTGGCTCCCTATCTCTGCTGAGTATAAAGATCTCCATGAAGCCTCTATAGACACCAAGGAGATAAGGCAAGTGATCAAAGCAATGCCCACGGCCAAAACCCAGGTTCCCAGAAGGACTCCTCCTGGAGTTCTTTAAGACCTTTCTGACATGCCTACAAAAGCCTTTGCTTGCTCTCTACAACTCCTTCGCCACCTGCACCAATCTGACCCCCACCACACGGGAGGCAGAAATATCCCTGATATCCAAACCAGATAAAGACCTGACCGAAAGCACATCCTATAGACCTACTGCACTTCTAGATGTTGATGGAGAAATGTACACAAAAATACTAGTGAAGCACCTGAATCCCCTCCTCCCGGGACTGATAGATCCAGAGCAAGTGGGGTTCATCCGCAATCGACCAGGAGCCAACAGCATCCACTGCCTAGACCACTAAATTGAAAAAGCACGCAAGAAAAAATCTGCCAGCACTGCTTCTCTCCCTGGACGCGGATAAATATTTTGACCGCATCAGCGGAGTACTCCTCAAACTTATCTTGGGACAGGGTATGATAGAGAAAATTCTGGCAGCCTATGCTGACCCTATGGTAGTACTCAGGTTAAATGGACAATGCACACAGAGGATGACACTGTGCCTCTGTCTTCCTCTACTCCCTTTCACTGGGCGAGACACTCCATTAAATATCTGGGTCACACTATAACAAGGCACCTCGAAGACTGGTTAAAGGCTAACTGGAAACGGCTCTACAAAACTATCCCCAATGATATGCATAGATGACAGCCACATTGTCTTTCATGGCTGGGCCGCATAAATGTTATAAAAATGAACATCCTCTTCAGGACCCTATATCAATTCCAAACACTGCCCACCCCCCATAACTGCTCAGGACATAACCCAACTACAAAACAACATCCGAGCCTTCATCTGGGCACGCTAGAAACTGTGGATCACTAACAAAATTGTAATGTTTCCAAGACACAGGGGGGCTTGGCATGTCCTAATCTCTTAAAATACAGTTGAGCAGCCCACCTCCAATACATCTCTGAATGGTAGTCAGCAAAAGTGAACAGTACTGGCTCCATATGGATAGGGGGGTGGCATGCTGCCCTGTGTGGGATCTGGCCTGACTCCCATGCCCGCGTAACACAAAAGTGCTTACATCGCCACCCCAACTAGGGCCGTCCTGGGCATCTGGGATCAAGTAACAGATCAGGTCTCATCACCTTTCCGTATACTAACAACCTAATCGCTAGAAATCCAGACTTCACACCTGCCCACTCCCCCACCACTTTTCCGGAATGAGACAGGGAAGAAAGTAGATCCTTAGTGACCTCTTGCAGACCGACTACATCAAGCAATTTGAACAAAGGAAATGGGATTGTCAAATCTCAGAAAACTGGTGATGCCAATACTACCAGACCACTTATCCCTTTTGAAAAACTGGTGAGATCATTCAAAAAGGCTTGTGTCAAAAACCTATCAGACCATACAAGATTCCAAGCCTAAAGCACCTCACACCTACCAAGATAGATAGCCAAGACGCAAATCCCTACTCAGCATTTCCCAACGAGAATTGGCATACAAAGTGATGTTCCAGTGGCATCTCACCCCAACCAGACTACAATGCATGTTCCCTACAGCCTCCAACATCTGCTGGCGATAGGACAACGAATATGGCATCTTCAGGCACATTTGGTGGGACTGCATCCTCATTCCAACATTCTGGAAGGAGATCCTGGGGCACAGCAAGACCACTATTGGGTACCCGCCGCCAATACTCAGTAGTCCTCTTGGGGCTGATACCTATCGAACTAGAGAGGACGATGGATGCAAACTTGAATCTCAAATCAAATCAAGTCACCTTATTTCGGCCATCAGGGCCATAAAAGTACAGACAAGTTAAACCAGCAATAAATAGATAAAAACACACATAACATAATTACAGACCAGAGCTAAATTTAAAAGAAGCTAAGTGCAATGTTAATCACAGATTTGACAAAAATGAGTGCACATAGATGAGGCAACAGGATATCCCCAGGATAAATAATCACAGCAGTGTCAGGCAACTACAGGTAGGGAAGGGCCTTCCATCTAAGGAACTACATAGTACCCAAGAATTCAGCAACAGATATAGCAACAGCCGGAGGGCTGTCCGCCCTGAGAATGCAAAGGGCAGCAGAATAACTACGTATGCCTAGCAACCTACATTTAGGAGCTAGCGGTGGTGGGAGGCATAAGCTGGACACACAAAGAAAACTAGCGGAATCCTCTAGACTGGAGAGATACAAGTGGTGCACAGAGAAGCTCCCCTATCTACCCAATTGGAAGTGAACGCTCTCAGTGGGAGGGTACCCACTCAGAACTGGAACTAGAGCTTCCTGTCCAGTACAACAGACATCTGATTCCAAAACAGCACTAACCCACAAGTGGGCTTGAAATCGATAAAATCATTAGTAAGCTTAGAGCATGCAGTTCATCGGGATTCACGGGCCATTACTGTTGTCCAGTAATGCTTTTTCAGAAGGTCCTTGGACGGGAAATTAGTGGAATCCGGATAATCCCACAACTCGGGCATCCCAAGTGAGTAAAATGCCTTTTTAATACTCATGAGCCAGGGGACCTTGCTGAAGCAGTCAACCTTCATGAAATTCTTAACACCATCCACATAGTGGGCAAGTTCAGGTGTGTCAGTTCAGGCATCTCCAGTCCAATAGGGGGAGTAGAGAGATAATACCCGCAACCCTATTTGAAAGAATGGAGTGCTAGGAGGAAGAGAGGCAAGATTTCTAAAGAATTTATTTTCAGTTCTGGTTAATTCTTCATAACTGGGAAAGCCCCACAGCTCTGCCCCGTATAGGGCAGAATCCAGTGCTTTGAAGTCCTAAATCTTAAGAGCCGACATAATGGGTTTGGTGTATTACGTTGAAAATTCCTTAAGTAACACACCTGTGGTCTGCTTAAGTTTCAAGGCTGCCTTATTGGTGTGGGAGTGCTAGGTCATACCCCCAGAAAACGTTACCCCCAAGATAAGTGAAAGAATCAACCCTCTCCAGGGTGACTACCCCAAGACGAAACTTCCCTTGCACAATTTATGTGGATTAAACTACATCACTTTGGTTTTAGAGGTGTTGATCTCCAAGCCACGAGCAAGGCAAAACTCATTGAAGCAAGTCAAAGGTTTCTAGAGAGGATGATGGACGCAAACTGAACACTCATACACCGCATGACAGGGGCAGCCAATCAATCGATCACCCTATATTGGAAGAAGAAAGACCCCATGCCAAGTGTGTTATAGTTTAACAGGATGTGACATGCTTTAGCCATGGACCAAATCACACACAGCATAACAAACATGGATAAGATATTCACTTGCATATGGCAACCTCTCATTCACTACATGTGGATACTCGAATACAATATCAATATACCTCAAAGGCTCAGGGCCCTTCAAATCTTTGACTATAACTACATGTAGGGTTCTCACCCTCCCTCCACCCGTGATCCTTGGATTCAGACATCACTCCACCAACTTTACTTCTACATCTGCTCCTCTTCTCCCCCTTTCTCCCTCTCCTGGAAGGATCGTCGTGCTATTTTTTGTATGAGCGCATTGTGGATCGACGAGATCTCTCATTGTAACCCCATGTTTTTTATCTATACAAACTCAGTAAAAAGATTTGTTCGAAAAAAACTGCAAAACGAGCTTGTACAGGTTTATTTTTAGAAAGATGAATATATGAGGTCTCCTGAAAATTTTTAAGCTTGAGGATGTTTTGCAGGAACATCTTTCCCATGTTGAAACGTTGCTCTTTTTTTTATAGAAAAGTTGTTCATGTAGTTTATCACTTTTCTGATCATACAGCTGCATTTCTAGAATTGACATTTAGGCAAGAAGTTCGAGATCTGAGCTGTAAGATAGACATATTCCTATTATTGGATTTGGAGTTTCTTGTCCACTATTTACAATACTCCAAGAAATGTCATGTACTTGTCCTCGAATGATGTAGTCTGAGAGTCATAAAAAGCACAGCAAAGAACCATAAATAATTATTAAGAATATGAAAAATCTTAGGAAGGGTTATTATTGCTGTTGTTATTACCATTATTTTAGGGAGGTGACTCAGTGAGGTAATACTCATCACTCGAATCTGATTATCTTCAGTTCATGAGTTCGTATCCCGGCAAGACAAACTTAGTTTTATATCCCTCTGAGGTCAGTAAATTTAGCACAATAACATTTTGTCATAAAAAAGAATGGTTATTTTCAGCACCCACAAATGTGATACAAAACACTGCAAAAAGCATTATTATTATTATTATGATTATTAGCAGTAGTTGTAGTAGCAGTATCGTTGTTTTGTTGTTGTTATTATAATAATAAAGAGAATAACAATAATAATAAATATTATTATTAGTAGTAGTAGTAGTATTTAGGTAGTATTATTGTTAATCTGATCATTAGTATTCTAGGTATCATTATTGCTATTATTATCATTAAGAATATTTGTACCTGAGTATTATTATTATTATTATTATTATCAGCTAATCAGTCTCTTCTTCTCCCAAAGGGTGTTCTTGGACTGTCTAAAAATAGAACAATTCTCCCCTTTAAAAAAAAAAAATACTTCTGCTGACCCAAGCGATGTTCATAACTTTCGTCTTATTTCTAGTCTAAGCCACAAAAATCTTTGAGTGCTGTGTTAGCACACAGCTGTAAACAAGTGTACATAAAAAAATCTCCTGGACAATCTCCAGTGCCTCTCTTTTCATAGATGGATACAATACCAAAACAGCAATTCTGTAAATTATTGATGACACTCTATGCATCCTCGAAAACGGTGGTCCCTTTCTGCTGTTCCTATTTCATGTCTTTAATACCGTCAACCGTGACATCCTTATTCAAACTCTAATGGACTGCATGAACAAGGCCTTGAGGTGGTTCAACTCTGACCATAAACATCGAGTTCAATGGTTAGCTTCTGTCAAGCCCTATTCCTATACTTCAAGGTGTCCCCCAAATCTCCACCATCACACTTGTTGTCTTCAATCTATATCTTCTTAACGTCATTAAGGGACACTCAACTTTACCTGAATGTCTCCTCCCCTGATGTTGATACTTTTAGACAGCATTCAATTCTTGCTCACTAATCATCACCTCAAGTTCAATCCCGATGAAACGAGTTCCTGCTTATCTCACCGCAATCATCTTTCATCCAAGTTCAACTGTCCGGACACCATAAAATCCTTGATTGTAGTAAGAATATTACTGAAAACTAGAAATCTCATACCTTTATTCTAGAGTCAACCTATTCTTCTCAAACACACTAGTACTGTTGTTGCCATAAATTCCAATTAAAGTTTCATGATTATCAGTGGGATCTAACCCTTTTTACATGAATAGGTCCTGAGGGCTTTGCCTACTATATGGTACTCTCTAGAACTGACTATAGCAATTCCATTCTCAATGGCATTTTGAAAAATGCATCTTGAGCCCTGTTAAACCAACACATCATAATGCAGCCCAACTGCTGTCCAGAAATTACTGCATTAAGGGCATTACTCCTAAATTGATCACCCTCAGCCGGTCCTTGTCAAGGTGATATCTATATATACAATTGCTTGCTTTTTTCATACGCTGCTGCTCCCTGATCCATTTCAATACATCTCACTAGCTGTCGAAGAAACTAAAGCTATCTCAGGGTGACTCGTCAAGTTCGCAGCTTGGACACTCTTCTACCTGAAGTACCTATTTTCAACAAAAATCGAACATTCAACTGTTCCTTCAATGGATGCACACCGAACGTTTACTACTGATGCAGCACGATTATAAAATTCATAATACATTACACATTTGCGAACTGAAAACATGGAAAGCTGAAAGTACACTTTGCACGCTAGACATAGTGACAAATAAGATAGAGACAAGTCTTGGAGCACTGTAAAAGCGTGCTTAAAAATGTGAGATGAAGAAAAAATATATACAAAATAACACTGATAGATAGAAACGTGTAGTACAAATGAATTTCTAATGCACATGTTGCTTATTAACGTATATTGTTGGAATTTTGATGTTAATGTGAAGTGGCCAAGTGTTTTTGAATGCTTTTTGTAGCGAACGCACCTGTTAGAAAAGTCGGTGGAAAAACATGCAGAAATGAAGTACAGGCTTGAAATGTTATCTAGTGATACTAGAGACTTTGGGGCCGATTCCGATCTCGGCCGGTAGGGCTCCGAATCGGATTCGGCTTAACCGGATCCGATTCGGAGCCCTATTGCCCGACCGATTCGTACGCGCGTCCGGGCGAGCGAGTACGATGCGAAATCGCCGACCGACTCGTCCGGGCGTCCCGACCGCTCCGACCGACTCGTTCCCGGGTCGAACCGCACCGACTGACTCGCTCGGAGTCGACTCGCACCGCGCAATGGAGACGTTTCCCGGCCGGGTAAGTACGATGCGCGCCGCGAGCAGTCCGACCGAGCCGCGCACTCCGGCTCGAAAGAGTAGTTGGAGCCGTACTTTGGGGGTCCGTGTCAAACCCCCCTGTACGCGTAGCCGCGCTAGTCGCACACAGGGGGGACCCATGGGTCCCCCTACCTGTGCGTGTACGGCGCGAGTCGCTTCGCCGCGTACACGCTGTAGGGGGTGCCCTTGTCCGCCTCGCACCCATTGAGTCAATGGGAGCCCGCGTACGCGTTGTACAACCGGCTCCCATTGACTTCAATGGGAGTCCGACCGACTCGAGTCCGATGGCATACGTGCGCATCGTACTCGTTCGGTCGGGCTGCACAGGTCCGATTCGGTCGGAAATCTCTCCGGGTCCGGCTTGGTCGGAGAGATTTCCGGCCCGAATCGGAATCGGCCCCTTTATAGTTACTGAAATTTTACAACGATTTTCGTAGCAGGAGTTTAGAAAAATAGGCACCTATATGAATATTGTGAAAATTTGTGGTAGTAGACAATGTTTAAAGTTACCTATTTTCATGTAATAATGATTTGTGAACATTCTACACATTCTTGTATGAATTTCTTTAATTTCATTATATTTGATGTTGGTTTAAAGCTCATTTCATATAAATATATGATGCTAACTTAATGGCTTTTTTGAAATGCTTATCTCTGGTGCTGACCTTTCCCCGATTTAATACAATGGTTTATTTTGAGCTAGTGAAATGTTGCTTTATTTGTTGTGTACATGTGTACACCCCAATATTCTTTAATGCTTCTTCAACATTCACAGTGAAGTATTCCTCTGGGAATGGAATTTCAGCTGTCACTAGAAGTTGCAACATTGAATTTCATTTCTTCCAATGTTAGGCCTATGTGGAATCTCAAATCTTCCATTTCTCATGACTAGCCTGGGAGACCATCTCAGTGTAAGAAAAACAACTCAGGTGACATGATGTGAATATGCACATGTGATGATCTTTTGATAGTGGTGTGATGCCATGCCACTGGACATTGCTAAAAACTCTATAAAAGAAGAAACCCCAAAGGAGGGGAAGTGACCGCCATTCTGATTTTCCCATCTTGAAACCCGGATGCTATGCTAATCGATTTTAACTTTTGGACTGCTTTCTCGATGCTACAATCGGTAGCTGATGGACTAAGACTTTCTCTGCTGAACTAATTTCCAAATTTCATTTCCTTTTCTGCTTTAGCTTTAGGTTAAGGGACTCGCAACTAATGGATTTTAAATCTGAACCTTTCTCCTTCCCTTTGTAAGACTTGAGCTGTTAGAAAAAACGAACCCTCCTTCTGTCTTAATGGTAGTGGGTAATGGTAGTGGGACTTTGTAACTCTGCAAATTGAATTTTACTAACAACCATCCTTTAAAGATTTTCACTAATGTTGGGTGCCTTAATGCAAGCTGTGGTATTCTCGAATGAAATCCTTAAGAAAATGCATTTTGTAATACATTTTGAATCTTTAACACAACAACCAAATTAATCTAAAATCTGTCTGAGTTTATTATTGAGTCATGTTGGTTCTTCCAGTTAAACTGTGCAACTGTACCAATATTTTAAATGCAGTATAGGGAGAATCAGCAAACTTTATCAGAACATCAGGTTTTACTTCTTCTATTTTGTGTGTATTAACTTCTTCACGAGGTTGGGTCTCCCAGTTGCTATTGTTTATTTCTGCAGCATGGTCTTAAGAGTGGTTTATCTCAATCTGATTTCAAATGTGTGAGTTGGCTGTCAATTAATGGTATGTGTTGAACAGCTAACATGGTGTTTGTTCATACTAATTTCCACCCCTCCTATTGGAGGGGTGGAAAGAGGATCATTGCCTCTGTGGTAGATGGAAGTGCAATAGATTGTCTGATTGTAAAGGGCCCAATACGGTTGGAGTAGTAATAGAGAGTAAGCACATGATAAAAATGTTACCATGCTTCACGTTGCAATGGTACTTAATTCCATGATCCCTTCTCACCAACTTATCATTTTTCTCTCTGTAGATAGAGATGAAGCTACTGCTTCTTGACTGTCACTATATTGTTATGTTCCCTGAGAATATGCTCCCTATCGTAATATTTTAGAGTTTGATGGAGACCTAGTTATCCAGTCCAGTCTTGCACATACAATTTGAATTAAGCCATCTGTAGATAAAGGCTCATGTTCTTACATTTTATCAGAATGCTGCGATTTTTCAGCACTCAAAACTATCCCAGTCAGCACAGACATTTATTTGTACTACAATCAATCATTTTCTGAAGCTAATAGAGGTAGGGTATGATTTTATAACCACACAATTATAAATGGAACCAAAATAACACAAAGGCAAAATCAGCTCCAATCTACTGTCTAGTGGGACCTGTTCCTAAAGTACGATAACTGATGTGATGTTGTTTATTTGGCAGTATCAACCACCAACCACATAAGAATGTACACAATGCCTTCAGTGATAATCGGATATATACTATCAAGCAGTTTCAACTTTTGAGATTATAGTTTGTTAAATCATAACATAGTGGGTTTCAAGAACAAACACAGTGATTTTCTAAATACAGGATATAGAGAACAAAGTTTACAATATGGGAAGAAAAAAATTGCTTTAATTAATTAATGCCAAGAGTCTTGTGTCAATTTATCTTATCCTGAAGTACTGATAAAGGGTTTTCTCCCAAGATTGGGAGGAGGCCTAGTGCCGGATGAACCAAGTCTATCACAGTAACATTCATCTTCCTGCAAAGGGGTGAACCTACCCAAGGGGATAGCATTTACAGATCTAGGAGTTCGTGCAATCCAAAGAAAAAAGGCGTTCCAATGAAATATCAGAATGGGGACAATGGTGTGGTGTTTTCAACGGTGCCAGGGTGTAAATGCTCACGAGATCCTTTCAGCCTTGTGCTCAAAAATGTTTAACTCATCAGTCTTCGTCACAGGCCCTTTCAGATCTGCAGAGGGAGTTCTCCTATTTCTTCCTTCAGCCTACTCGAGGGTCGTTTTCTTTTTGCATCATTTGTTAATTTAGTTTGATAATGAGACAACAGCAATATCTAATGCAGCGTAGAGGAAATAATGAGAGGGATACTTAGGAACAACATGAATCTCGCCCGAAGGAGACAAACAGGTACAAATATTATCATCCAGCTCACATGCTGTTACAAAACAATGGGATGGAACAGGAAGAAGAAAACTAGGGGAGGGAGGAAGGGAAGGGGGGACATGGTATCAAAATGGGATTGGGAGGATAATGGAGAGCCAAGACCGAAATCGGTAACCATTCAAAATTTCAACATATAATGTATGAAAACAGCAACAGCACTGTAGTCCAACAATACAGTCATGTGCTCAAATACTAGTTCCCAACATGGGGCTACCAAGAAGGAAACCAAACTTGAGGTAGTCTCAAGAGTACAAATAAGCCAATCTATAGTACAGCAGAGTACTGAGACTCTTGGATAAAGAAAGGCTCGGCTGCTAGGGAGGGATAAAATAGTATGATGAGGGGGGATAGGACACCAATTCCACCCCCTTCCCACCCATAGGATCATCACAGCTCCGGGGATGTGTGGCGGTTCAGGGGAAGCAAGATGGCGGCCATGTGAGGTGGCCGTAACCCAGCTCTCCGTCTAGCATCTGAAGCCACGAACATGCAGTAGGTGTGGGGCTAGACAGTATGCTCCCCGGGGCTGCGGTTGGTGTTTGCCATGCCGGGACCCAGCTGGGTGTGTGTGGTGGCAGCAAGCCTCTTCGCTTGGGTGCAATTCATTGTCACGGCTGGGTCATGCTGGTGTTGCACCAGAACTCGAGCAGGAAGCGCAATGGGGCCGAAGACGACTGGTGCGGCTAGAGCGGATGCCGGTAACTTAAGGGGCATGGCAGCCCCATGTCCATCGACCCAGACTGGCACAGAAGTAGGAGCCAGTGACAACCATGGGAATAGTGTGGTTCGCCAGAGTGGCGTTGGGCCCGTCCATGTGGGAAGACAGACCTGACAGGAGAAAGAGGCAGAGGAGACCCTTCCCCTGCCCTCGAAAGTCTGGGACCACGATCATTGAAATGGTGTACAATCCGGTGGATGACTCCTGGCAGCTGGTTGGAGCGAGATCTGAGGAAACTGGTGTGGTACCCCAGGTGGAGTCAGTGCAGCAGGTGGCAACGGAGCTAGCTGAAGCTAGCCAGGAAAGAGGTGGTTCGGTTGAGGTAGGCCATCCTCAAGGGCAACTGACTGCAAAGCTAGAGGTAAACCACCCCACTGCTTCCCTATCATATGAAGTAGCCTGTCATGACCCGGTAGCGGTTTCTTAGTCAAGCTCAGACACTTTGTCATGGGCAAACATAGGCACCCAGAGGGAGGTGAGGAAGGTACCAGCAAGAGGAGACGGTGGCCCCCAGATGGCCTTAAGGAGAGTGCGGCCTACGAGGGCTTGGGAGCTCCTCAGATCAGAGCCTAACGAGGAAGAGCCCTTTAGAATATCTCAGCCCCATAAGACAAGCAGGCATGATAAAAGTATGCATTTAGGGGCTAGGAAAGCATGCTCAGATTTGGATGGGAATGAGTGCTTTTTCTTATTATCTGATGGGACAGAGTGGTCTGAGGAGGACTCGAAGACAGCCAGTGAATTCAATGGCAGGGCACCTAGTGAGCTAAGCGTTGCCTTGGATTGCATTGCTTCGTCAACAGCTCGTATGGTTGTCAAAAGGGGCGGACGGCAACCAGCAGCAGGGAAGGGCCTAAAATGGGACTTCTCTCTGACTGCGAAATTAATTGGAGGCCCAGCATAGGGTCCTCAAGATTCTACTAACTCGAATCCCCCCACTTTAGGGGCCATCTACCAGTGTATTATGACACACAGAAAGGAAACCTGTATGGACAGTCGCAGGATCCAAGATGTGACACATAAGCTGCAAGGGATAGTCGCCGAGTTAGCCAAGACTTGAGCTGCTATAGTAGAACAAATAGCTGACTAGGAAACCCAGGCTGCAGCCCTTGAATCTGATGTTGCGGGTGCTTGAGGGCAGGCCGAGGCACATAAAACCCAGCTGAATGATATTCAGTGGAAACTGGAAGACCAGTAAAATCGCCAGCGACAGAATAACCTACGGATGTAAGGAGTGACATAAGGCAAAGAGGGACCTGATGTGAGACTGTTTGTGGTGGACCTGTTTCAAAAGGCCTTTTCCGAGCTGGAGGGGTGGAACTGGAGTCAAGGGATCCAAGGAGCTCACAGAATTCCATTGGTATTGAAGCAAACTAAGCAGGAAGATGGGAAGCCGCTGGCAGTCCTTGCCTACATTGAGAATTTCCTTCTGAGGCAAGCAATTTATGAGGAAGGGAGGCCAGAAGCTAAGCGCAGTGTGGGGCATTGTTACTTTATTGCCAAATCTGTCTTTTGCCATATAACAGTTGAGAGATGCTGGAGTCTTTGTCAACTAATCAAACCATTCCAGGACAAGGGGGCTTAGGCATTGTTGTTGAACCCCCGCGAGGCTGAAGGTGGTCTGGAACAATAAAACACGGATGTTACTGGGAATTTCGATGCATTGCGTGTTTTGTTTTCCTCACTCAGTGGTGCGTGACCCGGGGACTAGAAAGTTTGCTTTAATCAAGTAATGTGATGTAAATGTTTCAAATGCGATTATGTCGATTTACTTTTTATGATGGAAAGCTCACAGGGGGATAGCGTGCTCTGGCGGCTGGACGCAGAGTGTTCAAACATCTCAACAGACCTATGTGTGGTCAGTTCACTTCTCATGCGCTGGGGGGAGTGGTGAGACAAGCAAGGGTCAGGGTGGGTGGAGGCAGGGTTAGGGGAAGTGGGAGAGGGGAAGCGGGCAATAAAAAAATAAAAAAAAGTGAGTAAAAGCAAAGGCCAAGATAGGGACAAGGTTGACCGAGTGGTGGCCCAGATGAGCTGGGGCCTAGTGGTTGCTAGTTTGAGGAGAGGAGGGGCTTATCCTGAGTGGCATAAGGAAGTAGTGGATGGGAGAGGTTTTGTGGTAGCAAATATCTAGATGAAACATGATGCAGGTGGGTAAAATTAGTATTTGCCCAGTGAATGTCAGTGGCCTAAATGATAATTCTAAGCAGCAAAGGGTGGCAGAGATACTTAGAACCCTGGGAATAGATATAATTTGTGACCAGCAGACACATATCCCCTGGGGGAAAAGGGACCTGTTGAAGGTGTGGAGGTATAGCCTCCCTGCTTGTACAGCTCAGAGTAATTCCACTAGGGGGAGTGGCTATATTGGCAAAAGAGAGTGTCAGTCCTGGGAATGGTAAGCTAGTGGACAGATTGGATAGATGGGTGATCGTTGAATGTCAGGTTGCAGGGGTCATATATATATATTTTTTTAAAACACACTTTATTGATTTTGCTTTTGAACCATCGTATTCATGAATACACTTTATACAGCATTTTGTTGAGAAGCAAATTATCATACATTTGTTGATTACAATACTTTACAGCTGGCAATTTATATTGGGTTTGCATATTTTAAGCCATGTATTCATATTCCGTCGTCTGGTTTAAGACAAATATTAAATATCAAGGTATATTGCATATGTGTTATATTAACAACCCAATCATCCCTCCCTGCGCCCCCCCCTATTCTGGCTCTATCCGGTTTATTCACTACTATGTTATTGTGTCTCGGTCACCTTTATGTTACATGTGTGGTATTATTGTGTTTACTATGTGGTTGCATATCTGATCTGTGCCTGTGCTGGGCTCGACTACTCAGTGTTAAGTCTGTATACACCTCCTATGTTTCAGGGGCTATGGTTAAGGGATCAAGTTCTAGGGCTTTAAAAGCCTCTAACATGAGATCCCATTCTAGGCATAGGCTCTGGACAAAAGAAGAGGCCAAATTGAACAGAGTTATTATTACTGACATTCTGAATCTCGAAGGTGCCGTAAAGATCCCTTGGGTAAAATATGTTCATAATTTTCTAAAGGATCTTGGTCACTTAGAATATTTCACTAATCCAACTACTATATGTACTACTATAAGGAAGGAATTAAAACAAGAGGGTATTCTCCATCTGGAGATGATTAGAATGTCAACAGAGATTTTAAAACCCACTGTTCAACGTAACCAAATGGTTTTATCTTCTTTTAGCATACAACCCTACCTGACTTTTGTACCCAGTGCCTATGATAGGTTTTTATTAACTCGTTTTAGGTTGGGGGTTTTTCATAGACTGGTAACTTTTCCCACTAAGAACAACTGGTCTCAAAATCTCCAACTATGTCCTTGCGATAACATGTCCCCTCAATCCACGATACATATTACTCTGTTTTGTAGATTTTATACTGTACCTAGGAGAGTTCTTCTTGTTCCTATTTTAAAACAATGGGGGTTACGTCAATGTCGTCCTGCATTCATGGCTCTTCAACTTCTGGACAATGAGCACTGTGCCTTTAGAATAGCAATTTATTTGAAAAATGTTTTGAGCACTAGGAAAGGAAGCTGTACACTATTGTTTTAATGAGCCTCGGCTCCTCTTTCTTTTTTAAAATTGTTTTTAACTGTCGTATGAAGGCATTATAAATTTAATATCTTTTTATGTTTTATGTATATATTTTAAAAATGAATTTTATTGTTTGAATTGTAAGATGTTTTATCTATTGTGCTTTTATGATTGATTATTCATGCAATCGAATAAAGCCTTCTTTGACTTGACTTGACTTGACTTGAGATCCCATTCTATAGAGATCTGGTTCTTCTGCAGTCCTCGAGCCTCTTCCCACCTGATGGCTGTGCTCTCTGCTCCGCCCCAGCGCACCATTTCACCGTGCCAATGGTGCACTGTTGGAGGTTTAACCGATTTCCATCTCATTGTTATGGATCGTTTAGCTATAAGTAAAGCTAGATCTAAGAAACGGAGCTGTGCTTTTTGTGACTTGGGGCGTCATTCACCATCTGCTCCATCTATTGATCCAACTTGGATGAAGCAACTGTTTTGGAGGATATGGTGATGGAGCTGGCTACCTAGCCTACCCTGCTGATTGTCTGTGATGACTTAAACCTGCATCATGATGTCAGTAGAAAACAAGAAATTAAGTACCAGGGTAAAAAACCTCAGGTGTATGGAGCAATGAGACACCTAATGAGCTACCATGGGTTGGTGGATGTATGGGACTGAATTAAAGCTCCGGACCCCGGGTATACATATTTTTCGGGTCCACACAGAAAGTATGTCGGGCAGGACTATTTATTGATATCTTCCGGGTTACTGAGCAAGGCTGATATCAGGAAACTCCCCAAACCTTCTTCTGACCACAATCCCTTAATCTTAGAACTATGTGGTACAGGGATAATCAGGAGCCAGGGTAAATGGACATTTGACAGGAAGCTACTTCTTAACACCCAGTATGTTGACCACAGGGAAAGTGTATAACTGATTTCCTGGAAATTATTAGAAGTAAAAATTCGAGAGGGGCGGACTGGAACCCAATAAAAGCAGGAAAAGAGGTGAGACCATCAGCTTTGTTTCATACACTTGGAAACAACAGGCTTAGGAGGTTAACGGATTGTATGAGCAATTAGCTGCTCTGGAAATACTACATATCGAGGGGATTACACTAGGCTATGATGCGTCAGAGATCTAGGAAAATATAGTGGTGGTAAAAGCTATGCTCAATAGTTATTATGCTAGGAAGTTGGCTCTGTGCCTCGCAAGCCAACGACACATGGCTGTGGGCCACTGCTGACCGCTGCCTCCGGCCTACACTGCGGTCCAGTAGGTCACAGCGCCTTGATTTGGCATTCTTGGAGTTCACATCTGTGTACAGGCATCATCGCAGACTGCATCCCCTCCCAGCACCTGTGCCACTGAGTTTGTTCCCCGACATTCATGGACACTCACTGGTCGTACATTGGGGGCATTTGAGTCTATGGACTAGGGGCTAGTTTACATCCTCATGTAGCTGATCCCGAATTGTTGGTGAAAACGAGGGTTGCGCTTTCCACTCCTCCATTTGCTGCTTCCAGATGACATCAGACCTTCCGCATCATGCCCTGGAGGACACCTTCCACTGTCCCCCGAAACCCTCCGCAACATACACCTCGGACATTGATGGGGACCCGCTCAGGTCGCATGGCCCACCTGACTGCACCGCAAGTCACCGTCCCGTGGCTGGGTGCCTGTGCCGGCAGCAGTGCATCCGGGGCCACTAACTCTGTGCTGGTCAGGCCTGTAGCCCCTTCTTCTGAGACATTGAATGGCCTCTGTAGCGATGGTCTTGGGGTCATCATCGCCATGTGTCTGTGGCCCTGCGCTGTCCACCTCCTCCGGCCCCAACTACGGGCCACAAGGGCCCACACATGGCATCGAGTCTTGACCGGCCCGGACGTCGCATCACCGCAGGAGGCACACGCCACCACTGCAAGGACCACCTTCAACCGCCATCTGCCAGAGTCGAAAGGGTGGTCCTGACAGACCTACAGAGTTGCCCAGACCTGTCGTGGATGCCATCATCGGCCTGCTACCCTGCTCAGCACTCCAGGTGCCAGTGACTCAGTGCACCGCAAGCCATTGTCCGTTACTGATTGAGTTTTGTGCTGTTGTGAGGTTGCGCAGCAATGTCACCTCATGCAGTGGGGAAGACTTGGGACCATGAGGAGGAGGATGTGTCAAGTGTGCGGACGGGAGAAGGCACAGACAATGGGAGGGCAGGTGGCAGCAGCCCCAAGGCAGGAATGCAGACTGGTGGAGGTAGTCAAGCTACACACCCGGATCTGATACTGGGTATTGCGCTGTGGACTGCGGACGCAACTGTCACCTCAGGCAGTGTGGGAGACCTGGGACGTTGATGAGGAAGTTGATGCAGGTGTACCACACCCCACTGCATCTGCATCAGGACTAACCCGAAGGGACACAATCCTAGCAATTCCTTCACATGAGCGCGCTCTTCTCTAGTGCCCCTACCTCAGTGCACTGCAACTCACGGAACGTCCAGACTGAATATTGGGTGACCTCTGTCTTTACTCCGGATCCCTCCATGTTGCTCTGCAATTGACTCTGCTATGTTGGTGTTTTCTGTTTCCATTACACTGGTGTCTACTTTTCAGGTTGTTGCCAGCACCAGGCACTCCGTGCGGGCTGGCTTATACTCACCCCACACACATCCAGCACAGGCGTCACTGTACATGTGGCCCTGCCAATAAAGGGGCCGGGCGCACGTGCCCGTAGCCAGTTCAACATGATATGTGCATGTGTCTCTGTGGAGGTGTGGGTCTCCTTTGTGGGGTGTAGGTGGTCCCTGAAGGGTATTGGACACTCACGTATGTGTTCTACTTCGCATTCCATGTGTTCGGCAACATCCTCGCCTGTTGGGCCACCTCCTTTTGGCGTTCTGCCACCTGGCATTGGGGTGCCATGTGTGGGTGGGTGAAGTGTTGTGAGGCAGCCGTGATTGCGGGTGCAACATGCTGTGTGGTCTGTTGCAGGGGCTGGGTTCTCCTCTGAGTAGCTTGTCTGCCCTGGTCCTGGTGGTGGGTTGTGTGGGATGTCCATCGGCTGTTGTAGGGCGTCGGGGTCGGGGGTGTGGTGTTCGTCTCAGGCATCACTGATGGGTTGTCTGTTCAGACCTGCTGGAGGTGTTGTTTGTCCCTCTGCATTGTGAAGGGGAGGTGCATGTTGGCATTGTGTTGGCGCCTTGTTCTTGTCGACATGCAGACTGTGTGACAATGTACATTGTGACTGTTTGGGGGGGTGGCTATTTGAGTTGGGACAGTGTACATTTGGCCTACATGGCTGATGTGGGGTTGTAGGGGTAGATGTGCATCTCACAGTTCCCTGCTCTGTCCAATGTGATTGTTCTGTTTCTGCGCCTGGGTGGACCCAGTTGTGTCCCCTGTTCTGCAGTGTGGGTGTTGCACTTTGTGCCACATTGTCATGGTATGTGCTGTGATTGCTATGTGTGTGTGCTGCAGTGTGCCACGGGGATGGGGGACATTCCCTGGGTAAATGTGGGTGTGCAGTGTGTTACACCTCATTGTGCATGTGTGGCATTGTGCCCATCACCCCCCGTCCCCCCAGTCCCTGTTGGATCCTCACCCTGTTGTTGTTGTGTCAGGTCCTGTCGAGCTGTGTCCGTACTCCCTACTCCTTGCACCCTCTCCACACTGATGACTGTGGCCTGGCTTTCCTCCTGCTCCTCCTGTGTCGCTGGACTTCCACCTCCTGTCGCCGTTGCTGCCTTCCTGTTGGCAGCGGGTTTGTGCCTGGTTTAGGTTGTCACGTCCTGGCGGAGCCTCTTGGCCTCCTGGATTGGCCTCCTGGGCTCTGCGATTGCATTCCAGGCGGTCTCCTTGTGGGTCATTAGCTGGTTGTGTTCTGTTGCCTCCTTGGCCTTGGTCTTGTTTTCCTGCGGTCTGCACCCCGTCTTCCTCTCCATTTTCTCCTTGGCCTTCCCCGACCCACTTGTTCCTTGCTGGTGGTCTGTGGGGGTTGTGGGGTTCGCGTTGCCCTCTGCGCTTGGTCAGGGTGCATGGATGTTGCCTTGGCTTGTTTCTGGTGTGTTGTGCCTGTGGTTTTTATGGTGCAATTGCCTGCCAGACGCGTGGGAGTTGCAGGCCTGAGGCTGCTTTTCGCAGCTTTTTGTACCGCTATTGGCCTCATCGCATGGTTTCTCGCGTTTCGCATTTTTTGGGCGTGGTGTTGATTTACACGCTGTCATTTGACGCGTTATCTGGTGACTATTGCATGCTACCGCCTTGTTGTGAATTCCACGTTGACACAGGGTTATTTTCCCGTGATAGGCTGCGTTATTGAAAGTTGCGTTACGCTACTCTTGCAGTAGTTATCACACGTTCTTGTGAACATACCCACTATGTTTAACCTGTACTACACAACCACCAAGCTATTCAGTTGGGGCATGAAGGAGGATGCGTTGCAACTGTAAGGGAAGGGTGGCTAGGAGGCCAGGAAGGAGGATCTGGTCACCTATGCTAGACTGGATTGCAGACAATCTGGGCTCTGATGATTGGTTAACTGTATGCCCGGAGGGTATGGGGATTAGAGGGTGTATATATTCGTCTATGTTGTCAGTTCTTATGATTGTGGGTAACGGGAAGGCGCATATGGTATCAGCCAGGCCTAAATGTGGAAACATGTGTTTGGCGGGGGGAGTCTGGAAATATCAGCATCTAAGTCACAATGGATTAGTTTTATGAATTTATTAACGCACTGATGCTGCTGGTCACTTAAATGTCCCGATAACCTTTGTTGTTTGATAATGAACTGTCTTGAATGGCTTACTATAATGATGAGATGGATTTTCTTATGTATTTTTGCAATTGCTCCTTTTTGGAAATAAAATAAAGGATCATCACAGATCCTAACTAGACAGGCATAAAGTGCAATAAGTTCTCCCTACCAATTTCTTGTATAATAAGCCCGAAACATCTATACGAAACAGGTCACCTCAGCTGTATAAATGATGAGCTCAATGGGGGTCATGGGCAGGTTGGAGATGTGAACCTATCACAACCGAAACTTAATCATCCCTAACTAAGGAAAATAATATAAAATGGAATATAATAAAATAAAATTAAGAGGGCAGATAGGCAGTCGGAACCAGACCAGCGTCCTACTCAAAGAGTGAAATAAATGTACCCGATGCCCATTCATAGGCCAATAAGTTATCATTAAGTTTGTAAGTAGTACTTTTATGGAGCGCCACCATGTGTAATTCTAGCAGCCTTTCCTGGCTAGAAGGGAGTGTGGGTTGTCACTAGTGGCATAGAATGCACATTTTGGCTACTGCCACAGAGGTGGTGAGCCGGCAATGAGTGTGTGAGTTAATGTCAGGGACGTCACTCATGTCATGTAAAAGTGCTAAATGGGATGAGGGGACCAAGGTCAAGGAACTAAGTTGTTGTAAATTGGCCCACTCCTCAGCACAATAGGATCCATAGAGTTTCACAAGGCTACTGGAAATTGTAAAAATCACATGAGGTTATCCACATTACCAGCATCGGTCGTCTCATAACAGATGTGCCCGATGAAGTTTGTCGGGGGACCATTGCCAATCATTTAGAACCTTAAAGTAAAGACCCTTCAATTGAGATTACCTCAGAGCCCTATCATGGTCGAGGAACAGCATTGGCCAATCTTCAGGTGAGTATTCCTTGCCTAAAAGTGCCTGCCAATGAAGTCTGGTCATATGGAGTGAGGAACCAGAGTGTCAGTTCTTAATTAAAATCCCAAAGTCCTGACATTACTACCCTGAAGTGGCTCCAGAACCTTAAATATTGGTGAAAGGGGGATACAGGCAGTACCACAATTGAAGACCCCAATGCACCTCTAAAGTAGCGAGCCAGCTGTTGGTACTTCCATTGATCAGTAGCAGATAGACCAAATTTAATGTTCCGGGAACTCTTATAATAAAGTTTTGTAGAATGCAGAGGTTGGGTGCAAAAAATCCTGGTATACATCAGAGTCCTTTTTGTGGCAGACAGAGAGAGAAAATGAGAAATGGTCCTTTCTTTCCTTGTATCCCACTATTTATGTGTTTCAATTCCCTATTTACATAGGCCCAGCCGCTTTAAATGACTTGGCAGTCTGCAATTTTATTTCAACCCTGATGAATGTGTAGGCTTCACATTGGACACTGAGACTATTAAATTTAATGTTAACCTCTTTCAAACCCCTTCTCTGATACTCCCCATTGGCAAGATAGAATAAGACTATTTTAAATTGACTTTTACAGGGGACTTTTTTTTAAAGCGATTATGCTTTCTGGCCATCAGGGGACACTCAAGAAGGCCCTCTGCATCCTACCTTTAGACCTGATTGTGTCACACTCTAAAGCACATTACACACCTTGTTCCACATCACACTCCATCCCTGCTTTCCATTTCACCATCTTGATGCCTTATAGTATGTTCACTTCCTTCTGTTGTTAAGCATTGCCTAGATCATGTACTGGTGGTGGAGCTCTGATCAGCGTCATTGTTATTGGCTCCTGTAGATATACCGACTCATTCATACTTGCAAGCTCAGCTTTCCCACACCCATCTGAACTCCACTCCTGGGTTTCCTGTTTCCCTTCTTGTGTCTTCTGGCTGCCATAGTCTTTTCCTCTCCAAGGTCAGTGAAGCCTTCCCTTCAATTGTAGTTCCAGGATTGATTGCCTCTTGTTGATTGCTCGTACATGGTCACTCCCAACACCTGTGCTCCTCCCCTGAGCTTCCAGCCGTTTCTACCCTGTGAGCTCAGTGTGCAGCGCCTCGCAACAGTCTTAACCTCTGAGGCTGTGTGTGAACCAATGCAGTCTTTCTGCTCTACGTACAAGCTTTTGCGTTGATTCTGTGTCTTGGTTTTCCTGATTCTTGGTCCCTATTTTCTGCTTTGCTACTTTGCTTGTCTGTTCCTTGTTGCTACAGTCCCTCAGTCCCTTTTGTATACCTGTATTTCTAGTTCTGTCTGCATACTCCCAGTTCTGTCCTTGTAGGTGTGCAGATTCCTAGTCCTGGATGCTGGTTGTTTATAGCTTCCTTTTCCTGGATCTCAGTGTTCTAATATTTGCAGATGTTGAGTCTAGTTCTGTTCCTGTTCTTAGAATGCTTTTCTAATATCCCAGTTTCTGTAGTTCAGCACCTCTTCTTCTACTCCATTTTGTCTTCTTCTGTGTTATGTTGAAATCTTGACTATTGTTTCTGAAAGTGCCAGTAATATTCTAAGGTTTGGTGCCTTTTGAACAAAGACTCAATCAGTGCTCTCCTTACATAAAAGCAGCTGAGTGTCTTTCTGGGCTCGGTGGGTTAACTGCTCCTTGCCTTGTTGTGAGAATTTTTTCCCTCAGAGAGAGGTCATCTTCCAAGGAACACACATAGTATCATTTATGATAGTTTGTCGCTCTTCGACTCAGTCCCTTCTGATTGCCTGCCTACTGTGTTTTGTACGATGCATGCATTTGCTGTCTAGCTTTGCCTTTGCAGACCATACCCAGTTCATGTATAGCACCAGATCCCAGTCCGTTGCAAACTGTCCAGGCCTCAGCTTCTGTCTTCTAGACTTTCCGGCACTCCTTTGCTGGGGTTAAACACCTCCTCTAGTATTAGCTTGTCCCAGCCCAGAGCCAGTTCTGCCTGGTAGTTAGTGTAGTTCTGATCTCAAGGCTCTATCCTCTTGCCATTTATCATTTTGACTGGTAATTGTCATTTTTTAGAGACTTTTCCAATACTAAATACATTTATTTTTGATAATTAATTTTGCATTATACAGAACTACATAATTTTCATACTCTCAACACATTCTGAATGGCAGATGTTAATATTTTGGGATAAACATCTTAGGCAGTTAATCAATGTTTGTGATGCGAGCTCGCAAATAAATACACTTACATTTTGCGTTCTTATGATGATATCTGATTGTTTTGTAGCATATATTTACATTTTTCACTGGCCTGGATTTCTCTCCACCTTTCAGAGTATACTAATTTTGGCTGTGGCTTGTAGTTATTGATTAACTCTCCTGGGTTCCTACATACAGGGAGAGGTCAGTTCAATGGTATTACATTTTGGCCCCTTTGACCTTGCCTCCATTGAATTTTAATTGAAAGGCCTGCAGCTCTGAGCAACATTGTAGAGGACCCAGAGTCTGGAATGTTTTATGCTCTTCCTCTTAGGGTCTATAGCATTTCACATAATTGAATAGTCTCCTAAAAACTAAATTACACAGTGACCTGTATTCTCTTAAGAGGAACACTTAGGAAATATATCAACTACCTTTCATGGATTAGACCTGCTTCCATAACTCAGTACAAGATCTGCCACATTATTTTCCAAAAGAGAACCTGAAAAGGACACTTTTTTGGGGGAGGAGGGGGGGTTATGTGGTAAAAGATGAAATAGGGATCAACCGTAGGGATTTTCATAAGGAACTGTAACTATAAGTCTAGACTCAGCATCACTGCCTATACTCACTATCTAGCTATAATGTTATATCAAATTTTACAGCTTTTTTAATGCGCTTTATATGTAACCAAGACACACCAGCACCCAACTAAGCGCTACCAGTAGATAGCTTCAAGCCACAGGACTCATTTCAGCCATCTCTGCAAAATGTATGGCTGTCACTCACATGAATGCCGCTCCACCATTTGAGAATGATTTTCCAAAGCAACAGTGTCAGTCTCTGCAAATGTGTTTTTAAAGTGCATGCTACGTGCAGTGTGCATCAAATGAACAGAGTCATCCTGGAGATTTCTCTGAAATGCTTGATTTTAACTACATTATGTACTTGCCTATGTTCAAGCTCTCACATGTTGTAAATTCTATGTATTAGGATTCAGGTGTTTTTGATCTATTCTGCTGTGGTCGTGCCCTGGATTCTGCATTTGTATTTTCTTATTGTCACAAGTGTCAGGGTATCTCATTTGTGAATGTGTCATAAGGGTCTCGCTGTGCTCTCACAGACACATGCACTCGCCACTGCCAAGAGTTACTAGGTTCAGAAATTTTGAGGCAGATTGCAGTTGCTCCCAGGTTTGCCAGCTCTCAGGATGGAAGCAGTGGTGTGGAAGGGAGAGTCAGGGAGCTGGCCTCCAGGTGGGTATCCGCCAATGCCTTACCTCCAACAAAAAGCAATGACCAAGGTGAAAACAGGACACACGTCACTTAAAAATAGATGTCAACATAGAAGCCGGCTGCCATGTCATTTCGTTTTTCGGGCAGCAACATGACAAAACCAACAGGACTGCCACATCTTAACAAGCATTTGCAATGCAATAGGTCTCGCATTTACGCGAGTTTGAGCTATTGACATTGTAAATGACAATGCCTTTTATTTTTATTTTCGTTTTTAAAACATAAATAAAACGCATTGTCATTTACAATGCCAATAGCTTAAACTCGCGTAAATGCGAGACCTATTGCATTCCCTTAGAGTGGGCGGGGCTCCAGGGGAGACTCACAGCTTAGACAAGGCCAGTGCTTTAAATGGGCCGGTACTCACCGGTACTGAGTGCCGGCACTTCTTTGATTTATCACTCTGAGTACCGGCACTTTTCTACTGCCCTGGAGAGTACCGGTACTCATGACATGAAAAGGTAGGCTCATTGGCTGTGCTGGTGAGCAGGAGTGAAACGTGTCTCTGGCAGCTAAGGCGCCGCTTCTGTAGCCCCGATCTGAGCCCCAGCTGAGCTATTCAGCAGGGCTCATTTGAATAATGTCCGGGTGCTCACCATCACGCTGTGCTTGACAGAGCAGGGTCCATTCAGGCCCTGTGCTGTCAATCACATTCACACTATCCTGTGCGTTCCTGCAAGCACAGGAATGATGTCAGTTCCCTGGTTGTGGCAATCAGGCTACGGCCAGTCCGGCCCTGGTGGCAATTAAAAAAGCCATGGTAGGTGAAGAGAAAAGATGGCTTTTATCATACCCGAGTCTTTTGTGTGTCTGCTATGTTTGTGTGTATGCCTGTTTTGTAAGAAAAAAGTGAAAGAAAGAGAGCGAATCAAAACACTCTCAGGAGGTATTTTAAAGAAAATGTGTGGCACTTTGTTTGGACATGTCTGCTCGGAGACAAAGATTCATAAATAACGTAAAAGGGAGGGTTGGTGGGTGGGTGGATGCATGAGTGAGCAAGTGTGGATGTATAGATGGATGGATGAATAGATGGATGGATGGATGAGTGAAAGCATGCATGGGTGAAAGAGGGTGGATGATTGGAGAAAAGGGCGGATGATGGGTGGATAAGTGAAAGATTGGATGGATGAATGAAAGGTAGGGAGGATGGATGAAAGGGTGGATGATGGATGAGTGAAAGGAGGGATTGAGTGAAAGGGTGGATGGAATAAAGGAGTGAAAGGGTTGATGGATGGATGAGCGAAAGGATTGATGGATGAGGGAAAGGGTGGATAAACTGATGGATGAGTGAAAGGGTGAATGGATAGGTTTGGAGATGGATGGATGGATGGATAGGTTTGGATATGAAGGGTGGATAGACGGAATGGTGAAAAACTGAATGATTGATGAAAGACTGAATAGACGATAGAATGTAAAGGTTAAATGGTGATACCAAAGGGGATGATGGACGGAGCGCCTGAGCAAATCAAACACTCACCCCCAGTCAACTGATCTGGGTTTAATCCATCATCATTCTTTAGCTCACTCCACCACCCCAGTTCAGACATGGCCATATGCAAATCAGTCTGACCCTGTGCCTCATGGGAACAGTCCAGCCCGAACTGCCAAGCCATGTCTTCCCTGGACCGGAAACAAGCATCCTGGGACCGGTTTCTGGCCATTCAGCCGTCATCAGCCAGGCTAGCTTGAATCCAGTGGCAAAGTGAGCAAGGGACCCACGTCTGGGCATACCCTGCCAACTTAGGGCGAACAAAGCGATACCAAAGGGGATGATGGACGGAGCGCCTGAGCAAATGATTGACATCAGCAGGTAAATGGTAGGATGAAAGGATGAATGGATAGATTGATGGAAGAGACAAGAGATATCTTCTGGGGAGGGTCATGATGAGTTGCTTCATGTGCTTGGTGCCATAAGAGCTTTGGTGCGATGTGGGGGTATTTTCAGTTTCTTCCTACTCGCGTGCTCAAAAATATATAGTATTGTGCCAAACAGCAATTAACAGTATGACATTAAGAAGGTGCAACTATTGCAGAAAAAGGAAATGTTAACATATTATTGCATTTCTCTTTCATTTTGTGTAATGAGTTAACCTGCTTTGTTTATATAAACACATTTCTCATGTGTTTTGGTATGTGCTGCAACTAATATAGAAGTTGTTAAGTATCATCATGTCTTGCCCTTAGCCCCGCCCCTAGCCACGCCCCCTCACTACACCTCTAGCTCATTTTAATGAGTACCTGCACTTATTTTTCCCCATTTAAAGCACTGGACAAGGCCGATGCCTTTCTAACAGCAGGGATGACAACCTAATGCCGAGGGCGGCCCTCTGTCCGTCGTCAGGAGAATTTCAGTCTTTATCTTGAATGGGGCCATCTAAAAAAGAAGATATGGTGAATCCGGCATACCCATAATGCATTGCATGAGTGACCCTAACAGCCGCCACAGCGAATGATAGTTGTCTATAAGCACAGAACATAAATGTTTTATCTGTCCTTTACCAAGTGAGTTAGCAATCTTTTATCACGCTCGAGATCTTTAATTAATTTCGTCCTAATTGTCTTGTTAAAAATTATATTGCAAGACGATTGCAATCTAATAGCTTACTTGTTATATACATTTTAGTAATTTTCTGTATTTCGTTGCACTCCGTGTGGCACTGAAGAAAGAAAATGTCAAAATTTTTGGCAGGTGTCATCATGATGTGGGATCTCAATGAAATGTAACTAAATAAGTAATTGGCATTTCAGGGCTGTGTTGTACTCTGCGGCACTCAATACCCAGGGTGTGGGGGCTCCTGGTGATGGGTGTATGTTTACTATTAGCAGCTCAGCTCGGAACTCTGCTGCTTCTGTCTGCCCATGACAAACCAGGGCTGTGAAGGGTCACCTCCCTTAGAGTGGGTGGGACTTCAGGGGAGACGTCACAGCTGTCCATTGATGCAGCGGATACAATGAAAACTATTTCCTCCTAGGTCACTTATCGGTCATCCAGGCGCAACTTATATTTTCTCACATCCACATGACGATGGGGCCCATAACATCGCCTAACAAACACACACACACCTGGATTTCCTCTACACCTTTACGAATCTATACTCCTAGGAGAAAGAAAAACTAAATGAAAATCATCATGATGTACCGCTGGAAGGAGCCGGGATACCTTATTACCTTAACCTATCGCTTTCTTAGTTATTTCTTAAGATATTCCTGCTCATTGTTTTGTCGATGGATCATCTAGTAAAAATCAGTTGATAGTGATCAAGACCAGCTAAATCACAATAACTAATTACTAATTTCACAATCATTTAGAAAATAATCACTGAGTCGTTTGATTTAAGAATCTCAAATTTTATATAATTTTAAAGGCATGGAAAAGAATTTAGACTTTTTATTCAATTATTCATACATTATTAATTCAAATATTTATTAAACAAAATCAATTTTATTGCAGAAAGGAAATTTTGTCATGAAGAAAAATCCTAATTAACCTGCCTATCTTCCTAATTTAGCCTAATGATTTCTAACCTAAGTTTAAAGTTGAAAAATAACCTGATTCTCATACTCAACTGGAAAAATAAGACAGCAACAGAAACTTCAGCTCGTCAGCATCAGCTACCGCAACCCGTCTCATCTAACAGTCTTTCAGCATCTCCCGCTCAGTAAATGGATCGATCTGGAACACCAAGCACTGGAAGCCACCAACTACCCCTCCCACTAAGAGTAGGCCTTCTTATACCCTAATTCTAACTTTGCTAACTAAATTGTTGCAACATTAATAACGCGCTTTTCTTTCATTGGTCCACTCAGTTCATTTATTCAGTTTTAATCAAATTCTCCCGGATCCAGCTTGTTCTTCTGGAATGCATATGTTCATTTCCTTTCTCACAGTTCAAGACATGTTTCCATCCGCTTCGATCAGTACATTTGTAACTTCTTTCGATACATTCGAGAACTCTGCAGGCATTGTCCTTTCTCTTAAAACTGTTTCCCACGATTCTCTGCTGATCACCACGGCACACTATCAGTTCAAATAGGTCACATCAGCCTTGACCATTCTTGCATCCTAGCCTTTCAGCACCATCACGTGGTCAGTCTTTCTCCAACTTTTTCTCCCTTGTCATGTGTTTTCTCAGCGCATGCGTACTCTAATAAACGGCAGCCATTTTATATCGCCACTCGATTAGACTTAGAAGCACTATTTAGAAATAAACAAAACATAATTAAAATAGAGAAACATAGCCTTTTCGTTTCCCTCCCGTCATCTACGTACCCCAATTAGTTATTACCTAGCAGAAAGCAACATTTAAGCTGTTCCTTACTTACCATCACTATTGTTTTTGCAACGTCACGTTTTATATTCTATGAAGCACAAATCATGCATTTATTATTTATTTAGTACGCAATTATTTTATGTTATAATTAGACACACAGACATTTGTAAATAGATTATTCAGCACACATACTTGCGTGTTACCCTTCCCTCACATACATTGTTGATTAATACATTTAAACGAACATATTTATTAATTATTTATAAAATTTGTTAGGGGTTACATTTTTTTATTTACTCTGCTCCATCAACTCCCCCCTTTGGTGATTTTTAAATCACCACATAAATCCCAAGTTATACTTCTTTTTCAGGCAGCATATGTCTTTCATCCTTTTGCTTTTTGTTAATTATACATCTGTTTCCATTTCATCTTGTCTCCTTGTCTCTTTATACATACTTTCTTTCATTTTCTCTAACTCAATTTCACCCATTTCTCTCTCTCTTTCTTTCATTATTCTGTTATTTCTTTTTATCTTATTTTGTCTTACTTTTCTTTTTATACACGTTATTACAATTTTCAACACCATGGCTAACAATATTGCTATAGTTGCTATTATTATAACTTTCCCTATCATTAGTCTACTCATTCTTGTTAACCAATTTGCTACTGAAGAAAACCCTCTACCAAGTTTTTCAAGGACACTTTCAACCTCCAGTGGAACTAGTTCTTTGTGCAAATTTGTAATATTTGTAATATACTTTTGTATATTTTCACTTTTATCAGGAATGTAAGTGCAACAATGTTGGACTTTCAGCATTCCACAAACTCCACCCTCTTTTGCCAAAAGAATATCAAGGGCAAGCCGATTTTGCATCACCATAGCTCTCATGGCAACCATTTCGGTATTTACCATCAAGAACCCTCCCGCAGTATCTGTAGACAAACGATCTACTACTGTGGATAACTTCCGAATTTTAAATGCATTCAAAGATATTCCCACTGCTGGTATTAATGCTCCAAAAATATCACCTACAATTTCTGAAAAACTTTCCCTCTTTCTACGTGTAAAGCTATTAATCATCTTGTATGTTCCTTTTTCTTCTCTGTCCATATGAAAGATTTTTGGAAAGACCAGGCCTACATAACAAGTTCCATACCAATGGTCCGGTAACCTGTAATAAGCTCTATTCCCACAAATATAATAGATACCTGGAAATATTGGATCTTTTCCACCTTTGAATCCCCAACCTCCCAAAATTTGATAATTGTCATGGCAGATACTGGAACCTACAAAATAATTGTCATAGACTGTCTTATTTCTCCTAATACACAACTTTCCTGTTTGCGGCCAATCTAATGTCATTGCTGCATTTATCTTTTCCCTTCATGATTTTGTTCCTCAGACGTCCATAGATGTGTTCTTTTCTCTTTTATTGCTTCTCTTTGAAATTTCATTCTTCTTTCTTCAACCATTTCTAAAAATACCTTTTCTTCTTTCTTTAACTCACAGGTAAGGTTGTTTTTAGCTATTTCTTCTAATGTTAAAATTCTATGCTCTAAAAAGAATTCTCCTAAAACCTTTGCTTGTTTTACTTTGTTAAGTTCTGGAACTACAGGAACATTTGCAAAAATCTTATCTATATCAGTGTAATAAAACTCTAATCTACCTGTTTTATAAAATAAACTTGCTATGACACTACATGTTATTCCATAAGTTAGAGGTAGGTGATGATAAGTCACACCTTCTGACACTGATGCAGGCAACTGCATACAAACATAACAATCTCTCACATCCATTGTCTCTACATATTCGTACAATAATTTTGTAAAAACATTTTTAGAAAAATCTGTTACTGACTTATCCTTATGTAATTCTGCACTACTTCTTAAAATAACTGGTTCTTTAATATTAGTTTCTTTTTCTGGTTTAGTATCATTCTTTGCTTCTACTACAGCTATACTAATAGGAATAGTGATTGCTAAAACTATCCATACTGTCATTAATAATCCTGTACAAAAACAGCACATTTTACACCATCTTTTTAAAAACTCACATTTATCTCTTCTATCTCTAGAATTCTCCATTTTTGTTTTTATCTTTTGTTAAATCTCAGAAAATTGTGTCACTACACCTCAGAAATGACTTAGATGCCACTCTGCATTCAAAAGTCTTTGCTTGGTACTTTCTTTTAATTCTTTTCAGAATTCTTTCGTTGTCACATCCGGTGATTTGTCATATCCAGTAAAATTGTCACATCCGGCAGAAGCACTTTAAGTCTTCACTTCAGGTTTGTTGCATCTCACCTTTACCCATTCGGTTTCTTAGTCTCGGGTTCTCGTGAGTGTTTCTTTCTTCTTTGTAATCAGTTAAAGCGATGTACAACCACTCAGGTGACTTGTATTTCGAATTCACTTTCTTTGTTCTTTTAGACTTTTGCAATCGTTTTCCACTTGGCTTTTCTTGTTCCTTTTGACTTGTTATTTCATTCACCTGTTCAGCACTTTTTTCTCCTGTTCTGATTATTCTGTATCTCAATTTTCTTATATAGTTGCTGGGCCAATTGTCTCCTTTTCTTGGCCTTTTGGCTTCACCTTCTTTTTCTCCTCTTTCTGATTTCCAGTTTCTTTTTCTTGATTCAGTTCTTGTTTTCTCTTCTTCTCTGCTTTCTTCAGATTCTGTTTCAATTTTCTCACAATTGTCTCTTATTTTGAAACTTATGATCTCACTTTCTTTTACTGGTGGATCTATTTTCTCCTTCTTGTGTTCCCCTATTACTGTCCCTCCTCGATGTTCTTCCGAATTGGTATTTATCTCACTCTCTACTTCTAATTTTCCCTGTTCTTTTGTTTCACTATCTGTCCCTATTGCTCCTCGGGGTTCTTCTCGATTTTCTAGCTTTTTAATTGTCTCTTTCCCTTCTTTGTCTATTAATATTACTTTTGAAGGATTTCCACCATAACTTGTACTTGGTTGCTCATTTAGATCATTTTCTTGTTCATTTTCTTCTCTAATTGGTTCAAATCCCCAAGTTCTCCTTCGGAATTCTTCACAGTTTTCAACTGAATCATCAGATCCTGAACTCGTGTCAGATATTTCCAGATGTCGACTTACAGGTCGATCTTCAAGTTCTGGAATTTCTGCAAATTTTCCTTCTTCTTCTTCTTCTTCCTCTTCCTCTATAGAGGTACTTGCAGTTGGGGTTTCCAGATGTCGACTTTCAGGTCGATCTTCAAGTTCTGGCACCCTTTCTCTTCTTCTTTCTGTCTCAGTCGCTGAACTCTCATCCCACACTTCCAGATGTCGGTTCACATGTCGATCTGCAGGTTCTGGAACTCTGATTGTGTGGCTGGCATGGACCCAGTTTTTCACTCCTGCACACTTGACTGCAGTCGTTGTCACTAGGATTACCTGTCGCGGCTCGTCCCAGCGAGGAACTAGACAGTTTCTTCCCCTGTGGATTTTTATGCGGACCCAGTCTCCTGGATTCAAGTCGTGGGCTGGTTTTCTTTCAAGAGTGGTCGCATCCGGTCCAACCTGATGAAACACAGAACGCACCACATCAGCCAGTCCTTTGCAATAATCCAGTACTAGATCATCAGTTATAGTCAGTAACTTGTTGACAGGTACTTGTGCTTGTCTCATTGCTCGTCCCATGATCACTTCATGAGGACTAAGTCCAGTTTTTTTTTCAGGAATACTTCTGATGGTCATCAGGACAAGGGGCAGTGCATCGGGCCATTTGAGTCCTGTAGCTTGACACATTTTTCCTAACCTGTTCTTAATTGTTCCATTTATTTGCTCTACTACCCCAGAAGCCTCTGGTCTGTATGCACAATGCAGTTTTTGTTTAATGCTTAATGCTTCACAGATTAATTGAATCAACTCATTTTGAAAATGTGTTCCTCTATCTGTCTCAACCGTGACTGGAAAACCATACCTTGGAATGAACTCTCGCAGCATAAGTTTTGCTACCGTTATTCCATCATTCCTTCTAGTCGGGTATGCCTCCACCCAACGAGAAAACAAACAGACGACCACTAGAACATATTTTAGTCTGTTACAAGGGGGCATTTCAATGAAGTCTAATTGCATTCTAGTGAACGGACCTCCTTCTCGTCCTATTGTTCCTAGACTCACTATTGTCTTTCTTCCTGGATTAAACTGCTGACAAATAAGACATCTTTGACAAAGACTTTCAGCTATGGCTCTGAATTTTGGGTTATACCATGTTTGTCTAAAAAGTCTGATCATTGCATCTCTCCCAATATGAGCTTGTCCATGGTACATCCGTGCCATGTCTGAAATCATGCTATCAGGCATAACTGGTCTTTCATCTCTGTAAACCCACACACCATTGTTTTCTTGTCTTCTACATCCTGCTTTTATCCAGTAATCTTTTTCCTCATCATTTGCAACTTCCTGTAACTGTCTCACCTCATCCCATGTCTCAACAGTGTTAGTAAAAAGCAAAGGAGAAGAGATATGCTCCCTTTCGCGATTCTTATTCAGGGATACCATGTTCTCTGCACAATATTTGGCTATCTCGTCGGCGTAATTATTTCCGACAGTCATGTAATCTTCATTCTTCTTATGTGCTTTGCATTTCACTACAGCTATCTGCCTAGGCAGCTGTATCGCCTCAAGCAGTTTCTTTACAAAATCTCCATTTCTGATAGGTGTTCCTGCAGACGTCAAGAAACCTCTTTGTAACCAAATCTGACCGAAATCATGCACTATACCGAAACCGTACTGGCTATCGGTCACAATCGTAACTCGTACATTTCTTCCCAACTTACATGCTTGAATCAAAGCAATCAGTTCTGCAACTTGGGCAGACCTTATTCCTTTCAGACAAGACGCTTCCATCACAGTTGCCACTGTGCACACTGTGTAAGCTGCGCTTAAAACTCCTTCTTTCGTTCTCAAGCATGAGCCATCCACAAACATGACATAATCTGATTCTTTTAAAGGCTCATCCTTTATGTCAGCTCTTGGTTTTGTGCAATATTCCAGCACATTCAGACAATCATGATCTACTTCATCTTGTTCAATTATACTCTCTTCATCTGGCAATGATGTCGAAGGATTCACATTCATACATCTATCTATGGTCACATTTTCTGCACTCAAGATTACTTTTTCGTACTTAGTCAGCCGACTATGTGTCATGTACTGTGTTTTTGTTCTTGTCAAAAGAATCTCTACTGAATGGGGAACATATACTCTCAGTGGATACCCCATCACTATACCTTCACTTTGTTCCAGACTTACACAAGTAGCAGCAACAGCTTTCAGACATCCAGGCAACGCTTTTGCTATAGGATCTAAAACAGCTGAAAAATAAGCAATTGGTCTCTTCATTGTTCCATGTTTTTGTACCAGTACTGAAAATGCACATCCATCTCTTTCACTGCAGTACAATTCAAAATCCTTTTCATAGTCAGGCATTCCTAAAGCAGGGGCCTCACACAATTTCTTTTTCAACTCTTTGAAAGATTTCATTTCTTCGTCATTCAATTCAAAAGGGTCTTTTACATCCTTCTTGGTCAATTTTTGTAATGGCTTAGCAATCAAGGAAAAACCACTTATCCATTGTCGGCAATATCCAACCATTCCCAGAAACATTCTTACCTCTCTTTGCGTCATTGGTGCTCTCATTCCTTGAATCATTTTTATTCTCTCTGTCGTTATCTTTCGCACTCCTTTCTCAATTTTATGCCCTAAATATTGGACCTCTTTTTGACAAAACTGCAATTTCGAAGGGGACCCTTTATGCCCTCTTTTCTCTAGATGGTTCAGTAAAGCAATTGTATCGCTTACACATGCATCTTTTGTTTTCGATGCCACCAACAGGTCATCGATATACTGCACCATCACTGACTTTTCTGGCATTTTCAAATCTTCCAGGGACTTCTTTAAAATCTGATTAAAGATTGAGGGGCTTTCTGTATACCCCTGAGGAATTCAGCACCATGCCAAAATACGCTCTCCGAACCGGAACGCAAATAATGGCTGGCTATCTGGATGTAAAGGAATAGAGAAAAATGCGTGACACAAATCTATCACGGTGTACCACTCAGCTTCATGTGGAATTTGGTATAGAATTACTGCAGGGTTTGGCACTATTGGACAACAAGGCACAACTATTTTATTGACCTTTCTCAAATCCTGTACTATTCTATATGTTCCGTTTGGCTTTTTCAGTCCCATTATAGGTGAATTACATGGACTGCTCATTATTTCTTTTAGAATTCCCAGTTCAATCATTTTATTTATTACAGGAGTTATACCTTCAATTATTTCTGGAGTCAATTTATACTGTGGCGTATTTGGGTAAGTTGTTCCTTCTTTTACTGTTACTTTTACGGGATCTACTTCTTTCATCAATCCAATATCTTCTCCTGTAAAATCCCACACATTCTCTTTCACTGCATTTTTCAGTTCTTTTGGAAGTTTTTCTGCATCAAATGCAGGAAACAAACCATTCATTTCAGGTTCCTGATTCATCAATGTTACTTTATACAATACATCTTCATCTGGGGTCTGAAATCCAATTCCATCTGGCGTACAATAAATTGTGCAATTCATCTTGCACAAAAGGTCACGACCTAAGAGATTTATGGGACTACAATCGCACACTACGAATCTATGCATTTTGCTAAAAGAACCAATTTTTACTTCCACTAATTCAGTAAGTGGTGTTTTAATCTGCTGATTCGCTACTCCAACTACTTGGATATATTCACCTGAGAGAGGAAGGTTTGGAATTTCCACTGATCTAACAGTAGAACGGGTAGCTCCAGTATCGACAAGGAATGTTACATTTGCACCATTCACTTCTCCATCCACAAAGGGACCAGACTGATCTACCTCTAGAGTTGCGCCAAGAACGCACTCTTTTCCCTCTCCTAGGCATTGTCAGAAACTTTCATCCGACTCATCCTCACTCTGACGCAACCAATACTGAGAAATGTTAGCTGCTCGCGGCAATTGTGTTACCTGCTCTCCTCCGTAGAATCCTGTTTCTGTACTGTATCTTTGCTGGTTAACATTGTTGGGAAGTGGTGGTTGTGGCACCTGACCTTGTTGAACAACTACCTCATTCTGCACCTGTGGATTTAATGATTGATTTTCCGGATTAGGTTTAGGTGGGAACTTACACTCGTTTCTCCAATGCCCTAATTTTCCGCAATTATGACATGGCCATTTTTTTTTTGCCTCCTCTAGACTCATTTGACCTTTCCCTTTACCTATGTTAGGTCGGGATTTATTTTGTCCTGTTTCATTCCCACTATTATTATCCAATTGAGCTTCTTGTTTCTCTGCCACTTTCACCTGTGCCCACATTGCCTTCTCTTTCAATTTACGCTGTCTACTCTCAATATCATCACTACAATACTTAGCATACCTCAGTACCTCATCTACAGTGCCATTTTGCCAGTTAATCATATGTTGTTTAATCATTTCACTAATCTCTGGTTTCAGTCCAAACACAAATCTATATACAAAATGACTCATATCCTTTTCACTCAACTCCTCATATCCACTATACTGCTTGAAAACCAGCAACAACCTTTCATAATAGGCATGTACGGACTCCTTACTTTCCTGTGTAGTTCTGTCGATTTTTACCCAATCTGTTTCTTTAGGAGGAATCTTATTTTTCAAAAAGGTAATCACCTTATCATATTTCCTCATCACCTCAGGACCTGGAGCTCCTGTCTTAGGATCTCTTGGATATTCTGTAGTTGGCCAGTCAACTGTAATTTTACATTCAGACCACAAATCAGTTGGCACCACTATGTCAAACAATCCATCTAAATCTATCCACAACACCTTTGAAACCTTCACAAACCTCTCCACTTGTCGGTACCATTCAACTGGTTTCTCTCTCAGCTTCGGGAATTCATTTGTAAATGACAGTATATCCTGTCTAGTCCAGGGAACATGCACATAACTACCACCTGGAGTTTCTCTCATAGGGTATTCTCTTGCAACAGGTTCTTTTTCAGTTATCATAAAAGCCAAAGAAGCCTTGTCTGCAGTTTTCTCATACTTTTTCGTCCATCTGACTTTCCATCTGTCCACATCACCCCATTTTCTCAGTAAAACAATTAACTCTTTTATCTGTGTCAGCCTTCCTGCTGTGTTCAAATTTTCAATATCTTTCTCACAAAAGTCTACTCTGTACGGTTTCTGCAATGTTTTCACTTTCGCAAAATCTACTCCAATTTCACTTGCTATCTCTTCCAGTTTGTCATGTAAATTTTTAGCTCTCCATGTAATACTTTTGCACAGAAACATAATTTCATCATCCTGGTAATTTTTCAGCTTTTCTGTACCAATCGTCCCTAAAATTAATTCTTCCATGTCAATCTTTAACCTAATTACATCTAATGGTTTTTCTTCTGGTTCTTTTATTTTAAATGCCTTCATCCACTCATTTAACTCATCAGGAGTCGGACCTATAGGCGTATTATTTAGTTCTATCCAATTACCACTCTTTTCAGGGGTCACTGTTGCAGATTCTGTTACCATATGCATTTTCCTACCATTACACTCATTCACTGTCAAATTTGTAGGTGGACTTGGTCTGTAGGTACTAGCCAAATTACTTGTACTTGCACTTGGTTCCATCCTTTCTTTTTCTCTCTGAAATTGTGAATTCATAGGAATCACTAAAGACCGTTCATCAATTTTCTGATTCTCAAAAACTGGTATTACTGGACCTATTGTTACGGGTACAGTCACAGCTTCCATGTTTTTCGTTAATTCCCTAATTTTCTCAGTCAGCTCTTTTGTTGTTCTTGCTAATTCAGTTGCATTGTCACTTTCTACTCCTTCATTTTGTGAAGTTCTTATTTGATCTTGTGACCTATTTATTTCAATTCTTCTTACAGGACTTTTATTTTGCACAGTCTCTATTTGCGGCGCATTAGGTGTCACCACTGTAGAACTCTGCTGATACAGAGGGGGATTTCTATTCAGAATTTCTTCCAGCAATTCATCATCCGTTTCACTCTCATGCATATATTTTTCCCTCTCCATATGTTTCTTTTTCTCAGTACGTTTTCTCTTAGTCTCTTCCTCAACTGTAAAAGCTGGAAACAAACCTCCTGTCATGTTAGCACATCTCCATCGTTTTATTCTATCCTCATGATTTATTCCCCACATTCTACCAGGCATAAACTCATGATCCCTTAAACCTCTGAATCTCTCTCGCTCATACATCTCATCTTCCCATTCCGTCAACGCTTCAAACTGTGTCGGTCTAGGTTTCTAAATTTGTCATCTTTTCTCTCAAATTCCGCAAAACCGCTACACTAAATGAACCATTCTCAGGGAAAGCTAATGCTCCATCATTCTTCGTATACTTTGCCCAATTTTCTAACCATATGCATGTATGATATCCATATTTCAGCATCATATGTGAAGCTGCTGATTTCGGCGGAGGAATTACTTGTCCCTCTCTAGTCACAACCTTTTTGTCTCTCTTAAAGAAATTCTTAATTTTTGTCGTCCATGACGTTCTCTCCCTTTCATACTCATAATACGGCATGTTTTCGATTGGTTTTTCTCTTCAAAACCAGGACTGTTCCGTGTACGGAACTTCAACCAATCACAGCGCGACTCACACCAACACACCAATCAGAACGATTTCCTTCTTCCACGGACCAACCAATCCTAGCGCGGCACTTTTCTACGTCACTCCTGTCTTTGCGTTCACGTGACTAGCGCACTAACCAATCCTAGCGCGGCACTGTCTATGTCACTCTTGCTCTTTTACCCCTCCTTTACAAAAATTATCGGCAATTTTTCTTTTCAATGTTTCTTCGTTAGTTACAACATTTAAAACAATTCCATAGTCTGATTCGCTAAACAAAAGTGACAGCTTTGTCCTTTTACACAAGAATCCTGTATTTCCAGTAGGCAGCGCTTACCTCTACCCTACCACAGAATTATTAACTTTCGCCGATAAAGTAGCACTTCCCTCTACCTTACCCTTCTTTCAAGCAAACAGTAAACCCGTTTCTCTGGGGATAAGACACATGTGGAGACTATGCTCCTGAGAATTAAGGCCAGAGTTTCACAAGAAAACGTGATTTGCTATCTCAGTTACACACCTTTCGTATAGAAATCCCTAACATAACACAACCTGTGTTATTACCAAAAAATGAATTCAGACCATGTACCAAATTCCATGTGACTTCTCTTGCCACACGTGTTCCACTTCCTACATCCCAGAAGCGTGAAAACTCACATATAACATAACGCGACTCAACATATAGTATTAGTCATCAAAATAATCAATAATCAATAATCACCAAACTAATCTATAGAAACCATAACTCTGCTACCAAGAAATCTGATGCAGCGGATACAATGAAAACTATTTCCTCCTAGGTCACTTATCGGTCATCCAGGCGCAACTTATATTTTCTCACATCCACATGACGATGGGGCCCATAACATCGCCTAACAAACACACACACACACCTGGATTTCCTCTACACCTTTACGAATCTATACTCCTAGGAGAAAGAAAAACTAAATGAAAATCATCATGATGTACCGCTGGAAGGAGCCGGGATACCTTATTACCTTAACCTATCGCTTTCTTAGTTATTTCTTAAGATATTCCTGCTCATTGTTTTGTCGATGGATCATCTTGTAAAAATCAGTTGATAGTGATCAAGACCAGCTAAATCACAATAACTAATTACTAATTTCACAATCATTTAGTAAATAATCACTGAGTCGTTTGATTTAAGAATCTCAAATTTTATATAATTTTAAAGGCATGGAAAAGAATTTAGACTTTTTATTCAATTATTCATACATTATTAATTCAAATATTTATTAAACAAAATCAATTTTATTGCAGAAAGGAAATTTTGTCATGAAGAAAAATCCTAATTAACCTGCCTATCTTCCTAATTTAGCCTAATGATTTCTAACCTAAGTTTAAAGTTGAAAAATAACCTGATTCTCATACTCAACTGGAAAAATAAGACAGCAACAGAAACTTCAGCTCGTCAGCATCAGCTACCGCAACCCGTCTCATCTAACAGTCTTTCAGCATCTCCCGCTCAGTAAATGGATCGATCTGGAACACCAAGCATTGGAAGCCACCAACTACCCCTCCCACTAAGAGTAGGCCTTCTTATACCCTAATTCTAACTTTGCTAACTAAATTGTTGCAACATTAATAACGCGCTTTTCTTTCATTGGTCCACTCAGTTCATTTATTCAGTTTTAATCAAATTCTCCCGGATCCAGCTTGTTCTTCTGGAATGCATATGTTCATTTCCTTTCTCACAGTTCAAGACATGTTTCCATCCGCTTCGATCAGTACATTTGTAACTTCTTTCGATACATTCGAGAACTCTGCAGGCATTGTCCTTTCTCTTAAAACTGTTTCCCACGATTCTCTGCTGATCACCACGGCACACTATCAGTTCAAATAGGTCACATCAGCCTTGATCATTCTTGCATCCTAGCCTTTCAGCACCATCACGTGGTCAGTCTTTCTACAACTTTTTCTCCCTTGTCATGTGTTTTCTCAGTGCATGCGTACTCTAATAAACGGCAGCCATTTTATATCGCCACTCGATTAGACTTAGAAGCACTATTTAGAAATAAACAAAACATAATTAAAATAGAGAAACATAGTCTTTTCGTTTCCCTCCCGTCATCTACGTACCCCAATTAGTTATTACCTAGCAGAAAGCAACATTTAAGCTGTTCCTTACTTACCATCACTATTGTTTTTGCAACGTCACGTTTTATATTCTATGAAGCACAAATCATGCATTTATTATTTATTTAGTACGCAATTATTTTATGTTATAATTAGACACACAGACATTTGTAAATAGATTATTCAGCACACATACTTGCGTGTTACCCTTCCCTCACGTACATTGTTGATTAATACATTTAAACGAACATATTTATTAATTATTTATAAAATTTGTTAGGGGTTACATTTTTTTATTTACTCTGCTCCATCACCATCAAGGCGCTGTTCGAAGCCATCCTAAGAGCAGGGATGACAACCTAATGCCGAGGGCGGCCCTCTGTCGGTTGTCAGTAGAATTTCAGTCTTTAGTCCGAAGGAAATCTCGAATGAGGCCATCTAAAAAAAGAAGATATGGTGAATCCGGCATACCCATAATGCATTGCATGCGTGACCCTAACAGCCGCCACAGCGAATGATAGTTGTCTATAAGCATTGAACATACATTTTGTATGCGGCGCTAAACGTGATAGTATTAACACATCGTGAACACATACATTTCCTATTTGCAGAGCTGTCTGTGCTAGTGTCATGGAAGCAGCAGCCATTCTTTCACGTGGGTCGAAGTGAATTAAACAAGGTGGAGTGATGACCGGAACCAGAAGCTACGGGAGTATGTGCATGGCGTCCGGTGAAGCGGGCGCCATGGTGAAAAAAAAGTGCCGAGACCAGGCGCCATGCTACATGCCATGATGAAAATCAAGTAGTCCCTAAACATAACATACGTACAGTAAAACTGTAGTTGGTCGGTGCTGCTTCCGATAAAAACAGAAGTGATGAATCGGAGCAGCAACCAATAGGGAGCCCGGAAATCAGAGTGACGCATAAATGACCCAATTGCAAGCAGCAGGCGGGATTACTCTCGCTATACTGTTTACATCAGGTCTTGCATACAGCACACACGCGCTGCCGAGGCTCGACCTAAAAATGGAGAGGAGCCTTACAGAGAACGCCTCACTAGTACAGAGGCCATAACAACTCATAGATGACAATCCAGGGTGGGTAGGTGAGACCTCCAAGCCAGCCCTATGAAAGAAGGAAGATGGGAAAAAAGGAGCGGTCCATTGATGGGGTTTTTCCTAAAACAAACACCATTCTGCAAACAGCCAACAGGAGAAAATAAGAGTTGCAGGGCAGATGCTGAGCACTATTATCATTCTACTCTATTTCGGGGTCACCCAAAAGGCAGAGTAGAACACCTGGGGTGAAGAGTTCCTTTTTAAGAAAGTACACATTTTCCTGTTTTGGGAAGTCCTAGACAAATTAGAAGCGGAAAAGTCTTTACTAGGAACAAAATTAAGAGTACAATGCAAAAACATGAATGTCCTATGATTGTTGGATCAAACTGTTGAGTCACACTTATGTTTCTTGTATAATTGTACATACTAATCTATCAAGGGAGAGAATGTGGCCTAACGGCTTGGGCTGTCGACCTCGGAGCTGGGGAACCAGGTTCAAGTCTCGGCAGGGACGCTCAACATTCTGTGATTCTGGGCATATCACTTAATCTCCCGTGCCTAACAAAAAATTAATGTGTCAGTCTGTAACGTAACTGGTGCTCATGTAAAGCGCTCTGATACCTCAGGGTCTAGTTCGTGCTATATAAAACTCCACAAAAAAAAAAACTGTATGATTGCTGCTGATCTAATGGTGATCTATGTAAGGTGCTGTGAGGTTCTTGGTCCAGACACAAGCTGTAACAAATGACAAAACAAATACATTGCTATTCGTAGTAATACTACAATTACTACCATTATTATTATTGTAATAAATACCAACAAAAATAATGGTGGTAATAGTGAAAACATTGTTAAATATAGCAGTGGTGATATTGATAATAACTGCATTTGGCATCTGTCTTTCCAACATAAAAAGTAGTTTCAGAGCCGTCATAATGAGAAAATTACTAGAATCTGTGTATATACAAAACTCCTTAATAGCTAAATACATAAAGAATGACAGGGCAGATGAAAGTAGAATTTAAGGCAAGCTGACAATTTGCTGGTATTAATACATGTTTAACAAGAAAAGGGGGACTACAGGCTTTTTAAAGAGGTCCAGCATACATGCCCTAGTTAAACTTTCAAAGAAATGAGTATGCAGTTCCTATTAAAGGTAGGGATAAGAAGGCAGGGCGTGGGACTGGCAAGGTCCCAGACTAGAAGATAGTAGTGTTATTAGGAAAGGAGGGACCGGGAAGTCCTTCCTTTCGGAATGAGGGCCCTACACACCCAGCCTGCTGGGTGTCATGCTTCATCATCGGGCATGCTCCTCGTCGGGTTGGCGCTGCAATACCCGACGGGCACCCTATGCAGGGGCTCTTTGGCTGAGATCATTTATTCCTTGCCGTATGGTGCAGTGGGTGTAAGGGGCCTTGGAAGTGTAGGAGTGCAAACGTGTAGGTCAACTAGACCATGTGAGTTAAAACAGGGAAATGGAAGAGTCAGGTAAATTAAACTGTAATGATCCTGCCTTCCACCCTGATTAAAAAGTGGAGTGGCGACTCTGCAATAATGCTGCAGGGTGTTGCACTCAGTCTCGTGCGGTCGACATGTTTCTTGCCTATTAGTCAGGTGGATCTAGCGGCAATTCCTCAGGACCTAGTGAAAATAATGGTAACTCTACACTAAAATATGGTAGCAATGTGGTGTTCTAACCTGTTAATACCATAAGTAGCACCAAGAGGTATAGTACCTGTTGATGCAGCAGCTAATCTGGAATGAAAAACAAAGGAATGAAAACAGTTCAATACCAGAAAAAGAAACACAATAGTACTTCAAGGATCCTGCCATCGAATCCTCCTATAGTGACACCAGTATATGCACACTAATAATTACAGTTGTCAAAAAATGGTTGCTATTGTCAACCATACTAACCCCGCAGTGGTCAACACACGTGTACGTGTAACTATGAAACCCAGCGAGATCGAACATGTGGTGAGTGGTTAAAAGAAGTAGCAAATTGGTGAGATTAAAACAACTCACCTAAATACTATTTTTCGATTGGCCCCATCAAATCACGGCAAGTGGTGGACATGATAAGGTTAAATGTGTCCTGGGGAGGGGTCCGAAAAAAGTAATAGAAATTCAAACCGGGCATTTAGCACAAAATTTGCTGCTAAGTGTGGAGGAGGGTAGCAGCCTCTGGTGTAGCGAGAGGCGAAAGTCAGGTGGCTGGAAGTCAGGCCCCTTCGTCAAGGTTCGTTACTCACGGTCTGACAGGCAAAAAAGCCGGCTGTAACCCGCTGTCGGGACGAGCGGCCGCCCCTCAGGAGGGGACAGCCGCGCCGTCCGCACCACGGGCAGTTCGCCGGAAATTGCCAACAAGGGTGAAGACTCGTAGAGTACGCCCCCGGATCGCGGGTTTGCTGCTGACACCGAAACTCAGTGTCAAAGCCTAAGCGAGAGCAGATTGTGGCAGAATCTGCTAAGACCCGTTTTTGTGGCGGTAATGCGACAGTGCTTTCTAGCCTTTTTAACATTACTTTGCCTCAATACCACTGTTGTATATGGATTAGCAAAATTGTTTTTGGCACACGCTTTTAAAAATGTTATACGTTTAGCCCATTGCATTTTAGCCCTCTTTTAAACTTACCCTGAACTTGCTGGTACTTGCGCTCGTCAAACATTCTTCCCGCCCCGGTCCGACGCGGCAGTTAGTGCCGATTGTGCGGAGGGCGAGGAAGGAGGGGCCAAGCACTTCTGCTTTTGGGGCTGAATTGCGGTTAGCGGTCTAGCTTGGGGAAAGAAGACCCTACTTAATGCGCATGCCCGAGCGGACGCGCTCAGCGGGCGCGCCGCTGGCGCGCCGAAGCCCGTCTGCGCCCGTCCGCGGCCGGTCGGGGCCCGGGGCCAGAACACCTGTTCAATCAGGATCAGCCCGTAGGTATACTGCTGAACAGCTATATGCACTATGCCCCCCCATTTTGCAGATATGTAAGCACAGCATAGCGACAGGAATCATGCACCAGAAATGTAGACACTGCCCATTCACTATGGAGACGAACAAGAAACAGATAGGGACATGCCAGAAGTTTAATCTCACCCTGATTAACTGTAGATCCCTGAAGAAGCACAAACACGAAATCCACGATTATCTATTAGACATGCAGCCAGATGTGATGTTTCTTACTGAAACCTGGCTAAACGAGGACTCTACATCAGAGATCCTCGAGGCTCTTCCACATAACTATGGAATTACAAGAGTGGATCGGCCGACTAACAGGGGGGGAGGGATTGCCATTATCTATAAATTAACGATTCAATGTACTTTAGAGCCAGCAAACATTGATGATAGCGAAGCAGGCTTTTTTTCTATAGTGGCAGCAGCTAACTATATTATAAAGGGCTTTCTAATTTACAGACCACCAGGGCCCTCCACCCGGTTTGTACCGAGCCTAATAGAGCAGGTGATTCAACCTGCTCTGCGCTATGACAAAATGCTTTTGCTGGGGGACCTGAACCTTCACCTTGATGAGCTGACTAATACCGGAGCACAAGAGCTCTGTCAGGAACTGGCTGCTCTGCAACTGACACTACAATCTGCGCTCCCTACCCACCAATTAGGCCACCTATTAGACCCAATTTTTGCCAATTGGGGGGCCTTAGGAATTGAACGCCCGATTGAAGTTCCCTGGACAGATCACTTTGTGGTTCCCTTTAGCGCCCTGGTACCCTATACCTCTACTCTTAAGACGCCAGGCGCTGGGAAACCGCATAGGAAGTGGGCTAGGTTCTCAGCAGCTAGTTTTAATCTAGCCCTCCAGCAGGGCGGACCACCTGGTGGCAAGGATATTGACTCAGCCTGCAGCGCATTAGATAAGCGGATCATGGAGGCATTAGATAGAATTGCTCCATGGTCCTCGAGTGCGCCTGGGAGACAATTAAAAACGGCACCGTGGTTTAATGACGAACTCAGGATAGCTAAGTCCGCCTGCAAGCGTTTAGAAAGGACATGGAGGAAAGACTTCTCAGATCTCAAGAAGACTGAATACAAAATCAGCCTTAAACACTATCACTCCCTCATAAGAAAATCCCGGGCCGCCTACTATAGTGATAGGATTGAGATAGCTGAGAATTCCTCTAAGGAACTCTTCACTATCTTCAAAGAGATCTCGTCACTAGCAAGAACTACAGCTCCTAATATTAGCTCCGTGGACTCCTGCAACTTGGTGGCAGACTTCTTTGCGGAGAAGGTAGAAAAGATCTATTCTACCTTCCCAGATGAAGCACGTAAGGGATGCTTTGATAGCGATGGGACGTCCAACATAGCGGAGGCAGATTGCCTTTGTGGTTTTGTTCTCCCCTCTTGCGACAATCTCAAAGACATAGCCGCAAGCATCAAATCCGGCTCACCTAGGGACCCCACTACACCTAAAGTGTTAAGAGAGAGCCTAGTAGTCCTAGCGCCTTACATCAGCCACCTCCTTGGACTCTCTTTCACTTCGGGAACAGTCCCAAAAAGGTGGAAAGAGGCGATTGTCCTCCCCATAAAAAAGAAGCCGAATGTAAGCATGAGTCAATTGGAGAATCTGCGTCCGATCTCACTTCTGCCATATTTTGCCAAAATAGCAGAAAAAGTGGTCAACACTCAACTAATAGCCCATATTAATCAACACAACATACTTCACCCTACTCAATCGGGCTTTCGAGCGACCTACTCTACGGAATCAGCATTGCTCCTATCCACAGAGACCATCCGCAAACTTGTGGATGAGGGCCAGACGGTCGCCTTAGTCCTCTTAGACCTCAGTGCCGCATTCGACACTGTAGCCCACCCAATACTTCTACAGCGCCTCAGGAGAGGAGGACTGGCGGAACAAGCCCTAGACTGGCTGAGGTCCTTCTTATATGACCGCAGCTTTCAGGTGTCTCAGCAACCTTACTATTCAAAGAGCATTGCGCTGGCCCAAGGGGTCCCTCAGGGCTCCATACTTAGCCCCACTCTTTTTAATCTCTATATCACCCCATTGGCAGAGATTATTGGGAAGTTTGGCATCAGTGTTGTGTCATATGCGGATGACACACAACTGGTGGTGTCATTGGCGCAAGCCCATGATGAGGCAGCCATTAATTTCTCTACTTGCCTACAAGAACTGGCGTCTTGGATGTCGAACAACTGTTTAAAACTTAATGGCAATAAGACAGAGGTTCTTGTGGTAGGCAAAGCCCCCTCGATTTGGTCCTCATCATGGTGGCCTCAGACTTTGGGCCCTACTCCATCCCCCAGCGAACAGGTTAAGAACCTAGGGATGTGGCTGGACACCAAGCTCTCCTTTGAGAGCCATACCAGATGGGTGGCAGGGAAATGTTTTGGGGTAATGAGAGGACTTCGGAAGACCCTTGATGTACTTCCCATGACGGCTAGAAAAACCATGGTCCATGCTCTGGTAACCTCCCGCTTGGATTACGGAAACGCCCTTTATTTGGGGGCAAGTAGCAAATGTATGAAAAGACTTCAATGCATTCAGATCGCGGCAGCCCGCCTCGTTCTGATGCTGCCCAGGAGAGCTTCCTCTAACCAGGCCCTGGCATCCCTTCACTGGCTTCCGGTGAGGGAGAGAATTCTCTTCAAAGCCCTGTGTGTTAGTCACCGCATCCTGCAGAGAAAAGGGCCAACCTATCTACATGATCTACTTACCCCCTACATCCCGACCCGCCTTCTGAGATCATGTGGGACGGGAAAGGTTAGAACTCCGACCATCAAAAGAGCGAGAATGGGTGGCCGATCTTTCCGTTTCCTGGCAGCCAAGCATTGGAATAACCTCCCCATTGGTCTCCGGATGGAGCCTTCGGAGACAATCTTTCGGAAAAAACTCAAAACTTGGCTTTTTCCATCCTTAGGCCTTCCCTGCTAGCTGTTTCACAGTACTGCTACTGACGAGTCTTTCTGATGCCGCAGCGCGGGGACACACTAGTGAGTGTAGCCATGCGCTTTATAAATTTGTTTGTTGTTGTTGTTAAGCCCTCAAAGCGTCCTCGTACAGACAGAACTCTATCAGAAATCCTCTGGCCAAAGGAGGTGGAAGGTACTCACCAAACGACTGTGCCCAGGTGACGACCGACCTACCCTGCACTGCCGGATCCGGGAGGTAATTTTCCCATCCGGTCAGGTGTTTAAATGTTAGCGGAAATGGCGCGCAGGGCGGGAACGTCTCCTAATGGGAGCAGGAGACTAGAGAGCAATCAGCCTCCAGTGGAGGGGAGCGGTAAAAAGTGGTGGCCATCTTGGGAGAATGTTGAGGATCACTATGGGCGCCATCTTGGAACAGGCAACAATGGGTGTGTGACTTAGGTGAAATGCAACAAGCCAAGTGAGAGGTGTCACACAAAGGTGTAGCTACGTTCTATTAAGGCTACTCCAGGGGATATCTTCGTTGAGGCCGTGTTTGTCTGTGGCCAAACGAAAAATCCATCTTTGCTCGATCTTAAAAAGTGCCTCTGGGGTTATGGATGGATGTGCTTCCAATATCACCCAACTCAGGGTATCACAGGCATGTTTAGCAGTCTCAAAATGTGTATAGAGTTTTGTGGTCACTCTATGGCATCGTATGTGGCTCTTATGTTCGCTGATGCGTGTTTTTGCAGCCCTAGTGGTCATGCCCACATACCGAAGATGGCATGGGCAGGAAAGCAAATAGATGCAATTCGTGGTGTTACAGTTGGTATGTTTAGTCAATTTCCAGGTAAAGTTGTTGGAAAAGCTTATTTCAAGGGTAGTGGCCTAAGACAGGTGGTAGGTCCCACAGAACTCTCTGTGTAGGTACAGTTTTATTCTTGGGTCTGGTGTGAATCAGTATGACCTTCATGCACGAGAGTATCCATGACATAAAGTAGTACAAGCCATGAAGAGAGCTAGGCATAACAATAGAGAGGCCTTATTGGAATACAACCACAAAGAACCTACTGAGACACTTACTTGCGTTACATCCTTTACACCAAACTCAAACAGGATTAGGAACATCATTCGAAAACATTGGAGTATCCTCAACACTGGGGACTTACAACTCCCCACACCAAGGTTTGCGTTTAAACGCACCAGTAACCTTAAGGACATACTGATTCACACCAGACCCAAGAATAAATCTGTACCTACACAGAGAGTTCTGTGGGACCTACCACCTGTCTTAGGCCACTACCCTTGTGGCTCTTGTGATGCATGCCCATTGACAAAACCCACCAAAGAAATAAGCTTTTCCAACAACTTTACTTGGAAATTGACTAAACATACCAACTGTAAGACCACAAATTGCATCTATTTGCTTTCCTGCCCATGCCATCTTCGGTATGTGGGCATGACCACTAGGGCTGCAAAAACACGCATCAGCGAACATAAGAGCAACATATGATGCCATAGAGTGACCACAAAACTCGATACACATTTTGAGACTGCTAAACATGCCTGCGATACCCTGAGTTGGGTGATATTGGAAGCACATCCATCCATAACCCCAGAGGCACTTTTTAAGATCGAGCAAATATGGATTTTTCGTTTGGCCACAGACAAACACGGCCTCAACGAAGATATCCCCTGGAGTAGCCTTAATAGAACGTAGCTACACCTTTGTGTGACACCTCTCACTTGGCTTGTTGCATTCCACCTAAGTCACACACCCATTGTTGCCTGTTCCAAGATGGCGCCCATAGTGATCCTCAACATTCTCCCAAGATGGCCACCACTTTTTACCGCTCCCCTCCACTGGAGGCTGATTGCTCTCTAGTCTCCTGCTCCCATTAGGAGACGTTCCCGCCATGCGCGCCATTTCCGCTAACATTTAAACCCCTAACCGGATGGGAAAATTACCTCCCGGATCCGGCAGTGCAGGGTAGGTCAGTCGTCACCTGGGCGCAGTCGTTTGGTGAGTACCTTCCACCTCCTTTGGCCAGAGAATTTCTGATAGAGTTCTGTCTGTACGAGGACGCTTTGAGGGCTTAGGCTTTGACACCGAGTTTTGGTGTCAGCAGCAAACCCGCGATCCGGGGGGCGTACTCTACGAGTCATCACCCTTGATGGCAATTTCCGGCGAACTGCCCGTGGTGCGGACGGCGCGGCTGTCCCCTCCTGAGGGGCGGCCGCTCGTCCCGACAGCGGGTTACAGCCGGCTTTTTTGCCAGTCAGACCCTGAGTAACGAACCTTGACGCCGCGTCCTGACTTCCAGCCACCTCACTTTCGTGTCTCGCTACACTAGAGGCTGCTACCCTCCTCCACACTTAGCAGCAAATTTTGCGCTAAATGCCCGGTTTGAATTTCTATTACTTTTTTCTGACCCCTCCCCAGGACACATTTAACCTTATCGTGTCCACCACTTGCCGTGATTTGATAGGGCCAATCGAAAAATAGTATTTAGGTGAGTTGTTTTAATCTCACCAATTTGCTACTTCTTTTAACCACTCACCACATTGTTCGATCCCGCTGGGTTTCATAGTTACACGTACACGTGTGTTGACCACTGCGGGGTTAGTATGGTTGACAATAGCAACCATTTTTTGACAACTGTAATTATTAGTGTGCATATACTGGTGTCACTATAGGAGGATACGATGGCAGGATCCTTGAAGTACTATTGTGTTTCTTTTTCTGGTATTGAACTGTTTTCATTCCTTTGTTTTTCATTCCAGATTGGCTGCTGCATCAACAGGTACTATACCTCTTGGTGCTACTTATGGTATTAACAGGTTAGAACACCACATTGCTACCATATTTTATTGTAGAGTTACCATTATTTTCACTAGGTCCTGAGGAATTGCCGCTAGATCCACCTGACTAATAGGCAAGAAACATGTCGACCGCACGAGACTGAGCGCAACACCCTGCAGCATTATTGCAGAGAGTCGCCACTCCACTTTTTAATCAGGGTGGAAGGCATGATCATTACAGTTTAATTTACCTGACTCTTCCATTTCCCTGTTTTAACTCACATGGTCTAGTTGACCTACACGTTTGCACTCCTACACTTCCAAGGCCCCTTACACCCACTGCACCATACGGCAAGGAATAAATTATATCAGCCAAAGAGCCCCTGCATAGGGTGCCCGTCGGGTATTGCAGCGCCGACCCAACGAGGAGCATGCCCGATGATGAAGCATGACACCCAGCAGGCTGGGTGTGTGAGGGCCCTCATTTCGAAAGGAAGGACTTCCAGGTCCCTCCTTTCCTAATAACACTACTATCTTCTAGTCTGGGACCTTGCCAGTCCCACGCCCTGCCTTCTTATCCCTACCTTTAATAGGAACTGCATACTCATTTCTTTGGAGGTATTAATACATGCTCAAAATTCCCAAAACACACTACAATTATTTACTATAGATGTCCTTTGTACCCCGGGTGTTTCTTATTGTATTTGTAAAGAGCTTGCAAACTGAGGTTTCTTGGCACACAGATACCTAAATCTTTATCAAAATCACAGCCAAATCACTTTGGGAACAAAAACGTTTTTAGTTGCTATCTGAATCGCATAAAGGATAATTCAGAGCAAAAAGTTAATGGTAACAAATTTCACATTTTCACAGCGGAAACCAAAAAAGACCGGTCACTGAATGTGGCAGCTCTAGTTAAGGGAATCCTCAGGAGAGACTAATCATTGGACCTCAGGTTCTCAGGAGCTTTACACCTATTGAATTTAGCAACTGTAAAACCAGAGGACTGTTCGAAAATTGCCTAGTGAGTCCAAGCTTTGAAACATATCCTTCGATGAACAGGAAGCCAGTGTAGTTGCTTCACTATGGATGAGATGTGTTGGGCTCCGATTACTCCACATACTAAGTAGACAACAAACAGCAGCTTGCATCGTTTGGATTGTTTCAATGTTTTCAAAGGCGCTAGAAGCAATACAGCATTCCGTAATCAATGTGTGACAGGATAAGAGCATTGATAGCAGGAATAGTGCGGAAATTATCAACAAAAGAGGAAGGATGTCAAGTGAAGTCAAGTCAATGTTTTTTTATTGCATAATTTATTAAAATCATTGCAATATATGTACAAAAGCCTAAATATAAATCAAGTTTATCCAGAGAAGGAGAAAACTGTAAAAGTTGCTGTCACAGGCATAAGCGGTCTCAAGGATATAACACATGTATAGGCCAAATTTAAATAAATGCCATAAAAATTTCAGATTCGTGAACAATGCCCATGGCTTGAAAACAGATCATTGGTGTGATCAATAGCTTAGCTGTGTAAACAGTACATGTATTGCTTAAAGTCTTATAAGCAAGCATAGGTAAAATCTATTTTAAATAAATGCCATGAGAATTTGGGAGTCATAAATAATACCTTTGGCTAGATATATGCTCATTCCTGTGCAAAAGTGGTTTAAGTGTGCAAAACAGTGCATAAAATGCATATAGACTGGGAGCCATAAAGCAGATAGTTGTCTAGTCATGTACTGGGAGAGCGGCTAGTAAAAACATTTAAAGGATCTGTCCAAACGGATATCAAATCTTGCCAAATAAAACGTTAAAATTCACTTTTGTTTGGTGATTTTAGTGGGATTGGTGATCAGTCTTGTTAATGTCCCAGTGGCGTAGGAAGGGGGTGGCGGTTCGCCCAAGGCGACACGAGTTTTGGGGGTGGCAGGGCCTCCCCCGCTGTTACCTGCAGCCATGCGGGAATCGCCAGTACCCCCCCTCTCACACATGCGGCTGCCGGGCGGTAAATTCAGAGACTGCCACGGGTGGCAGAACAGCTAGCTACACCCCTGAAATGTCCTTAAATAATACTTGTAACAGGCTGATGTATTTGCCAAATTTTGCCAAATCACACGGCTCCACTATGTTTCGAAACCAAATTTGTTGCCTCTTTGAAGGTTTGTATCCCATGTGTGAGGAACAAAGGTTTTAGCAAGATGCAGCGAGCATTCAATAGTGTGGAACAGCAACACAAAAGGTGGTTAAACATTTCCTTTTTATATCCACAGAGTCTGCACTTGACTATCATGGAAAGGGAGTGCCATTTTGGGTTCATTTCTTTAGTCTGTAAGCACATCAACCTTGCAGCCATGATTTGTCTTAAATATATCTTTCTGATAGAGCACTGTATGTATGGCTGTGGTCTCAGATAAGTCAGATAAGTCTGATCGTGGGTTTCATATGAGGAAGGTGGTACAAATTATTTTCAGGCAGTAGAAACAAATACTTGTGATTTTCTTTGCACGAGGACTGAATATCAGGTTTGAATCTAGGCGGATGCCTAAGTTGCAGACTGTAGTAGTAACAGAAGGGCAGTGATCTACTATAGAAGGCAGTAGACGGTCATCTGGAGCTACAACTGCATCTGTCCGAAGTTCAATTTTAGATATATTTAACTTTAGAAACTTTTGTGACATCCACCAGCAAGCCAAGTGTAGAGTATGAGACAGGGACACAGAGGAAGAGAAGTCATGGTCAAGCCCAAAGATTAGTTGTGCATCATCTGCATATATATAGAACTTTTCACAAACCTGTGTTAGAAGTTATGCAAGCGGGTGCATATAAATGTTGAGTAATAGGGTCAAAGGCATGGAACCTTGAGGGACACTGCACCTGAGAACTTTGGGTTTTGACTCATATGGAGGGAAGAGTTACAGGCCAGTTAAAAAGAGGTCAACAAATTCAGAGCAGAACCATAAGTTCTGATAGCCTTAGTAATAATAATACATTTATAAAGCTCAACAGCTACCTCAAACAGAGGTGTCCCGGCGCTAACGCAGTCAAGCAAGAGAGATAGAATGGAGGGGTCTAGCATCGGCTGGATAGCCAGGTTTTTAGCGCCTTCCTGAACTCCAGTTCAGATTGGATTAAGCAAAGTCTATCCGGAAGGGAGTTCCATAATCTGGTCATCACCACCGTAAAAGATCTACCTCCAATGCGTGACTTTGCAAATCGAGGTACGCACAGCAGATTCTGGGAGTTCGATCTTAAAAAGCGTTTTTGTTGATAGGGGCGAATAAGTTTCCTTATGTAGCTGGGGCAGATGCCTCTCAGAGCCCTGAAAGCTACCGTCAGGGCCTTGAATTCTATCCGTTTTGCTACCGGCAGCCAGTGAAGCTGTTTGATGTGCGGAGAGATGTGTTGTCTGAAAGGTACTCTTCTGATCAATCTCGCAGCCGCATTTTGCACCATCTGCAATCTCTTAATCAGATATGCAGGTAGCCCCAGGTATAGACTATTCGCATAGTCCAACCTTGATGTCACAGTTGCATGGACAACGGATCTGCGACAACTCTCTGGTAGTAAGTGTAAGAATTTTCTTAGACTTCTCGTTATGCCGAAGCAAGAGGAAGCAATAAAACATACTTGGGTTGAGAAGGCCAGATCGGATTCCCATTTTACACCCAGGTTTTTCGTCGTGGTTAAGGGGCAGGGGGGGAGACCCATTTCCTCCGGCCACCACAGTCCAGCCGCCGGTGGGGGTACCTTGCCAAAAAACAGGACCTCGGTTTTCTCGGCATTAAGCTTTAATTTATTGTTATTCATCCGGCTGGAGATGTCCTTCAGACATGCCCTAAATCTGGCGAAGGCGTTAGCAGATTGGTCCTTAAAGGAGAATACCATCTGGGTGTCATCCGCGTAGGAAATAGTTTTTATTCCCCATTTTGCAATGAGCGAGAAGAGTGGAGCCAGATAAACGTTGAAGAGTAAAGGGCTAAATTCCGATCCCTGTGGTACCCCACACCGTAGAGGTTTGGCTTCTGACTTAAAAGGGTGAAGAGTGACCCTTTGCGTGCGGTCACTAAGATAGGACTTTATCCAGGCGAGCGCCGTCCCCTCCACTCCCGCACATTTAAGCCTGGTCAGTAGGATTGGGTGGTCCACCGTATCGAAGGCGGCGGACAAGTCCAGTAACACTAGCATGGCTCAGGCTCCACTGTCCACCCCCATTCTTATAGACTCTGCCACCTCCAGCAGAGCTGTCTCTGTGCTGAAGCCCGCTCAAAATCCGGACTACGTTTCATGTAAAATGCCGCGTCTGTCAATGAAATTGGTAAATTGTCGTTGAACCAATTTTTCCAGCATCTTAGCAGGTGCTGGGAGAAGAGAGATCGGGCGGTAGTTGTAGAGTTTGCCCGGATCAGCATTGGGCTTCTTCAAGAGAGGCAGAAGCATGACATGTTTCCACGACTCCGGGACGATGCCAGTGGTAAGTGAGCTGTTCCATAAGTGGTTCAGGGTGGGATTAATAATGTGGGCGAGTGCTCCCCAGAGTTTAGGGGGGCAAGTATCTTCTGGGGACCCCGATTTGCATTTCAAAATCTCTGCCAAAGATTCATGTAGTGAGATGGAGGGAAATTCTGAAAAGGAAATCTCCCCAACATGGGTTTCTGCAGCTTCAGATTCAGTAGTTTCCATTCTAGTCATGAAGGCATCATAGACCTTCCAAATTTTTTCCTCAATGAAGTCAGACAGTTTAGCACACAGTGACGGTGACGGTGGTATCTTACTTCCAAGTGCTACTGGCTTAATAAAGGAGCTAACTATCCTAAAAATGTCTTTGCAGGAGTTTTCCGCAGTGATGATTCGTATCACAAAGTAGTCTCCTCTAGCAGCCCTCATGGCTTTATGAAGTTCTTTTAGAGCTTCCTTGTAAGTCATTTTAGCCAAAGGACAATATTCTTTCCTCCAGAGGCGTTCTTTTTGTTTACATTTACTTTTTTTCACTCTGAGTTCCTCCGTGAACCAGGGGGTCGACGGAGAGTTTCTGGGGGATCTGCCTAGCCTGACTGGGGCTAGGTTGTCCAAGGCGGCAGAGATCCATCCAGTCAAGGCGTTCGCATCAGTGTTAGGGTCATTGGTGAGTTGGGGTTGGGTTTCCAACAGTACTGGGCCTAAGGATTCCGGTGTCAGTTTCTTCCAGTTCCTTTTAGGCGTATTACGTGTTTTTCCACCTAGTTGTGGTATTTCTCTACTACATGAAAATGGGACCAAGAAATGGTCTGTCCATACCAACTGCTGCGGGGGCTCAACGACCAAGGACGGGATGTTAGAGAACACCAGATCTAAGATATTGCCCGCACGGTGGGTAGGAGATCTTACATGCTGAGTGAGATTTGCCCCCTCGAGTGACATCATCAGCTGAGATGCATGAGTACAATTGGGATCCAAAATATGTAAATTAAAGTCTCCTAGGACCATATAGTTTGCGTATTGTAGTGATTTCTGCGCAATGAAATTACAAAGATCTGTAGTAAGGTTGAGAGGGCAGCTAGGGGGTCTGTAGATCAATAGTCCAGCAAGAGAGGATGTGGGTCCAGTCTTTATACAAAAATGTAATCCTTCAATCAAGCCCAAATTCTGTAGTTCTGTAGAAGAGATCTCACAGGAGTCTCTCACTATGATAGCTACCCCACCCCCTCTTTTATTTCCCGATCTGTTTGCGCAACATACTTTGAAACCTGGTGGGATAGCTAGCGCTTAAGCTGGTTTAGAATCCTCTTTTAGCCAGGTTTCGGTCAGGAGCATCATATCCCAGTCATTATTCGATAGAGATAACCATATATCTTCTGCATGTTTAAGCAGGGACCTGCAGTTAATAAGGAAGGCTATTGTTCTGTCTCCTGGGTTCATTAACACAGAGTTTAGTGGTGTATCTCTAGTGTTTCCGCGTATTCCCTCTGTGTGCCCTGTCACAAAGTTACAATTTTTGCAGAAGTATGGGAGTATGGCATTCGCTAGCTCGATAGCATGACCATCTGGGCACGCCATCTTCCTTAGATTCAAAAGGGAGTCACGTGTCCAGGAGGTAGTATTACCGTTATTGCGGGGGGCAGCATGGCTGGCGCTGGCCGCGGTCCGGACGCGGACGTGCGCAGAGGTGCTTGCCTTTGGCACGCCTTCGGCGCGTGCATCCGTGCACACATGTCCCTTAAGTGTGCTCTCACCGGAAATGAGGCAAGCCTGGGGGAGGAGCTGCGTCCCTCCGCACAAACGGCCAGAATAGCCGCGTCGGACCGGGGACTGGAGAAAAGTGCGATGTGCAAAGTGCCAGGTAACATAAGCAAACTAATTATCATTTTAAAAGCGAGCTAAGTCTGGCTAGCCTTAAGTCTGAAAATTACTATGGAGTAGTCAAAGGTGTCAAATGTGGCTGAAAGGTTCAAAAGACAGACAGAAACAAAGTTATAAATCAAATGATGTGGAAAAAATGAAGGCTTGGCAATCTAGGTTGTGCAAATTAAAAATTCAATCAAAACAATTGATTACCCTAAAGAAATGTTCTTCAGCATTGGTACACACAAACTGGAGCCCTGACAGATTTCGAGGCAACCAAGCACTTTGTAAAACATTTTATTTGGGAACATTTTTTGTATATGTATCTCATGGAGATCCTGAAACTCTAGAATGCCTGTGCCCTTGTGCAGTAGATTAGGACACTCTAATGTGAAAAAGGATTATAGCTCTGAAAGGATAAGATAATTTTTAAGCCTTTTTCGTTTTCCAGTAAAATGTTTAGATGGCATGGGCACTATGCTGTCAGTGATGTAAACTTCTCAAGCTGCCTAGACTTTCGGCACCAAGGATGGATCTTGGAGCACTGAGCACTGGCAAAAGAAATAGAAAATGAGAAAGCTTCTTGCCTAGATGGGCTCAAATCAAACTGTACAGGTATTTGATAACTGTTAATCTAAGGTTTGCTTTTGATATTCAATGACCTGGTTCAGCTAGGCAGTAAGATCAGGTAGAGCAGTATTAATAATACTAACCTCAAGCTAGATCATCATACAGAAGAATGAAATAGTATGGAATGATTCTGGTTTTTCGAAATTGATAAAAAAATATTAGCAAGGGTTCAAGCAAAGATGTTAAATAAGGTTATCCTTGTGCCTATCCACAGCAACCTCAAAGAATTTATCCTGGGTTTGTTGTATTCCTCTTAGGGTGTCCGTACATGGGCTTTCCTGTATCATGTCCTTATATAGGCATAAAATCCCAGTCCTTATTTAGGCATTAAACCATGCACTCCAAATACAGGCATGGTCTCCGGCATCCGTCCACCCTAACGTCACAACGAGTTCTTGAAGAACAGACCCTTAGGCTTTGGGAGTTTCCCTAGCACAGGACTATTGATTTCTTCAAGGACTCATCTATTATGCATCAACCGTTATACCTTAGGGGTTCATTCATGACGTCTTCCGCTGTCCGATTCACGTCAATGCTAACATTCTGAGGTACCTCTCAGGTATAAATATACCTTCCCTAGCCCTTGTAAACTAGAGGAGACCTCGACTTCAGAGGAGCCCGTTTCCCGGCCTGACGCACTGAGAAGACGCTGTCATCCCTGCACGCAGAGAGTCCAGCTTCCAGTGATCTGACTTCCCTCGCGGGGTGTTGGAGTTCGAGTCTGGCAAGAGATTCCTACCTCTCTCCATTCTAAAGGTATGGAGCTGACTAGAACCTAGAGGGACTCTTGGCATACTAGGCATACTAGGCTTAACATACTCTTAGTATACTATAGTAAGGAATACTTCACCTACTTCATACCTCTCCCTACACCTAGGACAGGTTAGGTACATTGGGGTAGAACTAGCTTAGAGACGCATCGTATGAGTACTCGCATTTTTAGTCTGTGTTATTTATGTAAATAAATATCTACTAAAGATCATGCTAGCGCAGTATTATTTATTTCTACTGCTTACGCTGTACATTATTTATCTTGCATACTGTCTTGTGATCGTAACAGCACATTTTACTTACACTAGAAACAAAACTGTTCAATAAATCTTTTATTGAAATGCCCGTCTATTCTTTCTGTGTAACTTTGAGGAAAACTAAGTATGCACGATTGAGCTGAGTGAAATAGTTATCTATTGTTTCTACGACTCTGGGACACGTTCTGATTCTAAAGGGAAACAAAAGTTGTCATGTTTTGCGGCTGCCAGAAACTACTCCCTTCTTGTTTTTCAAGGAGTTTCTAGTGGCCTTTGAGCTAGCTGGCACAAGTAATTAAGTTTAATATACTCAATAGGGACATACTGACCTTAGTCCTATGTCAAACCTATAGGGGATATTATTCCAATGCGCAGAGCCTATTAGGGAAATAGGAGCTACACTACATGGCGCCCAACGTTTGGTAAGGCGGTAATTTAACGTTAGATACTGAGTAACTCAGCCGTGCCTTTTTCTCTCAGAGACCCCTACCCATATACTCCAAAAGACGTCTGGAGTGGGCAGGGTTAAGTATCCGCCACGGCTACATAGGGAAACACCCTATATATTAGCTGTTTGGTTTGCTCAACGTTGAAGGATACAGTGTTCCAAAATATTGTGCACCTTATCTTTGTTTCCTTGAAACTTGTTCTACATTTTTCGAAAAACAAAATGTCCATAACAGGGGACGAAGCCACCGGAAACGGTAGAGCTGTGGCTGATCCAGCCCAAGCAGCAGTTTTTAACTTTACCGGTTTAAATGAAACCGAGGAGGGTGTCATAGACATCCATCCAAACTTAAGAAGAGCCATCACTCTAAAACTCATAAAACATGGCCTACCACCAAGAGGAGGTAGAGCAGTTTTCGTGATAGAGGCACACGAATCCTTTCAGACAGAGGTATTCTATTCATGGGTAATATTTCCTGAATCCAATCCAGTTACAAAACTGTTTCACTTCTACAAAGAAGATGATCCACCAGAGGAATACATTCCTTTCGAGGATATAGAAATTCCATTAACGTACCAGGAGCATCAGCTCTGGTTTAAAGGCGCCCTAAAACATCACAGAAACATTACCAGGCTCGGTCCACTAGGTAGACCAGGAGCAACATGGCCGATTCTAGCCGGCTACACACCTCATCCTGACCTGGATATAATGTCAGATGAGGAACTACTTGTTCAACTACAAGAATTAATAAAAATATACAGACAATTGGTCCAATATGTCATGCGGACTTTCACAGTCCAACCACCATTGACACTTCCAAATCAAACTCCTCAAAAGGGGAATACACTAAAAATTACACCACAGACTCTATACGCAGTCATGGGTAAAATGCCCACAAAACGTGAGCAAATTCCATTCTGGATAGCTCAAAAAATTACTCAAATCGAAGCAGTATTTCCAAATACTAGCCCGTATGAGAAACACAGAATCCTAACCATCTGTTTACCAATGGGGATCACACCACAACTGGAAGACTGCACCACTTGGGGCTCAGTCTTTGCTGCCATCTATACTAAAACACATGGCATTCCGTCAATTGCGGTAATACCTGATGTCCTAAAACAAATTCAAGACGAATACGGGGCAGAGCCTGCTCTAAATTTAGGTATAAAATTACTGAAAAATTTCGACCAGGTCTCAACAAAAATATTATCTAATATTAAAGGGGAGGCAGCAGCAGTGGCGATCCGGCAAAAATTAAGGGAATTCGATGTTACAGAACATCAAACTGAACTACCCAGAATAATTGAACAATCTTATGCAGAATTAGGCAGAGATAGTTTGGGTGGAAGACCAGTGAAGCCGAAACTATCTGAAAGTCCTGAGAAGGACTCTATTAAACAAACTCCTACATCTTCTAAAAAGAAGTGGGAGACTAATAAACAAAATTCAAACGAGAAACGTTCTCAATCCCGAGGTAGGTCTTCTCAAAAGGAGCCCTCTGAAAGGAGGTATAACCTCAGGAATAGGGATAATTTGAGAAAACCTGACAGGTATCAAGATACTGATACACGTTCCTCTCGTCCCTTTCAGATCTCATCACAGACTTCGGAAAGAAGAGGACGGTCAGAACATAGAGAAGAACGCGTGAAATCCAAGGAAGAAAAACACGCTACAAAAAACAAATCAAAACCTCAATTCTCCAAAAAGAAAGTAGCAGGTCTAAAGATCAGACATGCCGAGGATACTGAGAACACAACTCAAGAACGGAGAATGGGCTCAGACAATGCTGGACAGTGCAGCAGAAGTCACAATAGCTCGCCAGAACCTGAAGGAACTTCTGGAGATAGTGGACTTGAATGAATACATTACAGTTGAGACTGTAGACACCAGGGTTAGTACTCCACAAAAGTTATATGAAATAACACTCCGGATGGAGGAAGACATACCTAGACAGGTGAAAGCACTTTTTGGGAAAGACTATCAAGGGGCTATGACATACTTCTAGCAGAAAAAGACTGGCCACCACAATTTGTCAGGGAGTGCCCACACGGCGAGGACATTATTATGCCTGCCTTCTCCAACCATATTCCAATTTACCTAAAATATACATATGCCAGGAAATGGGCAGTAGCCCAGGCCCCAGCATTATATAAAAATCATGTAGGATGGGATGAGGACTCCCCTCACCATAAAATACATCTGAAACATGAACCAACTGCACAAAGGCAGTATCCAATAAAGCAAGAAGCTAAAAAACAGGTGAGGGAGATCTTAGATCAACTTGAATACCAAGGGGTGATTGAAACATGCACCTCCTCAATGAACAATCCTTTGTTTCCTGTCTCCAAACCAGACAATACATATCGTCTAGTTTTGGATTACAGACACCTAAACACTTGTTCTAAAACCTTTGCAGTGCAAAATGCACATAGCACAGCATTAATGAATAACATTGTGCGTAAAAAATACAAAACAACATTAGACATCTCAAATGGTTTCTTTTGTCAAAACATAGCACCTGAAAGCAGGTACTTAACAGCATTCTCCATAATGGGGACCCAGCGTCACTTTTGTCGACTCCCACAAGGGTTCAAGAACAGCCCAGGTTTATTCTCAGCGAGGGTAACGGAGTTACTACAAATTTATGACAATGAGGCATTGTCCTATGTCGATGACATCTATCTGACAGACGATGACCTGGAAAAACACTTGAACAGGGTGAGCACCATTATACTGGGCTTCGCCTCTGAGGGCTACAAGTTCAACTTTAAAAAGTCCAGAATTGCCCATCTCAATGTCCTATTTCTAGGATATGAGCTTTCAAGTGAAGGCAGGAGCTTGGCAGCTAACTTTCTAGAAAAGTGTGCGCTGCTCCAACCTCCAAAAACGCAAAAAAACGTACAATCCATCCTGGGTTTCCTAAATTTTGGAAGAACATACATTTTAAATTACGCAGAAAGGGTTAAACCTCTCTATGCATTAATCAAACCTCATTTTTCAATCAAAAATTGGACAAACGAACACACAGAAATCTTGCGTTCACTCCAGGCTAACATGTTAGCAACAAATCACTTACAAACACGCGTAAGTCAACGCAATTTGGTGATCCGAATAATTTCGGGTCAATGCGGATTCACATACTTAACCTTCAATGAGGGTGAGAAAATACCAATCGCATACAAGTCTCATTTGTATACACAAGCCGAAATGCGCTTCAGTTCAACTGAAAAAATTCTGACAGCAGTTCAAACCGCTGCAGCAAAAGAAAGAGCCTTAGCCCAAGGGAAACGCATTATTGTCGTAACCCCAGTACCAGCTTTAGAAGCGGTCACAAAAGCAAGCATTCCAAATGCTAAGGCATTACATCCAAGATGGATACAATGGGTTAATTCTCTTGCTGCAAAAGATGTTGAATATGTTTTTGATCCCGATTTAAAAACACAAGCATTCCTGCAATATGAACAAGAATGCCCTCTGCGCACTGAAATTCTGCCTCTCAATCAGTACGAATTTATAATTTACACTGACGGATCCGCACAGCCCGCAACAGGGAGTAAGCAAGCTTACAGTGCAGCGTGTGCAATCGTTAAAGGTCGCATGCGAGATGGCATCTTCAGACCTATGGTCACAAAAACTCAATCTCTGGGAGATTGTACAGCTCAGCGAGCTGAACTACAAGCATTCAAACTGGCACATGAAAGTACAGATCGAGAAGTCCCCACACTGATAGTGTGTGATTCCTTTTACTGTGTTCAATCGTATAATGAATATATGCAAAACTGGCTTGAAAATGGTTTCAAAGATGCGAAAGGTGGCACAATAAAGCACAAAATGCTTTGGGAACAAGTAGTTCAGTTGAAAAACGAACTACCAAAGGCTCACGTGATCCACACACTGAGTCATCAACGTGATGGCGTTCACGTTGCAGGGAATTCATTGGCTGACGAAGCCGCGAAGGGGGCTGTTCAGACGGCTTCCGTAGCTGCGATCACTCGTTCAAAAACAAAAATAGACGGTGAGATAATGTTGGCTGTCAATGCTTTAAGCAAGGGCAGCAGTGCAGCGTTACCAAAAAAGTTTCCACTCAAGTACTCTTATGTAATTGATGCGAACAACGTTCCTTTTGCTCGAATCCCTGGAGTGGGGGATAGGATAATTCCAAACATGGAACGTAGAACAGCTTTGATTTATGAGGCACATTTGGGGGAGGGTCTGTCACATCAAGGGATCTCTTAAACAATTTTGACATTAAAAGAGATGTACTGGTGGCCTGGAATGAATACAGAAATACACATATTCATCAATAACTGCTTAGACTGTAAATTACAGCGAGAAAGCCACCAGACACCATGCTACGAATGTAGCCGCCCATTACAGACACCATTGTTAGACAGCATTAGACTATCTACGCGCATGCGTCCTTCTGGACAAATGCAATCCCACAAATACTGAATCAAGGTTCCTATGGATATGGCCTCAGCGCTCGGCTGACGCTCGAACTGTTATAAAAGATTTGCGAGTCTTTATCGGGCACATACGCAATAGGCACGCTACATTCTGACCAGGGCCCTGCGTTTAGCTCTCGGGCTTACAAAGAAGCCATGGCCAGTCTGGGCGTTGCATTGCGGTACTCCTCTCCATTCCATCCTGAGGAAATTCGGTTGTGGAAAGGAAAAACCGGGACATAAAGCAGTCTATAACAGCTAGGGTATTAGGTTCGGGTGATGGGTGGGTCAAACATCTTTATGGGGTCCAGCGCTCATTAAACAACCTGCCAAGAAGTTCTCTAGGGGGTCACTCCATATGAGGTCCTATTTGGGACAAGAATGTGGGTACCAGATCTCGATGACGTAGGCACAGTGGTGGAAAATAAAACGTTTGATATCAAAGATCGTTTGGCTGTTTTACAGGAACTGAATGAGTTAAGAACGAAACAAAGCAACGTATTCCTGCTGCTGATGGAGCAAGGTTTCAAAATTGAAACTTGCTTGAATGCAATCCACCTCATAGTACTAATTTATTAAAACTTGTACTGTCAATACTAATATTTGCATTCACAAACATGAAAGGGGGAGGCACTTGTCTATGTGTTTTACTAATGAATAACGCTTGTCTGTAATATAAAATGGCCGCTAAATGCGCGGGACTCTATTGCGCATGTCGCAACCTGATCACATGGTGTGACGTCTTTCTTTGCTTGGTGGGAAACTTCTGCTTCTGCTCAGTGTACATTAAAATGGCCGCTCAATGTTCTCACATGCTTAAGCTTGCTCTCATGTCATTATTAAATTGTCGTTTTCTTAACGCTACTAATGCAGGGTAGTATTATGATTAAATGGGAATAGAGTTAGGGAAAGTGGGTATACAGTGAAACGTTTTATTTGTGATTTTAATATTTTCTTCTTGCACTTTTAGTAATTCGTAAACTTGGGCCTGGGTTGGTGACTTGAAACTCGAGAGACAGAGGGTTCTGCGCATGTGTCCTATGTGCCTGCCAAGTGAAGTCAACTTGGATGTCTTCCAAGGCCACGACCTATTGGCCGAAAATGATGTACCCAATGTATCCGGCGGATAAAATGTTGCTCTTCTCCTGTAAAATGTATAACATTTGTCGTGAGAACGGGTGGGAAATAAAGTGAATGTATTAATTTGAAGGGGCGGGAACGTAAATACAATAGGCTTTACAAATTAAGCCAAATTTGTCATAGTGCGAGAATCCACCTCCTGTCCCTGCCCAATCAGAAGTAGTGGTCCCATATTTTAGCAACATTAAGGGGAGGTACATGGGTGTAGAAGGGTATAATAGAATATAGCATTAGTAATTAGTTAGCACAGACTCTCAGAACATACAGAAGAGCTCCAGGCTGCTATGCTGATCGGTTGCTGACTGAATTCCTGTCCGGAAGAGGTCCTGAGGAGGGGGCGGCAGAGTCCATTAGACGGGAGAATCGAGGAGAAATCGAGTGCCAGAGAGGGGAACGGCGCAGGCGTCGTTGTACAGAGGTCACCAGTCCTGTCCTGATCCTGAAGGAGGTCCTTGCTTTTCATCCTTCCAGGGTCCTATTCTTTCCAACTCCTTGGCTAAGGGGCTTGGTTCTCGCATCTAGGTAACTATAATGCAACCTTTAGTTGCGCTGCAGTCTCTATCCTCTCTTATTTCTTTAAAAACTGTCAGTTATTAGAAAATTCGTTCCTATGCTTCCTCTTGGGTATTCTGATCAAATACCGTATTTTCTGTATTTTACTCTGCTAAAACTTTAGATAAACATTTTAAAACTTCCTGACTCAGTGGTTATTTCAGGATTATGTACTATAGTGAATGTCACTCATTTTAAATTTCCCAATTAGCAAAGGATCCATTGGTAAGTTATTACTCTTCAATCAGAAGGTAATTGGTAGCAGGGATTTTTGATATAAGAGTATATCTGACACCCAGCGTAAGTATTAGCGTAGTGTGAATGTATGGGCCTAAGTGAGTATATGGTGTATGTATGCTGTTTGCTAATATCGTGCTGGATCAGTTTTCTGGTAAGCAGAGGACGGTTAGTGTTACTCTTTGTTAATTGGGTAAAGAGAATTTTTGTATTTTTATGAACTAACATTCCGCTTAAAGTTTTGTTTAATGTTGTCTAGAAATCCCCGGGGAAAGAATAGCGGGTGGCAAGTGGAAGCCATACTGCAGTGAGGTTATCTGTCAGGCAGAAATAGTACTGTGAAGTTAAGCAGGACTTCAAGTACTTGTTAGGGACTCTATGCTTGTGAGAAATAGCAAAAAGAGTACGCTGATAAAAATTTGATGTTATATCACCTAGTAAGGGTAACATTGGAGAAGTAACAGGTACTTCTGGAGCTCGTGAGAAGAGTAGACGGAAGTGTTTTACTCGTAGTGTATGTATTAGTAAACGGAAAAGTTTTACTAAGTGTGAGAGAAACTATCTTTTTCGAAAATTAGTGGAAACTGGCACGATAGCGAATGTTTTATGTTGTTACTGAAATTTAATTAAGATTTATAGAGAAAATAAGTTTGCGTAAATTTTTTTTTAAAGGGAGGGTCAGTCACCGGAGAGGGAGCTGACGTCACAAAATGCTGCGTTGTGGTTGGTTGAAGCAGCGGGTGTGGAGAGACTCTTGTAAAGGAGGGGTCAGTAGTAAAGGAGTAGTGCTGACGTCACAGGTGCCGCGCTGGGATTGGTTAAACCAGCGAGAACAGAAAAAGAGCAGATTGTAAAGGGGGGGTTGACAGAGAAACGTCACCAAAAGGCCGCGCAAGGATTGGCTTAGAAATAAAAGTTAGCAGACATTTGATTGGTTGAGATTTTAGAAGCACAATTTTGAGTGGATAAGGATTGCATGTTAAAACGCTATCCGACTTTAACAGGGAATCGTCCAGATAGGAGATTTATAGGGTTTGCAGAATACAATTTTATACACCGAAGATTAGATAGAATGTACGGAGAAAGAAAGAAAATGTCATTCTTACAAAAGATTAAGAATTATTTTAAAAAGGACAAACCAATCAAAACTAGGGAAGGAATTATTATTCCACCAGCTAAAACACCAGCATCATACATGATGATGGAGAGAGGTTATCATACTTGTGTGTGGATGGAGAATTGGATAGAATACACCAAAAATGATGGAGTATTAGCATTTCCTGAAAATGGCACGTTCAATGGGCGTATTCTTCAAAATTTGAGATTAAGGATGAATGACTTAGAACCCAGACCTAGATTAACTCAATACGAAGCCTTAGAAGAGTGGGAAACTGAGGCATTTGAACGTGACCGATCTAGAAGTAATAAAAGTTACCCAGGATTTTATCCTAAATATTTACGTGAGTCTAGAGAAGGTCAGATGAAACAATGGAGAAGGGCAATGATTACAGAGGGACTGTATCCATTATTCACAGAAGGAGAGAAATCAGGAGGCAAATGTACAGAAAAGGCAAAACATTTAATGAGAAATGAGGATTCAGAAGATGAATTTATGGAAGAAATGTTAAGAAATCCCCCACCATATCAGGAAGGGACAAGTGGATGCCCTCCTAGTGCACCCCCACAAACTCCAATGGTACCAAAGGTAATACATGAATTTACACCGCCTAGAATACTTCATGACAAAGAAAAAGAAGCTTTAGAAAAGACCAGAGCAGAATTAGTACGGAAAATAAGTCAGATAAAAGTACATCCTGATTCATTGACTATTCCGGTAACAATTGGTCCAGTAGTTCCATTATATGGTACTCAAGGAAACTGCCCTCCATTGATACCTGTACCGACTCCTATGAATACTCCTGTGAGTAACCCCAAACCTGAAGCTCCAGTTATAATTGAGGATCAATTTAGTGACTGTGAATCCACAATATCACTCATGGATTTACCTATTCGAGGTTCTGTAAATAATACTCCAAGAAGAGATGTACCTGGAGGTTCAAAAGATATAAGTTTAGTAACTTCATCAGGAGCAAAAAGTGCTACCATAGTAACACCTGAAGATCTAGAAAGATGGGTACAAGGGTCAGTTAAACAGTGCACACCTCCAAAAGTACTGGATATCCATAAATTAAAAGTTGAATTAGAAGAAATAATAGCAGGAAATGTAGGAGTAGAACGCTTGAAAACCTATGATGAAGAAGAATTATTGTTCCTGTGCAGAAGTATCACTAGAATTGTGAGGATATTTCATGAAAAATTGTCCAATCTAGCACTACAGATGGGAATCGAAATAGGGAGATCCAAAGTCCTACAGAAACCCTATAGAGCAGAATTTTCAGACAAAGATTTAGAAAACATGAATGCATCTGGAAGAAGACTACAAATAAGAGAATTGATGTTAGTCTTACAAAAATGGGGAGATCTAGATAAATGGAGATCTAGGTGGGCCAAGAAAAAGGAGGAGGCAAGAACAAGTAGAACAGCATCTGAATATGTGATGAAACTTACCTTCCCCCCTCTGCTTGTCCCATAACCCACACTCTGATCCTGCTTCTAAACTCAAGGCGATAAACCAGGAACTGCTAACTCTCAAAACTGCCATCCTTAATCTCATTAAGGCCCCCGAAGACCTAGCCTGTGATCTCTCTCCCAACAGGTCCACATTTGAGATCCCTCATCTCTCTCCCACATTACCAACAATCGAAATCTCACATATGAACCTCCCAAAACCCTCTCCTCAAAATTCGAAATCCTCTGCTCAAAATTCGAACACCACCCCCTACCCTAACGTCACGTCTAGACCTGCCAGATCCTTAAATCCATATCATGAACCTGATATCCTCTCCCTCCTCCTTGAGTACACCTCTCCATACTCAGAAGCTGATATTCTCTCCCTCCTCCGTGACTACTCCTCTCCTCCTTCGACTTTCTCAGGCCCTGCTACCTGCTCTCCAATAGCCTCACTTATTGCACACAACACGACACTCCCTGAACATAACAATGCGGATCGCATCCGAACCATCACGCCCAACCCCCATAGAACGCCCAGACTCAACACAAATTCCATAAATATCAATAACCTCGTGCAGATCCCCACTACACAACCTGCACCCTCTGACAACCTGCACAAATCTCACCTGAAAAGCATGCTACTTAACTGTAGATCAGCAGTGAAACATGCCACAGACCTTGCTGATCTCATCCTCGCCCAAGATCTGGACCTCCTTATACTCACGGAAACGTGGCTCAATGACTCCTCTGGCCCTATCCTTGACCTATTAGTCCCTCCTAGTCACAACATTATCAGACTTGACCGAGTTAAAAAACTGGGAGGTGGCATTGCCTGTATCTTCCGCAACTCTCTCACAGCAAAACAGTCCCCTTCAGTTAATCTCTCCTCCTGTGAATACCTTTGCATAGATATCACCAGCTCCCACAAACCCCTATGCAGCCTTCACATCTTCTACCACCCCCCAGGAGATAACCTCCATCTAATTGAACAAGTTATGGAAACCATCTCCTCCAACCTGGGCCGACACTCCCCCAGATCTTCCTTGGTGACTTCAATCTCCACTGGTATGACCCCCACGATCAGGCTGTCACAACCCTCAAAAACTTCCTTACCGACCTGTCTCTCACCCAATTCTGCGACAGCCCCACTCACAACTTAGGCTCGACACTGGATCTCATCATCTCTAACCCCAACTCCATTCATCTCGAATCCATTCTCCCCTGTGACTGGTCTGACCATCATCTCATCAACTTCCTCATACCTGAAAGTTGGAACCACAAATCTTCTCAACCACTCAAACTAAAACACTGGAAAAGACCGCTCCATAACACTAGCGTTAATGAACTCATAGAACGCTGCAATCTCTCTCTCCCGCCGCCTTCTGACATGACTGACGTCCATGACCTCACTGTCCACTATAACAACACCATGCTATCCGCCTTAAATGATACGGCCCCCTTCAACTAAAAAGAATTCCCATAAAAGAATCCAAGCCATGGTTCAATGACAGTCTAAATGCGGACAGACGCAGTCTCAGACTAGCTGAACGCAAGTGGAGATCCTCTCCCTCCTCAGATCTTCTAAAAACTCTAAGATCCCAAAGAAGTAGATACAACAAACTCATTAGAACGGTGAAAGCCAACTTCTTCAAACACCAACTTGACATAGCCAAAAATCGCCCGAAACGACTTTTTGAACTCATTAAATCACAATCCAACAACACCGCTACCCACTCTCAGCACCCCGCTCGCCCGCAACCAAACTGCGATGAGGTGGCTGAATTCTTCCTCGAAAAGACGAACAAAATTGAATCAGACCTAAGGTCTGCTGCTCTCACTCTCTCGCCCTCTCCTGACTCCTCTGTCTCCACACCACCCCTGCCCTCGCCTCAGGGTCTCTCACTCAAAAACAATGCCACATGGAGTCACTTCACTCCCCTCAATGACTCTACGATCCTCAACATTCTCTCTACCCTCAAACCCTCAAATCACTTCAATGACCCTCTCCCCCCTAACTTCTTTAAAGAAATGATAGGTTCACAGGCACCCCTCTGGTCCAAAATCATCAACGCCTCACTTCTTCAAGGTGAGATCCCTGACTGCCTGAAGGCGGGCCTAGTGCTCCCTATCCTCAAAAAACCCTCGGCTGATCCTGCTGACCTGAACAACTACTGCCCAATCACAAAGATACCGACCCTGGCGAAACTTCTGGAGAAATGTGTTCATGAACAACTTCGCAAACACATTGAGCAATTCCAGCTTCTCGACCTATTCCAATCGGGTTTCCGCAGTGGCCACAGCACCGAAACGGCCATCACTCACATTGTGGACGACGCTCTTACTTTACTTGACCAAAACGAAACCTGCCTTTTAATTCTGCTCGATCTCTCATCGGCATTTGACACTGTCAAACATGACAATCTACTCTTCCTCTTGGAACGCAGAATGGGGCTATCAGGCACAGTCCTTAAATGGTTTGACTCTTTCCTCAACAACAGAACACAAAGAATCAAATCCAACCAGTCTCTCTCCAACCCGAGTCCATGCACACCTGGTGTCCCCCAAGGATCCTCACTCTCCCCCACTCTCTTCAACCTTTTCCTTGAACCACTTTCTGTAATTCTTAAAGCCTCCAACATCCAATATCACATGTATGCGGACGACACCCAACTCTACATGAAAATCTCTTCCCCGAGGACATCAAATCTCTCAACGGAACCCTTCTCAAAACCCTTAATTGGCTAACCACCAACCATCTCAAATTAAACGCCCTCAAGACGGAATTCCTCCTCATTGCACCCGCTAGGCAAACCCCCACTGCGCTGCAATTTCTCTGTAACCTGTCCGCCCTCAACTGCACACCTCATATCGTTGACTCCACTAAATCACTGGGAGTTGTGCTAGACAAAAACCTAAACATGCAAGCTCACATCAGATCATCGACCAAAGGAGCGAACTTTCAACTCTGCATCCTAAGAAAACTCAAACCCTACCTTCCCCAAGATGACTTTAAATCGGCGGTGCAAGCACTTGTCATTTCCAGACTTGAATATGGCAGTGCGACTCTTTGCGGTCTGCCGAAACTCAGTTTAGCACCTATCAGAGCATCTCTAAATGCTGCTACTAGACTCATCACTGGTTCTAAAAAGTCCAGTCACATTTCACCGGACCTTAAATCGCTCAATTGGCTTCCTTTTGAAGCTAGAATACAACTGAAGATCGCATGTATGACCCATAGAGCACTCCACTTCAACACTCCACTCTACCTGACAAACAAGCTGGAACTGTCGGGTGGCTCCAGGTCCACAAGGAGCACCGGCACACTGCTGCTCAAGCCCAAGAAATTTAATAAGCTTAAAACCTACAATAGTGCAATCTCTGGCATCGCCCCGAGAATCTGGAACTCCCTTCCAGTGGAAACAAGACTGATTCCCTCTACTCTTGCCTTCAAAAGAGAAGTTAAATCTCTACTTCTGAACAAACTCTTCTAATGAACACGGCGCTGAACCCGATGTTGTCTTTTATTGACTCTAAGTGACCGTTTTGTCGGGGATGCTCTTGAATGTATATTGCCCTATTTGTAGCTCTCACCCATCTTGCTTCCTCTGCACTCCCCAATTTCATCCTGCTCCGGTTGTATATTGTCCCACCCTTTCCATGATTTCTATCACCTTGCTTCTTTCCTTTGTCTACCTAAACTTATGTAAAGCGCTCTGATACCCACCTGGGTCATGTTCGCGCTATACAAAACTTTAAATAAATAAATAAATAAAATAAATAAAGAAGTAGGAAAAGCAGATCAAATGTATCCCATGCGAGAAGTAGCAGGAGGAGGATATGTACATGTCCCATGGAGCAGACAGGATATTTTATCATTTACAAATGATTTTCCAAAGCTGAGGGAAAAGCCAATTGAATGGTACAAGCAGGTTGAAAGGTTTGTAAAAGTGTCAAAGGTATTGTTGAAGGATTTGGATGGTCTGTTTGACATAGTGGTACCTGCCGATTTATGGACAGATTGTAAGATCACAGTGGATTGGCCAAGTGATGAGTATCCCAGAGATCCAAAGACAGGTGCCCCGGCAAGTGAGGTGATGAAAAAGTATCAGCAGGTGATAACATACCTGAAAGGAAAGATACCCCGAAAGAAACAGATTGGGTAAAAATAGATCGAACTACCCAAGAAGCCAGTGAAACAGTACATTCTTACTATGAGCGCCTTTTACAGGTGTTTAAACAGTATAGTGGATTTGAGGACATTGGAGACAAAAACATGAGTCAGTTTGTGTATCGGTTTGTTTACGGTTTGAAGCCAGAGATTTGCCAGATGATTAAACAACATATGCTGTGCTGGCAAGGGAAACCTATTGACGAGATTTTGAAATATGCAAAATATTGTGGAGATGATATTGAGGATAGACACAAGAAATTGCAGGAAAAGGTGATGTGGGCACAAGTGAAAATGGCAGAGAAGCAGGGAATTAATTTGGAAAATCCGAGTGAGAATCAAGGAATAGATTCTGGAACGAGTGGTGATACTGGAAATGGTGGAAAATTTAGAGGACGAATGAGTAGAGAAGAAGCTAAAAAGAAATTTCCTTGTCATGGATGCGGAAAATTGGGGCATTGGAAGGACGAGTGTAAAAAGGTTCGAAATAATAATGGCCAAAGTCAAAACTTAAATCAACAGACACAGAATGACTCACAGCAGGGTGTAAATCCCCAGAGTCAGTTGCCACCTCCACCTGTTCAGGGTAATGTAAGCAGAGCAAAACACGGTACAGACATCGGATACCCAAGAGGAAGTGGTAAGAATGATTATATGACATCGCAATTTCTTTTGCAGGAAAATTACAGCGAAAACTACTCATGACGGTGCCTGGGAGAGGGGAAGAAGGAGTGCGTACTTGGCGCATCCTTACAGGTAGATCAGTCTGGTCCATTTGTTGAAGGAAATGTGAAAGGTAATGATATTACTTTCCTTTTGGACACTGGTGCTACCAGGTCTACTGTGAGATCAGCAGACATCCCAGACCTTCCTCTCTCGGGTGAAGATATCCAAGTAGTAGGAGTAGCTAATCAAAGAATTAGAACACCTCTTACCGAACCAATGGAAGTCAAAATTGGAAACTTCAAAGAAATGCACCAATTTGTAGTGTGCGATTCTAGCCCCGTGAATTTGTTAGGTAGGGATTTATTGTGCAAGATGAATTGTACAATTTTCTGCACACCGGATGGTGTGGCAGTTCAAACACCAGATGAAGACCATGTATATAAAATTATGGTTGCAAAACAAAGGGACAGAAATAGACGAAATGTTCTCTTTGATAACAAAAGATGAGTTGGCAGATGAATTAAAAGGTACAGTAAACCTTTTAAGTATGGGATTTCACTGGAAAAGAAGCAGGACTTATGGCAAAAATAGATCCAGTTCAAATTACGGTAAAAGAAGGTGCAATTTTCCCCAATACCAAACAATACAAAATGAGTGCAGAAGTAAAAGCAGGAGTCATTGAAGAAATAAATCGAATGGTAAAACAAAACATTCTAAAAGAAGTAATGAGTAGCCCATGCAATTCACCGATCATGGGACTAAAGAAACCTAGTGGGAAATATAGGATTGTTCAGGACCTGAGGAAAATAAATAAGATTGTAGAACCATGTTGTCCTATAGTACCAAATCCTGCTGTAATACTGTACCAGATTCCTTGGAATGCAGGACGGTTCACAGTAATTGACTTATGTCAAGCATTTTTCTCAATACCACTACATCCAGACAGCCAGTATCTTTTCTCATTTAAATTTGAGAATAAAGTCTATGTGTGGAATCGTGTTCCTCAAGGGTACACAGAAAGTCCTTCCATCTTCAACCAGATATTGAAAAAGTGCCTTGAAAAATTAGTGATGCCAGGAAGTTCAGTTTTAGTTCAATATATCGACGACCTATTAGTGGCGTCGACCACCAGAGAAGACTGTGTTGTTGATTCCATAGCATTATTAAATCTTTTGGCTGAGGAAGGGCATAAAGTCTCACCTGAAAAGTTACAGTTTTGCAGAACAGCTGTTAAATATCTGGGACATCAAATTGAGAGGGAAAAAGAAGAATAACCTCTGAAAGAGTAGAATTAATAAAAAGAATGCAAATGCCTGTAACCCAAAGACAAGTACGAATGTTCCTAGGAATAGTAGGATACTGTCGACAATGGATAGCAAATTTTTCCATGTTAGCTAAACCCCTAATTAACATGACCAAAAAGAAAGCAAAAGATCCTGTTGAGTGGGAGGATGAAAGTGTCGAAGCTTTTGTAAAATTGAGAAACGCTCTTTGTTCAGCACCTGCCTTAGGCATGCCTGATTATAAAAGAGAATTCGCATTATTCTGTCAAGAAAGAGAAAATTGTGCACTTTCTGTCCTAACTCAGAGACAAGGACTAGACAGACGTCCTATAGCGTACTTTTCTGCTACATTGGACCCAGTAGCAGCTGCGTGGCCAGGATGCTTAAAAGCAGTGGCAGCAACTTGTTTGAGCATTGAACAAAGTGAGTCAATTGTAATGGGACACCCTGTAAAAGTGTATGTTCCACATGCAGTTGTGATTCTGTTGACCAGAACCCGAACTCAGCATCTTACTCCTAGTCGGCTGACTAAATATGAGAGAATAATAATGCGGGCTGAAAATGTGACCATGGTAAGGTGTACGATAATAAATCCAGCAACCTTACTGCCAGACCAATATCACGAAACAAATAAAGATGACGAAGAAGATGAACATGATTGTATACAGATTACAGAATTATGTACAAAACCACGCCCAGACATTGAGGAACAGCCTCTTAAAAAGCCAGACAGGGAGCTATTTGTTGATGGATCATGTCAAAGACATGAAGATGGTAAACTAACTGCAGCATATGCAGTATGTGAATTAACTGGAATAGTCGAAGCATCCTATTTACCAGGAGTCAAATCTGCACAAGTAGCTGAATTGATTGCATTAATAAAAGCTTGCAAAATTGGGAGGAATCTGAGAGTAACTATATTTACAGATAGTCAATATGGTTACGGGGTCGTGCATGATTTTGGCCAACTATGGATGCAGAGGGATTTCATGACTTCTTCAGGATCCCCCATTAAAAATGGACAATTTGTAAGGGAATTGCTGGAAGCAATACAATCACCAAAAGAATTGGCTGTGGTGAAATGTGCCGCACACCAGTCAGGAGATGACTGGGTGGTAGTCGGCAACAGATATGATGATCTGGTGGCTCAATATTGTGCCAAAACCAGAACGTCAGTCAATAAGAGGGTGGAAATGATGGGAATCAGCTGCCAACTTATGCTGTATATGCCCCCAGAAACTTGGAATGAGGTGAAGAAATTGCAAGATGAGGTTGAAGAAAGTGAAAAGAATTTGTGGATCAAAGTGGGTTGCTCCCAAAGAGGAGATGATGAAGTGTGGATTAGTGCAGATGGCAGACCAGTCATGCCAGACTGTTTACTCTCACAAATGGCTAGAATGCATCATGGAGACACACACTTAGGGAGAGATGCAATGATTAGGCTGTTCAGAAAAAATTGGTACAATCCCAAATTCAGAGCTGTCGCAGAGAGTCTTTGCCAGAGATGTCTAACTTGCCAAATGCACAATCCAGGCAGGAAAACGATAATTGGGTTTGGGAAGATCGGGAAGGCAGAGGGTCCATTTATAAGACTCCAGTTTGACTTCATACAGTTACCACCATGTAGAGGGCTGAAATACGTACTAGTCATAGTGTGTCTGTTTTCAAAGTGGGTGGAGGCTTATCCAACTAGGAGAAATGACAGCATTACAGTTGCAAAACTGTTACTACGAGAGCTTATACCTAGATTTGGTTTCCCAGTATCTTTGGAATCAGATAGAGGAAAACACTTTAACAGCGAAGTGATCCAGATAATATGTGAAGCATTCCAAATCAAACAGAAATTGCACTGTGCATATCGCCCAGAGGCTTCTGGAGTGGTTGAACAATTGAATGGCACTATAAAGTCAAGACTGGGAAAAATGTGTGCATCAACATCATTAGAGTGGCCAGACGCACTGCCACTTGTTTTGATGGGAATAAGAAGCATTCCTGATAGAACGACAGGATTGAGCCCACATGAAATTATGATGGGAAGAGCAATGAGACAAACACATGTTCCCACAAACAAATTGGTAAATATTTCTGATGATATGGTTCTGGATTATTGGAAAGGATTGGCTGACCTCGTGCGTTCTGTCTCTCATCAGGTTGGAGAAGACGCAGTTTCCAGGCAGCCTGAACTAGAACATGATCTGAATCCTGATGATTGGGTGGTAGTGAAGAATCACACCAGAGAAACGTGTCTATCACCCAGGTGGAGCAGACCTTGTCAAGTCATATTGACCACCAACACAGCAGTGAAGTGTGCAAGATTTCCTAATTGGATTCATGTAAGCCACACAAACCAGAACCTGAAGAAGAGAATTTACAGACAACGCCAATCACTGAAGCAGCTGAAGGTTGCCCAGCTGAAGAATCTCAGGCTCGAGGTTCGAGAGAAGCTGACGGAGAACAACCGAGCACAAGTCAGGATTGGATACCAGTGGTAGAAGTGCCTGAAGTATACTACAGAACAAGAAATCAAACAAAATTGCAAGAAATTGAAGAAGATCAAATAGGGGAAAAAGAAACAGTTCAAGATCAAGAAGACAAGACAGTAAAAGATCTTGAACTAAATCAGATAGAGAAATAAAATTGGACTCAAAACAGTGAAGATTTGATAAACTTTGAAGAGGGACAGACAGGTCTAGAAGCAGGTCAGGCTGCAGAAGTTCACAGTGCAATAAGCCCAGATCAGAAGCAGATAGATCAAGAAGAATTCACAAAAGAAAAAGGGGTTAATACAAATGAACATAAAGAAACAAAAAGGGAACAAGATCAAGTAAGTCATTGTGGAGCTACTGAAGAGAAACCAATCAGACCTGAAAAGGAATTAACAAAAGAAGCAGTAAACAAAGAAAATAAAGAAGTACAAAGCAGTGAAAATAACGAGACCACTGAAGACGAAAACAGAGAAACAGTGCCAACAAAGAAAACAAGAAAAGGAGATCATTGGCCAAGTGTCATCAAAAGAGTAAAATACCACATAACAACCAGAAGTGAAGATCCAGAACAAGTACCTGAAGTGACAAGTCAAACGGAACAAGAGAAAAAGTCAGGAAAAAGAAAAAGTAAAAGACTGAGACTTGTGAATAACAAATTCAAGGGTCCTGACTGGACTTATATTATTCTTGAAGATTTTGAAAATTCAGAGTCAAGTGACAGTGGTGGTGAAGGAACAAGTGCAGAACTAACTTACGAAGAAGAAACAAGACCACCCTGACTAAGCAAAAGAATCCGCTGAAGAAAAGGAATAGAGATAAGAAGAGCAATCTTCCTTGTCGAAAAATGCCTGATGATAGAGTTACTGGGAGACCAAAACGAAATTGTTGTAGGAGATGCTGTGCAATCTGCATCTGTAGTCTAGTATTGGTGCTTATAGTATGGTTAGTCCTGATTGTAGCAGTTCCTTACCTTATGATAATAGATAAGAAGATTAATAACGAAACTAAAGGGAGGACAGCAAACATAAAGGGCAATAGAGTAGAACTAATGGCAGAAGATGAGGCAGAAATTCATCATGAAATAGCTGATAACGACACTAGTTTAAATGTGTTCACAAAGTTATTGTTTCAGTATGTAGACACAATGGAAGTTAGTAATTGTTATGTCTGTATGAAATTACCTGAATCAGTAGCGGAAGGATTAACCTACCATCATTTACCACTGACATATGGCATCTCATGTAGTGTATTAACAAGCTTATTTTATAGAACAGGTAGACTACATTATTATTATTCAAACTTAGATGTAATATTTTCTGAGGTTCCGATTCGCAAGAGTATGAACCCCGTGCTTAGTAGTCAAGACGCACAGTTTATGGGAGAGTTTTTCTTAACAATGAAATCAATCGACATAACACATGCACATAGACACAATCTAACATGTTCTTTATTAGAAGAAGAGAAAATATTTTTGAATTTAGTAGAAGATAGAAGACAAGATTTTCAAAAGAAAGCTTCGGAGCATAAGGCTCATTTACCACCTTGGGCAGAAAAAGAAGGGAGTTACACACCTGGCAAGGCTCAAGCTGCTATAGCTCTGGATTTCGATAAGAAAGGGAAAATTTGTTTACATAGGTTAAAGACTGACTATAACAATGTTTTCATCGGTACCAGTGAATGTGAACACAATTTTTTTATTTTGGGAGGTTGGGGACTCAAAGGAGGAACAGATTCAGTTTTTCCTGGAATCTATTATGTATGTGGGAATAAGGCTTACTTTAGGCTTCCTGCAAGGTGGTATAGAAGTTGTTATTTTGGAATAGTTTTTCCAAAAATATACCACGTAAAAAGAAACACTGGGAGCAATGAAAACAATGGCGAATTAATACGTAGTAAAAGAGCTAGTTTTTCTGAAATAGTAGGTGATATATTTGGTGCATTGATACCTTCAGTGGGAATAATTCTGAACTCAAGGAAAATATGTAAATTGTCTACAGTGGTTGATCGTTTATCAACGGATACTGCTGGAGGTTTTCTAATGATTAATACGGAAATGGTTGCGATTAGATCTATGGTGATGCAAAATCGACTTGCTCTTGACATTTTATTGGCAAAAGAGGGAGGAGTCTGTAAATTATTGAGAACGAAACACTGTTGCACTTATATTCCTGATAAGAGTGCAGAAATTGGAACGTATATTCAGAACATAACTAAACTTGAGAAGGAACTTAAACCACTGGAAGTTGATAGTGTATGGCAGAGGTCTTCAAACTTTTGTAGGTTGAGCCCCCCCAGCTGAATTTTTTTAGATGTTGGGCCCCCCCCCCCCCATTACCTGACAGAAATTTCTGGAATCTGGTACACTACATAATCGACCGCCACGCGCATATCACGGGCCATATCCGGCAAATAATGTTCAACACAATAAGAGTCTTTAGTAAACTGCAGGTTTGTGAGTGGGTGTGGTGAAATGACAGAGGCTTATTACACAGCTCAAAACACCATTTTTCAAGATAAAATGTGCGTAAATTGTTTTTACTAGGATGCTTTGTTTTACACATGACATAGATTAATAATACCACCACCAACATAAATGTGATGGGTGTGCCGGTTTTTAGCCACATAGACTGTCAATCTGTGGATGGATGTTTTCTACTGCCATCCTCCGGTTGTGCTCCACATCCAGTCTTGAACGGTACTTAGTCTTTAATACCGCAAGTGCTGAGAACCCAATCTTACATTTATAGGACGAGCTGAAAGGCAAGAGAGTTTTGATAGCAGTTTCTCTCAAAGCTGAATATTCTGCAGACATTTTCAGCCAAAACAGTGACTGTAAGGGAGACAGTGTTATTAGATTTTTCGAGCACTCCCTAGCTCAGAGTTGGTACACGAGAAACAATTCTTCTCTGGAAACCATTAACAAACGTTTTAGGCAGCATTATAATGGGATAATTGCCCACCAACCAGTTATGGATCCGAAGACAAAGGTGAAAGTCCACAGAGAGGGCGCTGAACGAACACCTAATTGAGAATTCCTTAGTGGTACGATAAGTTGCTTGCCTGAAGCAGTTGGGGTTTAGGACACGTCGGGCTTGTGTTTAAAAAAAATAGAACTGATAATAAATGAATGATGTTGCCTATTTTACTTCAGAGCAATGTTGTCTGACAAACTTTGTGGTGGCAGGGACATGTTTAGGATTTTGGGTGCCCTGGGCCAATACTATTTTGGGGGCCCCTGTTCAGAACAGCTTTGAGATTAAATGATTCACTTTCAGCTCTGCCATACCCTCTTTAGCCAGGCTACTAACGGTGCACAGGCGCTTTGGTCGAAATTCTAAAAGTGTTTACATCTAATATTCAGAGATAATGATGTGTGTTTTCACTGTTGTAACAAAACAGCAGCCCACTAATTTTACAGCAAATAATATCTGTGATATCCTCCAATTTCTCATATGTGAGGACCCGTTGTGATCTAAAATAAACTTTTTTATGGTTGTTGCATGAAACAAAAACATTTCTCTGCAAATAGTAATAGACTCTCTCACATCAATCACATTAAAAAGAAATGAAACAAAACGGTATTTACAAGAATCTGTTTAGGAATTATTCCAGGCCATCAGGGCAAAAACAGAGCTGTCTCTATCAAGTGGCCCCCTGAAAGGCTGGATTGCAGTGCATGTATATGTGTCCTTTTGTAATTTAGGACGAAAACCTTGATGGGGCACGACATGCCCATACGTGTGTACAGGGCGCAACTAGACCCGAACTTCGGGTGGGGGCTAACACTCCCAGCCAGGGCTGGCCCTAGCACTGGTAGCACACAGTGGAACGGTCTGTTTTGGCGCCCCTCCCCCATTTCCTCCTTCTTCATGAATTTCCTCACTACCACTCACCAACAATGCACCTCATCTCTCTATAGCACCTTTCTGGCAAACATTTCATTTTTTATAGCACTACTCATAGTTTACTCACACTCAGTTCTTTGATCTGCATGGTACACGTTCTTTGTAGCAGGCACATTAAACCTCTGCGCTGTGTGGGTGGCAGGAGTACCCATGTGAGTGCAGGGTGAGGCATGCAACAGTGTGAGAGTAGGGTAAGAGGAGTGACTGCAGGGTGAGTGAGGTGACCATATGAATTTGGGTGCGGATGTAAGTGCAGAGTGGGACGAATTAATGTATGGTTAGTGATGGTCTTATTTGAGTGAGATTGCAGATTGAGCAGTAAGGGGGACAGGTGAGTGAAGTGTCACATGAGTACAGGGTGAGTAGTGTGCTTGTGTGACTGAAGGGTGAGGTACAGGGTGAACAGCGCATGTGCATTGTGAGTGCAGAGTGATCACTGTGAGTACAGGGTAAGCGGGTGAATGGTGTGAGTGCATCGGGATCAGTGTGAGGGCATTGTGATCGCTGTGAGTGTAGGGTGAGCGTGAAAGTGAAGGGCGAAAATGAGGAACGAGTTGTCTGAATGCAAGGTGCATTTCCAGACACTTGAAGTAACTCAGCAGGTTATTGACGGCAGCGTAGGGTTTCAGATATGTTAAACTACTGCTATTATGGCATTAACCAGGGATCAGGGTGGAGGAAATAAATGTGCTGATCTTACAACAAACTTCCAGTTTTATGATTATGGTTGCCAGCTCATTATTTTGATGTCCCAGGCGGTACAAAAATAAACAGTCACCTAAAGCTGTATTGTCAGCACTTGCACATACTTTGAACAGCAAATATAAATAGAAGCACTTTTAATTGTGGGGCTGCCTGAATGAGCCATGCCTGATAATAAAATGGAACAAAGCAGCCCTGCCAAGTATCACGCATCAGGCGTGAGACTAACGCATTTCAGTGTGGTGATCCGCATCACCGCACTGAAATGCATTGTCACGCATTTATAGCGCCTCCTTAGAACGCTTCAGGTAAGAGGAGCGCTGCGAATTAGTACCACACTGAGAGAGCAAAGCTGCTCTTCAGCAGCACCTCCGCGAGCTGCTTGCGACAGACTTGGGGGCTGGCTAGTTGGCTAGAATGTAAAACATTCACCAGACACCCCAGCAGGCACATCTGACTCACTCAGGATGTCACAAGTGTCAAAGCCTAATGCCTGCTGCCGACGCAGCCTGCCAGGACACACTGACTGTGATACACCTATAGGCCGATGGCAGCGCGGCACAGTTTAGCTTTGGCAGGCAGCGCAGCCCGCTGCTGCTGTAGCTCTCGCTGCGTTATGCAGGGCGGCCCGTTGCTGCTGTAGCTCCACCACGTTGTGCAGCGTGGCCCGCTGTTATGCGTGGACCTCTTTTACTCCCACTGCGTTGTGCAGCGCGGCTCGCTGCTGATGTAGTTCCACTGCGTTGTGCAGCGCGGCTCGCTGCTGATGTAGCCGGGGCTTAATCAGGATCACCGATCCATGGCAGATGGCGGGGGCCGCCGTAATGATGGTCTGGTGCCTTAGCACTGTAGCGCGGCCACCCTGCACTGCAGTCCTGTGTTTGGAGCCATGAATGCTACCCTCTGAACCGTGGCGCTGCCCGGTGGACATCGCGACCGTCCCGACTCTGTTGGTGGATCCAGAAGTGCCACAATGCCTCCTTTACATTAATGCTAAAGCACAGTAGATAAGGAGGAGAGCCAGAATACTCGAAGCAGCGGTTACGAATCGATCTCTCATTGAAAGAGTGGACAGTAAGGGCAATCACTAAAGCAGCAGCTGAAAATGAGGATGGCAATCCAGGACTTTTGTTACAGATGGCAATTAAGTTGGAATATGCAAGGCTAGCCTGTCATGGCCTTTGCTGACAAGTAAGTATCACTCATCTAACCTAATTGAATTTACAGTTTACTTTTAGAGGAGCGCCGCGCGTCATCATTTACCCTGCACTTTAAGTAAAGTTATAGGTGTGCTGAGCTGTGCATTGCAGTCACTAGTCTGTCTGCAGCAGTCAGTCTGCACAAAGTTGTGTCACTTATTTACTTTACTTTTAGAGGAGTGCCGCGCGTCATCATTCAGCCTGTACTGTAAGTAAACTTACAGCTCCTCTATATTGACTGCAGTCACTGTCTGCCAGTCTATATCATGGTTACACATTTCTTTTACAGTACGATCAGGTTACAAGGGCACTAGGTTAGTGTCTTTCCATTTCTGGTGCTTTAAAGCACTTTTAAGATCTTCTTAGAGTTTCTTGTTGCTCAAATGGGTATTTCTGCTATTTATTTGTTTCCTTTGTCTTCATTGCTTGATTTTTGCTCGTGAGAAAGTGTCACTCATAGTCCTTGAAATGTCACTCATAATTTCTCTGAAATTATGAAAATGTCACACATAGCGTCCTGAAACCTTGGCAGCTATGACAAAGACAGAAAAGTCACATTAAAAATGTATACATACTTCTTTATAAGCATATTTAGTGTCAAGACAATCAATTTGCAGGCTGTTTAAACAACACATGGCTGGCTGGCATTTTTCTTTTGGCAACTTGAAGCCCTGTGGGCGTTGCGCGCCTGCCTGTGTAAACTTTGTCTCCTTTCTGCTAAGAGCTAACCCTCCCAGGACGGGGTTAAACTGGTAGAGTTGAAATGCTTCAGCTGCAGTGGGAGGCAGGATGTCTCCTCTGCTAAAACTGAAAGAAAGGAACAGGCAGTCATTTCAGCTGCAGTGGGAGGCAAGGAGTCTCCTCTGCTATGAAATCGAACGTGAAGGAACAGGACTGTCTGACAGTTCGTTTGCTTTCGGTTTTAGCAGAGGAGACCCTGCCTCCCACTGCAGCTGAAGCATTTCAGCTCTACGAATTAACCCCCTCCTGGGAAGGTTAACTGTTAGCTCTTTACATGACAAAAGCACGGGCACGGCGTGCCTTATCTATTTCATCTCCCTCCCCCCTCCAACCCTCTGTTACCGGAGCTCTACAATAAACAATTCCCATTTGAAATGGGTGAAGACTTGCGAAGTTGCGATGCAGGACAGTAAAAGACCAACAAAGGGAAGATCTTAGTGCGGAGTGCGCGCCCCCCCTGAGATGGTGTCGCGCCCCCCTGGGGGGGCGCGCCCCACAGATTGAAGAACTCTGGTGTATGGGAAAGATTGACAAATAGTATCTCGTCAATTGGAACCTGGTTTGCTAATGTAGGAAAAGGACTTATAGGTCAAATATTAGTACCCTTAACAGGGATAGCAATAATAATTTTAGCAATAACAATATGGTGCAAATGCTGTAGAAAGAAAGGAACGTATAAAGTGAAAGAAAAAGGAAAAGAAGAGAAAGAGGGATGAAATCGAATTAGAAAAATGGAGAAGTGATTTATACAAGAAATTGAAAGGAGACTGTAAGAATAGAAAAAGTAAAGATGAGAATGAAACGATTTGCTAGAAGTTGGCATCTGATTGAGGGTAGTGTTTTTGATGGCTCAGAAACGCCATAAGAGAGGGGATTGATGGAGCAAGGTTTCAAAGTTGAAACTTGCTTGAATGCAATCCTCCTCATAGTACTAATTTATTAAAACTTGTACTGTCAATACTAATATTTGCATTCACAAACATGAAAGGGGGAGACGCTTGTCTATGTGTTTTACTAATGAATAACGCTTGTCTGTAATATAAAATGGCCGCTAAATGCGCGGGACTCTATTGCGCATGTCGCAACCTGATCACATGGTGTGACGTCTTTCTTTGCTTGGTGGGAAACTTCTGCTTCTGCGCAGTGTACATTAAAATGGCCGCTCAATGTTCTCACATGTTTAAGCTTGCTCTCATGTCATTATTAAATTGTCGTTTTCTTAACGCTACTAATGCAGGGTAGTATTATGATTAAATGGGAATAGAGTTAGGGAAAGTGGGTATACAGTGAAACGTTTTATTTGTGATTTTAATATTTTCTTCTTGCACTTTTAGTAATTCGTAAACTTGGGCCTGGGTTGGTGACTTGAAACTCGAGAGACAGAGGGTTCTGCGCATGTGTCCTATGTGCCTGCCAAGTGAAGTCAACTTGGATGTCTTCCAAGGCCATGACCTATTGGCCGAAAATGATGTACCCAATGTATCCGGCCGATAAAATGTTGCTCTCCTCCTGTATAATGTATAACATTTGTTGTGAGATCGGGTGGGAAATAAAGTGAATGTATTAATTTGAAGGGGCGGGAACGTAAATACAATAGGCTTTACAAATTAAGCCAAATTTGTCATGGTGCGAGAATCCACCTCCTGTCCCTGCCCAATCAGAAGTAGTGGTCCCATATTTTAGCAACATTAAGGGGAGGTACATGGGTGTAGAAGGGTATAATAGAATATAGCATTAGTAATTAGTTAGCACAGACTCTCAGAACATACAGAAGAGCTCCAGGCTGCTATGCTGATCGGTTGCTGACTGAATTCCTGTCCGGAAGAGGTCCTGAGGACGGGGCGGCGGAGTCCATTAGACGGGAGAATCGAGGAGAAATCGAGTGCCAGAGAGGGGAACGGCGCAGGCGTCGTTGTAGAGAGGTCACCAGTCCTGTCCTGATCCTGAAGGAGGTTCTTGCTTTTCATCCTTCCAGGGTCCTATTCTTTCCAACTCCTTGGCTAAGGGGCTTGGTTCTCGCATCTAGGTAACTATAATGCAACCTTTAGTTGCGCTGCTGTCTCTATCCTCTCTTATTTCTTTAAAAACTGTCAGTTATTAGAAAATTCGTTCCTATGCTTCCTCTTGGGTATTCTGATCAAATACCGTATTTTCTGTATTTTACTCTGCTAAAACTTTAGATAAACATTTTTTTTAAACTTCCTGACTCAGTGGTTATTTCAGGATTATGTACTATAGTGAATGTCACTCATTTTAAATTTCCCAATTAGCAAAGGATCCATTGGTAAGTTATTACTCTTCAATCAGAAGGTAATTGGTAGCAGGGATTTTTGATATAAGAGTATATCTGACACCCAGCGTAAGTATTAGCGTAGTGTGAATGTATGGGCCTAAGTGAGTATATGGTGTATGTATGCTGTTTGCTAATATCGCGCTGGATCACTGCCAACCACCACTGGGGAAAAACCGGCGGTCCCAGCAAGGCCTGTCTGGATTCCAAAAGTTGGGGATCTAGTCAGAGAAAAAATTGCGGACAAGAAGGAATTTGGACCTTCTTACAGACAACCAGTACCTGTCCTAGCAGTTCAAGGAACAAGAACAGTACTTCTGCCGCCCCTTGCTGGAAGAAAGGAGAAAAGATTTGTGTCCATCGACCTCATCAAACCACAGTATGTGGCCAATACTAAATAGTAGGCCTCGTGGACTCCGACCTAGTAGCAGACGCACTCCTCTCGCTACTATCCAAGAGGTTCAGACTGAAAGACTGATAACCATCGAGAATTCAGCTGTAACAGATGAAGGACTAAGCAACAATGCAGCTCTCAGACTTCACAACTGATCGAAAAGATCTATTGGTGTGAAAGAATTGGTCAAACTTTCTCATGCCTTATTCACTGTTGAGGCCAGAAAACACTATCTGATTATAACCTAGAACGCTTACCCAGTTAACCTAAAACTGTGATGATACCAGATCCTTTGACATCAATGGTTGGAGCAGAATGGCCTCCTTTTTGTTGGCTATTTAGGAATATGAAGACTACAATAAAATGTTGCTCCTAACCAACCTTTCTCTTTAATAACAGGCTATATGCAGCAGTGGTGGGCGTAACTCACGTAATTCAGTGTAGCGGAATTGCGTGAAATTTTTCTTAGATTTCCTCGAGATTAGGCATTGTTGGGATGCAAAAGTCCTCTGCATGGTAAAGGCATTTACCCCTGCCCAGAATGCGCAACTGCACTGTTGTCAGGATCTCTAATGCTGATTTTTTTGATCATAGGCGAACACGGATAATGCATGTGTGCCTGGAAATAGGCCTGTCTCACGGATTGCGGTCTTGTGAACCAGGAGGGGTACCCAAAGTGCTACCCTCATAATGATGGAAGGCTACAGCCTTCTCAGAAGCACGGGGTAGCAGCACACCGTGAAGAGACCAGTATAGTGAACAGGACCTTTATGCCCTGTGTTACAGGAGTGGGGCATACAGGCTCACTCACCTTTTTAAAAGTACTGCTGCTGTGTTCTTAATTCACCTTTGACCTACATTAGGTAGATGTGGAGTGCTGCATAGCGCAGGAGTGGTGATCCTGCGTTGGTCATATGTGGGCCTTAGAAGGGTACAGTCCAAGGATGGTGCAGTACTGTGCATCACCTGTGTGGTTAGTACACATGCGGGAGGTATGGATGCCGGAGAGGAATAGATGATATGACAGATGTAGGGCTGTGCAGAACGTGCACAGAGAAAGCATGTGCTAGGCATAAGTGTGCTTGTGTGAAGTACAAATCATGAAGGGCGTAGAGTTGTGCAGCCCGCACATAGCAAGTGGGTGTGCTGGCAGTTTTTGTGTTTTGAAATAACACACCCTGGTTAAGGATAGAAGCTGTCAATTCTGAAAAGTGCGCACAAATTGAGTGAGTTTACTGAATGCATGTGCACAGGTAAACATGCAATGCATAGAGGTATTAGTGCTCGGTTGAGAAGTGTGCTATGAAAGCACACTGAGTGAGTGTGTCTGTAATGGCACATTGTAGTTAGGGCCATGGGTTCCATTTTGGGAAGCAAGGTTTGGGTATTGCTGCATTCCTGTGAGCTACGTGGGGACACTGGAGTGAAAAGGACGAGACTCCCTTAACTTTTCTAAAGACAGCTCCTTGATTCAGTGATAGATCACAAGGAAGGGCCCTAGACACATCTCAGGAAGGGAGATGGGGCTGATAACGGAATCTTAAAGAGTAGGGCTGGGGTCTGAGATTAAACTTCTAGTGAACATATCACGGTGGCTGACATTCAGGTATAAACTTTGATCACTCCCATGAATTGTGTTGTGGACAATCAGCTTTGGAGTAACGCCTGCGGTGGAAGCTCTCTTTCATGAAGGAAGATGAAAAGGAGTAGTGCCCACCTCAAAAGAATGTGAACTCCAACATAAAACTTCAAAGACCCAGACGCTAAATCACATTTGGTGTCTGGAAAAGGACTATAAGAAATGGGAGGTTGTGTGCCCAAATATTTATCATCTGCTAAGCAGCCGGGACGGGCTGTTTGTGAAGGGAAAGCTCTGCAAGACTTCTGCCTGTGACCAGGACTGATGACCAAGTCCTGCTAGTCTCCCTGCTGGATGAGGGGACCTCACCCAGGGAAACCAAGACCACCTGCCTTGGAGCCTGGATCACCTGCACTGCCTGCTGTCGTGTAGTTCCTATAGTACCCCTGCAGGACCTGCGCGTTTGGATAACATGAACTGTGGGCTTGGTGGCAGACTGGCTCTGTGCACCCCCACCGCATATGTTAGCCGGATTTGCATTAGCTAGCTCACAGTGCCACTAGAATCTCCTCTTATCGGGGAGAGATTAGTTTCTGGCAACCTTAGATCATTACAACCCTGATCCCTCAGAATCGTGGAAACAATGTACTACTTTTCTGGTACCATCCAACCCACAAATGCCAGAGTCGGAGGAGTCACACAGCCAGCCCCATCCAAGGTCATCACACGTGTCCTGGATGCCAACATCAGCCTGGTACCCCAGCCCCTCCACTTCACCCACACTGCGCAGGAGCAGCTGGAGACCAAGCAAGGCCCCTATGCCATAGCTGGATTCCCTCACGTGTCAGGGCCAACTGCACACATGTACCCCTCGTGCCCCCTGCCGACACTGCACACAACTACCACAACAGAAAGCACATGCATCCCATGAATGTGCAGGCAATAGTGGACCGCCCGGGGCCCCCCAACAATGTCGTGGCCAACTCCCCAGGCAGAGTGCCTGATTCTCACATCTCCCGACAGTCCATCATCACCCAGTGCTCCCAGGATGGCACCCATTGCAATGCAGTGCTCGTTGGCAAGTACCAAATGAACACACCACACATCTCCAGCCCACAGTCATGCAACTCACGACACTGGCAAAGGGCACGCAGCACAACTACATTCAACATGCCACACAACATGCCAACCGACCAGACACGACAACACGACTCCATCAGGAACTTGGCCTTGCCATGCCCACAACCCAGCCACGGCATGGCACCACAGACACACAATAGCAGGATGTGAGGAGAGGCATGGAGCAGGCATGTGCGAGAGCGGCAAGTGACTAAGGAATGTGAACCTACCCAATGCCAGATGTGGCGTGGAGATGCCGGACAGACCACAGCGCGCAAATCACGGAAATGGCCATGTGAAGATCAACTGCTGGTGCATGGAGTGTAGTGGCCAGTGGACGCTATCATGTCCCCACAGGCTGTGGGGCAGAACTCGGAAATGTGGCACGTTACGTCCCCCCCTGCATGCGCGGGCAGAGTGGGTTGGACCTGTGTACGCCAGGCCTGCGTAGGGATGTGAACAAAAAGCCCGTCGCACTGGGCGTGGTTCTCATTCGGAATGGACAACGTGTCTGCCAGGGCGGCGCTTCTCAGCCCGCCACGAGTCCGGCACCGAGCGCGGCGGGGCCTGCGTCCCTCTGCGCCTGCTGCACCCCGGGCCGCTGGGCCCCAGACCCGTCATGCCTGCCCCAGCGCACCAACGAGGCTCCGCTCACCTGCCGACACCGGCGTGTGTCACAGAGGGCCCACCACGTGCCGTGCAAGCTCCAGGCCCCAGGCCCGCGACCTTTGCAGCCTCCGCAGACCATCGCTGGCCTCCACGGCGCAGGCCCACAGTACTCCTTTTACATTTACATACTCCACCTGTCTCCTCCTCGGCCCAGTGGGTCCCACATGTGGAACTGTGTCCTGAGTCATGAATGGCAGTGACCCCAAGTCCATGGCAGCGGCCACAGCACCAGACTCTCTTCGATCAGTGAGGCATAATTCCATATCGCAGGCCGGCGACACGTGGTTCCACTAACCCTGTTCAACGCAAGCCGGCGACACGTGGTGCCACTAACCCTGTTCAACGCAAGCCGGCGACATGTGGTGCCACTAACCCTGTTCAACGCAAGCCGACGACACGTGGTGCCATAACCCTGTTCAACGCAAGCCGGCGCCACGTGGATGAGGGCACAGGCCTACACAGCGGCCCAGTGGGTCCCACATGTGGAACTGTGTCCTGAGTCATGAATGGCAGTGACCAGATGTCTACTGCAGGGGTGATATCACTAAACTCCCTGCTATCAGTGGAGCAAACGAATGCATCACAAGCACACAACACGTGTCTGTGGGCCCGTGCTGACCGCTGCCCCCGGCCTACACTGCGGTCCAGTAGGCCCCACATCCAGCACCCAGTCGTGATTCATGGATGGCAGAGTCCATACCAGTGAACGCACGGAGAGGAGTAAGAGAAAGATGCGGTTCAGTCCGGATGAAAGCCGGATCCTCGTTACGGAGGTGACCGAACACTAGCAACAACTGACCTGGTGCCACTAACCCTGTGCAACGCAAGTCCGCGTCCCGTGGTGCCACTGAACCTGAACTACGCAGGCCGGTGGGACCATCCAACCTAAGCCGGCGACACTCAGTGAATGGCCCCTGCTGGCCGCTGCCTCAGGCCTACACTGCGGTCCAGTAGGCCACACATGTGGAACAGTGTCCTGGGTAAGATATCGAGGAGTCCACACCATTGGACACGCCTCATCGCAGGCGGCATCCCCTATCAGCACTGGTGCCACTAACTCTGTGCGCAATGACTCATGGGCACTCTCTGGTTGAACTTTGGCTGGCGTCTGAGTCCATGGCCTGGGGGTTGTCTGCATCATCATCTGGCTGGGACGGACTTGGTGTCCGACATGTGTTTGCTCCACTCATCTCCACCATGGTGACTGTTTCAGCGTGGTTCTGCCCTCGGCATCATGCCCTGGGGGTACACCTTCCACTGTCCACCGAGACACTCCGCGACAACCCCCCTAGTCATCTGCGGGAACATGCTCTGCTCTCGTGACCCTGCCCCAGTGCACCGTAAGTCAGCGGCCCGTGGAGGTAGGCCCGTGCAGGACGCTGTGCATCCGGGGCCACTAACTCTGTGCAGCTCAGGTCATGGGTCCTTTACGGTTGAATCGTTGTGTCCTTTACGATGTACACTGTTGTCGATTTCTGACTGCACCAGGCAGCCCTTGCCGGCTGGTGTGCACACACCCCACACACATCCAACACAGGTGTCACTCGATATGTGTGCCTGCTAATAAATGTGGCCGGGCGCACGTGCCCGTAGCCATTCACACCATCTGAGCAAGTGTGTCCGTGTGGTCATTGTGTCAGCATGATGGGCACGGCACTGCAACATCACAGTGTGCTATCCTCAGCGGACGATACCATGTCACCTCAGCGTTGGCAGTGACCTTGGACATGTAGCTTCGCCCGGCCCCCCCTGCATGCACAAGTGGCGTGTGCTGGTCCAGCGTACGTCAGTTCAGCGCAGGGGTGTGCTGCATCGGCAGGGGGAGCAGGGCGTGGCTCGGACCTGGCCTTGGGCAGGATGTGCGGTAAGTGTGTCTCTGTGTTGGGGTGTTGTCGCCACCAGGGCCACAGTAGACGATGTTGCAATGTAGCATGCACCAGGAGGGCGGGCCCGCACGGACGGGGAAATGTAAGAGCGCAAGACATGCATGCCAAGTGTTATGTGTATCAGTCCTGCGGCTGCATGAGTCAGTTTCCTAGCCTCATTCGCAGCGTGATCACAGCCAGCCATGGACTGTACACTTGTGTCCGCCCTGTCCGGACCATTGGCCTACACTCACTTGGCCGCACACCTTCAAAGGCCAGCGTCACGGTGTTGGTGGCATGCCGCTGGACATGCGCGGACAGGCTTTACAATGGTGTGCCATAGGAGTGCACGTGATACAACCGCGCAGGGCACACAAGTGTGGGGGCTCGTGGGAGGGTGGAGCAGCTGTGAGGCAACGTAACACACAGTGAGGCCGCACATGTGCCACGTGCTGGGCATATCATCCATGATTCCCAGGGTCGCAGACATCCCACCACACCCACGGCAGGCCTCTGTACGTCTCCTGAATGCATGCAGATGGTGAAGTTACTGTAGGGATGAATGGTCCTTTGTCTGCACTATCTGGCGGTAGCATATCTGCAGCTCCTAGATGTGACTTGCATGTGCCCAGCACCCCCTGACAGATAGGATAGCATTTCCAGGCGACTCCCACACTACGCACTGCCAGACGTGAGGCCAACGTGTACACATCCCACACGCAGAAGTCCTTGGTCGTAGTTTGCATGCGTGAAATGGCCTTCACTCGTACTCCCACCACACCCCAGGCCTGCACCCGTTGCACACAGACACTGCTCAATGCTCCGAGCTGTGGCGTTTCATCCACAGGACTGGCGCAGGTCCTCACAGTGCCGCTTCAAGCAGAGCCACTGACGCAATGGCAGACCATCCCGGACACCTGCTCTACTCCAGTCATGTGGACCTGTACCGTGCACGTCTGCTGCATGTACTGGGGGCACTGCCATTGGCAGTGCTGCGGATCAGTTACAGGCTGAGCTTCCGCATTGCCAACGTCACCTGCGTTCAGCCTGTGTTGCACTGTCGCTCGTGCATATTCGAGTGGTCCATGGATGTCTGCCTCTCCAACGTTACGGTAGCTGACCTGGATTTCGACGTGTGTGTGCGCCCCCTGTTGGACCACGACCAACAGTGTCACCGTGATGCCCGTTTATGGCATGCCTGGATGTTTGGCATGCATGCTGGGGACAGGACCTGGGAGATTGCAGGAGTCGTCGTATGCAGTGACCACATTGAGCCGCTCCCTGATTGGGCTTTCGTGCATATTGGGGCCAGGGGTTGGAGTGGACACATCTGTCCGGGACAGCTGATGGGTTACGTCGCCGACATGTCAGATGTGGTGGACAACGATCTCGCATTGGAACTGTTGGCCTACGCTGCTGCACTCGCGTTCATGGACGAGTGACAAGGCACCTGCAGCCAGGACTGCATGTGACCCATTGCACGTGTCCCGACGCCTGGTTGCATGTTGGGGATCTGGTCACATGTCCCTAGGAGACAGTGGACATGGCTGCATTGGCCTGGACTCTTGATCCATGCGCGGACAACATACACGGGTTGGCGATGACTTGTGTTGGTGATGGACTCCCCCGGGGTGGACATGGGCGCTTTCCAACGTTCCTCATTCAGACGTGCTTCTGCATTGGTCTGCATGTCGTGGCACTTCCATTGGCCGTACTGACACGCAATTGTTGATAAAGTTTCCGCATGTTCACTTGTCTCCAACTGTGTTGAGTGTTTATTTGTATGCCAATGTGTGTGTCACAGCAAAACCAAAGGGGATGATGGACGGAGTGTTGAACATTGCAAGCACTCACCCCCAGTCAACTGATCTGGGTTTAATCCATCATCATTCTTTAGCTCACTCCGCCACCCCAGTTCAGACATGGCCATATGCAAATCTGTCTGACCCTGTGCCTCATGGGAACAGTCCAGCCCAAACTGCCAAGCCATGTCTTCCCTGGACTGGAAACAAGCATCCTGGGACCGGTTTCTGGCTTATAACCATCATCAGCCAGGCTATCTTGAATCCAGTGGCAAAGTGAGCAAGGGACCCACGTCTGGGCATACCCTGCCAACTTAGGGCGAACATAGCAAAACCAAAGGGGATGATGGACGGAGTGTTGAACATTGCAAGCACTCACCCCCAGTCAACTGATCTGGGTTTGATCCATCATCATTCTTTAGCTCACTCCGCCACCCCAGTTCAGACATGGCCATATGCAAATCAGTCTGACCCTGTGCCTCATGGGAACAGTCCAGCCAGAACTGCCAAGCCATGTCTTCCCTGGACCGGAAACAAGCATCCTGGGACCGGTTTCTGGCTTACAGCCATCATCAGCCAGGCTATCTTGAATCGAGTGGCAAAGTGAGCAAGGGACCCACGTCTGGGCATACCCTGCCAACTTAGGGCGAACATAGCAAAACCAAAGGGGATGATGGACGGAGTGTTGAACATTGCAAGCACTCACCCCCAATCAACTGATCTCAGTTTAATCCATCATCATTCTTTAGCTCACTCCACCACCCCAGTTCAGACATGGCCATATGCAAATCAGTCTGACCATGTGCCTCATGGGAACAGTCCAGCCCGAACTGCCAAGCCATGTCTTCCCTGGACCGGAAACAAGCATCCTGGGACCGGTTTCTGGCTTACAGCTGTCATCAGCCAGGCTATCTTGAATCCAGTGGCAAAGTGAGCAAGGGACCCACGTCTGGGCATACCCTGCCAACTTAGGGCGAACATAGCAAAACCAAAGGGGATGATGGACGGAGTGTTGAACATTGCAAGCACTGACCCCCAGTCAACTGATCTGGGTTTAATCCATCATCATCCTTTAGCTCATCCGACCACCCCAGTTCAGACATGGCCATATGCAAATCCGGCTGACCCTGTGCCTCATGGGAACAGTCCAGCCCGAACTGCCAAGCCATGTCTTCCCTGGACCCGAAACAAGTATCCTGGGACCGGTTTCTGGCTTACAGCCGTCATCAGCCAGGCTATCTTGAATCCAGTGGGAAAGTGAGCAAGGGACCCACGTCTGGGCATACCCTGCCAACTTAGGGCGAACATAGCAAAATCAAAGGGGATGATGGACGGAGTGTTGAACATTGCAAGCACTCACCCCCAGTCAACTGATCTGGGTTTAATCCATCATCATTCTTTAGCTCACTCCGCCACCCCAGTTCAGACATGGCCATATGCAAATCAGTCTGACCCTGTGCCTCATGGGAACAGTCCAGCCCGAACTGCCAAGCCATGTCTTCCCTGGACCGGAAACAAGCATCCTGAGACCGGTTTCTGGCTTACAGCCGTCATCAGCCAGGCTATCTTGAATCCAGTGGCAAAGTGAGCAAGGGACCCACGTCTGGGCATACCCTGCCAACCGGTCCCAGGATGCTTGTTTCCAGTCCAGGGAAGACATGGCTTGGCAGTTCGGGCTGGACTGTTCCCATGAGGCACAGGGTCAGACTGATTTGCATATGGCCCTGTCTAAACTGGGGTGGCGGAGTGAGCTAAAGAATGATGATGGATTAAACCCAGATCAGTTGACTGGGGGTGAGTGCTTGCAATGTTCAACACTCCGTCCATCATCCCCTTTGGATTTGCAATGTGTGTGTCACGGCCTATCTGGGTCCCTTCCTTACATGCATTGCTGCCCCATCAGGGCTGTGGGTTGGTACTTGTGCATTATCATGTCCCTGTTTCGTGCTTTGTCAGATGCGTATGGCCATTTGCCGGCCACAAGCGGGTGCACTTATGTCCTGTGTTCGGTTGTGCAGATGTTGGTGTTTGTACCACATTGTGTTGCATGTTGGGGTGCTCTGCTTCCTATGTGTGTGTGCTGCATTGTGTGTGAGATGTCCCTTCAGCTCTGATTTGGCTCACCCTTCTCCCTTTCATGCTGTGTGGTTTTCACTTCTGTGCTTGTTCAGTGGTGTGATATTGGCGAGTTGTGTGACTTGTGCTCTTGGTTGGTGTTGTTCCTCTTGGGCATGGTTTATCTGCAGTTGTGCTGTGCTTAATTGTGCATGTGCCATTGTGCCCATCTCCCCCCGTCCCCCCAGTCCCTGGTCGTTCCTCTCCCTGTTGCTGTTGTGTCTGTTGATTTTGAGCAGTTGCCGGTCCCCGAGTCCTGCCACCATCTCCAGCCTGATGTGGTGGACACCATTTCCTCCATGTCATCCAGCTCCTGGTGTGGCGCTGGACTCCCACCTCTGGTGTGCATTGCTGCCTTCTGGTTGTTGGCGTGTTTGTGCTTGTTTGTGCGTTTCACATCATTCCAGCTGTTCTGGTTTTCTGCCATTGTCCTCCTCCGCTCTCCGGCTGCATTCACCTTGTCCAAGATGGCCTGCCATGTCTAATGTTTTGTTGCCAATGGTGCTTGTGGGGTTGTGTGCTAGCTTCGACTGCCTCCATTGTGCTTCGCTGTTTTCTATTTGGTTTGTCTTTCTTTTTCCTGCTTTTGTTGTGCTTATTCCCGCATGCCGTATATGTGTCGCGGGCCTTGCGCTGCTTATCGCTGCTTTCCTCCTCGCGAATGGGCTCATCGCATGTTTTTGGTGCTGGGGTTTGTGTTTTCATCTCCGTCGAGGTGGTTGTATCGCGGACATTGGCCACGGTTTCGGGAGACTATCGCATGGTACCGCCGTGTTGTGAATTCCACGTTAACACAGGGTTATTTTCCCGCGATAGGCTGCGATGTGTAAAGTTGCGTTAACATTTTTTGGAGATGTTTAGCACACGTTCTTGTGAATATACCCCTGAGTGTTTGGACTTTGAATGTGAATCCCGAGGTAAAGTTAGTGCAAAGTTTGAGTGGTATCCTAGATTCTTTAGGATGCTGACTGGAGAATATGGACACAGAAACCTGGTTCAAAGGACTAGGTGCATGTTATACTGGTTGAAGTCAAGTTAGAGTGCCAAGGGAGTTGCTTCAAAGGTAATGACACCCATTGATTCTAGCTGATATTAATTACCTGTTTCTCAGATCATACGGGGCACAGTGTAGATTTTCAGTGGCAGCTCGCATAGGGCGTGCTGCGGGGCGGTCGGGTGGGGCGGGGGAGGGGCAGGGGAGGGGGTATAGAACTCGGACATACGACGGAACGGAGGAACGTAATAATTACTTTCTTCCGTTCCGTCGTATGTCTGAGTTTACTACCCCCCCACCCTGTCCCTCCCCCGCCCCGCCCCACCGCCCCGCAGCACGCCCTATGCGAGCCGCCACTGTAGATTTTGTGAAGCTGGTGAACCAGATGAACCCATCAAGCTGTCTGATACACAAATATGTGTTGAGGGTTACAGTCCTAACCTTTGAAAGGCAATATCTTTTGTTGAAGAGTCAAAGAAGGATTCATCAAATTGCCCTTACTCAGTTTAGGCGGTGCTACCCATGAGAGAGCTCTCCAAACGCCCTGTGAGGAGATGGGGGCGCTCCAACATTTCTCCCTCATTGATAGAAATTAGAGAATGTCACCCTGGAAAATTGACCTAGGTTTCAGTTTATTCCGGAGGACTAAATGAAGTCAAAGAGGCAAATGCCCTTCAGACTCAACTCATGACTATCTACAGTTCATGGACCAAGGCCTCTTAAGAAGATTTAGGTATGGTGGTGTGATGGCGTGGTTGAAAGAATTATGTAGGAGACAGGCTAGGTAGGCACATACACAGTTTCTAGGCCTTATGCCATTGGGGTTTGTCATTTCAGGAGATATTCAGTTCTGATTGAACTCTTCCTTGAAAAGAGACCCACTCCAAACAGTCACCCATAGGCCTTGTTCCCAAAGTCCAGAGGCAGCTTTAGTTGCCACCGTCTAGCTCTGCCTCATTGATCAGTGCAGCAGGTTTCAGGCATCCAGCATGTTTCTGGGCCTATTCCTCGTCTCAAGGGGAATTGTGACAGAGTCTCTATTTCGCTCTCTACGCACACCTGTAAAGTTTTTTTAAACCAAGAGGTATGCACTGATTCCGTTTTGGGCAAACAGGGAGGAGACAGTCCCATCCAGAAGATGTGCTCCTTTCACATTGTAGTCAACAGATAACAAGCAGAGGGTCCGTTTTAATGGCTTCTTTATTAGATTTCTGGTTATAGATGGAAAATAAGTAGGGTAAAACTGGTAAGAGCTGGCTAGACATGCATGGGAATTTTCAGCCAGGCATCTGTAAAGCGTCAATGGCATCCCAGAGTCTTTTTGATGAAAATATGAGTTATATCTGTAGGAACCAACTCTCATGGGCAACCACCATTTTGTGCACATAGCCATGCATGTCAGATTTTCCGAATATGGGTATATGAATGCCCCTTTTATGACTAACCCCACATACAGGGATACATTTTTTATTTTTTTTAAGTGCAAATAAACCGTAGACAAAACAAATATACTCAATAAGTGTTGTGCACCCTGTGTAGAAGTTATTTATGTTTGGTTTATAAGTGAGTTGTAAACTACCTAAAATATAAATGTATTTTATTTAAGCTATTGTATATTGGCAGTCCACTGACTTTTAAAATGGTTCTGAGGTTACCATCAGACTCCTGAGTCTCGTTCAGCAGGTGATGATGTGTTACGGGTCTTATATTATGGTTATATTCTCAGGTGGCTGTGTCTTATTTGTTGTGCTGTGGGTGCATAATTATTGTATTTAGTGGAGAAGATTGGAAAACTCTGCTAGTTGCTTACACATATTCTAGGTCGATAGACATGCCCATTACTTCGTTATAGACCCTGGTCTGCAGCTTGAGGCTATAACTCGGGTTCAGGGCCTTTAACAACCGGCATAGCCCTCGGCAGCGCACTATAATGCTATAATATAAAGCGTATGAAAGGTGTTCTTCCTAACTTTTTCTCTTGGACATCTATGTGTGTGTTGCCACCTGTGTTTTATTACTTATTGCTCACTGATGGCAAGCATTTGGGTTGTTTGCTTGCTTAGAGGCATCCAAACTATTCCTCACCAGAGGGCGTGAGAAGCAATAGTTCAGGATACCATCGACTTCCCAATCAATACAGAATCTATCAGAATGAGAGGGCTCTCCTACGTTGTCTTGTCCCCACAAGATTGAAGGGGTGGAGGGCTGGACCCTGGAATCTCTTAGATTATATAGAAGGATCCTCACCCACTGGTGCCACAAGTGGCATGCTTCATCATTGGATCCTCACCAACTGCACCTAATGTGAGTGGGTGGGCTAGACACGATTTGTAAGCGGATCACTAATTATAGCGGGATCTGTGGTTAAAATTGTCTGCAGGTTATTTATGGATACCTTTGGCAAGGTTAAAAACTATTATGGGAGGATGTTGTTCGGGTATATTATGACCTATGTTCTGTTTAGGCTGCACACGTGCGCGAGCAGCCTTGACTCTTCCTGCGACCAGACTGTCTCTGTGAGCGCCCTGGCCACTTCCAGGAGCAAAAGGGACAATAAAAGGACATTTTGCCATCGTGTTTTCACACTGGCTGAGTGGCACCGAAATGTCCTTTTATTGTCCCTTTCGCCAGGTGTGAAATCTCACTCTTGTGCGGCAGGCTGCGCTGCAGGTGGCCCACCCCTGGACATGCACTGAGGACAAAGGGGCTGCTACTTCAACTACAATGGAGCATTTCAGGAGACCAATTCGGGGCAGCTTGAATTAAATGCTTTGAACAGTATTATTTTCTTTAGAGACTTGGCAAATACTTTTTTACCGAGCATCTTGTTATCGATATGCTCCTTCAAATACATGACATCAGGATGCATGTTGAGCAAGTCTGGTTTTAGGGTTGTACTGTGTGCTCAGCGGTTTTCAGGCAACAGTAAAATGTCAAAATGACTCTGTTGATTAATCTTCCTGTTGGAGAGAGATGGATCTTTGTCTAGTGGCAGTTTTGATTTTTCATAAAGTAGTGTAGAGGGTTAATATGCCTGACTGCTGCAAAGAACGTGTACCATGCAAATCACAGAACTGTATTTATGTGGATAGCTCAAGTGGTTACTGCTTTTGTCACAGATCTTTTTGTTACTTGCAATTCATAGGTCTCACAGTCCTAATATAGCACAGTGACCTATGAATTGTTATCAAATAGCTGCATGCAAACTGCATGGTATAGGTTAGAACTTTGTGCTTTTTTCCTGGGCTTTCATTATCCTAATGTTGCTAAAAGGGTTTGTTTGGCCGGAAATAGAGTCTTATTAGTAATGCTAACCCCATCCACCGGGGCCCATCCTAACCACTGGGTTATGTTTTAAATCCTGAGTTTATGCTTTTCCAGACTAAATACTCTTAAAATATACTGCCTACTAATATCGATGACATGTGATTCCTATATCCTTTAATCCTCATTGTCTTATGTAACATTTTCTATAGAATGGTTCACACACATATGATTAATTGTCTCTGGATAATGTACATGTATGGCGTAAAGTGCTCTGACACCCAACACTGCTATGAGTGGTGATATATAACAAATTAATGGTGTGTGAGAGAGGGGCACTTGAGAGATGAAGTTCACTGTTGGAAGGTGGCAGTGAGGGAATCCATGGGGAAGGAGGTAATTGGGGGATCGCTAAAAAAGGTTGTCGCATGTGCGCCACCACAGGCCCTATGACAGTAGTGTGTTGCTCATCGAAGAAACATACCATATATACTATGAGCTCAATGTTTGACAGTGCTGCTTTTTAAGGATTTGCCTAGTCTCATTCCCATTAATAAGTCAGTAGGCTTTTTTTTTTTTTAACAAAATGTACTTAAACACTATGCAAAGGTTTTAATAGTGCCCCCATAATTGATATGTGAATTCTTCAAATATATGATTTTTTTAAACAAAACATATATTTTTTTTTAATTGAATAGCTGTTTTTATCTTAATGTAAAATTATCACTGTACGTGGATTTGATCCAGGTTGGGCCCTGCACTTCTGTCAGTAGCCGCAGCTAGGGCTGGAAAAGCACAGCTCCAATACCTGTTTGTGCTGGGTGCCTCTGTTTGGAAGGGGCCGGGAGGTGTGATGAGTCAATGTTGAAAAGATATAGATTTGATAGATAAAGGGTAGAATGAGAGAGAGGGGGACAGGGAGTTTAGAGAGAGTTTGGGGAAAAGAGAATAGTAGAATGTAGATTGAAGAGAGGAGGCAGGAGGCAGCATGAGGGAAAAGTAGAGGAGAGCAGAAAGGGAGAAAGAAAAGTGGGGAAAATAAAGAGGCGCAAGCAGACAAGACAAAAACTTTAAAAGGGGGAGGAACGAGATAAGGACAAGCAAGAGAGAGAGAGTGGAAGTGGAAGTGGATAGGGATAAGAAAAGGTGTGAGAAGGAGATAAGAGATTCATGATGATAGCGAAGAGAGAGGAATGATACATAGAATGATTAGGGAATAAGATTCAGTGTCACCAGAGTTCGGAGGTGCACGGAGCCCACTGCCCCCCTGTAATGGGTGTCTTTTAATACCAACCCAAAGGTGAGGGGAGATCCATTTTTTTCTGGCTTAGATGAGGGACTATGGTACCCTTGCTATGCCACTGATATTGGTAGCTTGCATGTGGCACATACTTGCATATTAAGTTGTTACCTGTCCTCAGTGCACATAGCCTTGACTGTAGTGCACAAAGCACCTTTATTGCCGCACGCACATAAAGGAAAAATATTATAGGGAACATTGATTACGACCCAAACATCAAAGGTCAACATATTTCAGCCCTATCAACTGCCCGATAGGGTCAAAGGGCTTTCTTCAGGAGCGAGTTCTCTCTAGATCCCTAGATTGTAAGTGATGATTTACCACTTTACGATGTACTATGAAATTGTGACATTCTCACCCACTAAAAAAATGCATGCAAGTACAAACCATACATCGGGAATTGCCCTACGTTTATACTTCCCATGTATATTTCATTGCTCCATAAGGTCACAGGGGTGGGCCGACTCTGTAGTCAAACATTTGTCAAGCGTTCTCACCCATCTGGATACCTATTCAGGTCCTCTGAGCCCCGCATATGCTTACAGGCATCTACAACTGAATCAGAGAGGAAGCAGAATAAATTACACCAAAAGAGATAAACCTCAATAGGCTTAACAGACCTGATAATCCAGATAGCGCCATAAGCAGAACCAATGTGTCTTTTAAAGGCAGGTATTCTATATCCTTCTATACATTTATTCACTCCTCAATCAATTCTGGTGATGTGTACAGAACCTAAGTAACTTATTAAATGCAGTAATACTATCGAATCATGTACATTTGCGCTAAATGAATGAAATAACATTTGGAAAAGCAATCAAAATTCATAACATGAACTGAAACTTAGCAACTACACAACAATTGAAATTCCCAGATTTTATAGTCTTCCTAGAATGAGAGAGGCCATTTTTGAGTCATTCCCATTCCCATCTCATGCCCATACGAGTCTCCCAAATATATAGGATTTCCTAACAGAAGGTTTAGGGGCATATTATCAAGGGCAGTATCGCCACTTTAGCGGCACTTTTTGCCGATAAAGCGGCGATATTTTTATCGCCCTATTAGCAAGCTGTCGCTAACAGCTGTTAGCGACAGCTTTATGGCGAAAGCAACCGTTTTGTTACCGCTTTGCATGTCAGCGATAATTATCGCTAATGACATGCAAAGAAGGCGTTCCCAACTAAAAGCGACTGCAAACAGTCGCAAACACAACTTCCCCCTATTACCAATGCCTGCGAAGCAATAAAAACAGTCGCGCTAACCGCGATTATCGCTGGAATTTAACACCTGATAAAAACTTGACTTAACCATCTTGTCAATGGGAGGTGGATTGTAAGGTTAAGTCCTCACCTGCCTATTAGCAAGCTTTACATTAGCGCAGTGAATTTATCGCTGGATTTCTCGCGCTATTGCTGGGTTTCGCCGCTATCGCTGGATTTTTTATCGCCTTGGAGATAAGCGCTGATAATAACGCGTTATCTACGCGATTAAATCCAGCGATAGCCGGCGATAAAAAAAACAGCGCTAAGCGCGCTTTGCGATAATTATCGCAAATCTTTGGTAATATGCCCCTTAGTGCCTAAAACATTAGTGAGACTGGCAAGCCAAATAAGTGTTGATGAGACTTGATACAATTGTGAGTTCCTGCTCTGACAGAACAAAAGCAATCAGGCTCATCAAACATCACTCTCATATCCTCACCTTTACATGAAAATGTAGTACTTTATTTTAGATCACAGGGGGACCAGCAGTAACATAGAAAAGCTGTAAACAACGTTGTAGGTTTCTTCTCTACTAAAACTGCTTCCAAGAAATTTTTATTCTTATATTTAAAAACAGACACCATTTTTGGGATAATTGATATCCACTTCACTGGGGATAATATCTCATAATGAAAATGGTAATGTTATTTACTTATACATTGATAAGATCACTGCAACATTTGAAATTTCATCATTCATGACAACACTGTGCATGGTGGGGGAATGAGCTATAGTTACTTTAGAGCATGTGTGATAGTTACAAGACATAATTATAACTGGTAGATTTCATTAGAACACCCACCTCTTTCATAAAAGTGCCGTCCCAGGACGACGGGGTCCCCAGGGCTCTAATGTGCTTGAGGAGGGAGGGACCCAGGAACTCTCCTTCCCCAATTTGTATTTTAATTGACCTGCTGGCCCTGGTCCACCCCAGGGCTCCTTTTATTTGTTTTAAAAATGTCTGCTGCCATTTTTTTTAATGCTTTGATTCCCGAGAGAGTTTCACAGGATCACTGCAAAAAAACACTTTTTTGTGTTTTGACCCCAGCACACAGGCTTGGGGGCAGGGTATCCATGCCCCCTTATATTGTTTTTTTAGGTTTCACCTGCATAGCGCTTGCAAAATCACTAGTATTTAAAAAAAATCTTAAAAGAGCCTCAGAGCCCACCCATTACTTACATTTACTTACCATTGGCTGGCTCCCATGTCACTCTTGTTTCCTTGCTTCCTATTGGTCAGTGCTTGCTCCTTGCCTTTGTCGTCCTCCTGGGCTTCAAGTCTTCATCCTGCCATGGAGCCTGGACCAAGTACTACTTCTGATGGTCAGTTTCCTTCCACTGCAGGCTCTTTTAGGTATTCTTTTTTTACTTTTTGGGCCCTCTCCTTCTCCCTTCCCCCCCTCCATCTCCGTTATTTTTAAAATCCACCCGCTCACAGTTGTTCTTTTAAAATCTCTCTCCTTAACCCACCCTCCTGTTTTCCTTTGCTTCCAAACCCCCACTCCTCCTGCTTTCCTTTTGTGTCTAACACACCCCTTGTTTCTGCCATGCCTTACTCTCACTCTCTAATGTGTTTCTCACAATCCTGCTGCGTGTCCCAATTTACTGTGCTGTTTTTTTACATGTTGCACTAGGGCGCGGGCTGCTGTGCAACATGTCATAAAGTTAAAAAAAGCCCTATGAAAGCTCACACTGTTGTGCAACATATAAAAACATTGACAAAGCCAATAGATGTTGCCTTGCTTGGTGACTTTAATACACATGCAGACAATACAAACAATGGCGCCTCAAAAAATCTTTTACAAGACCTTGGTTACCTACAGTTTATGTAATTGTTTGAGGGCCCCACCCATGAGAAAGGTCACACTATCGATCTAGAATTTAGTAACATCACTAACCTACAGGTGCAAAGTACCCTGCCTCTTACCTGGTCAGAACATTTTCTGCTTCCCATTACCCCATCTCTCCTGCCCCCCTTTATTTCCGCCTTACCATTCATGCGGATGGAATGACGCTGGCCTGAGTTAAACTTCAAGGAGTAGTCAGTTAGAACCATCAAGGAGCCTAAACCAGCCAGCTACGCTCCAGAAGCATCTGTGGAGCACAGAAACAACTTGGCACACTTCTTTTAAAAGAAGATAACGGTCATGTGATCCTCCTTCTGTGATATCCAGAAAGACCCCCCTAGAGTGAACATGTGTCTTATCAGAGGGCTGCCCCCCCCCATGGAAGCATGCAGTGGCAAACCCACTACTAAAAAAGCCCAGCCTTGACCCCCTCTGTTTGGGTAACTACAGGCCGATCTCTCTTTTGCCAGGAGTATCCAAGCTCCTGGAGAAACATGTAAATAAACATCTCTCTGCCTTTTTTTAATCCAACTAAGTCCTCCACCCCATCCAAATCGGATTCAGGCCACAACACAGCACAGAAACAGCTTTGCTAGCTGCGGTAGAGGAATTAAGATGGCTATTGGACCAAGGTGACTCTGCAGCTGTTATTCTTTTAGAACTCAGTGCAGCCTTCGACACTGTCGATCACATCATATTTATTCAGAGAATATCAAATGCTTGCATCAAAGGGAGGGCACTGAAATGTCTCACCTCTTTCCTGGAGAATAGAACCTTCCAGGAACGTAATCAGTCCTGCTACTCTGTATACATCACAATGGTCAAGCACACTTAATTTAGGTCAAAGTTTGAGAAAAGTAACTGATATAACTTAAACATTTGTGAATCAAATATCGAAATCAAGAATGGAAATTCAGCAGTTATTCTTTCAAATCCTTTATTGATGACTTCTTTTTTTCTTTTTTTCAGACAAGATAAAAAGACCGTTGCCAACGAGTTTCGTCCTCGCGGACTTCTTCAGGGCTACAAGCAACATATATATATATACACAATTAATTTACATAAATTTACACATTTAAAACAACATAGCAAAAGAGTGATAAAAATCATCCAGGTTATCTTAAAACCATTAACTTTTAGAAATTCATAATATTTTACATTCATTTATTCACATCATAGTCCATGGGGCACAATCCCATAAGCATAAATGGATATTTTACACCGTGCTCAATAAAGGTTCTGCTGATTTTACTGTATCCCATTGAAATTCACATTATATGTCACAGTACACAACATGATTATACTCATATCTTTTGTTACTCGAAGGTATCTATTAGTGGTCCCGGTGGGCAGGAGCGCTAAAACCTATATAACACACATTATGATTTTCCCTGTCATGCAAGAAAGGTTAGCAATTCTTACCAGAACAAAACACAATGTCTGGAGTTCTTGACTGTCTTTGCTGCTCTATGTGATTTCTCCTTCTAAAATCTGATCATGTTTGATTGTATCTGTTGGAGATAATTGAAACGGGAGAGACTCGTTTGTACTATGTGCATGATGGACACTTGGTTATAACACAAAGTATGAGGGCGTCCATACCTGATATTTCACAGATAGTGAGGCCAAGTTATCACGATTGGCCTCAAACCAATTCCAAAGGCAAAAACGTCCTCTACGTTATTCCATAGGTAACTAAATGGAAAAGATAAAGAGAAAGAGTGCCCTTAGGTTTTTTTAGGAAAGATTTCTCAAATTTTCTCCTTATTTAAAAAAACATATTGTAAACTGTGCACAATATCAGTGCAACCGTCCTCTACGTTATTTTATAGGTAATTATATGGGAAAGGGTAAAGAGAAAGAATGTCCTTAGGTTATTCCAGAAAAAATTTCTGAATGTTTCTCCTTAATTAAAAACACTTATGTAAGCTGTGCACGATATCAGTGCAACCAAGTGTTTATCTACAAATCTCCATGCTACTGGGTTTTAAGAAACTGTCAGTATCAGCTATGAATATCCCCTAAAAGAGGTAGGTTTGTGGACAAATAGTGCTGGGGTTAAACCTGTTGACTTTTAAAGCCCCCCGTAATTGTTGAAACCTTTAGGCTCCCCATACACTCCTAGTAGGCTACTCAGATCATCCTCGGCACACCAGCTGAATGTTCCCAAGATTCTCAGATCTAGATGGGGAGATTGCTCAATGGCCTACATGGCCCCCAAACTTTGAAACACCCTACCGATAGAGTTACACAGACTGGACAATGAACTCCTTTTTCGGAAGGCCCTGAAAATGTGGCTGTTTAGGATCCAGTCCCTCCCTTTCCATTGCTGTTCAGGAACATGTTCCTTCCTTCCTGTGGTGGTGTGGCTAGTGTGGTGTTGGTTCTAGCTAGGGGAGGCCTCTGGGTACCCATGCTATAGAATAGAATAGAATAGGATCTTGCAAATGCTTGTTTGAATAATTTTCGAAACAGAGGGACTTAGTCCCCGGAGTCCTATTATGGCTACCATAACACTTTTGTTCACGTTTTTGTTCATGTTGTGGCCAGCCAACGAGAGCACTCTCTCCCGTAGGAGCCTCACTCCTGCAGGAGTGAAATGGCCAAATTGAAAAAAGCTCCCCCGGCCAATCAGATTGCTCTACTTTTTTAAGTAGTGCTACTGAGAGTCCCTCGAACCCAACCATCCAGATATACAAATATTTTTGTAGCTTAATTTCTCAAGCACTACTGAACAAATCACAAAAAGAATGCTTTCTAGACAAAGATCTAGCTTTCAGCCTAATTTGGTGTTATTCAGTTCAGCTGTTTTTGCTGTAACCCTTTTCAAAAATCCCTATGGGAATTTTACTTTGTGGTACCATATCTTTTTCTCAACACCCCCTTGACATAGCACCCCAAAAGTTTCCATAAAGAAACAAACCAAAAAATAGAGCACTTTTTTGAAAGTGTTATGAAGGTTCGCAAACGGCACCAAAGTTATTAGCAAACCAAAAATAGGATTTCCTAAAGAAACGCAGATCTAATTATAGTATAACTACCCTGTGGCATCTGCCATTGGGAATTTATATAATACACATGTATATATATATATATTCACTGAAAAAACCACAGGTTTCAGGGACGTTATAGTTAGTTGGACATTTCACTCGTACAAAACCAGAGAAATTCGGCCGTTATAGTTAGTAGACATAACTATAACTCGCGCCCCCGCAATGCACTGCTGATGACGTCACATATTACATCACTCATGACATGGTCAGTGACATCACTGATGACATCACTGATGACATCTCCAATGACATCACCCTGGGGCCTGGCCTGGTTTTTAAAAAAATCATTGCGTAACAAATCACCTGAAGCGCATTATGTTAATAAATTGGGATGTGACTGGTGTTAACGTTTTGCCTATTTTTGTCTCAACTGCCCAGGAAGAAGGGCGTGTGCCCGAAACGCGTTGGCAGAGACCAGGAAGTGCGTGTCATGCAGGGGCGCTTGTGGTGTGTCAGCGGAGTTATCCTGCGAGTGCAGCTCAAGAAACGGCAACAGCTTCTCCCCCAGTTATGCATGTTTGCACATGGGCTGGTGGGAGGAGCTGGTCCTCAAAACCCAACACAGACAGGTGATGGCAAAAAACGTCAAAATGTGGTTGCGATTTATTGACGACTTGTTTGTGGTTTGGGATGGGGAGGAAAATGGCGCCAATGATTTTGTCAGCGCTCTGAACATTAATGATTTGAATTTACAATTTACAGCGAACATAAGTGCTACAGAGGTGAGCTTTTTAGACACTTTGATTTATGTGGTTGACAATAAGATTGAATCTAAGCTATTCCGCAAAGAGACCGCGGGAAACTCAACGTTACACGCAAGTAGTTCCCATGCCAAACATCTGATAAACAGCATCCCCTATGGGGAGATGCTCCGTCTAAGGCGGATAAATAGCAACGATAATGATCTGAGGGAAGCGCAGGCAAACAGTAGAGTCAGGTTCCTTGAGAGGGGTTACTCAAGAAAGGTGATAGATAGCGCTATTGTAAAATCTATGCGCTATGATAGATATCATTTGCTATCATCTAGAAATGAAGCCCTAGGAACCCCTGCCTTACAACATGAAAATAGAAAGACAAACACCGATACAGCAGATGAATTTAGATTCATTGTACAGTATAGCCAACAACACAGACAGATACAAACAATCATCACAAAAAATTGGCCTATGGTACTGAGTGACCCTATCATTGGCAGAAGGTTGCCGACTCGACCCTCGATTACATTCAGTAGGGGTCCCTCAATGCGGGATGAACTGGTGAAGACCAGCCCGGAGGTCATAGATAACAGCAATTGGCTACAGATACATAAGGGTTTTTACAAATGTAAAACTTGTAAGGCGTGCAAACAAGGGGAAAACCGGACAACGTACACAACACCATTTAGTGCCAGAAGTGTCAAAATAACCAAACTTCTGACATGTAAAACTGAATATGCTGTGTACATTTTAATTTGCCTGTGCAACCTACAATATGTAGGCAGCACAAAGTTACAGGTGCACAAACGAATTTTACAGCACCTTTGGGCGATAAATAATCAGGACAACACCTATCCGGTGGCACGCCATTTTAAAAGTGTCCATGATTCAAGGAGTCAGGATCTTAAATACTTTGTGATTGATTCAGTCCCACCAAGTAGAAGAGGAGGGGGCAGGGAACAACGTCTGCGCCAATTGGAGACCAGATATATTCTGGAACTGAATTCTAAACACCCAATAGGGCTGAATGTTACAGAAGATCTTTATACTTGCTTGTAAAATATTGAATGATGCTTTTACATTAAGGCTTTTAATCTTATTTAACTAAATGATCAAATTGACTTTTATAGGAAATTTTAAGTGCGAGGTCTTTTTAGCGTGTGGTTTTGATATGTATTTTGATATGAATTTTTATAGTTTCTATAGATGTTATTCTATGTATAATGATATTATAATCCAAAAAGGTATTTTACCATGATTTTTATAATTTTATCTATATACATTGATTATTATCAGGAAGAAATGTTATTATACATTTTATTATCAATATATCGATGCCAATTTGCACAAATTATGCAGGTAACATAATGAGATAAATAGCACTTGCACTTTATCTGATGCATAATTAATATGAGAATTAAATAATAGCATTTGTAACAACAGTAAATTAACCCGCACACATTAGATAAATGAAAGGGTCTATTGGTATTTATACCGTTATTAAGAAGTCTGACCTATATAATTGGATTGAACCTTAAATGCTTCACTTGAGTCAGGATTTGACATTAAATAATTGCACCAAGCTCCACTTCAACCATTTACAACAGGTGTTAAAGTACTGGGGCTCCAGTATTGACATAGATGCAAAGTTATGGTGGCTCGCCCGCAACAATAAAAGAGATGAAAATAAGAACAACTGTGTCAACTAAGACATTACTCATACACTTAGGGAATGGGGTGATTCAGCACAAAGCACTTTAAACACATTAAGCACTTTTGAAATTTTATATGCAGATATGCGCAAGGACAGGACTGGATATAAATACACTAAGGGACGTCATATGAGCAATACATTCAATTGATTGTATTTGAAGCAAAGCTAATGGTATTTACCAGAAACAAATTACATGATTATGAATTTTATGGCTATGCTTTTATCAAATTTTATCAAATTTTATATATTATCGAATTTGTAATAGTAACGTAACTTTTCTATGTCTATAGCGCTATTTGCACAGGTGAATGTAGTCACGCTTGCACGAATCACTTTAAATATACCAATGATAACGCTGAACTTTGTCATGTGATCAAGGCTCCCGTGAGAGCTGAAACGCGTTATACCGTTTTGCACTGAATAAAGGATTTTGCACTATACCGTGGTCCGGATCCGTTGTTTTGAAAGATTCAAAGCGAAATACGGTGATGTATTGATATATATATATATATATATACATATATATTCACTGAAAAAACCAAAGGTTACAGAGATTTTATGGTTAGGCTCAGATTCCACTCGTACAAAACCAGTTAATTCAGCATTTATAGTTACGTGAGCTAACTATAACTTACGGCCCTGCAATGCACTGCTCCTGACCTCACAGATAACTTCGCTCATGAAATGGTCAGTGACATCACTGATGACATTTCAAATGACATAGCTGATGACATCACTGATGACATCATCCAGGAAGTGTAAGTATTTTGTAAGAGTTTATGATTGTTAAACAGATATACTAAGGTACAACAAAAGTTAAATTAATACACTAGGTCTACTACTAATGAGTGATACTACTTCTAATATATATTATGTTAGTGGCTGTGTGACTGTGTGCATGTGTGTGTGAGTGGGTGTGAGACTGGCTGAACGGGTGAATAAGTGGGTGAGTGAGTAGCTGTGGGGGTGAATGAGTGGCTAGTGTGAGTGGCTGTATTGGTGAATAAGTAGCTGTGTCAGTGGCTCAATGGGTGAGTGAGTGGCTGTGAGAGTGGCTGTATGGGTGGATGAGTGGATGTGTGAGTGACTGTATGGGTGAGTGGCAGAATGGCCGAATGAGCGAGTGACTGGGTGTGTAAGTGGCTGTATGGGCGAGTGAGTGGCTGTTTGAGTGGGTGTTTGCTTAAGTGAGTTGGTGTGTGAGTGGCTGTATTGGAGAGTGAGGGGCCGATTCCGATCTCGGCCGGTAGGGCTCCGAATCGGATTCGGCTTAACCGGATCCGATTCGGAGCCCTGTTTCCCGACCGATCCATACGCGCGTCCGGGCGAGCGAATACGATGCGTATTCGCCGACCGACTCGTCCGGGCGTCCCGACCGCTCCGACCGACTCGATCCCGGGTCGAACCGCACCGACCGACTCGCACGGACACGACTCGCACCGCGCAATGGAGACGTTCCCCGGCCGGGTAAGTACGATGCGCGCCGTGAGCAGTCCGACCGAGCCGCGCACTCCGGCTCGAAAGAGCTGTCGGAGCCGTACTTTGGGGGTCTGTGTCGGACCCCCCTGTACGCGTAGCCGCGTGAGTCGCACACAGGGGGGACCCATGAGTCCCCCCTACCTGTGCGTGTACGGCGCGAATCACTTCGCCGCGTACACGCTGTAGGGGGCGCACTTGTCCGCATCGCACCCATTGAGTCAATGGGAGCCCGCGTACGCGTTGTACGACAGGCTCCCATTGACTTCAATGGGAGTCCGACCGACTCGAGTCCGATGGCATACGTGCGCATCGTACTCGTTCGGTCGGACTGCACGGGTCCGATTCGGTCGGAAATCTCTCCGGGTCCGGCTCGGTCGGTGAGATTTCCAGCCCGAATCGGAATCGGCCCCTGAGTGTCTGTGTGAATGGCTGTTTGGCTAAGTAAGCAGATGTGGGGGTGCTTGTATGGATGTGTAAATGGGTATAAAAGTGATAGTGTGGGTGTGTGAGTGCTTATATAACTGAGTAAGTTGCTGTGTTTGATTGAGAGACTATATGGATGTGTGAGTAGCTATATGGGTGAGTGTGTGGCTGTGTGAGTGGCTATATGGGTGAGTGACAGGGTGTATGAGTAGCTGTTTCAGTGAGTGGTTGTCTGAGTGTCTGTATGCATGAGTGACTGAATGAGTTAGTGGCTGTAAAGATAAGTGAGTGTGTGTTTATGAGTACCTGTATGGTTGAGTGACTGCTTGAGTGAATGTCTGTAGGGGTGTATGAGTGGGTATGAGAATGACTGTATGGATGAGTGAGTAGGTGCATGAGTGGGTATAAGGATGAGTGACTGGTTGTGTGAGTAGCTGTATAGGTGAGTGAGTGGTTGTGTGAGTGGCTGTATGAGTGAGTGAATGTTTGTGTGAGTAGCTTTATGGATGAGTGAGTGGTTATGTGTGTACTTGTATGGATCTACAAATGGGTATGTGAGTGGTTGTGTGGGTTTGTGAGTGGGTTCTGAGAGGTTGTATAGGGGTTGTATAGGGGTGTGAGTGGGTGTGTGAGTGGTTCTGCAGATGATATCATCAGTGGTGTCATCAGTGATGTCACTGACCATGTCATGAGTTATGTAACATGTGATGTCATAAGCATCGTATTGGGGGCGTAAGTTATAGTTAGCTAGGTAACTATAACTGCTAAATTTCACTGCTTTTGTACGAGGGAAATCTGAGTCAAAATGTAACGTCCCTGTAATCTTTGGTTTTTTAAGTGAATTTCTAAAGTTTTTTAAATTCTATTTCCTAACTATAACATCCATGTAATCTTTGTTTTTTGTGTGAATTTCTAAAGTTTTTAAAAAAAAATTACTAACTCTAACCTTTGAGAGTGAGTGTGTAAGTGAGTGCATGAGTGTCTCATTGGTGTGTGTGAGTGAGTGCATGAGTGTCTCACTGGGTGTGTGAGTGGGTGCATGATTGTCTGAGAGGATCCGTGAGTGGGTGCATGAGTGTCTGAGTGTGCGCATCAGTGTCTGGGTCAGTGTCTGAGTGGATCCATGAGTGGGTATGAGAGTGTCTGAGTGGGTTTGCAACTGCTTCCATAAGTGTGTCAGACAGTCTCTGAGTGAGTGCATGATTCTCTGAGTAGGTCTGTAAGTAGGTGCATGAGTCTCTGAGTGGGTCTGTGAGTGGGTGAGAGAGTGTCTGAGTTGTTCTGTGACTGGGTGTATGAGTGCCTGAGTGGGTTCTGCTCATTTTATGGCTTGTTTCTCCTCAATTCTGACCTTTATTTTGCCTCTTTCTGATCATTTCTGACCTCTATTTTGCCTCTTTCTGCTCGTTGCTGGCTTTTATTTTGCCTCTTTCTGCTAATTTCTGACCTCTATTTTGCCTCTTTCTGCTTGTTTTGACCTCTATTTTGCCTCTTTCTGCTCGTTTCCGAACTATCTTTTGCCTCTTTCTGCTCATTTCTGACCTTTATTTTGCTTCTTGCCGCTCATTTCTGAAGTGTATTTTGCTTCTTTCTGCTTGTTTCTCACCTTTATTCCGCCTCTTTCTGTTCGTTTCTCACCTTTATCCTGCTTCTTTGTGATCATTGCTGACATTTATTCTGCATAGCTGGCAAGGTTTCAGATTGCTATGTGTGACATTTTCATAATTTCAGTGTAATTATGAGTGACATTTCAATGACTATGAGTAATAATTACTTGCAAGCAAAAACATGCAATGAAGACGGGGGAAACATATAAATATCAGAAATTACACCCATTTGAGCAATAAGAAACTCCAAGAGGATCTTAAAACTGCTGCAAAGCACCAGAAACCATTGCCAGCCTTTGGCCCCCGCACTGCCAGCAGTCAATCAGGAGAGCATCAGTACTCCAGGTTCTCTCTCTGTCCACGTGAAATGGGACCCCCAGCCCAACAGGAAGGATGTGTGAGACCACAACATGAACAAGACAAGTTACACATGAATCTAGGCATCTCACCTGCCTGCCACACAGTTTAAGTCAGCTGATTCACGCTCGGACAGCTGCGCACCATTTTGCATTATCCACACCAGGCTGAGGCTGGTGCAATATTCTCCCACATAACATAGCCAAGATTGTTAGAAACCTGTTAAAATTACCGCCTGGTGGTTTTGAGGAATAAACCTCAAACTTAAGGTGGCCAGAATTTAAACACACATGCTTGTCACAGCCCTACCATGGCCGGCAGCCTCGCCTGAAGCCATGCCAAAGGGCAATGCAGAACTTCTGAGTTAGTCTAGCACATCACAACTGGGCCAGCACCCCACTAACTGCAGGCAGCTGCCGATCACACGCCTGCCATATGGCGAGCAAATAAACATATAATGTGCCCGGGCTGTGAAAAAATGGCAGAAATGCAAACAGGCGAGGCATCAGCAGGCAAGGAAGCCTGTTTGAAATCATAGTAACACAGTAACATGCAAAATGAGTGAAACCTAATGAGCACTGTCCCCTCTGTACACACTAGTGACTGATTTAATGAAAAATAGTTTTTTTGGGGAGCTGCAGGTGGTGAGAAATGTGTATAATAAACTGCCTCCTTTCTTAAGTTATTGAAACAACTAGATTTGTTTTCAATTTATCTCCCACCTAGTTCCAACAAACGATGTTTTAAACAGACCAGCATACAAACATACGGCGATTGCTTTTCAGGAATATGTATTTTCCGAAAAGATATTTGTCAAGGCATTTAAGAGCATCAAAGTGAGGGATTCGGGATATTGGTAGTATGGCTTATTCAAACCCTATTTTTCAAATTCAAATTTTAGCACCCATTTGTCTGAATTATTCTCTGCCTTGTGACTCCAGTTATAACAATATACTGGCAATGTGCGCAGACAATCCACTTGTCATGCTGGACAGCTGACTCTGTCCCTGTCTTACAGTACTGGCCTTTTAGGGGCATGAGACCGAAGTGTTACATGGGGCCTTCACAAGAAGTGATCAGCTCAGATATTGCACTCCATTGACTCTGTCTTTGTGACTTACCAACTTGCAGCGCAACTCACTCCCTCTCTAGAAAATTGAATTTTGAGCAGCCGGGGGTCAAATTTACTGCATCTGCTACGACAGCTGAGCCACGTGGCGGGGGCGGTTGGCGGTGGGAGCAGGCAGCACTGCCTGCACGCCATGATCATGAGTTGAATTTGCCGCAAAGTAGCGCAGCACCTCAGCCTCCTGCCTCCCACAAGTGACCTCCGGCTGCAGGATGTGACGTCCGGTCCCCATGACGCCTAAGTCAGTGTTGTATTACACAACCTGACTGGGCTGTCATGTCTCAGTAGTAGCCATTGGCCGCGAATCACAATCGCCAAGAATTCAGCTAATGATGTTAAACTCTGGCATTAAACAGCAGAGCAGGCTCCCCAAGCCTGCAGGAGCAGGCGAGCACACCAGGGCATGCTGCCAGCTGCCCACTGACTCCACAGTTTATTTTGGAAGCTGAGCGCTAATAAAATGGCTTGTCTTATGTCTTATCCATGACAATACATTTCAATGCGGTGATACGGAGCACCACACTGAAATGCTTTATTCTAATGCCTGCTGTGTGGTACTTGGCAGGACTGATTCCACCTCTTTCTGCTCGTTTCTGACCTTTATTTTGCCTCTTTCAGCTTGTTTCTCACCTTTAGCTTGCCTCTTTCGGCTCATTGCTCACCTTTATTTTGACTCTTTCTACTTGTTTCTCACCTTTATTTTGCCTTTTTCTGCTCGTTTGTCACCTTTATTTTGCCTCTTGCTGCGGGTTTTGGACCTCTATTTTGCATCTTTCTGCTCATTTCTCACCTTTATTTTGCCTCTAACTACTCATTTCTCACCTTTATTTTGCCTCTTTGTCCTAGTTCCTAACCCTGGACCACGGGGGAGTCTCAAGGTCCCTACCTCCCAGCCTCCTGCAGGAGCCGGCATTGCTCTCACACGAAAGGAGCTTCTGGAAATGCAATCTTTCATCTTCTTCCCTGCCTGCATGTCTGCAGGCAGGGAAACAGATGAAACCTCTGCTTCCAGGGGGCAGGAGCACTTTGAAACCTCCTGCTTGCTTGAAGTGGAGTTTTGCTTTTGCTTGGCGGGAGCTGTCTAAGCTCCCGCCAAGTAAAAGCAAACAGCTATGTCCCGGGGGTGGGTACCCCAGGGTACCCACCCCCCGGTAGTGGGGTGGTGGTTTCCCCTGGGGCCGAGAATGGCCCGGAGTGTGGCTGTGCGGCTCTCCTCCTTCTTAAATAAAAGAAAGCCCCAGGGAGAGGGTGGTCCCCAGCACCCAGGGGTTCACGCGGCCCCCGCCAATTGTTTCAATTGCCCAAGGGACATGGTGGTTCCCGGGGCTTCGAAGTCCAGGGGAGGGGTCTGCGCGGCCCCCCTCCATTATTTTCTTTAAACTCTCAGGGTGGTGGTGGTCTCGGGACTCAAAGAGCCTCAGGAGGGGGGCTTGTGCTCCATCCTTGTTTTATAAAATGCCCCAGGACCTGGACCATCCTGGGGCCCTTTTGAAAACAAACGTGGGCTTTTTTATTTTTTTGCTGCAAATTTGCGAATTCCGCAAATTCACTACATATTTAAAAAAAAAAGCTTTTTTGCCCTGCCGGGATCCCTCTCAGACCCCAAGACCAAGGCTTGTGGCTCAGAGTATTCCTATATACCCCTTTTCTTTTTTTTCATGTTTCTTTTGGGACTCGGCTGAAGCCCAGTCCCAAGGTGGCTGCCAATACTTCCTGGTTGAAGTGTTGGCAGCCAATCAAAGCTCTGCATTTAACTGCACAAGCTTGCTACTATTTGCAAAGTCGTCGCGATCCCAGATAAACAAATTTGTATTTCTTTTAATTTCTCAAAAACTGCTGAATGGATTTACACCAAATAACTGAAAGTGTGATCTGCATAACCAAATCTATCTTTTTGCCAAATGTTTGGTAATTCTGTCTAGTAATTCGGGCTGTAGTCGTGTTCAAACTCCTACGGGAAATAACTTGGGAAACACACTTTTTTATAAACCCCCCCCTTTCTCTTGGCCCCCACTTGCCGGATCACCCCAAAACTTTCCATGCACAACAAGGAACACTGATGCACTTTTTTGGGAACATTTCATGAAGATTTGTCAAACGGTCCCAAAGTTATAGGCAAGTCAAAAAAAAAAATTCCTATGGAAACTTCGTCCCAACTATAACTACTTACTGACGACTGCCAGTAGGATATATATATATATATATATATATATATATATATATATATATATATATATATATATATATATATATATATATATATATATATATATCCACCAAATAGCTTACTGCACTCGAACGCTGAACCCAAGGTGGCAAACCTTTAATCAAGAGTACTGGCAGAATGAAGTTGGTAGTTACGATCTGACAGCTACAAACGCGATAAGCCTGACGCGTTTTAAAGATATGTCCTTCTTCCTCAGAGGCAATCGCAATCATAAATGCGTGCTCGGGTCTGCGTCCTTTAATGCACATTATACGCCCCCAGATGGGCGGGTCCAATGTCCCAAGGCATCATGGATATCGTAGTCCCGATAATTAAACCACTGATGGTGCACTAATTTCTGTCCATTTCAAGCCCATAGATGGGCTACCACCAACAGCGTCTGCCTAAATCCCTGGTCAGCGCTCCACATAATCGCATATATCCTGCCGCGTGGCCCGCAGACCCGAGCACGCATTTATGATCGCGATTGCCTCTGAGGAAGAAGGACATATCTTTGAAACGCGTCAGGCTTATCACGTTTGTAGCTGTCAGATCGTAACTACCAACTTCATTCTGCCAGTACTCTTGATTAAAGGTTTGCCACCTTGGGTTCAGCGTTCGAGTGCAGCTCATTCTTGGGGGCAAGGCAAACGAGCATCTATATTTGGTGGCGGCCCGCCGTCGAGTTGCACCACGCAGCGAAGAGAAGGGGGCCATGCGGCAGGATATATGCTGAGCCGGTTATGTGGAGCGCCGACCAGGGATTTAGGCAGACGCTGTTGGTGGTGGCCCATCTATGGGCTTGAAATGGACAGAAATTAGTGCGCCATCAGTGGTTTAATTACCGGGACTACGATATCCATGATGCCTTGGGACATGGGACCCGCCCATCTGGGGGCGTATAATGGGCATTAAAGGACGCAGACCCGAGCACGCATTTATGATCGCGATTGCCTCTGAGGAAGAAGGACATATCTTTGAAACGCGTCAGGCTTATCGCGTTTGTAGCTGTCAGATCATAACTACCAACTTCATTCTGCCAGTACTCTTGATTAAAGGTTTGCCACCTTGGGGTCAGCGTTCGAGTGCAGCTCATTCTTGGGGGCAAGGCAAACGAGCATCTATATATGTATATAAATATTCACAGAGAAAACCATAGGTTTTAGGGAAAGTTATAGTTAGTTGGACATTTCTCTCGTACAAAACCAGAGAAATTCCCCCGTTATAGTTAGTTCAGCTAACTATAACTCGCGCCCCCGCAATACACTGCTGATGATGTCACATATTACATCACTCATGACATGGTCAGTGACATCACTGATGACATCACTGATGACATCTCAAATGACATCACTGATGACATCATCCAGTGACTGTGTGTTTCTGTAAAGTTTAAATATGTTTAATATATATAGGCCAAGGTGTATTGAAGAATGAGTGGGTGTATAAGTGTCTGAATGGAGGATTTAGTAGGTGCGTGAATGACTCAATAAGTGAGTGATTAAATGTATCTTACTGAATGCATGGGTTAGTGACTAAACTGTGTGAATGTCTGTATCCGTCTGTCTGTTGGTGTGTAAGCGGCTGCATGGGTTTGTGAATAGCTACATGAGTGTCTATATGGGTTATTGATTGGTTGGCTGAGTATCTGTATGGGTGCCTGAGTGTTTGTGTGGGTGGGGTGTGTGTGTCTCTGTGCATAGATGTGTGAGTGGGTGATTCACTGGGTGCATGGTTTCAAGAGTGCATCTGTGATGGACTGTATGGGTGGGTGAGTGTGTGTATGGGTGTGTTAGTGAGTGAATGTATAGCTCAGTGGTACATGTGTGAGTAACTATATATGTGAAAGGCAGTATATATGTGTGTTGGAGTATATAAATGGCTATAAGTGAGACTGTGTGATTGTGAGAGTGGCTGTATGGATGAGTGTGTGCTTGTATTAGTGATTGTATAAGAGCGTAAGAATGTGCTAGTATTTGTATGAGTAAGTGAGCTGGTGTGTGTATAACTGTATAGGTGAGTAAATGGCAGTGTGATTAATTATTTGCATGACTGACTAGGTGTGTGAGTACCTCTATGGATGAGTGGCGGTGTGTGAGTGTCTATATAGGTGTTTGAGTTCATATGATAGTCCTGTAATGAGTGACCGTAAGTATGAGTGACTGTACGGGTGAGTGAGTGGATGTGTGTGTAGACCTAAGAATCAGTGAGAGGGTATGTAGTTATTGGTGTTGGAGTGTCTATGGTTTTGAGAATGGCAGTCTGAAATTTAGAGTGGGTGTATCAAAGGTTATATTATGGTGTGAGAAGATGCATCAAATTATCACATGGATGATGTCATCAGTGATGTCATTTGAGATGTCATCAGTGATGTCATCAGTGATGTCACTGACTATGTCATGAGTGATGTAATATGTGACGTCATCAGCAGTGCATTGCGGGGGCGCGAGTTATAGTTAGCTGAACTAACTATAACGGGGGAATTTCTCTGGTTTTGTACGAGAGAAATGTCCAACTAACTATAACTTACCCCAAAACCTATGGTTTTTTCTGTGAATTTCTAAGGTTTTTTTAAATGCTAATTTCTAACTATAACGTGCCTGAAACCTCTGGTTTTTTCAGTGAATTTCAAAGGTTTTTTAAATGCTAATTTCTAACTATAACGTGCCTGAAACCTATGGTTTTTTAAGTGAATTTCAAAGGTTTTTTAAATGCTAGTTTCTAACTATGCCTACAGAGGTAGGACATGTGAAGAAAGAAGAAAAACGCACAGAAAGAAGCAAAAGAAATGCAGAAAGAAGCAACAGAAGTCCACAAAGACGAACAAAAGTGCAGGAAGAAGCAAGACATGTGCAGAAAGAACCAACAGAGGAGCAGAAAGAGGCCTTGTTGCAAAATCATCCTGTGCCCACAACTTTTTCAGACGGTACTGGTGGTAACTGATTCTGACTAACCAGGCCTAGAGCCAGTGCTATGCTAAAAGACACTTAGAATACAGTGAAAACACCTACATACACTAGGGAACACTATGCGTTGGGGTACCCCTGTGATTAGCATGGCCTCCTCTGTAAGGCCCTAGTACATAATAGGGCAGGGGGATTAAAACTACCTCTAAGTCAGAGGTGTAGAAAGATGCTTCTGTAAGTAGTAGTCACGTTTGCAGAGTGGTGGAGAAAGGGTGCTGGGCATCCAACCAATGCTCAGGAATTCCGCTGCGTAGGACTTACAGGAGGTACCAGGAGGGATTCTTGGCCCCCAAACTCCCTCAGGACTAAATTGGACTTCATCCCCCATCCCGTAGTTTGCCACGAGGCACGTTTGCAGAGTGGTAGAGAAAGGGGGCCATGGCCTCCGAAGACGTCTTAGCAATCCCACTGTGTGGGACTTACTGGAGGTAACAAGAGGGGTAGTTGGCCCCCAAGGACATCCTTGAGATGTCATCAGTGATGTCACTGACCATGTCATGAATGATATAATATGTGACGTCATCAGCAGTGCATTGCGGGGGTGCGAGTTATAGTTAGCTCAACTAACTATAACGGCTGAATTTCTCTGGTTTTGTACGAGTGAAATGTCCAACTAACTATAACGTCCCTGAAACCTGTGGTTTTTTCAGTGATTTTCTAAGGTTTTGTAAATGCTAATTTCTAACTATAACGTCCCTGAAACCTATGGTTTTTTCAGTGAATTTCAATGGTTTTTTAAATGCTAATTTCTAACTATAACGTCCCTGAAACCTGTGTTTTTTTCAGTGAATTTCTAAGGTTTTTTAAATGCTAATTTCTAACTATAACGTCCCTGAAACCTATGGTTTTTTCAGTGAATTTCAAAGGTTTTTTAAATGCTAATTTCTAACTATGCCTACAAATGTAGGACATGTGCAGAAAGAGGAAGAAAGGCACAGAAAGAAGCAAGAAAAATGCAGAAAGAGGCAACAGAAGTCCAGAAAGACAAAGAAAGGTGCAAAAAGAAGCAAGAGATATGCAGAAAGAACCAACAGAGGTGCAGAAAGAGGCCTTGTTGCAAAGTCATCCTGTGCACCCAACTTTTTGCTGACTGGTACTGGTGGTAACTGACTTTGACTAACCAGGCCCGGAGCCAGTGCTATGCTGAAAGACACTTAGAATACAGTGAAAACACCTACATACACTAGGGTACACTATGGGTTGGGGTACCCCTATGATTGCCATGACCTCCCCTGTAAGGCCCTAGTACATAATAGGGCTGGGGGATTAAAACTATCTCTAAGTCAGAGGTGCAGAAAGAGGCAAGAGAAGTACAGAAAAAAGCAACAGAGGTTCTGAAAGAGGCAAGAGAGGTGCAGAAAGAGGCAAGTAAAGTGCAGAAAGAGGCAACAGAGGTGCAGAAAAAGGAAGAAAGGTGCAGAAAGAAGCAAGAGAAGTGCAGAAAGAGGCAAGAGAATTGCAGAAACAGTCAAAAGGGGTGCAGAAAGAGGGAACAGGTGTGCAGACAGAGGCAAGAGAGGTGCAGAAAGAGGGTAGAGGGGTACAGAAAGAGGCAAGAGAGATGCAGAAATTTGCAACAGAGGTGCAAAAAGAAGCAAGAGCAGTGCAGAAAGAACCAACAGAGGTGTAGAAAGAGGCAAGAGGCGTACAGAAAGAGGCAAGAAAAGTGCAGAAAGAAGCAAAAGAGGTGCAGAAAGAGGCAAGAGAACTGCAGAAAAAGGCAAGAGAGGTGCAGAAAGAGGCAAGAGAGGTGCAGAAAGAAGAGTGAGGTTCAGAAAGAGGCAAGAGAAGAACAGAAAGTGGCAAGTGGGGTGCAGAAAGAGGCAAGAGAGGTATAGAAAGAGGCATGATAAGTGTAGAAAGAGGCAAGAGAAATGCAGAAAGAGGCACATGAGGTGCAGAAAGACGCAAGAGAGGTGCAGAAACAAGCAAGAGAAGTGCAGAAATGGGCAAGAAAATTGCTGAAAGAAGCAACAGAGGTGCAGAAAGAGGCAAGAGAAGTGCAGAAACAGGCAGGAAAGGTGCAGAAAGTGGGAACAAGGGTGCAGAAAGAGGCAAGAGGGATAAAGACATTTGCAAAAGAGGTGAAGAAAGAAGCAAGAGCAGTGCAGAAAGAACCAACAGAGGTACAGAAAGAGGCAAGAGGGGTACAGAAAGAGGCAAGAAAAGTGCAGAAAGAAGCAAAAGAGGTACAGAAAGAGGCAAGAGAACTGCAGAAAAAGGCAAGAGAGGTGAAGAAAGAGGCAAGAGAGGTCAAGAAAGAAGAGAGTGAGGTTCAGAAAGAGGCAAGAGAAGAGCAGAAAGTGGCAAGTGGGGTGCAGAAAGAGGCAAGAGAGGTATAGAAAGAGGCAAGATAAGTGTAGAAAGAGGCAAGAGAAGTACAGAAAGAGGCACTTGAGGTGCAGAAAGATGCAAGAGAGGTGCAGAAACAAGCGAGAGAAGTGCAGAAAGGGGCAAGAGAATTGCTGAAAAAAGCAACAGAGGTGCAGAAAGAGGCAAGAGAAGTGCAGAAAGAGGCAGGAAAGGTTCAGAAAGTGGGAACAGGGGTGCAGAAAGAGGCAAGAGGGATAAAGAAATTTGCAAAAGAGGTGCAGAAAGAAGCAAGAGCACTGCAGAAAGAAGCAACAGAGGTGCAGAAAGAGGCAAGAGGGGTGCAGAAAGAGGTAGGAGAGGTGCACAAAGAGGCAAGAGGGGTACAGAAAGAGGCAAGAGGGGTGCAGAAAGAAGGAAGAGAAGTGCAGAAAGAAGCAACAAAGGTGCTGAAAGAGACAAGAAGGGTGCAGAAAGAGGCAAGAGGGGTACAGAAAGAAGCAAGTGAGGTGCAGAAAAAGGCAACAGAGGTGCAGAAAGAGTCAAGAGAGGTGCAGAAAGTAGAAGAGATTTGCAGAAAGAGGCAAGAGAAGCAAGAGAAGTGCAGAAAAAGAAAGAAATGTGTAGAAAGAAGCAACAGAAATGCAGAAAGAGGCAAGAGAGGCGCAGAAGGAAGCAAGAGTGGTTTGCACACCATTAGTACCAATTTAACACCCACATTTAGCAATAAGTTCTAGGTTTGCAAAGGGCCTTCCATCACGCTGTAACACTTGTCGCTGCATTTTTGGTAACGTTTGAGCTAGAAACAAGGCTTTATTTGTTCAAATCTGCAGATTAGGGAGCAGATGATGGATTATGTGGCTAATGCGGAAAATGTATAATTGTGCGAAAGTCGGTGCAGCCAAACAGTCGTATAATTCCAGTGGCCCTTTTCATACCTCTGACTAGGTCCACAAGTGCTCCTCAGTGATTCCTTCTTTTTTTGTCTCACTGAGTTCATAGTTGAGCTTCTATGGAAACAAGGAAGACTAAACCTAAGGTTACCACTCGACAACAAAGACTACCATACCACATAATTACTCTCCATAACACATAATCCCACTCTACATAATTCCTACACACTAAATACCACATACTTTCTATCCACATAATTTCACTGCACAATTTACCACATAGTTCCACTACACACAATGTACATCCACTCCACTCCAAAAAATATTAGTAAAAAACCTTTACATTTACAACGCCAATAGCTCTAACTCTCGCAAATGCAAAACCTATTGCATTGCAAACACTTCTTTAACTAGTAGACGCATTTGCAGAGTGGTGGAGAAAGGGTGCTGGGCCTCCGACCAGCGCTCAGGAATTCCGCTGCGTAGGACTTACAGGAGGTACCAGGAGGGCTTCTTGGCCCCCAAAGTCCCTCAGGAGTAAAGTGGACTTCATCCCCCATCCCATAGTCTGCTAGGAGACGCATTTGCAAAGTGGTGGAGAAAGGGGGGCGTGGCCTCCAAAGATGTCTTAGCAATCCCACTGTGTGGGACTTACTGGAGGTAACAGGAGGGGTAGTTGGCCCCCAAGGACAACCTTGGGGCCAACTACCCTCCTATTACCTCCAGTAAGTCCCACACAGCAGGATTGCTACGTTCTCATAGCAGGCCACGCCCCCTTTGCCCACCACTCTGCAAACTCGCTCCCTGGCGTGCTCTTGGATGGGGATTGAACTCCCCTTCACTGCTGGGGTCCTTAGGGGCCAACTAGCCTTCCTCTTACCTCCAGTAAGCCCCACACAGTGGGATTGCTGAGAGGTGGACACAGGCCACGCCCCCTTTCTCCACCACTCTGCTAACGCGCCTCCTGGCACGTTCTAAGTTGGGGTATTAAGCCCCCTTCATTCCTGAGGGTCCCTGGGGGTCAACTAGTCCACCAGGAACCTCCAGTAAGCGCCACACACCTGGATTACTGAGAGTGGTCTGAGGCCACGCCCCCTTTTTACACCACTCTGCAAACGCGGCTCCTGGCGCACTGCTGCTCGGAGGATGAAGTCCACTTGTGTCCTGAGGTCCTCAGGACACAGGAGGACCTCATCGCCCCACCAGCAGTGCGACAAGAGGCGACCGCCATTTGGTTATATATATATATATATATATATATATATATATATATATATATATATATATATATTCCTTATCTGACTGAAGAACGCAGACGTGCTGAAATTCTACTGCGTATCCCGTATCAAGGGGAGTGGCAATCAGAGCAGGATTAAAGAGAGTTAGCCATCCTTGGATAACGAAGACAGTAGTACCAAAATAAGGTAGAACACAAAGAAACTACAGACAGATACTGTATTGCTGTATAATCATGATACATCGAGAAAACAAGAATGAAGAATAACAAAAGAAAATACCACAAGAATGTTTAATGTTTTATGTTGGTAAACACTCAGTAAATTTTGTTTGTGTATTAGAATAAATATACTGGTGAGGACCAGTAACTGAGAGTATAAAGCGCCAGGCAATATTCCTGCTACCCAAAAGTTATTGATTCGATATATATATATGCACTGAAAAGGTAGCATTTTATACTAAAAAAAACACTGACATTCGCCAGTAATTCTTCACTAAAGCAACTATAGCACCCACTCTCACCATCCACTGCCTGTTACTCTCATATTATATTACCTATGAAATGTTCTATGACGTCATTGATAACATCAATGCAACATTTGAAATGACATCATTGAGGAGAATACTGTGCAGTCGCCACTGGGTAGTTATATTTAGGCCAGATTTTCAGTAGGATGAGCATCTTTGTTTCGCTGATAACTTTGGCGCCATTTAACAAATCTTCACAAAATGTTCTCAAAAAAGTTCATCCACCTCAGCTTCTTCATGGAAAGCTTCAGGTGATCAAATGGGGGGTCAGAAAAAAGGGGCATCCCAAAACATGTTTTTCTTATAGAAAGTTTAGGAAGCATTTTAGAAACAACGACTGAACAGAATTACTCCAAACTGGCCAGAAAGCTAGCTCTTTATTTACGTTTTTTGTGACAGTTAAATCCGTAGAAGTCAGCAGTGCCGCAATTAAAAAAACATAGAGCATTCTGATTCACCGATAGGGTTTTTTTCCAGTCGACTGTCTCAGTTCTTCAGGACAGGGAAGGTCTTCTGGGAACGAGCAATCTGATTGACTGGTTGCAAAACAAACAGAGATGTTGCAGCCACCATTACAGGATATGAGGACTCAGTACCTGTGTCCAGAAAGGGAAAATCATTAAGCTATAAAGAAGCAGGGTAATTGTAGGGTGGGTCAGTCAAAAAAATTAAATTAAACGTTTCACCATGCCGAAGTACCGCGGGAACCAGCACAGACCCTCATAAAACCGCAGGATCATCTAAAATAATGAAAAACAAGCTCCTGTGGGCACAAAGTTTGGAGAGCTCACTCCTGCCAGACACTCAAACCCCATTGGGAAGACCTATGCACAGCCATCACTACATACCTGACCGTTTGCGGGTAGGCAACCTTTTCTGGGCAATCAATGAGATATGGATAGCCAAGTTCCTACAACACTCAGCCTTTACTTTAAACAGAAGTCTTCCTGGGCAGCCCACCCGTACCAGACACGCCCCCTTAGGTGGTCTAGACACTTCTATGTACAGCCTTCACCCTGTGCACAACTCTTTACTGAGAGTCCACTCACTCCAGGCACCAACGCTCCCTTAGGTGGTCAGGCCTCTCCTACTTACAGCTTTCACCCAGTGCAGAACTTCAAGGAAAGCCCACTAACTCCAGACAACCAATCCCCCTTATGTGACCAAGTCCCTAGTATGCACAGTCTTTATTCTGTGGACAAGTCTTCATGGAGAGTCCACTCCCATCACACACTAAAGCCCTGTTAGGTTGTGAAGACCCTACACTGCACAGCCTTTTCCCTATGCAGATCTCTTCAGGGAGAACCCACTCCCTCTAGACAGCCAAGCCTTCTTAGGTGGCCAAGCCCCTACTACGCACAGCCTTTGCCCTGTGTGCAACTATTCATGGAGAGCCCAGTCCCTCTAATAACCCAAGCCATTTTAAGTGGGCGAGGCCATAGTACACACAGCCTGTGCTCTGTGGACAAGTCTTTACTGAGAGCTTACTCCCTCCAGACACTTAAGCTCACTTAGGTGGTCAAGCCCCTACTATGCACAGCATTTTCCCTGCGCAGAACTCTTCACTGAGAGTCCACTCCCTCTTGTCACCCAAGCACCATTTGATGGTCAAGTCTCTACTACACACAGCCTTCACACTGTGCACCAACTGTTTATGGAGATCACACTCCTTTTAAACACCCAAACACCCTTAGGTGACCAAGCTCCTCTTAAGCACAACTTTTATTCTGTGCACAATTCTACAAGGAGAGTACACTCCCTGCAGATACTCAGTCCCCCTTAGGTGGCCAAGCCCCTACTATTCATAGTCTTTGCCATGTGCACAACTCTTCAAGGATAACCCACTCCTTCCAGACACCCAAACACCCTTAGGTAGTCAAGCCCCTACTATGCACATTTGTACACACTTTTTTATGGAGAGCATACTGCCTCCAAACACCGAAGAGCCATTAGGTTGCCATGCTCCTACCGCACATCATTCACTGTGCATCAGACTCTTCCCAGGACCTAGTGTTCAACAGCATAGCGTTATAGCATGCTGTTAAGTGCTCTACCAGTATGTAAGGGATCTGAATGTGAGTTACAGGCCTAAGGTGTAGGCAATGGACTATAAAGACAGAGAGAAAATTTACCTTGAGGCTGAAGCCGATAAAACTATTAATACATTGTACCAGTGAAGGTAAAATTTACTTCAGAAACGCTTATAATTAGGGTTGGGCGGAACTCACAGAGTTTCACTCTGTGGAATTCCACAGAGTTACAGAAAAACTCTGCGAGATTCTGTGGAATTTCCCCCACGGGCAGAAAATATGCAGCTCGCACTGCAATTTAGTGCTGGTAGTGAGAGCAGCATTGAACTTTTGGTGATCCTAGGAGTCTTCTTCTGCTCTTCTTCCAACTTTTCCTCTCTCTCATCACCAAAAGCCATAGTGAGATACAGTTAAACCCGCAAAAAATTGCCAAAATACAAAAAGAGGACAAGGGCCCAGCACAAGATGTGATTACACCAAAGTGCTAATCCCACATGAAGTTGTAAGAGAGGGTACTTACTGTAAATGGAGCAAGACAGTGATTTACAATATTCAGGTCGATTTCACCAAAACACTCTAAGGATCCTCATTAATTGACCAATTAAGAACAGCTCTAGGTTCAAACTTAAATAGAAATCACTTTCATTCTAAACACAATTTTTTACATTTTGCGGATCACAGGGTATTCCAGAGGGCCCCAGAACAGGAATTAAAACCCACATGGAACTGGTTGTAAAGGTCACGCCGAAGTATCACAGCAATAAGATGGGAGCATGAAAAAAAAAAAAGAAAATGAAATCAACACCACACATTATGTTGTAACATTAAAGAATACTACTGTAAATTCACTACAAAATGCAACGGCAAAATTGATATGTTTAACTTTGTTAATTAGATTTTACTGTGCGTAAAAATAAATCTTAGACATTCACTGTTAAAAACAATGGTTAAAGTAATGATATAGTTAGTTACACAAAAAGACTTTAAATTCCCTTTAAAAAGGCCTGGAAATTTACTACAAAAAATAAAGGTTGAAGTGACGTTACAGTTAGTTATACAAAAAAAGAGTTTGACTTACGTCAACAAATAAACCTAGAAAATCACTGAAAAATACAAAGGTTAAAGGGAGGTTAAAGTTAGGTGGCAATGTCATTTATAATGTGACATTTAAATTCACTAGTTGTAGTTCAGCATGCTAACTAAAACTTGCGCTCGTGCCATGCACTGCTTATAATCTCACATATTACAGCCATAATGACATGTTCAATGACATCATTAATGACGTCACTGATGAAATCTCAAATTACATTATTAATGACATCACTAATGACATCACTGATGACACCATTTTATCTACTACTGTTGGAATAACTCTATAAACCACTACAGAATTTCAAATGTAAAAGTAAGTGCTAAGGGCCTGATTTATATCCTGGCGTACGGCCCATGGGTCCGCCAGGACAATGAAGTAAATTACTCCGTTGCCCTGGTGGAAGGACCACCCACTTGATTTATAAATGACCGCTTAGCTGGTGGTCATTTTTAAAGGCTTTGGCAGGAACCGCCTGCACGGCGGTTCCTGTCAATGCATTTTACTGATTGCTGCAGGGCTGCCTCGGAATGAAGCAGCCCTGCAGCAAACAGTATACTATTTTATTTTCAAAAAGAAAATCCTGAAATGGGATTTTCTATTTGAAAAGAAAAAAAGTAATGCTCCCCTCACCATGGGAGGCTTCTCCCATGGTGGGAGGAGCATTAGAATGTTTTTACTGTTTCTTACCGCCAGGTATTTCTCAGCTGTAAGGAACAGTAACAAATGACTACATGTCCTTTTATCTAAATTGGGTGAGCGGACATGTAGCCATTTCTCCAATGGCCCTTACTGCCCAGGGCCTTCAGAAAAGTTTGGCCATGGCAGGGACAGACTATTCTCCACCGTGGCCAAACTTAAGGTCCACATGCAAATACACTTGGCAGGCAAACTACTATATATTGGCAGGAAGGGAGCTCCATTGCTCGTGTGATGGAGTACCCTCTCTGCCAATATATAAAACAGGCCCTAAATGTGGCAGAATCATTAAGACCATAAATTACCTGAAAGAGCTTGTATTGAATGGTGACATTATACCTACCAGTAAAGTTGTTAGTCTAACAACAGCTTAAGGAAAAACGAGGTAAGTACTGCACACATATAGTAAGAGTTGATAGAAACGTTGCAGACAGATTGTATATTAAATTGCTGGATTGTTCTCGGGAAATTTACAGAAAAAGTAAACCTACTCTTCTCAACTAACAGGTTATGTATACAATTCTTTAAACAGCATGAATTAATAGAGAATTCATATAGTGCATTGAACAAATGAAATATATAGTGCAGTTTTTAAAATGCTCATATTTCTCTATAGAAATTCTCCGAAAAATATGGGACATTAGACATTGATGAAAAATATATAACAAATGACTAATTCACTTACAAACATAAGTCACAGTGTGATTGTAACCATTGTTTCAGTGTTATATGCCATTCTCTTTATCTCAGCATCACTCCTGGCAGACACTCAAGCCTCATTTGGAGGCCAAGGTCCTACTATGGCCAACCTTACCCCCTGTATGCAACTGATAGAGCGCAGATTTGCTCTGTCGTCTGTAGGGGTGCATTATAATCATGAGTAGTTCGCACCCACATATAATCCTTTATTGTGTTAACAACGGGTCATTAGATCATGTACTGTAATAACGTGGAAAGTGAAATGCTAGGGGTATTTCAGCGTAAACGTGAAGAAATCAGCATTGCAATTACATGTGACTGGATGTAAACTTTATTGCGTAGAATTGTGCATGTAGTTGAGGAAAATTTCCATAATTAATGTGCTAATGTAATGCATCGATTTAAATGTGCTCAGTAATAATGTTCATTAATACGTGCGCTTTGTGAATTTACGTGCAATTTCTTATGTTGGCCGAATTCTGTAGGCCTAACGTGTATTTATCCCCGAAGCTCTCATTTTAGATTTGCCAGTAAAATTCATCTGTATGTAAAACTTGTTCTTTCTCACGTTTCTGTTGCAGGTGGAGAAATTCATCCCTGTTAGTTAGAATAATGTCTTTGTTTTAGGAGTTAGGTTTAGGGGGGAGAAGATACATTGAATGGCCATGCTGATATTGTGGGATGGTGTTCTTTCTCACTGGTGAAAGCCTGGGAATCAAGGTCATCGAGCCAAGGCCTGGGAGCATCGCTGCCACATGGAAAGTTACCTATAAGGAGGTGGCTTGCGTGGATGGGGTGATGCTGCATAGCATTATGGGACGTCTCTTCCAAGTTCATGTATTAGAGTTAGGGACAGAGTCCGGGGACTTCTGCCTTGCCTTGAGAGGAGAGTGCATCATAGAACGAGCTCTGTAGCTTTATGCTTCCTGACCCATTCAACGTGAATGGTCTTCTTAGGAAGCCTTCACATGCTGACACCTTTTCAGAACTTGCCTTGGGGAAACACTAAGTAGGGATATCACGTTAGTGATAGTGTAGGGACAGACTAATGCTTTTTACCTACGAACCTCCAATGAAGGGGACACTCGATATTGGAGCCGTCATCTTTTGTGTCCTGATTCTGGAATTGGTCATCCTGTGTATGCTGCATTGTCTTAATTTCACCCGTAGGTTTGGCTTTGTATTAGTTCCAATGTATTTCTATACCTACGTCTTGAGGTGCTTGTATGTCCAACTATTCTTGGCTCTGTAATAAATCAAAATCACTTTAGATTGAGAGTCTGTGGTTCTTCGGAGTCATGGTTCATAAGAACAGTGATGAGTAAATTGGGTAACAATTCTTCCTCCCCTCCACACTTTCATGCAGACAAAAAGAGTCATCGGCCGAGGGTTCCAGCGTAATCTAGAAACTGGAACCCGGCTCCTTCACAACTCTTCATGTATAGTTGTTCCCTTGTGTGAATAAACCACACTTGGGTGGGCAAGTACCTAGTGTACACAGTCTTCTCTCCTATGCACAACTTCAGTTTGAGAACCCACTACCTCCACACATCCAACTCCTCTTAGGATCCCAAGCATGTACTACCTATAACCTTTGCCCTTCAGCAAACCTTCTGAGAATAGCCGACTTCTCATATTCAATTAACAAACTACGGCACCCAGATACCCCTAGGGGTGACAGTGTTGCGCTTTACAAATACTATTTGATTGATTGAGGTCTACAAGTCCCTACTGTTCGCAGTCTTCACCCTGTACACAACTCTTCACAGACATCGCACTCTGTTTACATACCCATGACCCATTAGAAGGTCAATCTTATTGCGAAAGCTCACACCCATTAGCAGTACAGAGGCTAAATAAATTGGGTTTATGTGTACCTTGCTGAATACCTTCCAGTGAGAAAACCTTATAAAAAAACTGTCACAGGATGATGTCGTCATTGATGTCATTTGAGATGTCATTAGTGAGGCCATTGAGCATGTCATCAGTGAAGTAATAAGCGAGATTATAAGCAGCGCATTGAGGGGAATTATAGTTAGCTCGCTGAACTATAACTGGTGAATTTCAGTGTTTTTCTGGGTTTAAAACATCACATTATGACTGACATTGTCACCTAAATATAATGTCCCTTAAAACTTTGTTTTTTTCAGTGAATTGCTAGTTTTTTTAAAAACTATATATATATCTTCATGATATTTTGGTAATCTGAAATGAGGACACAACATTTTTGTATTTTGTTCACAATAGTGCACTATACCTCTCCATTACATCAGTAGTTCACATATTTTTCTTCCTAATTCATTGCCAGCTTAAGTTTTTTTTCTATATTGAATTTAATATGTGATATATGTATCCCATCCAATTCATGCAGACAGTACATCACTGTTACATGTTGGACTTTGGGATGGTTATAAACCAATTACACAGATGTATTGAGTGTATAGATATTCATCATTTGTTTTCCTCTGTTGTATGGGCATCTGGCATAGTTAATTATTTATTTAATTTCCTATATACAGGGCCAATGCAATTATATAGCAGGGGAGGGTCAAATTATGCGGCAGGGGTGAGTAAAGCAAGAAAAGCCAAATTATGCGGCATTAGGTGGCACATTTTGTGATAGTATTACTTAATTATTTAGTTGTTTTAAACTTGTTAACACTGTCTGAGCATTAGTTGTACCTCATTAATACCAATTTAACACCCAAACATAGCAATAAGCTACAGAAAGATAGCCAGTCAACCTTTGAAAAGGGCCTTCCCTGCGCAGCAACACGTGTCGCTGCATGTTTACTAACATTTGAACCACTGAGCTAGAAACAAATTATTTGTTTGTTAAAATCTGCAGATTATTCAGCAGATGATGGATTATGTGACATATGCTGCAAATCTACAATTACGCAAAAATCAATGCTGCCACACAATCGCATAATTCCAGAGATCCTGCCTATATAGTTTTATAGCATTCCTATGTATTTTCTCAATTTTGTTAATAATTTAAATTATTTTAGTTTTTTAATAATTTAAATTATTTTAGTGCTTCGATTTATCATATGAAAATGTTTCCTTTCCATCAGTAGTCAACAAGGATATCTTCCTGACTTTCATTAGCAGATGTAACAGTAACGGCTATCACTAGTTGGCATGGCGTTTTTCCTACTTGGTTACCCCACATATTTATTTGGGATCTGCTATAGTTAAATTTCCCATTCAAGGGAGTGCTAATATTCTGAGTGTAAATGGTTCACCCTCCACCTAATCCCATGCATAGATAGAATTAGCTCTTTTCATCACATTGCTTGCTGCCATGGCTTCCATCAGTCAATCCAAAGGGTAGCTGACATCACTTTTTATCTTTATCCCATGTGTTGTATGGCTTTCTTCGCTCATCCCAGGGGTATTTGTCAAAGGTTTTCTTAATACAATGGTTACCTCTATGGGTTCTTCTGTTGCGAAACTGAGGCTCTTACTGAGCTCTTCAAGGTTTGCTTTCCTACCCATGGGTGACATGAGTGAACTTACTTCAGTGCACCAACACTTGAATGTGAAAGACAGGTTTTTGTAGCCCTGCAATACCTCATCCAATACATAGTTGAAGTGGTATCAATGTTTTTAGGTTGCTAATAGTCCCTAAATTAGGGCTCTAGGATCACCGTAATAATTAGAAACAAATCCTTTTTGTTGTCTTCAGTACCACACACACATACTGCCAAAAATCTACAAAAGACACTTTAACTAAAAAGTGTATTTTTTTCAACAGGCGCAACATGTTGCTCAGCACATCCACAACAACCACACAGAATACAATTTAAACAGCAGAAATGCATGTTGCTAACAATAAGAATAAAATGAACATTTCTACCATGGTTAAAATGTCATCTAAACACCTAACACCCAGAACCTACTTCTATGTGGTATGCTTGGAGAGCATGAAGTAGAAATAACTTTCATCTAGATTTTGTTAAGGAGAATAAGCACACTGCATACCTGTTTATAGCAGAACACCATAAGTATCAGAAATCAGGGAGGCCGTGTACCTGCAAAAGGCAAACAAGCATTGAGCATCAACAACAGCTCCTCTCAGGCTCGATATCAGCTTTCAGTAGAGTGCAATACAGCAGCATCTCTGGCAGGCAGGATCTTCTCTGGCAGTATCTTGCTTGTGATAATCTGGGGGAAGGGACCTCTCCTGACAAATAGTCAAGTAACAGCCCTTTCATACTGTATCTTATCTAAAATGTAATTTCCAACATCACCTTAGAAATGTTTGATATAACCAATGAGAACCAAGATGCGAGTCTAAGATGCATTCTTTTAAACAAATAAGGTAAACATATGACAATTCAGACAACAGTATTTTGGCTATTGTTTTTTGTTTGACCTTGAAACTTAGAAACAAGTAACTTGTTCCAGACTGATGTCACATCAGGTGTCTTGTTGATGTCTATATTTAAATGACTTAACACATTCACAGTTCTTGGAAAGATAACGACAGACAACATATGCATCAAAGACAAACATGTTGTTGATTATGCAAAAATACAGAAAATTGAGCCTCATCCTTCTTAAAATGGAGTCTGGCCTTATGTCTCTACATCACTTCTTCATCTCGTAAGTGTGTGGCGTGGGTTCTTCTCCATCCCATTAAAGTGTGTCATGGATTCTTCTCTATCGCATTAGTGTACTAATTGGGTTCTTCTCCATCCCTTTAGTACCTGGCATCAGTCTTCTTTGTCCCATTAATATATGGTAAGTTGTTCTCCATCCCATTAGGATTTGACATTTCTCCATCACAAGGGTAGTTTACATATGCTCATTTCCTTCCCATGCGTAGCTGGCATCGGCCTAATCTACAACACTTTCTTAGGAAGGAGGGACATCTTCCCCATTCGTTTCATAGTGGTAATTTTTTTCCCAATCTCTTTAACATTTGTGTTTGCTTCTCCTCTATCTGATGGGTATTGCTTAGCAGCAGGCGGGCAATGCCCATTGGGTTGAAAAGGCTTCAGCCCACCCCCGTCATGTTCTGTAGCCCGAACTGAAGCTGTGTTGGTGTCTGACCCAGGGAAAGCCTGGGCGAAGTACAGCTGGAGAAGAGTGCGTTGGAATAAACATTTTCTTTTGTCGGACAAACAGCTTATCTTTAACCCTGGGCGTAGCAGGCGTAGTGCCTCTATGCGTATTTCCACGGAGTTTGAAAAAAACTCAGTGGAAATACGCTACGCTCCCTCCCAAATTGTGCATGCGCACACGCAAGACGTACAACGTAGTGTTTTTTTAATTACAGAAGGACGCGAGGAGCAGGAAGGAGAGGGGCCAGGCAGGGGAGGCGGCAGACACACAGGTAAGTGGCTTCTTTTTTAATTTTTAAAGAATTTGGGAGGGGGGGGAGCGGCTAACTCCGCTCCGCCACGGAGGTGGATTTTTGCCTACCTCCGCGTTCGCAACGGAGCGCGGAGTAGGAAAATCTCCGCAAACTCCGCTGGCGAGCGGAGTTACCTGCCCAGGGTTACTTATCTTGCTGCTTGCAGTGTCCACAAAGGAGTCAATGGGGGGGAGGGCTCACAGGTAATTCACAACATCCAGGATAAAAACCCCACAGTGTGGGTTCTAATTGTGCAAAGCAATGGGCTTTACTTACCCACCCCCCTGTTTTAAAGAGAGGCAATGCTTGTGCATTAATGCTGGTATGTGAGACCACATCTGCACTTTAAAGGCACTCTCTGCTGTCTTCCTGTTCTTCCAAGCAAACAAGGCAGAAATCCCAAATTGTCTTGATTTGTAATTGCATTTATATAGTGCTTACTACTCTTTTGAGGGTTAATAAGTGCTAAATAAATGTTAAAATGTCAAGAAATAGTTTATGTTTTTTTTAAATGCAATGACCATGCAGCAATCCAGACCTTTCTGTCAATAGCATGGAGGGGTGGAGGGAAATTTGTGGTTTTGGTTCTAAAAGTGTCAAAGTACTGACTAAAACATAAGAACATGCAAAATGATGTTGGCAAAATGTGGGTGAGGTGACTGAATAGTAAAAAGGGCCCATGGGTAGCAGTCCCAATCCTCTAGGTAAAATATTCCTGGCTACTTGTCGTTTTTTATTTGTGCAGTTTTACATAGAGAAAACCCGGACCAAAGGCATCAGGGTGCTTTAAATGAGCACCAGGTTACATTACACAAAATCTGAGTTTTTTTTAGGTATAGGAGATTAAGTGAATTGCACAGGATGTTGAGCTGATGCTGAGATTCAAACCTCGTTCCCCAGTTCCAAAGTAGGCGAAATCTTGTCAGTTAGTATCGGCGTCAGAGGCGGCTGATGATCTTTAAAAGTGGTGGGGCATAATAAAGCCAAGTAGTATACCCCATTCAAAAAAATTCAGCCTCACCAATACTCATTCCTGCTCATATTTAGACCCAGATTCACAACAATTTTGTGCTGGGTTTGCATCACAAAAGTGAGGCAAACCTGCGCAAAATGTTTTTTCCAATGAAAACCCCGTTTTGTACCGGAAAGATGCCTGAAAGTAATGCAAAGCAGTGCAAATCACTGCTTTGTATTACGTTGCATCAAGCGGGCATTCCATGGGTTGTACACAGGCATTCCAAGCAACCACCCAGGGTTTTTGATGTAAAACCTTATCTACTAACAATAGTAGACAGTGCTTGAAAGCAGACATCAAAATGGAAAAATGCTTTTATTTCTCCTAACTTTTCCCACTTTGCATGTGTACTGGACTGTACAGCAAAAATCCAAAGTACAAAAAGTTTTAAAGTTAGTCAAAGCGTGGTATTTTGTACTGGAAGGGCACCCTTCAAATACAAAACCTATGTAAGACTCATGCAGACACCTTTGCACTATGGCACAAAGGTGTGTGTGTGTGGCGCTCGGTAGCCAAATTGTTTGCCAGCGCTAGGGAGAGAGATGAATGGTGACATATCTTTGCAGATATGGTGCTTTCCTGCTCTCTCCCTCTCACGCAACACAGCGACTTTGCCTTCTGTGCTGTGTTCTGTAAAATGTTTAATAATCTGGGCCTTAGACTGTTTTTCCTCACTAAATCTAACTCACAGTCTCTTACATGCTCATTCTCACTCATACTCACTCCTGCTCATTGTTACTCACACACAAACATACTCATACTCACTGATTTGCATTCTCACTAACACACACATTCTCACTAACTCTGGACCCTGGTGCAACTGCACCTGCTGCACTAATGATAGCTACACCCACGATTCACTTCCATTCCTTCTCACTTTCACTTTCATTGACAATCTCAAAGACACACACATTCGCTCAATCCCATTCACTCTTATTCACTCACAAACACATACACAAACGCATAAAGAAACAACATTTTCGTTTTACTTACCTGGCTTACTTAGCTGACAACTTGGAGGCTCCATAGCAGCAGCAAAGCAGGAATCTGGTGCTAGGCGTAATAATCAGCAAACCATGATTACCAGCAAGGAGTAGATGGAGCAGCAAGGGCAGGAAAGAAAAGGGGAAGACTCACCTCAATAACCCTCTCAGCTTCTTGATAGGCACTGGAATTATGCGTCAGGAGAGGGACAAATTATGTGGCAAGAAAAGGCAACTTATGCGCCATAATGCGGCACATTTTGTGATAGTATAATTTAATTATTTTGTCATTTTTACAGTTATTAACACTTTTTGGGCATAGGTTGCACCTCATTGATACCAATTTAACACATAAATATAGCAATAAGCAGCAGCAAGGTGACCAGTCAACCTTTGCAAAAGGACTTGTCACTGGGTTTTTAGTAACTTTTGAACCGTTTGAGATAGAAACATTTTTTGGGTAAAAATCTGGAGATTATGCAGCATATGATGGATTATGTGACAAAACCATAATTGTGTGAAAAATGCTGCACCCGCACAATTGCATATTTCCAGTGGCCCTGTTGATAGGACTGAAGCACAGGCCTCAAAGAAGCTGTGATAGAACTGGGGTTCCTGCCCCTGCTGCACTTTGTGGCTTTTCATTGGCTTCAGGGATGCACTGATGTGCACCCTACCCGCCCCATTTTAGAAGATATACTGGCTGCCTGAGGCATGTGCAGTATGTCAGCTAAATAAAATGGATTCTGCCTGTACAGTTGAACTACGCCCCTCAAACATCTCACTTTCAACCTCCCAGGAGCTTATTGTGTGCCTCTTGCCCTTTCTTATTTGGTGTACAGACATATAATAGACTGAAGAGGTAGATCAGAATGATATTGTGGATAGACAGCAGCTGGCACTTCTACTACTTAAGCTTTCTGCCACAGCAGCATGGTTTTCCCCAGATTGCTCTGCCCTCCTGTGTTCTCCCTCTTGATCATCCTTACCAGCTCTGCAAGTGGCAGTTAATGATTGGAAAACCTTATGCCAAAGAGAGAACCGTGCCTGCTACAAATCCAAGACACATTCACATCTCAAAGCATCCACACCGGTAACTGTAGTTCCGTGGGTCCACCTGGTCAGAGACATGGTCCACCTGACTCCCCTCTTTTCATAGTCCACCTGTTTTAAAGCTCAACCTTGGTGCTAAGAGACAAGAGTTCAAATGTTATGTTTTTTCTTTGACTTTACTTTTGTGCTCAGGCCCACTCGTTCCTTCCTGTGTGCTACAGTGCAGTTAAATTATATTGCACTTCCAATAGGTAGTCACCTGGACCTCAGCACTGTTCATCCTGCCCTATGTCCCTCTGTCCACATGTCGCTGCCTTCTCTCCTGTTCTCTGTCATCCTCCCTTTTCATTTTTCTCAACCTGCTTCTTTACACCCCATACATTTCACTGTTGTGTTGTTTCATAATTACCATTGTCTCCTTATCTCAGCCTGATTTTCCCTGTTCTTTCTAAATTTCCTCACTACAAGTGTAGATCAAAGGAACATACCAAAATGACATAAAAGCATTGAACATCAAGAAGACATTCATAACAAATCGAACCCTGGGATGGAAGAGGGTGTGCTATTGAGAGGGTATAAGTAGACAGGCTAAATAGAGATCTGCACCATGTGTCCAAACTCTTGCAGCACAAAGTCAATTAAAAAACAAGCATTAAAAATGCAATAGGTCTCGCCTTTCATTAAGTTAAAGCCATTTGCTTTGCTATACAATACCATTAGCAAAGAAAATGGCTTTAACTTAATCAAAGGCGAGACCTATTGCATTTTCAATGCTTGTTTTCTTAGGCACGGGGAGATTAAGTGATTTGCCCAGAATCACAGGATGTTCAGCATCATTGCCGAGACTCGAACCCAGTTCCCCAGATTCGAGGTCGACCGCCTTAGCCGTTAGGCCAACTCCTCAAGATGGCAAATCAGTATATACTGTATCTGAATTGGGCTGAATCTTTTTGGATTGAGCAGATAGAGAAGTGGGCTACAGTTCTATTAAAATGCTTAGCGAGCAGTTGCCTTACCCTTGATGGCTCAAACATAGCAGCAGTTAATGATGTGAAGAGCTATTGTTAGGAGTGGTGGGAAATTCATTTGATAAAAATGATAACCTCGCCAAATTATTTTAGGGCACTACTACTATGTTGTCTTTTTTGATAAATAGAATAACACACTCCTTCTTTTGGGACATTAAGCGCAGACGTGTTAACAGGAAAATGTGGTTCCGTTCCTTTCTGGGTGGAAGACATGGGGCTGCTCTTCTGTTCGTGCATGGCTTTACAGAGTAGGGCAACATAGAATCTTCTTTTTCGTGCTTAGGCCATACCCTCTTTGAGGATTCCTATTTAGATTTCAAACAAACCATTATATGAACAATACATAGTTCAGTCGTTAAAGAGTTATGCATTATTTTCAAGACCATCATTGTAGAAATGTGTGTTACTTAAACTGCATAATTTGAAGACTGTGTGATAATTTTACATCTGAGAAGATGAAATATTCCCTGGCACTTCCAGCAGTATGGCACTGTATAAAAAATAAGAGGTGGAGCTCTGTTGAATCTGGGAAATAGGAAATATTATTTTCTGAAGTACAAGCAAAGTATGAAATCTCTCAGGTATGCCTCTATTTTAGATATTTACAGCTCCGCACCTTTATTGCAGCATGCAAGAGAGCGTTGTGTGTATAGGAGAGGCAAATGGAAGTGGCAAAATGATGTACACTTAAAAAAAAATATCTTCCAAATCTACACCATATTAAAAGTCTTCTCTGCAGTGGGAGGGGAAGATATATAAGAGCTTTGAAGGGCGAGGCAGCTATAGAAATTGAGGAGGGATGTAGAGGTTTATGCACAGCAGTGCACTCAAAATATAATGGCTCCAAATACTAACGTATTAGATATGTTGTGTTTTAATAGTATAGTGTACCCCAAAAGGGCTTCATAAAAGCCATATGTGCATGCAATGTTGTCTTTCAGGGTAAATGTTGGGGCAAATGGTATGGACTTGATCCACGATAGGGTATATTTTGGAAGGTTATGTTTGGGTTAATAAGGAGCATGATGGAGAGAGAACGGTACACCCTTAAGCATGTATTGCTGCGTTGGTGCAGGAAGTAACCATGAGAGGGATTTTTTTTATGACCTGTTTAACTGTATTTGCGAAATTAAACTTCGAAAGTATTCTTATGTTCCTTGGTAACCAGAGTATTGCTATCTACACACGAAGGAAGAAAGGCGGCCATCTTTTTAAGATAGAGATGAATAACAGAAGAGAATCGTCGAAGCCGTTTCCTAAAAAAACATAATAAATTGCAGTTTCAGAAAAAAACTTACGTTTCTTAGAGAATACCATGCTGCTCTGGCACAAAAGGAAACTATTAGCGGTAGCAGGTTGATCGTGTGTACAGTAAAAGATATTTTTCACTTTGCTTTTCACACCTTACTGAATTAGAGGGCTTTTAGATGGTACAGGGAGAGAAAAAGATCTAATGTTGCTGGTAAATTATTGTTTTAATCGTGTTACTTGTGTCGCTTATTTTCAGAAAATATACTTTAATTTGCAATTATTTCAGGGGAAAAATAGTGCGTGCGCAAATGCAACGAACAGTTAGCTAGTTAACAAAGTCAAGTCAAGTGAATCTTTATTTCGGCTATGCAGCCATAAAAGTACAATAAACATTTTTTTTTTTTTTTAAACAAGCTTTTACAAAGGTTAAAATTGATAGCAAATGTGATCGGCATAATGGGGATACAGGGAAGCATTTGTAAGAGAAATAAACATTATTGAACCTCACCAATGAAAGGACTATCATTGTCCCCATATCTGTATCATCACCTGAGTTACAACTAACCAATAGATCATCTGATGTCAAAAATATTTGATGAGCATTAAAAACAGTATAAAAAACTAAATGTTGCCTATTCTTAAAAAATAGTTAGAAAAACAATTAAAACAACTTGTCCAAAATGGCATAAAAACAGATTTTCTCATTAGAGGCTTTATACAAATGTAATAGTTTATCTAGAGGGAGGGCAAAATTGTGTTGTTTCCCGATTCTTTCGTCTTGATAATACTTCTGCGTATATTCCACATTGCAAATAGGAATCTTGAAGTGGCAGTTACAAATAGTGGCTGCATCTCATATTTTAAGAGCCTGAACACTTCAGTATAATCTCTGAACCCTAAATTCCTGCAGAGTTGAAGTACCCACTTGGACCTCAACTTCCTATATGTAGGGCAAAAGAGGATGACATGAAGTTCTGTTTCTTCCTTATAAGTACACCCCGGACATTCTTGAATTCTTGCTCCCTTCCATTTGTTGGTGAATGCACGCAGCGGGAGCGTCCCATGCCTAAATTGTAAATACAATTTCTTAGCCATGGGAGGTTGGATACTATCCAAGGCAGGCTCAAGAATATATTGATGTTTTATGTCCAAAAACCTGGACGTCAGGGATGAAGAAACTGTGCACTGGGAAATTTGGACTAGCTTAAAATTTTTAAAAACAGTTGTTAGGGATTTTTTGGGAGTAGCTAGGCAGGTCACTTCAGGACTTATCCACATGTTGGCCCACCCCATTTGATGACACGTGTTCCTGATATAAGTCAACCATGATAAATTACCTGCTCCCAGGGTAGACATGACGTCCTGCAATTCCTCCCTATATGTTTGTAACTCAGGCGTACTGCAAAGGCGTCGCCAATAATGGAGAGGGCGAGAGGCAATTTGATCGGCTATTGGATTAATACCCAGGTCCATCCTAAGTGGTGTTAAGGGGGTGCTTGTGGGAAGCCCTACCAGCTGCCTAATAAAAGTATTCTCAGTTTTTGACAGTATGTTGGTCGGGCAATGGCCCCAAAGTTCAGCACCATATAGCGAGGCTCCCCTCGCTTGGGTTTTGTAAATTTCTGCTGGGGGGCCTAATGCTTTATGGGTGCAATTTTTAAATACTTTTATGATTCCCCCTATTGACTGTGTCAATTTGAGATTAGCTCTCTTAACTTGAGTCCCCCACTCCATCGTGTCATTGAGTGTGAGGCCCAGGTAGTCAAAAATAGTTACTCGCTCAAGTGGTCTGCCATCCAATCGAGGGTGCGGTCGATTTCTAGTGTTAGCGCCAAATACCATGTATTTGGTCTTCTGGAGATTTATCTCTAAGTCTCTTCTCTTACAAAAAAGGCTAAATTCTTCCAATACTCGCTGCATACCCATTGGCGACTTTGATAAGAGCAGCGTGTCGTCTGCAAACATTAGGGCTGGCATTTTACGATTAGCTAGCCTTGGGGAGTCGATATCTTTGACTGAGAGCAAGGTTTTGACTAAACCGTTTAAGAAGAGGGAGAACAGGGTCGGTGCCAAGACGCAGCCCTGTCTCACCCCCTTCTCAACCGGGAATGGAGCTGACAGTTCCCCGTGCTTGCCGTATCTTATCCTTGCATAGGTGCCTTTGTGTAGGCGCTTCAGCAGGTGACATAGATATACTGGGGCACCCATATCACAGAGAAGGGCCCATAGCTGGTCGCGCGGCACCATGTCAAACGCGGATTTAAGGTCCACGAAGGTTAAATAGAGGGTGCCACCCCCCAGAATAACAGTTTTCCAATGGATCAACTGCAACCTGAATAACTGATCTATTGTTGACGTTTTGGTCCTAAATCCGGCTTGCAGTGGTGTTAAAACTGCCGTCTCGTCCATCCATGATTGCAGTCGACCGAAAAGGACACGGGCAAATATCTTTTGGGTGACATCAATAAGACTTATTGGTCGATAGTTTGCTGGGTTTAGCGGGGAGCCTTTTTTATAGATGGGAATGATTTCGGCCCCTGCCCATGTTGGAGGGAATGCCATACCACAAAGGATGGCATTGAATAGAATCTGTAAATAGGGGGCCCATACCACTTGTTCATTCCTGAAGGTCACCAGGTATCCTGTCCAACCCTGGGGCCTTGTTGGGTAGTAGTTTAGACAATGCCAATGAGACTTCTGCCAATGTACACAGTGGTGAAGAATACTGATTAGCGACGATTTCATTGGGGTCGGGAACCCTACCGTCTTAGTCTTTATCTTGGGTTTTTGAGTATAGAGCTTTAAAATAGGATCTCCAAACTTCCTCCCCCAAATTTGGTTCAAGTGCCGTATTGCCTTCCAATTTCCCCGTTTTAACTAGGGTCCAAAAGGATCTCATATCCCTTACTTCTAATGCTTTCTTGATCGCGTCCCATCTTTCGGTTTCCCATTCTGCTTTCGCTGCCGCAAGAGTGTTTTTATAGTACGCTCTAGACACTTTAATACCCAAGCTATCACCTTCCCTGATCTTTAGTGTCAGGGCACGTTTAGCTGCCCTACACGCCTTAGTGTATCAAGGATTTTTAGGTTTTAGATCAGGACTGGCGGGGCTCCTACCATTCTGGAAGAACTCAGCCAGGGTTGATGCCAAATCTTGGTGATTCTTGCCTATTACCAAGAGGGATTCTGAAGTGTCACTATTTTCAGAAGCTGCGAATGCAGCAACTAGGTGTGGAGTGATTTGATCATACATGGAGGCCATTTTTTCTGGTGCTTGTGCAATTGTTGCCCAGCGTACTCTTCTGCCCCCTCAATTGCTGTTAAATTCGAAGGAGGTTGATGCCACACACCTTGGGCCCCTTTAATTTGTAATTGATCTAGGGTTAGGACCAGTGGGTTGTGGTCACTCTCACATCTAGGTAAAACTGAGAAGCCGTTAGGCCAACTCCTCAAGATGGCAAATCAGTATATACTGTATCTGAATTGGGCTGAATCTTTTTTGGATTGAGCAGATAGAGAAGTGGGCTACAGTTCTATTAAAATGCTTAGCGAGCAGTTGCCTTACCCTTGATGGCTCAAACATAGCAGCAGTTAATGATGTGAAGAGCTATTGTTAGGAGTGGTGGGAAATTCATTTGATAAAAATGATAACCTCGCCAAATTATTTTAGGGCACTACTACTATGTTGTCTTTTTTTGATAAATAGAATAACACACTCCTTCTTTTGGGACATTAAGCGCAGACGTGTTAACAGGAAAATGTGGTTCCGTTCCCTTTCTGGGTGGAAGACATGGGGCTGCTCTTCTGTTCGTGCATGGCTTTACAGAGTAGGGCAACATAGAATCTTCTTTTTCGTGCTTAGGCCATACCCTCTTTGAGGATTCCTATTTAGATTTCAAACAAACCATTATATGAACAATACATAGTTCAGTCGTTAAAGAGTTATGCATTATTTTCAAGACCATCATTGTAGAAATGTGTGTTACTTAAACTGCATAATTTGAAGACTGTGTGATAATTTTACATCTGAGAAGATGAAATATTCCCTGGCACTTCCAGCAGTATGGCACTGTATAAAAAATAAGAGGTGGAGCTCTGTTGAATCTGGGAAATAGGAAATATTATTTTCTGAAGTACAAGCAAAGTATGAAATCTCTCAGGTATGCCTCTATTTTAGATATTTACAGCTCCGCACCTTTATTGCAGCATGCAAGAGAGCGTTGTGTGTATAGGAGAGGCAAATGGAAGTGGCAAAATGATGTACACTTAAAAAAAATATCTTCCAAATCTACACCATATTAAAAGTCTTCTCTGCAGTGGGAGGGAAGATATATAAGAGCTTTGAAGGGCGAGGCAGCTATAGAAATTGAGGAGGGATGTAGAGGTTTATGCACAGCAGTGCACTCAAAATATAATGGCTCCAAATACTAACGTATTAGATATGTTGTGTTTTAATAGTATAGTGTACCCCAAAAGGGCTTCATAAAAGCCATATGTGCATGCAATGTTGTCTTTCAGGGTAAATGTTGGGGCAAATGGTATGGACTTGATCCACGATAGGGTATATTTTGGAAGGTTATGTTTGGGTTAATAAGGAGCATGATGGAGAGAGAACGGTACACCCTTAAGCATGTATTGCTGCGTTGGTGCAGGAAGTAACCATGAGAGGGATTTTTTTTATGACCTGTTTAACTGTATTTGCGAAATTAAACTTCGAAAGTATTCTTATGTTCCTTGGTAACCAGAGTATTGCTATCTACACACGAAGGAAGAAAGGCGGCCATCTTTTAAGATAGAGATGAATAACAGAAGAGAATCGTCGAAGCCGTTTCCTAAAAAAACATAATAAATTGCAGTTTCAGAAAAAAACTTACGTTTCTTAGAGAATACCATGCTTCTCTGGCACAAAAGGAAACTATTAGCGGTAGCAGGTTGATCGTGTGTACAGTAAAAGATATTTTTCACTTTGCTTTTCACACCTTACTGAATTAGAGGGCTTTTAGATAGTACAGGGAGAGAAAAAGATCTAATGTTGCTGGTAAATTATTGTTTTAATCGTGTTACTTGTGTCGCTTATTTGCAGAAAATATACTTTAATTGGCAATTATTTCAGGGGAAAAATAGTGCGTGCGCAAATGCAACGAACAGTTAGCTAGTTAACAAAGTAAATTTCAGTTTATGACTAAACGATGCAGATTTGAAGTCTTAATACATACAAATCGTAATACCCAACTAATTCATAGTCTCTTAAATGAAACGGGCTTCCTTTTTTAAATTGTGCGGTCATAACCGGGTTCTACAAATGTTAATTGTCAATAAAATGGTACAGTATGAAATGTATCTTAAAAGTACGATATCGTATTCGTGTCAGACAGGACGCTCTTTGTAACATTTCTAAATGATCACGGAAAAAACAACATCCAATTCATTACACCGCATTTCGAAAGCTACTTTAAAAATGTAGGGGCATATTAACAACGAGGCGATAAACAATTATCGCCGCTTTAGCGTCCGTTTTCGGACGAAAAGCGGCGATAATCTTATCGCCTAATCAGCAAGGTCACGCTATCGCGTGAATCCTTGCACTATCGCCCTTTCCCCAACGCCCATCTTTGCATCTCTAATGAGATGCAAAGTGGGCGTTACTGGCGTACCCCGGATGGGCTACGTTGCAAATATCGCCGATGTGCACATCGCGATATTTACAAGGCAGCCCACAGGATTATAGCAGACGCTAAATTTTGGCGAAAACGTCCGTTTTCGCCAAAATCTAACGTCTGCTATAATCCTGACTTACCTATGTTAGACATAGGAGATGGATTCTGCTGATACGACCACAGCATATAATTAAAAAGAACTATCACATACTCGGTGACAGATGCTGATTTGTGTCAGTCTGGGAATCGAAGGGATTTCTTAACCCGGCTCATGCTGACAAGATGGGGGAGGGAGGGCAGGGGAACACAGCCGGGCGAATTGTCACCAAAATACAAATGTTTTATTTATCGCCGAAGTCGTCTTTGTAGAAACCCTAACACTGTTCTGGGTAGCTCTAATTGCGAGCATGTAAACAAAGCAGGACTTCTTCCTGCATCAAATATTGTTTTTGTACAAGTTTAAGCAGAAAGTCGGGTTGGTTACTTTTATTAGCACGGGGCGTACTTTAGATGGCTGCCAGATGCAATTTTACCAGTTGTGTGTGATATAAAACTCAAGCTGGGTGATTTTATCTGTCCCCTCTTGATGACATTAAGTGCAAAAAATGAATGTATCTGTAACAGAGCATTTGGCTGCGTGTAATCCAGATGCGTTTTCGTAGGAAAGTTAATAGGTCCATTTTGTTAATTGTGTTTTTTTTTATTTTTTATTCCTGGCTAGTGCGTTAATTCTGGTCACTTTATTCTGTTTCCAAAACCCTTGCACTCCTCAATCGTTGCTTTTGTTTTTCTGTGTGTTGTGCGCAAAATGGCTCGTTGTTTTTGGGAGCAGTGTCAGTTATATTGTTCTACGACCGAACAAACGTCTGCGACCAGATGTGCGGCTAAGTAAAGTTGGTGCGTCGTTGTCTTTTCTAGCCGCTTGAGCTGCCGCAAATATACAGTTAGTTTTGATATTTTAGTTCTTCTGCCATTCTCTTCAAAGCTTTATCCCTGCCAGCGTTATGGGGGCGGTTATCACTCTACAGTGTCTGGTCTCAGTGTGTGTTTGAAACCGTTGGAAACGAGAAATGTAGCGCTCCGCATAAAATTTACAAATCTGACCCTTGCATTCTGTGAAGTGCTACAGCCTTATTTGTGGATACAATGATACCCTTCCTCTTCAAAAAGACACAGTCACAATTTAATATCATTACATGGTTAAATGTCCAGGTGCAACTGGTTACATTTAGTGATCGTGCACTGAATTTCTCAAAAAACACGTGGGGAAATGGCACTGGTGAGAAAATGCTGTGTGTATGGGGCTTGTTTCACTGAATTATCGGCATGCTCAACTTTTCTGTTTTCAAGCGCTTGTTTTTGTATGTGCCCGCCACTAAATGTTATTTAGCGGTGTTGGCCGGAAAGATAGCATTTACCTGAAACTTATTTGACTCAGTTAAACAGAAGACGTGTTGCAGTTGATTGTTACAGCTAAAAACAATGCGGTTCAGTATTGCCCGGTGAATGTAACTTAAACAAGCATTGGCCGCGCGGCCTTGCGAGACGCGCTCTGTGGTGGGGGAGGGGGTAGGAGCGGGAGAGCAAGTGACGCGCGGCCGTGAAAGTGACACGGCCGCGCGGCCCCTAGAAGCGCTCTGTGGTGGGGGAGGGGGAGGAACAAGTGAGAGTAAAGACATATGGCGCCTGGAGCATGTGAGGAATGCGCGTTACTGTGCGCGTACCCGCATGCTCTAGGCAAGCCCAAAAAAAAGTGGTCGCATTTCTAAAAGCCCACTTACAAAATGTCTCGCCCAGACCAGCGCAAGCGCTGGCTTCAGGGCGAGACCTAATCAGCATTCAAAAGAGTGAAGTATGCTCCGTATCAAGAAGCTCATTTTGGTGCCTATTGTATTAAGGAGAGGAAGTTGGATGTTCTTCTGGAGATAGGCTGAACGCTTGTAAGACATAAATTCCACATAGAAAAGTAGGTTCTTGTGCATACAGAGAGAGTGGAGCTCTGCCACAAACATGCCTCATCATCTTGCAGAGCTGAACACACTCCTCTGCAGACAGAGCTGAGCTCCAGCACAGATGCCGCCAAGTCCCTGCATGCATAGTGCTGAACCCATGCACAGATAGAGCAAAGACCGTATACCCATAGGTAATTTCTTTCATTGAGCTGGAGCTGAGTTCATGCATACATAGTACTGTGAACCTGAGCAGACAGAGCTGATCTCCTCCAAGTATGCAGCTGAGCTCCACTGCAGACAGTGATGAGCCCCCATGCAGACATAGATCGAGGTGAGCCAGTTCACAGCCAGAGTTGAGCTCTTTTAGCATTCCTTCCAATAATGTAAAACCCGAGTTTTTGTGGAAACCGAGAGACCAGGACCAGCTAATATTTTATGGGAGTATCACACATCTCTCACCCAGGTTAATCTTCCTGATAGAGAGTGAGGAGGATAAGGTGGGAGGGAGGATGGCAGTGAGAGAGAAGGGATTGAGAGAAGTGATTGAAGAGAGAGAAAGACAAGGTAGATAGTAGTGAAAGCGAATTAAGCATGTGTGCAAATATCGATAGAAAGGTCAGAAAGCAATGAGGAGAGTGTGACTGAAATGGAAAAGAACAGAGACGGACTGTGAAACAGGAGACACCAGAGTAAGAGATGTATGAACAACACCACAGCAATAATGCTAAGGAAAACTTTATGTTATGTTAAGGGTATTTGTGAAGTAGACAGTCCACCCTGGAGAGTATCCTGGTGCTGTGAAGGCAGGGGATATGTCGGCTGTGACTAAGACTTGTCCAGGTGAAGAGAAATGGTTTCAGTTTCTTCCGGAGCTCAAGTACTGAGGAGGCAGCTCAAATGTGTAGGGGCAGGTCATTCCAGGCTTTGGGGAAGAGGTAGGAGAAGCACAACAGCCGACTCTGGTTCTTTGTATGTGGGGGATCTGTGCAAGCAGGATTCTGGCCCAGCATAAATGTTTGGTGAGTGCGTTAAATGTGGTTTAGTGAATGGGGAGACAGTTGAGGTCTTTGTCGGGCAGGGTGATGTGAACATGGGGGAAAACCTAAGTGTGAGTCTGGAAGCTGGGTTTCTATGGTCTGAAGTCTTCTAGCAGTTAGACAGTGATTCTTATAGAGTGTGTTGCTGTAGTCCAGCTTGCTGGTGATGAGGGCCTGTGGTGACCATCCTGCATGTGCTGACTGAGAACCATTTGAAGATTACATGGAGCATTTTGAAGTCGTGGAAGCAGGAGGTGGCAACTACGTTGACTAAAGCAAACTTTACAACATATTTCACCCATTCCTTTTTCTCCTTTCATAAGAAGTCTGTCTTTCACTGTGTCACTGGGCAGTGCTGTTTGTGGATGGTGCCGATACCAATCTCCAAAGACAACTTTTGGTCACCAGCACACATTTTGTTCTTAGCCAATTAAGCACTGGGTTGGAGTCAAGGTGTATCACATGTGACAGATTCACTTGGCAGCTATGTTTTAGAATTGTAAAAGGTGGTCTAGTCAGTTTTTAAATTGTGTTACACGTGGAACATCAAACGTAAACCCTTCACATACTGAAGGAGTTTGGTGTTTTATATATTGACTTCCCTGGCGTGTTTGAAGCAGGCAAACCCCAAAGTGAGTGGATGGAGGAGTAAGGCATGAAGCTTGTGAGGGCAGCTCAACTTCAAGGGTGCAGTAAAGGGGATTTCCTGCAGGATCCTCTGTTATTGCATATGCGCTAACCATTAATGTATGGCTTAGTGGCACCACAAACTAAGGGAAGGACTTAAATCATGGTGGCCTCAAATCACGGTCCCCTCAGTGGACAGAAGCTCTGCGTACTCCACTATACTGCTAGATGTACCTTCCATTTTCCTATGATAGAGCACCAGGCATCTGTTCAGGTAAAGGAACATGAGCTCCACACTGGCTGAGGGTGCAGGAGCTGTGCACTGGCTGGAGCTACAGGGAACCCTTTGAGAGTGGTGCAGCAGGGTTATGGGCATGCACACACATTCCCACACGCATGGGGCTACTGACAGGTCTCCTTCTGTCTATATCAATCAAATCCTGCACAAGTGTCTTATGCTATCGATGCTCACCATAACAAGAATAAAAGTAATTTTTACATGGCTTCGGGTCTTTCATTAATATGGTGGTCAACACTACTTCCCATGATGAATTTCTATTGCAGTATGCACACATTTAAATCTGGGCATCTTTGTCTAACATTCTTTCATTTGGAGAGAAGGAAACAGTAACGGAGTGCTAGTTTGGCCTAGGTGTAAGTGTGTATTTTATTAAATTACTTTAGAGCTGACAAATTGGGAACTGGCTGTAGAGTTGTAATTTACAATATAGCCTAATTTCTTCCACAGCAGTTTAGCCGTTTTAAAGAAGTATTGCAAGGCAAAAAACTGAAAAAAAGATTTATCAACCATTGGAACACTACCTTTGAGTAAAAATATTTCACGGTTACATGTGAAATACAGATTTTGTCGCCACTGTGCAAAGGTTTTATATTGTCCAGGTGACTAGGATTATGCAGCATGGAGGACCAAGGTTATAGAAATTATGCGACAAAAAATTCAAATTATGGAGCACTTTGGTGGTATTTTAATCCGTTTGAACTTAAAACAACAATTTTGGTGAAATCTGCTTTTTTGGGAAATTATGCGGCAAATTCAGCAAATCCATAATTATGCTGTAATCTCTGTAGCCTCAGAGTCACATAAATACACTGATCTCACCATTGCCTATTGATATTGATTTTATCAAGAATTTATTTGACACAGGTAAACAAAACATCAACATTTTAATTCCAATCAAGCCCATTGTTAGCTGCACTTTGAATAAAACAGCTTGTAATATAAATAAATACATACTGGGTGCCTTGTCATTGCCATCTCAGACTTCTGGCGACATTCACAAACTACAACGCAAAATATATCACCAGTATCCCTCAATGGTAATATTGGACCAGATTACACAGTAACCCATTATGCATGCTCTGTATGCACTTAGCTTTAAACCATTGTCTATAAGCAAATAGATAAACCTGAACCTTAAACAAGAGGCAACTCATGTACTTGCTACCCTTTATACAAAGCATACAAATCTAAATAATTTGCATTTGGTCCACTGACTAGACAGCATGAGGAATGTGGCCTCATGGCTATGTCAAAACATCAACAGAATATGTGTTCATAAGGATTAATGAAAAAAATATTTGAAGCTTTTTTGAAAGTTCTAGTCATCAACTAAGGAAAGAGATGTGGTCTACAGGATAAGCTGTTGATCTGAGGACCTTGATTTGAATCCAGCTTGGCATTGACTCAAAATTGTGCAGCTCTGGGAAATCACTTAATCACAATGTGCCTAACTTTGAAATGTGTCATATACTAGAATAAGTGGGTGTGTAACAAAAAGATCTAAGCCACCACCTGATGGATACAATCTTGCATCATGTTCCATCACCTTCCATAATGGGCAACGCTCTGTTGCTCTCAGGTTAGGTTCATGCTAAAGAAATACCAACAAGGCATGCTTTTACAATGTGAACAGGTATCCAGCTTATTGTTCTCTGTGGATACCCCTTCCTTCTGAGCTGTTCAGAAGCCCTTCACATTTTGTGACAGCTAGATAGAAGCTCCCACGATTTTCTTTATTGCGGTTTATTCTTCACAACTCAAGTCTACTTCTCAATGTCTGTGGGAGCACTTTATTGGGCACATTGGGAGATTCCCCCACACACATCTTCTTGTTCCCTGATAGAAGGTTATCATTATGCAGGTCATGTTATTTTTAATCAGAAAATACACTTTTCCAGTAAGCCTTCAGTGCTTTAATTTCTGACATGCACAGGACTCACTTGGCACCAACCATCTTGAATACATCCAATGCTCGCAGGTCTTATGGACACTCTCTAAGCTCCAGCAGTGCTCGGTTTCTCAGGGAAATGCATTGGCGAAGACAAAAGATCTGGCTGTAATGTGCTATTGCAGAAAAGAAGAGGCATGGACATAGTAGCAGCCGGTATTGGGGTTGAGTGGCGGGGCGGGTGGGGAGGGGCAGATGGGTTGTAAGGGGAGCAAAATTTTAAGAAAAACTTACCTGCAGCCGTCCTCTGCTTCTCTTCACTGCAGGAAGGGAAGGACCAGGCTCCCAGAATGCCCTGCGGCCAATCCTGAAGCTGCTGTCAGCATGAGAGCAGCTTCAGGATTGGCCAGAGTGCCCTCGATTTGCGCTCCGGGACAGACTGTAAGTCTGTGCCTGCTCTCTCCAACCCAGCTGCGTTGCTGAGATGGCCAGTGCTCGTCATGCTCAGTGAAGGGAGTGCACATACCACTCCCCTCAGTGCCTGTCGCTCCCAGGCCCCACCCCAAGACTCGGCAGGAAAAAGGAAAATTAAAACAAGTGTTTAATTAAGTTTTATTTTTCCTTTCCTGCCGTTTTTGGGGGGTGACGCTCCTCTGCCATAGCGGAAGAGCCACCGCTGCATCGACATATTCCTTTTCCATGCATTACCGATTTAAATCTGGACCTATTGGCTTGTCAAATGTGTATTCTAATGCTATCTCAGCTCTTAGTGTGTGAAAAGGTAGTCCCACCAACACAGTTTAATACTAGCCCCCCCCCCTCCCGAAGTTCGGATCTAGTTGCAGACCTGCTTTGTATATAGGTCTGTGCTTTATAAGTCACATTTGCGCATCCATCCCAGTGGCGTAATGCAAATGATGTGACCATGCTGCAGAATGTGGTGAGAGGCCCTTGAGACTCCCAAATCTCACAGCTATTTATAAGCATTGGTCTGCAGGGGCCCCTCTGAAGGGTGCCCTCCACCTTGCACTGTAGGGACCTGTGTTATGCCCCTGATGCATCCAGTTGTTTATCGACTAGTGTATAATGTGTTTCCAATGCCTAGGTGCCCATTTTGGGCTTTACCCAGCACTTAGAAAGAGGTCACTGGTGTTCGATCACACCATCCGAAGCTGCTGTGCTCATTTGCCGGGGATAAAAGACACTCTCTGACACTCGGAGCTTGGAAGCAACTAGCAAGTATTGACGTGACTGCTGACTTTCAGCTTTTTACCTCCCTGCCAGCGAGAAGGGACGAAACTAAGCTACTCCAAAGAAGAAACACATCACCTACCCAACCCAGCAAATACTGCAATAGATTCCCAGTCGCTGAAGTAAAATCAAACATGCAGTAATGTTATTTAGCACACGGAGCGGCCTGGCGTGAAAGGCGCCGTTAAACAGATTTACAGCCGGAGCCTGAGAGGTGCTTTCGCGTGTGAGAGAGCTACCAGCCCCGGCCGTTTATCACAGCGCAGCCTCTTCTGAAATGAGAACCACAGCATCCTTTCCCCTACACCAGTTATAGCTCGCATCCCGCCAGAATAGAAATGCGGGAAACGCGCTATTTGTGTGACAGCAGCGCGAGACGCTGCGCGGAAATTGGGCGCGAGTTGTAGAGGAGAGACGTGGGCCCGAGGAGGAGGTGAGGAGAAGGGCGCAGATTGGCTAGAATGCCGGTAGGAGCGAGAGTGGCATTGACTCGTTTGACCCAAGACGACATGAGAGGACTTGGCCATTGTTCCACCACAACCTTTTTGCTGCTGAGCTGCAAGGGTAAACAGCAAGAAGTGAAAATTATAGAAAGTAAACGGGCTCCGAAGGGTAAACAGGCTCCCAAAGGGTAAACAGCCCATTTGCTTTGCATAGATGCTGCTTACCTGAGCATTAAGACCATGGGTAGCAAGGGCAGCTGCTAACTCTGGATACCCCTTTTTCGGCTTGTGTTCATTATTTTGTGGGAAGAATTTCTTTACTAAGTTAGGCAGTCAAGGAGAGACAGGTTGGGTGCCAGAAAAAGACAGAATTAGAGACAAAGAAATTAGAGTGACAGACAAGAAAGGTCACATAAGAGAGAGTGAAAAAAATATATGTGAACCAGAAGAAGAATAAAATCTAGATTCAGAAATATGGAAATCAAGACATTGAGGAAGATATAGAGATAGCCAAAGAGCAACAGAGTATCAACGTTTAAATATGATAAGTTTTATAGGTAGTCCTCAGATTGTTGACTTGTAAGCTTGCATGTATTGATGTTTGGTTACTTCAGGACTCAGGCAATTGGAGTGCAGAATTCTGTGTTTTTATAAGTCATCAAATGTTGAGCTTCGTTTTGTAACAGCTGCATTATCCAGACAAAGAAACTGCAATAGCAATGAGGAAGTGTTGGACCTGACAACCTTCTTGTGGTTTCCCCCCAACTTTTTGCCTTTCATCCTCCTGTTTTTGCTGACATTGGTTTTGCTAGCCTTAGGACTCTGCGCACTTTACCACTGCTAACCAGTACTAAAGTGCTTGAACTCTCTCCCTAAAACATGGTAACATTGGTTTCCACCCAAATATCATATTTAATTTATTTGTAAGTTCATAGTAAACTGGTACTAAATGTACCTAGAGCTTATAAATCAAATGCTGCAGCACTTATTGTGCCACCTACTTAAGTAGTCCTTTAAAACATGTCTCAGGCCTGCCATTGCAGCCTGTGAGAGCAGTTTTAAAACTGCCAGCTCGACTTGGCCAAGCAAACCTTTTGCCAGGCCTAAACCCTCTTGTTTAGTACATATAAGTCAACCCTAGGGTAGGCCCTAAACCACCCACAGGGCAGGGTGCAGAGTATTTAAGATGTTGGACACGTACTTTTACGTTTTACACATGAAAAACCATTAAATATGATTTTCACTACTACAAGACCTACCTCTCCCATAGAATAACATTGGGTTACCGTATTACATTTAATACGTGATACATTTCAATTGGGAGCAAGTAGGAATTTTGAGTTTGGTATCTAAAGAATTGTAATTTAAACCCTCTTTAATGGTAAACTTGGATTTCAAGTCTCAATTCTGAAACTGCCTCTTTTAGGAAGTTGGCATTTTCTTGTCCCAACCATTTGGTGTCTGCCACCTGTATCCTGGGTCATATGACTAGGTGTAGCTGGCAGTTGGTCTTTGTGCATTGCTCCCAGACAGTGAGACAAAGGGTAAATAGGTGTTGGCAGAATGGGCCATCTCTGACTTGATAGGGGGAAGGAGCTTTACCTACCACACTTGCATTTCACAAAGCCTCTGCCTCAGCACACTCATAAAAGATTTTGACACCAGTCTTTTGTGTCCCCATACAAGCTGAGGTCAGGGTAGGGAGGCAAGAAATTCCAAGCACCTCTGGGGTGGAACACCGTAGAAACCTCTCCCACTTCAAAGCTGGCCCAAGGATAAATAATGGGCCCTCAGACCCAACTAAAAGGATCCCTTTTAATATTTCAACGTTTCATGGATCATATCTTAGCCGACATATTAAACCTCTTCGTAGTTATCTACTTGGATGATATCTTGGTTTACTTAAATGATTCAATACATCACCATCATCAGAAGGACGCTGATGAGTATCAGCAAAAGACTTCATCTTCTGTTTAGGTGCATGTAGATTACCCAGAATCAGTCAAAGAACAATCTGAAGGCAGCAAAAGAAACTAGCAGCTGCCGAAAAAAAGAGAGGGACATGGACCAAAGGGAAAGGATCTAGGATGAAGACCATAAAGACAAATAAAAGGTGTGAACTTTATGGCACTATGGACAGAGTTATTTTAGGAAATCTCAGCTAGGGGTAAAAATGTGGACCAGTCCCTCTAAATGGAATTACAGAAGCAACAGAGATACTGTTCAAGTCCCTGGCTCCACGGTTTTCCGTTAGTTTGTGAATGAAAACCAGGAGATAGAGTTGCATCAATTGATAAGGACTTGCAAAAGGATTTCCAGACATGGGAAACATACTGAGGACCTCTGTCTGAGATGATAGCCAGAGGCAATCCATGAAGTCGAAAAATCTCTATCATAAACATATGGCCCAGGGTTTTTGGCTGAAGGTAGTTGTTGAAAAGGAATGATCTATCACCATAATGACTCAGTTTCCACATGATGGGGGTAGAGCAGTAATGAAATATGTAGATACTGCTTGCCAAGCTTCAGAAGGAACTGGCAAGGTGGGAAGTAACCAAGAATGTTGGGTATGAGAAGACTTATTTTGTGCACAAACTAGATAAGACCTTACATAGAGCTCAGTGTGTTTGCAGATAGAATGCCACAAATAGGAGTGGGATAGCAGTTCAATGGTAAATTTAATGCCTCCGTGACCAGCAATAGAAGAATCATGACACATTTTTAGAACTTCAAGTCTGAATGGCGGATCACTGACAGAATATCAGAACCAAAAATATTCTGTGGACGAAACATCGTGTCAAAAACATCGAGGACCAAAATATTGATAAGGTAAGTGCAACTAGGTAAGTATAGATTTACTATTTTTAACTCCACATCTATGTATTTTGGCGATATATATATATATATATTCACTGAAAAAACCATAGGTTTAACGCACGTTATAGTTAGAAATTAGCATTTAAAAAACCTTTGAAATTCACTGAAAAAACCATAGGTTTTATGGACAGTTATAGTTAGTTGGACATTGCACTCGTACAAAACCCGTGAAATTCCCCGTTATAGTTAGTTCAGCTAACTATAACTCGCGCCCCGCAATGCACTGCTGATGACGTCACATATTACATCACTCATGACATGGTCAGTGACATCACTGATGACATCACTGATGACATCATCCAGTGACTGTGTGTTTCTGTAAAGTTTAAATATGTTTAATATATATAGGGAAAGGCGTATTGCAGAATGAGTGGGTGTATAAGTGTCTAAATGGATGATTTAGTACGTGTGTGACTGACTCTACAAGTGAGTGATTAAACGTATCTTACTGAATGCATGGGTTAGTGACTAAACTGTGTGAATGTCCGTATCCGTCTGTTTGTTGGTGTGTAAGTGGATGCATGGATTTGCGAATAGCTACATGAGTGTCTATATGGGTTATTGATTGGTTCACAGAGTATCTGTATGGCTGCCTGAGTGTTTGTGTGGGTGGGGTGTGTGTGACTCTGTACATAGATGTGTGAGTGGGTGATTCACTGGGTGCATGATTTCAAGAGTGCATCTGTGATGGACTGCTTGGGTGGGTGAGTGTGTGTATGGGTGTGTTAGTGAGTGAATGTATATCTCAGTGGTACATGTGCGAGTAACTACATATGTAAAAGGCAGTATATATGTGTGTTAGAGTATTTAAATGGCTATAAGTGAGAGTGTGTGATTGTGAGAGTGGCTGTATGGATGCATGTGTGCTTGTATCAGTTATTGTATAATAGCATAAGAATGTGCTAGTATTTGTATGAGTAAGTGAGCTGGTGTGTGTATAACTGTATAGGTGAGTAAATGGGTGTGTGATTAATTTTTTGCATGACTGACTAGGTGTGTGAGTACCTCTATGGATGAGTGGCAGTGTGTGAGTGTTTATATAGGTGTATGAGTGCATATGATAATCCTGTACTGAGTGACTGTAAGTATGAGTGACTGTACGGGTGAGTGAGTGGATGTGTGTGTAGACCTAAGAATTAGTGAGTGGGTATGTAGTTATTGGTGTTGGAGTGTCTATGGTTTTGCGAATAGCAGTCTGTAATTTAGAGTGGGTGTATGAAAGGTTATATTAAGGTGTGAGGAGGTGCATCAGATCATCACGTAGATGATGTCATCAGTGATGTCATTTGAGATGTCATCAGTGATGTCATCAGTGATGTCACTGACCATGTCATGAGTGTTGTAATATGTGATGTCATCAGCAGTGCGTTGCGGGGGCGCGAGTTATAGTTAGCTGAACTAACTATAACGGGGGAATTTCACGGGTTTTGTACGAGTGCAATGTCCAACTAACTATAACTGTCCATAAAACCTATGTTTTTTTCAGTGAATTTCAAAGGTTTTTTAAATGCTAATTTCTAACTATAACGTGCGTTAAACCTATGGTTTTTTCAGTGAATTTCAAAGGTTTTTTAAATGCTAATTTCTAACTATAACGTGCGTGAAACCTATGGTTTTTTCAGTGAATTTCAAAGGTTTTTTAAATGCTAATTTCTAACTATAACGTGCGTGAAACCTATGGTTTTTTCAGTGAATTTCAAAGGTTTTTTAAATGCTAATTTCTAACTATAACGTGTCTGAAACCTATGGTTTTTTCAGTGAATTTCTAAGGTTTTTAAATGCAAATTTCTAACTATAACGTGCGTGAAACCTATGGTTTTTTCAGTGAATTTCAAAGGTTTTTTAAATGCTAATTCCTAACTATAACATGTCTGAAACCTATGGTTTTTGTCAGTGAATTTCAAAGGTTTTGTAAATGACAATTTTTAAATGTATAAATTGTTATATTTATTTTTTTGATACTGATTTACTACATTTTTTTAAACTATTTATTTTTAGATATTTTATTTTTTAAATTACATTGTAATTACATTATACATTACATTACAAAATATACTTTCTCACAATCAATTACTTTAGTTTAAATACTTTGCAAATAGGCAATAGACTTTTAAGTACAGTAGTTACAGTTGTTGCATTGGGCAACACAATTTCAAACACAATGCAACATTGAGCTCAATGGGAATTTCTAGTTAAATGCAATTAGTTACTTTATGGATTACTTTTTCTAACCACAGGACTGGATCCTAGACTCAGTCCTGGGACATCTCCTGTAAACAGTTGAGTAAAAGCGTTTTGGTTACAGTAGTGATTTTTAAGGAACATTATTGTATTTTAAAAGTTGACACTTAGAAACTTTTTCACATAGAATCACCAATGTTATCCTATGGGAGGAAATTCACTTAGCAGGTAAGTAGTGTTATCGTTACTTTTTCTTACTCAGTGGTGGATCCTGGATCCAGCACTGGTGCATCTCCTGTAAATAGTTGAAAGAATGCGTTTAAGTCATACAGGCGATTTTTAAGGAATATTTGTAGTTTGTGAAAATCGACACTTTGAAACTTTTCTGCTGAAAACCAGACAATGGATTCCTATGGAAGGAAATACAAGTTACTGGTAAGTACTGTTAGAATTACTTTTCAGGGTCAGTGCTGGGCTAAAAGATGCAGCACTGAGGTCTCTCCTGATAACAGGTGAGTAAATCGGAATTCGTAGTTCGGCGGATTTTAGATGAATATTTAAAAGTTCCAAAACTCCACACTTAGAAGAATTTCCAAGTGAAACCAGTCAATGTTAGCCTATGGAAGGAAATTCAAGTTACTGGTAAGTACGGTTAAAATTACTTTTCAGGATCAGTACTGGGCTCAAAGATGCAGCACTGAGGTCTCTCCTGATAACAGGTGAGTAAATCGGAATTCGTAGTTCGGCTGATTTTAGAGGATTATTTGCGCAATGGTGAAGGAAGGGGGTGGGGCCTGAGGTGACATGTCTGCAAACACGCCCCGTGGCGCATTTTTAAGTTGGGGGATTAAGTCCCCTTGAATCATGAGGGTCCCTGAGGTCCAACTAGCCCACCCTGTACCTCCAGTATGCGCCAGGGAGCTACGTTGCAGAGAGGTGTTCAGAGGCCACGCCCTTTTACACCTCTCTGCAACGCAGCTCTGTGGCGCTTTCTGGACGTACCTGGTGGGCTAGTTGGCCTCAGGGACCCTCAGGATTGAAGGGGATTTAATTCCCCATCTTAAAATGCGCCACGGGGCCTGTTTGCACACATGTCACCTGAAGCCTCGCCCCTCCCTTCACCACTGTGCAAACGCGCCCTGTGGCGCATTTTAAGTTGGGGGATTAAGTCCCCTTGAATCCTGAGGGTCCCTGGAGTCGAACTAGCCCACCATGTACCTCCAAAAAGCGCCACAGAGCTGCGTTGCAGAGAGGTGTATAAAGGGCGTGGCCTCTGTACACCTCTCTGCAACACAGCCCCTGGCGCATACTGGAGGTTTCTGGTGGGCTTGTTGGCCCCCAGGGACCCCCAGTATTTAAGGGGAATTACTTCCCTTCTTAAAACGCACCAGGGGCGCGTTTGCACACTGCCGTTTTTTTTTTCTCGTTTTTTTTTATGGGAGGGGGGCTGCGTGGCCCCCCTTCCCTCGGCCACTTTTGGCCCCGGGGACCCCATCCCCCGGGGCCTGAGCATTTAAAAAAAAAAAAAAAAAAACGGGAAGGGGGCCGCGTGGCCCCCCTTCCCTGGGCCTCTATTGGCCCCGGGGACCCCATCCCCCGGGGCATGCCCTCTTTTTAAATAAAAAAAAAAAATTTGGAGTGGGGCTGCGTGGCCCTCTCCTCAGGCCATATAAGGCCCCGGGGACCCCATCCCCCAGGGCCGGCCTTGCCCTTTATTTTTTTTATTTCTTTTTTTAATTGGGGAGGGGGCTGCGTGGCCCCCTCCCGGGTCACTTATGGCCCCGGGGACCCCATCCCCCGGGGCCTGGCCTCCGTTGGAGACTGTGGGGGGTCCCCAATCCCCCACAGTCCCAGCCGGCTCCCCGCCTCCTGCGGGAGCCGGCATTGCTTTCCACATGGGGAGCAGCTAACATGCTGCTCCCCGTGTGGAAAACCAATTGAGTTTGCATTTTGAAAGAGAGAGCAGGTTTCCTGCTCTCTCTTCAAAATGCAAACCAAGACTTAGCTATGACAGGACGGGAGCCGCGATGCTCCCGTCCTGTCATAGCAAACTACAGTGTCCCGGGGGTAGGCACCCCGGGACACTGCAGGAGCCGGCCCTGGGGGTGGTGGTCCCCAGGGCCATCCCTGGCTCCAGGAGGGGGGGCCGCGCGGCCCCCCTCCCAACTTGTTCAAAGCCCCGGGAGGTGGTGGTCCCTGGGGCTCTGGGGTCCGTAACGGACCCCCATATTTAAATCTTTAGTGCCCCGGGGAGGTGGCGGTCTCCGTGGCGTGTGGGGGGCTGGAGCCCCCACACAGGTTTTTAAAATTAAAAAAAACAGCCCCGGGGGGTGGCGGTCCCCGGGGCAGCGGGAGGGCACACAGCCCTCCCGCCATAATTTTTTATATAAAGCCCCGGGGGGTGGTGGTCCCTGGGGCTTGGGGGGCCTTAGAGGCCCCCCATAAACAATAAACCCACCCCCCGCATGCCCCCGGGACTTGGGCCACCCAGGGGCAAATTTGCATCGAAGCGCGGGAGACTGCGCTTCGATTTTTTTTTTTTCGGCAGGATACGCGCACCCTGAGCGCATCCTGACGATTTAAAAAAAAAAATATGCTTTTTTCTGCGCAGGGGGTCCTTGTGGGACCCCCTGAACAGGCCTAGGGGGTCAGGGTGTTTCTACCCTGCCCCCTTTGTGCGTTTTGCACACTTGTTTTTGTGCCTCGGTTCTACCGAGGCACAAAATGGCTGCCAACACTTCCTGATTTGGAATGTTGACAGCCACTTGACAGCCAATTAGCATGCAGCTCGTGATCGGGACAGTGCGCGCAGTGTGCGCTCAGGGTACGCGGACCCTACTCGGCCATAGATATATATGTGACTTTACTTGTGATTTTCTCAGAAACTACTGAACGGATTTACACCATTTAAGCAAAAGGCACGACACTGAACCAAGGGCTACCTCTTTGCCAAATTTGGTGTAATTCCGTTCAGCAGTTCGGGCTGTAGCTGCGACTAAAGGTTCCTATGGAAAAATGAATGGGGAAAACGCGTTTTGGGACCCCCCTTTTTTCTCGGCCCCCGCTTGACGTATCACCCCGAGACTTTCAGGATAGGAGCGGACCGGAGCGCCCCAACAAGTTGGAAGCTTTCGCGAAGATTCGTCAACCGGCGCCAACGTTATTTCAAATAGACTGTTGCGGATTTCCTATGGATAATAGGTCCTAACTATAACTATCTACTGGCGACCGCCAGTAGATAATGTATATGTATATATATATATCACAACGAACCCTCTTGGAACAAGAAGGAAGAGGCCACACGGGTAAAATTCATCTGGAAGCACTTTATTGGACCTGGGCATAATGCATTTCGGCTTTAAATAGCCTTCCTCAGATGCCGTTCCTGTCCGGGTGTTGACACATCACGTTTAAAATAGTCCCATCGCACTCCAATTGGTGCAAGCACTGTTCTCCCCAGGTCACGTGGTCGCCCATCAGAAGTAGCCTGTGCTGACTACTGCTCCCAGAATTCACCTTGGGAAGATGTTGCGCGGGGAACCTCTGTTGGAATACTGGTCGCAGTGGACTGGTGCTATAGGGGACTCGACGCGATGTGCTGGATGAAAAGTATCTGTTCAGGTAAGTGTCCTCGGCGCTTCCTCGAGTCCCTGCATACGTTCCAGCCCCCAAAGCAAAAGTCCGTCGGGCAAGAAGCTGGAAATAAGTAAATCCAACTCTTCGTACAATGACGAACTGCACCTGGCAGCAGCCCATACTTTTCTTCGCTTTTTGAGGCAGGCCGGAGTACATCCAATACCTTGGCAAAATAAAGACTGCAGAAGCAGATTCCAGAAAGGCTCCAGCCTATTACGGAACGGGGCCCCTTTAACACGCCTCTGGACTGCGTGTAAAATATCACAACGAACCCTCTAGGAACAAGAAGGAAGAGGCCACACAGGGAAAATTCATCTGGAAGCACTTTATTGGACCTGGGCATAATGCATTTCGGCTTTAAATAGCCTTCCTCAGATGCCGTTCCTGTCCGGGTG